>OX465278.1:133559613-134759613 GCA_949987645.1 Tachina grossa | reverse complement strand
TTTTAAGCTATCGGTAGTGCACGAGTGGTGTTAAATAATTGAATAAATAAATAAAGTATAAACAAAAGTTTAGACCAATAAAGATATATAAACATTTGTGTATCTCTTTATACCGACATGTCTGTATGTCGTGTAAGTATACATTTCTATATATACAATTTATTTCAACAATATTAATTTATTAGTTAATTTTAATTATTATTCGAACTCCATTTGTTTTTATATTTGTGATTTGAACGGGCTAAAGTTCGTATCGCTTTTTAAGCCAAATTACATGTGATAATTATTAATGAACAAATAACACCAAATTCTGTTGCCATGGGCCTGTGGCAAAAATTAAATAAAAATATACTTAATAGTAACAAACCAAAAAAGTTTGTCTTAAGTAGAACAAAAAATAAGCAAATTAAGTAACATGTGTGTAATTAGTAAAAAGAACAAAACGACAATGGTAAGACTGTTGTAAATATAGTGATGGTAAAATTGAGCTTACAATACAAAAAAGCTTTCAGCAAATTGAAATACGATGAATCAAAACAATTCACATATTCCATTTGCAATAAAATGCTAAGTATATAAAGCAGAAATCTACATCAACTGACACCACACACAGTGGACCAAACACAAAAGAACGCTGATGATGAAGGTTTAGTGGCCTTCGAAAACGGCTGGCTGTTCCGTTCAACTATGTGTTGTTAGTCAGAATATTTACAACAGACTTTGGTGTTATTTGTTCATTAATAATTATCACATGTAATTTGGCTTAAAAAGCGATACGAACTTTAGCCCGTTCAAATCACTAATATTAATTTATTTTTATTTCGAATTTAACGCACAGCTGTTTCTACAATAAATATATGATTAAAAAAATAAAATAGTATTATTATATTAAATAATACTGTGGTCGTATTTAACAATATTAATATAATATAGGAACATGGTATGTTGAGTCTCAATTATATTTTAGTCACATCTTACAATAGTGTTGTCATATTTACAATACTAAGATTAGGTGTAACAAAGTTCATTGTTTTTGTAGATAATATTATTATTAACTCAGATAATAATATTATTAAATATATTTATATATTTTTTCTTTGCGTGTAGTGAAATAATTTGTATTATTATAAATTTCTAAAAATAAAAAATTGGTTGATTAACCAGTTATTTACAAGTGAATTACATTTTTAGTCTGCGCCTTCCCTGTTGACTTTTTCCATATTGTGGCTACGATTTCCCATAGCCTTAACATAAGTAAGGCAATAAGCAATATTGTTCCGCTATTCTGCCGGCGTTATTGCTATATTGCCAACATATTTATTGCCAGTCTAGATGGGGGGTTAGTCTTAATTTCTGTTATTATCAGGGAAACCGCAAATATGCAATTGCATGTTTTTTCTTGTATGACGCACTAATGAGGGGAAAAGATATTCAGGGCTATCATGAATAAAATTCCGCGTGAAATTTTTCACGGGGAATAATTCCAACTAATAGCAAGTAATAGGGAAAACAAAAAATTCTAATTGGAAAAGCGAGAAATTTCACGTGGAATTTTATTCGTGATAGCCCTGATTTATTCGTTTCAGAACTTTTTATGAATTTTGGCATCGATTTGTTAGTGCATATTTTTGCATATTTTACCCTTTAAAGCATGTTTTTGCATACATCAGTCTTACACGCATATTCTTAGCATATTTTTCAATTTTTAGAGCATAATTTACGCTTTTAGGGCATATTTTTATGCTTTATAAATTTTTTTGTTTTAATATGCCTTCAAGCTTATCTGTTGGTCAACATTTTTATTTTTCTTTTTCACCATCTAAATCTCATTTCCAATGTTCCATGTGTATGTATTTATATTACGCAGTTAGTAATAATAAAAATTCGGTTGGATAGTTGTGACGGACTCTGCCCCGAGTAGACGTTGAAGGAACATTGTCAATGTATAAAAGGCAACGATTTTTATTTGAAAAGCTAGGTCAATACTTTGTTGTTTATTGCAATAAAAATTTTAAATAAAAATCTTGTCTTATTTATCCAAAATACAATTACAAAGTTTTAATTCTGATATCGTGATCTCTTTTGAAATCGAAGTTAAATTTTCACGAGTATCAAAAAAAAAAAAAAATAATAATAATTTATATTATTTGCTTTAGTCAAAATTTGTATGGCAATTTTGTTTTAACCTGCTCTTCAAGCCCAAATTATTGTTTATAATACTGCAGTTATTCTTTGTTAATTTTTTTATTGTTTCCTTTCTGTTGTTTATTTTATTTTTGTCTTATTTTATATGAAAATCTTGTTTAATTTTTGAATTAAAAATATATTTTCATTTATTTTATTTTTTAAGAGCATATTTTTGAGTTTTTAGTGCATATTGAATGCGCATAAAACACTTTTTTTAGAGCATATTTTTGGTTTCCCTGGTTATTATCAAGATACAATAAAGAAATATGTTAAATTAAAGAAAACATTATGACTATTAGAACAGTTGTTAACTTCTCTGTATTTGTAGTGATCTATTTACTTGAAGTTTTAAAAATAATTTTATGTCAATAAAAATTAGTTTGAAATAACTTATGAATAAACTAAATTAATATTGGTTCAATTGTTTCGGGTGACTAATTAAACATTTTGAAATAAGCAACGAAATTATTAGCAGTAAGAACCAAGATGACAGAATGTGTGTATGCATGTACATATCGTCACCTTAAATGGAAACGGACGTAACTACACAAAAATTCGAAATCGAGTTTTTAATCATCTACTTTTTTTTATTGTAAAGGACATGATACACTATCATACACTATTATACACTATCATATAAAAAGGAAATATGTTAAAATGGCTAAAAACATACTACAAGTAAATTTGAAAGAAAATTTTCAAGAACAATTTATTATTATTGATTTTGAAACGTTTTTTGTTTCTTCTCCTGTAAAAAATATATAAGTGCAGTTACGTTCATTTGCATTTAAGGTGACGATATGTATGTATATATGTATGTTATACGTTTCTACTTTGAATCAGAGACGCACAACTTTCAATGTAACTTCAAGTCATGCGGCTAGCCTCGGCTCAAAATTTCAGCTAAATTTGCAGCTTTAAAATTTATGCACACAATCAATTGCACTTTCTGATGTTGAACTCTTTTATTCCAAAATTATTTTGTGTTTAATTTTTATATGCTTTTTAAACATTTTTCTGTAAACAAAATATCTATATTTTTATAAATAAAATCGCAGTGTGTGTTGGTTTCTAACGTATGATCTCTTTAACTATAAGAGCTGTGGGCTTGAAGTTTTCAACACAGGTCCGGGTCAATATCCGGTAGGATTTTGTTTCTGTTTCTGACGCAACAAGTAACCATTGCATGGAGTAATTTGTAGTTAAAAAAAATATAACACAATTGAGGGTAATAGTACATTTTCATACACGTGTTTTGCAGCAGAAAACTTGTTTTGCTCCAAACCAGTGTTTTGCTACGTTTTCCCATTACATTTTTCATATCAGCAAAACACCTCAAATAAGTTGTTTTCCTCCAAAACATGAGAAAATCTGTCAGTGCAACACTGCGTTGCTGGCTAAAACTTCGAATTAAGCCTCAATATTCTGATGAAAGATGGCGCTTTTACAGAATATTAATTTTTTTAAGCAAATGCACAAACCACATCAGTGGTGTTTCTATATTGTTGAAATGTAACTGAATGAAGCATTTACTAATCTTTGATTGATTTCGAAAATTCGTATAAATAAAACACACAAAAGCATAATGGAAACACATCGAAGTGTTTTGAGAAAAACAACTTGTTTTGCTCATAGTGGAAACGTACTATGATACAACGTTTGCGGGCTCAGCTAGCTTATAATAAAGTAAAATAAACAAAAATATACAATTTTTGACAGCAGTTCGTTTTCTTCAAAAGAGAAAAAAAAGTAATCCACTGGCGACTTACATTTACTGTTTAAAAATACTTTGGACCTTATAAATCAATGATGTCAGTTTCATGGCACAATTGTGCAAACTAAAATCACACACATTCTTATTCTCTTTCATTTAGTCGTCAATGAAACAGCGACGATAACACATGCGCAGCGGGTGTATTAAATTCTTTATAACTAGATACAGTGAAAGAAAAAATGTGGTATGCGAAAAATATTCTATGATCATTAATGCTTTTTGCGGCATTCAATGTATTTTATGTTACAAAACTTTTAAGGAAAGAAATTAATATATTTTAAAAAGTCATTTTGGTTTTTTTTTGGAGCAGCTTTACTAAATTGCATTTAATATCAAAACTTAAAAGACCAATAACTTGGAAACTATTGGTCGCAGCCAATTTTTTTATTTAATTTTTTCTTCTTATTTTTCAAGTTTCTATCAGATAAGCTATTTAAAAATTTATTTTTGGAATTTCTTCACAGTTTCCTATGAAAAGTTTACAGCGCCGTAACTCGTAAAATATGGGTCGCTCGCAACTTTTTTATTTAATTTTTATTCCTTATTTTTTAATTTTCTACCATATAGACTCCTTTTTATATACTTTGAGCTGCTTCACTAAACTGCATTTGATATATATATTTATTTTTTTCGATGTACTTCAGAGACGAATGACACAGCTTTTCTCACACATACAACTATAGTTTTATTTTTGACACCACTGTTATAAATACACCTTGTTTTATAAAAAAAAAATTCCAAAGGCATACGAATGCTCGTTGTGATTGGTGGTTTTTCGATATGTTTACTTTTAGGCGTTAAAAGGACGTAAGACATGAATTTTGGTACCTTTTTCCACTCGACACATCTTCTAAAGCTTTTTGGTGCGTTCTTTTCTTGCGAACAGAGTCTCGAATAGGTTTTGGCACTTTCTGGCATGTATCCGTTCTCGGTACTTTTTTGTTAATGATAATGGGCCATAACCATAGTTAACAAAAAAGTCTACTTTTTCAGTTTTAGAATGCAATTTTTTAAAACATGTACTTTTGACCTACCATAGACGAGAAAACCTGCACTTTAAAGGAAAAAGTCGGTTCTTAAGTTAAAACATGCTGAAGTTGTTTTTAACTAGATTAGCATCGACTCTGGCTCTTTAGTTCAACACAAAACACATTAAAATAAAAGAGAACATATATGTATGTATGTATGTATGTATGTATGTCTGTATTACTTTCTACGTCTTGGCTTCTTTTGTTCCTATAAACAATTTACATATAATCCAATCATTGAACAGTTTATTGTATTAAAATAATACAAAATACAAACACCTTTTTAATTTTCTGTATATTAATTATTTGTTAATTTATTTTTATGTTCGGTTGTTTTATTTTATTTTGTTCTTAAACTCAACTCTTTTTCATAACACAATGTCCGATGAGAGAGAGAGATGAGAGAGTTGAGAGACAGAGATGCCACTTCCTTATATTTTGTTTTCTATCATATGAAAAATTTCCAATATTTACTGTGGCACCCAGTTAAAGTCGATTCAACTTAACATACACTTTGTTTTTGACTATAGTAGAAAAATATTTAAGAACAGGTTTTTAATTTTAAGTTGTTTCTAAAACGAACCGGCTTTATTCTATGACTATGGTTATGGCCCAATGTACATATGTATATACAAACATGTTAAATAAAAATAATTTACTATGACTTCCTTCCTTTTGCTCAGCAGAAATGGAGATAATAAAATGTATATGTTTTCGAAGGGCCCCAAAAAGGTACCAAAAACAGAAACGATGCTAAAAAATTTTAAGTTCGGAAGAATTTACTCGTATATAAGTGAACATTTTTAAAATCTGACTTAAATATTATTAACTGATATAGTGTATTCCTGAACATTTGCATTAAAGGGGTACTTTGAATAATAATTTGATACCTTTAAAAAAATACTTTTCGAAAAAAGTACTTTTTAAGAAAAAATTATATTCTTTTTGAAAACATTACTTTTTTGAAAGGCTGCTTTTGGGAAGTGTTATTTTTTTGAAAATGTAATTTTTGAAAACATGAAAAATTTTAAATGAAAATGATATCTCTTTCAAAAAAAAAAAAATCTTTTAAGATAAGCTTTTTACATTAAAAAGATACTTTAAGAAAAACTTACCTTTGTAAATGGTACTTTTTGGGAAAAGTACTCAAAAGAACTTTTCAAAAAGTACTTTTTAGATGAGATACTTTTTTCAAAATGTACTTTATTTAAAAATTGTTTTTGTAAAGGTTCTTTTTAAGAAAGATACTTTTTAGTACTTCTTGGAAAAATTACTTTTAAAAGAAGGTACTTTTTGGAGAGAGGGTTTTTTGAAAAAACTACTTTTTGGAAAAACTACTTTTTGAAAAAGATACTTTTTTTTTATCATATATATCCTTCCCAATGAAATAAGAATTAAAACAAGTAAGAGTGCTATATTCGGCTGTGCCGAATCTTATATACCCTTTACCAAAGTGTTTTTATCTAGTATAGAGATACATACATAAGCACATACATAAATTATAAACAAAAAGAAAAAAATAATTTGACCTAGTTACTTTTATGTACAAAAAAAATAAATTTACAAACCCTAGAATCATTATATTAGATTTTTCTAATTCCTTATATCAATCTAGTAGTTCTTAAAAAAAATATAGAAAGTGTGTTAAGTAAAAAGGAAATTAAAAAAAAATGTTTTATTTAGTTACTTTAATATCCAGAAAAAAGGTCAAAGTTTCCAGCTTTGGAGCTGTGGTTTTTATTTTTATAATTTTTTACACCAAACTTTTCTTTCCAAAACGTAAAATATGTATAATCTATAAAGGAAAAGATAAAAATTAATTAGACTTAGTTACTTTTATATATCACAAAAAGTGTAAGTTTCCCAACCCTGAGATCATTCTTTTTGGTTTTTCTGATTTCTTACACCAATCTCTTTCTTTTAAGATTTTAAGATATGTTTAATTTATAGAAAAAAAGAAAAATTTGTTTTTGGTAAGTTACTTTTGTACAAAAAAAGTTAAAGCTTTCCAACCCGGGAATCGTCTTTTTAATTTTTTAACTTTTTTATTTTGAAATACCAAATACATTCGTACTGAAGTATAAAATAGGTTTATTTTATAAAAAAAAATAAAAATTTGTTTTCGGTAGCTAATTTTTTATATCACAAAAAGTGTGGGTTTTCCAACCCTGAAATCATACTTTTTGATTTTTCTGATTTCTTATACTAATCTCTTTCTTTTAAGAATATAAGATATCTTTAATTTATAGAGAAAAAGGAAACATTTGCTTTAGTGAGTTACTTTTGTATAAAAAAGGTAAAGTTTTCCAACCCTGGAAACAACTTTTTAATTTTTTGAAGTTTAATTTTTAATTTAAAATACCAACTTTATTCGTACTGAAGTATAAAATAAGTTTATTTAGTAAAAAAAATAAAAATTAATTTTCGGTAGTAATTTTTTATATCTCAAAAAGTTTTAGTTTTCCAACCCTGGAATCATCCTTTTTGATTTTTCTGATTTCTTACATCAATCCCTTTCTTTTCAGAATATAAGAATTGTTTAATTTATAGGAAAAAAGGTAAAATTGATATAGTAAGTTAATTTGCATAGGAAAAAAAGTTAAAGTTTTCCAACCCTGGAAACGTCTTTATAAATTTTTAAATTTTTTTTATTTGAAATACCAATTTTATTCGTGGTGAAGTATAAAATAAGTTTATATAATAAAAATAAATTAAAAATTAATTAAAGGTAGTTAATTTTATATATCACAAAAATCGTAGGTTTTGCCAACCCTGGAATCATCATTTTTATTTTTCTTATTTCTTACATCAATATCTTTCTTTTTAAAACATTAGATTTGTTTAATTTATTAAAAAAGGAAAAATTTGTTTTAGTAAGTTAGTTTTGTATAAGAAAAAAGTCAAAGTTTTCCAACCCTGGAAATGTCTTTTTCATGTATTAAACTTTTTTTTATTTTTAATATCAATTTAATGTGTACTGAAGTATAAAATAAGTTAATTTAATAAAAAAATAAAAAAATAGTAAGACCTAGTTACTTTTATATATTACAAAAAGTGTAAGTTTCTCAACCCTGGAATCATCCTTGTTATTTTTTCTGATTTGTCACACAAATTTCTTTCTTTTAAGAGTCTAAGATATGTTTAATTTGTAGAGAAAAAGAAAAAATTTGTGTTAGTAAGTTACTTTTGTATATGAAAAAAAATAGAGTTTTCCAACCCTGGAAACGTCTTTTTAATTTTTTTAACTTTCTTTTTTAATTTGAAATACCAATTTAATTCGTACTGAAGTATTTTTTTTAATACATGTTTTTTTTTTATTTATTGTATCTTCAAATATGAACTAACAATAAGTATTCAAATCTTAAATCTACAAAAAAATTACTAGGCCCGACCAATGTCGGACATAAGCTTAGTGATAGTTATTAATAATACATAAGTAGTGATAAGCAACAAAAAGAAAAAAGTACTGAAGTTTAAAATAAGTTAATTTAATAAAAAAATATAAAAATTAGTTTACCGTAGTTAATTTTTTATATCACAAAAATTTTAAGTTTTCCAACCCTGGAATCATCCTTTTTGATTTTTCTGATTTTTTAACCCAATCTCTTTCTGCTTAGAATATAAGATATATTTAATTTATAGAAAAAAGGAAAAATTTCTTTTAGTAAATTAATTTTGTATAAAAAAGTTAAAGTTTTCCAACCCTGGAAACGTCTATTTAATTTTTTTAATTTTTTTTTTATATTTTTTTTTATTAAGAAATATTAATTTTATTCATACTGAAGTATAAAATAAGTTTATTTAATAAAATAAAAATAATAACTAGTTTTCGGTAGTTGTTTTGTATGGCAAAATGAAGTTTAAGCTTCCCAGCTCTGAAACGGTCTGCTCGATTTTGCTGATTTTCAATACCAATCTTATTTCGACCATTTCTGATACACCAGTCCAAGAACGAAGTCTATAGCCTTTCTGGGAGCTTCGGAAAACCGATTTCACGTACAGACAGACTGACAGACTGACAGACGGACAGACGGACATCACTTATTCGTCTTCCCTATGCATAAGGATCCAGAATATATATGCTTTATGGCTGGCTTATTAATATGCTAGAAATTACAAACGGAATAACAAACCTATATATACCCTTTAACATTTTTTGGTAAAGGGTATAATGAGTTATGAGATGAAACAAAATAATGAAAGCGGTCCAAACACAATAGGACGGATGCTCGAAAACGGCGGACCACTATTTTTTGCCCAGCCCCATTACATGGGCCTCAAATGAAAGGGATTTTTGAGAAGCAAGCACATAATATACTGAAAATATTTGGGCACAAGAAATCCGCCCATCAATATGGGTCTCAAATAAGGGGTCTTGTGAGTTTAAGAAATTAATACGAAAATAACAAGTGGCGTGTACTTTTGATATTTGAACCCTATATATGTGGGTTTAAATTAAAGATCATGGTTAGTACATTTCAAATACTCGCTAATAAAGTATTTTATAAAAATATAACAAAAAGCTTTAATATGTATGTTTCTTAACAAATGTTTATATGTATTTAAAAATAACCCTATTGGAACTCAAACCCTTTTATAAGTAACTTCAAACTGGTTGTTTAATAACCACATCTAGTTGATTAAGTGACTTTTTACTTGTCGCCGAATCACTTTTTCAACATAAGCATCATATCATAGGCGGCAGTCAATTGTCCATCTCTGCATGACTTTGAAATTGACTACTAACTACTTATTTTTCAACAACTTTGAAGTCAATTAATATTATAGTTAAATAAATATATAATGAAAAATAATATATGAAATTTATAAAATAATATAAAAATGCTAAATAATGGTTAAAAAATTAATACAAAAATGCTGAAAAAATGCTAAATGCAAAATAAAAAATTCGCTGCTAAATCAAAATACATCATGTTTAATTTAGCAGTGAAAATGCTAAAGGGGCCACTCACTTCTTCTGCTGCTGCATGCAAATGTGTATAAATAAGTTCAGAGATGTTTACTGATATACAGTAACAATGCACAGTGGGTTGAATTTTAGAAATAATGTTGTTAAATGCAAAATTTCATTTAACTATAGGTTGTTTTTTATTGAGGTATAGAACTTTAAGTTGGCATCACTTTTATAACTGGCGGCCATTTTGTCAGCTGTCAAGTGATTAATATTTAGTTTGGTTTGCCATTTCATCATGAACAGGTTGACAAAAGAACAACGCTTGCAAATCGTGCAAATTTATTTCGAAAATAATGGTTCAGTTCGCGAAGCTTACCGCAAGCTCCGTTCATTTTATGGTCGACATAATCGTCCATCAGAGCAATTAATTCGGTTAACCATGGATCGTTTTCGCACTACGTTTACTCTATGTGATAATACGCATCCGCAGAGACGTCGAACAGTGCGCACCGAAGAAACAATTGCCGCTGTAGAGCAAACTGTTGAAGAGGACCCGAATGAATCGATTCGCCACCGTGCACAGCAATTGGAGCCGACTAACCGACTATTTTGTTCCCGAATTGGATGGCATGAATGTGGATGAGTTGTGGTTCCAACAAGACGGCGCTACATGCCACACAGCGCACGTCACAATCGATTTATTGAAGGAAACATTCGATGAGCGCATAATTTCGCGGAATGGACCTGTCAATTGGCCACCAAGATCGTGTGATTTGACACCATTGGATTATTTTCTTTGGGGATATGTGAAGTCGCTCGTCTACGCCAACAAACCAGAAACGTTAGGGGACTTGGAAGCCAACATTCGTGGCGTTATTGCCAACATACGGCCCCATATGCTCGAAAAAGTGGTTGAAAATTGGACCTGTAGAATTGGCTTTATTCGAGCCAGCCGCGGCGGCCACATGCCCGAAATCATATTTAAACATTAATGGCATAAAATTATCCTTCCAATAAAGTCAAATTGATGGACATTAAAACGATTTTCTTGTGTTTTATTTCAATGCAAAGTTCTATACCTCTTAAAAAAACACCCTTTACATATAATTTATATTTACACATCCATAAAAAAGTATTTACTTTTTCATAAGCCTTTGACATAGATTTGATCATTTGCAAATATTTTATTTATTTTTCAGGACCAAATGATGTGCAGAGGATGGAAGATCTGTATTTACATATGTACATATGTATGTGGTAATAAAACTGTAAGTTTAATTAATATACTTTATTAACTGCATTAAAAATATAAAAAAAAAAAATTTAAAAAATCAAACAACTTTATTCATAACTTTCAAATGTTGAATAACTTATTAAAGTTTGGATAACAAATTGTGTTTGTTAAGTTTGTGCTGAAAGCATAACTTAACGCATCCTCAAAGTATGCTGCAATAAATAATTCCCAAGTTTGGTTGGTTATAAAGCTTTAACTATTATAGAAAAAAAAATATCAAAATGTTTGTACTGTTAGTCCTTTAAATTTCCTTTAGTTTTTACTTACATACATACATATGCTCTCAACTATAAGCTGAGCGTTCGTTGGCTTGGTTAAAATACGCATTAACAAACAGCAACAAGAAAACAACTTTGACAGGACAGTTGGGATCATTAATTAGCCAAAAATAAATTAAATCAACGAGCCTAATTTGCCAGCTAAACTATTGAAACAATGTGTAATGGTATAAAAGATATTGAGCACCCTACAACAACATGTAATAGCTTTAGTTCATTCACATGAAATGTAACTTTCAACTTTTTGTCTTGTTACTCAGTCTGCAATAAAATTATGCACAATAACGCACAGTGGGATGGTTTCATACAAACTATAAGGAATGGTGTTAGGTCACTGAAAGCTGGAAACGAGCATTATATTCAGTTAATTAAGAAAAGAGTGGAGTTGCATGAAAATCATTAACGCCCACTGCCCACTTTTCTGGCAATCCAAGCAGATTTTTTCACATAAAATTTTTCCTATCCCAATAAAAGTTTTCAAGTTTGTAACCTAAACTCTTAAGACTAAAAAGGATACATGTCGCGTTTGTTCAATAACGACCACGCCCACCATTTATTATTCACCAATTTTTATTTACTTTTTGCTTACCTTTTTTATTTAGTTTCCTTTTTTTCTCTTTGCCAAATAAACGCTTTTTCATTCCATGAATATGTGCCATTATTTTTCTAAATGTTCTCTTTTTTAGAAAAACAAAAAAAAACTTATATAAGCTGGCTTGTCATTTTATTGCACACTGCACAATGGGGAAAAAAGGCCAGATTAAATTACAAAAAACTAGTTTTAAATTAAATTCAAAATCATAGTAATACCAACAATGTCACCCAGGTTGCATGTGATGTCAAATCGAATAGATTTTAAAAAGATTATTGAGTTATCAAAAATTTGATAAGTTGAGAAAAATACTTATTGCATTCCAAAACCCATTGTGCGTGATTATAATGTTACGTATTCAAAGGGAAGGAAGACGTTGAATAAGTGCAGCAAGCACGTTACCTGCGACTCGTGTGTTTCAGTGTGTGTTTGAGTGCAAGTGTAAACCAAAACCATTAAGTTTTTTTTTAACTTTTTTTTACGGGCCAAACCCACGATGCCGACAACGGTCGACTTGTCGCACACTTACATACATTCAAAACAAAAACAAATTACAATATTTTGTTGTTGTTTCACATATCGTGGGTCAGGCCTTAAATATTTTTTAAAATTATTTTTTTATTTTTTCATTAAAATATTTCATTCTCTCTAAACAAAACTTACACTTATGGTCCTTCAAACCCATTTCTGATACATGATGCTGCAATCATGCCTAGCAAGAACTTTCGCTTCCGCATTCAGAGCACTGCATTGCGTCCATAAGCAATCTCCAAATTTAAAGCTTAAAATAACGTCAAAGCAAAATAATTCTCAATAATAATTAAACTAACTGAAATGATTATCATAAGTGAAATTTCATTGCTGGTGGTTAAGCATTGTCTTATACATTTCAATGTGGCCTTGACAAATTGTCAGTAGACTACAAGCAAACATTCTGAACAGTCCAAAACCACAGACTTTCAAAAATCATTTGAGAATTCACAAATAATTATTATTTTTGAAAATCACAAAAGAAAAATAAGCGTACTAGGTTTAGAAACTTATACAAAACTCAACAAATAATTTTTATTCGATATTAATCGACGATTTTATTTTTCTAGGCCTTTATACAATTAACGTCCCTTTTCACAATATATGATTAAGAATTAACGTGAACTTTAACTGACAGTTATTCATACAAAACTGGCCGTTAAAGTCCATGTTAGCTTTTAATTGTACATTGTGAAAAGGGAGGTAAAAATTCATCAGATAACAATTAAAGTATTTATAAGACAAAATTAAAAAATAAAATCTTTATTAAACATTCAGCATTCATTCTCAAATAATTTTTGAAAGTCTGTGCATAAGATAAGAGGTTTGTAACACTCAGAATGTATGGTTTAAGTCTACTAAGGACTTGTTAAAGCAACAATGAAATGCATGTATCACAGAAAAAAATGATTTGTAAATACAATTAATTTTTTTGTTACATCAATGAAATAATTAATTGATTTTGAACCTACAACGATTTTTGTAAATACAATTAACGAAATTATAAGTTAAGGGAAAATCTTAAAAATATTTTCAATTAAATATATCAACAAATAATTTGTTGAAATTAATTTTTTTTTCAACATTTATTTTTGTTAGATTTCAAAGTTATTTCAATTCAAGTTATTGTTATATTAACAATGTGAATTGTTGAATTTCTGTATCATAATTGTTATACTAATAAGCTTTTTATACACAATCACAATACTCGAAACGATTTTTTGCTTGTCTGCGAAAAACACTAAATGTCTTTGGGCGGTGTTGAACCGGCAACATCAACACTAATAAACTGACTCACTTACCTCTTGGCTAAAGAGCAACACTTTATTAGATACGCAAATGATGAATACACACAAAATATGATTTCTTGTTTCTTCTACATGTGAGCATTCCATTATGATATAATTTAACAAATAATTTTGTTCAGTAATTTAATTGACTACAAAAATTTAAATTTGTTATATCAACAATCATGATTGTTAATTTTTAAATTAAATGTTAACAATTTGTTTTGTTGGTTGCATTTCGATGATATTTTTTTCTGTGTAGACAATGCTTTATAACCAGTAAATAAATTTTACTTATAATAGAAATATGACAATATATTGTCGAATAATAAATTTCTTAAATAAAATGATTATCATTCTTAAATTTCACTGAAACACTCAATAGATGATTAAAATATGGCAGGTGCATAGATATGAAAAATGCATTTATATAAATAGCACATTTATGCAGCTCTGCTACAGCTCCTTCATCAGCGGCAAGGGAAACTTATTACAGCGTAAGTTTGCTTATGGTCCTTCGAGCCAGATAGTGGCATAGAGCCCTAAACAATCGCAATACAGTATTGTGTTAAAGTATGAATATTAAACCAGTCACTTTCACCCAAAATTTACAGTAGGTGAGATATTTGTATTTAGATTACAATGAAAAAACATAGAGAAAAATAGCAAGGAACTAACGACTAATTTTAGTAGAGAAAAATAAACAGAAATATGTCATCACTTAGAGGGCTTATGTTCTAGCCTATTATTAGAGTTGAAGACCTCATTGTTATGGTCATTCGGCATAGAAAAGTTATGAAACCTTTCCCAGCAATTGCTGGAAGCAGTTTTGTAAGATAGGCAACGAAACGGAATCATATGCAATTGCCCTCTTATAATGCGTAATTTTTGTTCGCAATGATCCATTTAGAAGAAATAGCAAGAAATCATCCACCAAACCTGTACGTGTATTATGTAGAGATGTGCAAATGTTGTAATTTTATCGTGTCACGCGTGACTCACGCATGATCGTGATCAAATTTATAATTAATCACGCGTGAGTGCATGAGCGTGACTTAAAAAAAACTACTCGTGCGTGATCGTGCGTGAGCTATTTTTAATAATCACGCACGAATTATCACGCTCTCACGAAATATCATCCCTGAATAGGTGAGTATCAATATACTATACCATTTTGCACATGCTACGATGCAAGACCATTTGCACAAGATTGTGTATTGGGCTATTGTTATAATTTTTTCAGGCGTAGTAAACTGGCTCATATGAAATTCAAAAATACCAATATATAAAAATAAAATTATTTTAATATATTTTTTTATGGTACACAACTATATTTTCACGCAGAAAAACTGCGTGCATCCGCATTTATGAAAAGGCACTCTTAAATTTTAGTTAAAAATTTATAAAACTATCTACATAATAAAATCTTATAGTTGAAACTTTCAAAATCTACCGTCACAACTTTTTATAACCGCTTAAACACAAAAAATATTTTTAAAATTTACTATTTTAGGATATTGTTGAATGTAGTGTACATGTCCGAAATACAAAATAATTGGGTCTAAGCACATTCTTAATGCATTGTCTTTAGCGCTATGTAATTAAAAAATTAAAAATGTATTAAACGAAGTTTATTACAAAAATGAAAATAATGAAGATACTTAAAAAAACACATGCCGTTTTCAGGGAAATTTTGAAATTTGGATTTCTTAGCCTTTTCCCGATTTCACAAATGGATATGTTAATAAATTTTTTTCCTATTTTTATTTAAAATTTTGTCAAAAATTTAATGCTGCCTTTTAACTTAAAATGCAACAATGAACTAAAAAGTAATAAGCAAAATACTAAAATAGGTCAAGGCAAAAAATTTTTTTTTGCTCAAGTAAAATATCTTACGAGAAACACATCTTGGGAAATTATTTCTTAAGAATTTCAAGTTTATGTCCAAATGCTTTATCCGGTCAAAATCGGGATAATTTTTAAAAAAGTTGCAAGCCTCAGAAGTTTTTTTGAGTTACAGGTAGTCAACTTTGGACCACTGTAACTCATGTCCAGCTCAAGCCAGAAGGCTGTCATGACATGTGTTATAAAGCCTCTACGGATGTTAGGAGTTTCATTTACTTTGTAAAAGTCCTCACTGTGCAATGTAAATTTTGCATAGACACGTGCATACATATGTACATACATACATACATACATATGTATGTGTAAAAACCTATTTTTCAACCCAAAAAAAAAATACAAACTGGATTACATGCTTTTTCGTGAACGTGAGTGATCGTGATAAGTTTTAAACCACTCGTGCGTGATCAAGAATATTTTATTTGTGAGCGTGCGTGATCGTGAAAATTTTCAATATCATTCGTGCGTGAGTAAAATATTTTTCTGCGTGAGCGTGCGTGTCGTGAGTCAAAAAACGCTCACGTGCACTCATGATGCACGAATATTCGTATTCGAATTGCTGAATATTCGGCCATTTTTAAATTCGTCAAATTCAGGCAAATACGAATACAAATATTTTTTTCAAAAAAATTAAAAAAAAAAATCATAAATCCTAAACTAAATTTAAATAAATGGATAAAAATATTAGTTTTTGTACGAATCCATTAAATTTTTTATAGAAATTTGTGCTTTGTATTATTTTCAAATATTATTTACTGACGATCATTAAAATTTTGGGTACTTTTTATTAATTTTAAAGTACGCCTACAGCAGTATGAAGTTCTTTTTTATAACAAGTTTTTAAGATTTCATATTGCAGGCGTAAATAGAACCCTTATTTAATGTCTATAAATTTCACATTAAATACTAGTATTCGTGAATATCATTTCAAATATTTGTATTCGCGAAAATCAAAAATTGACATTCGTTACATCACTAATACGTACATATGTAATTGTATACTGTTCTTGTAGGATTGTAGAACATATTTTGATGGTCTCGCTTACGCTGGTGATTCTCGGAATGCAATACATTGCTTCTAACTATTTTTAGTGCTTCTAAAGCTCAAATTCACAGTCCTTAGTTAACTAATAAAGGTGGTTTAACAAATAAAATTGATAAGGAAAATCTTTAATTAAACCGCGAGCGTTAGTTAACTATAGACTGTGAATTCGGACGTAAGTGTCCGTCTGTCCGTCTGTCCGTCTGTCCGTCACAGGCTATTTTCTCAGGAACCGTAAGAGCTACGGACATGAAATTTGTACAGAGTATGTGGAACCTTGGCGCTATAACAACAAATACATGAGAGTTAAAAATTAAATGGTGTTCCAAAACGAGCAACGAAAAATTGTAAAATCCCATTTAATAAGCATACAATTGTGTGTAAATATGTAGTTTGTGAAATTAGTGCATTCTTATACACACTACAACAATTTACACTAAAATTAAAAAAAATTTAAATTAAAGGGTGTTCTATCAGTATATGGTGGGAATTTTTTGTTGTATATTTTTTTTAAGAACAAACACAACCCGCAAAGCGATTAGCTTGTCAGCGAAAAACACCCAGGGTCTATGGTGGGAATCGAACCCACAACCTCTGGACTGAGAGGCTAGCATCGCTACCACTTAGCCACAGGAGCACCCATTGGAAACCGTAAGAGGCAAATTGAAATTTTCAAAAACGGTAAAGTTAAAAAATCCCAAAATTATAAAATCGCAAAAACCAAAAAAAAAATAGCCAAAAACCAAAAAAAAATCGCAAAAACCAAAAAAAGCACCAAATTAAAAAAAAGCTAACAATAAAATGAATCGACAAAACCAAAAAATCGCCAAAATGAAAAAAATCGCCAAAAGCCGAAAAAATAGCCAAGCCGCGAAAAAGGAGCCAAAACTAAAAAATTTCCCACATGAAAAAAATCGCCAAAATTAAAAAAATCGCCAAAATAAAAAAAATCGTCAAAATTTAAAAAAAAATCGCAAAAATGTAAAAACACCGAAAATCGAAAAAAATCGCCAAAAAGAGAAAAAATATGCAAAAACTAAAAAAAGTTTCAAAACTTAAAAAAAATCGTCAAAACCGAAAAATCGCAAGAAACGCCAAAACAAAAAAAAAACGCCCAGAACCGAAAAACCCCAAAAAGGGAAAAAATGCCAAAACTATGTATTATATAGGCTAAAGTTCGTATTGAATTACATATCTAGTGTCCGTACGGAATCCCCCCAGGGGAGTCCATTTTGACTACGGGTGTGGCAACCCCGGGGCCCCAGCTGGGGTGATGTGGCTTTTTCCATTGACGTACCTTTGGTACATTACCTATAGAACTTATATGGTACTACCCGATCTCTGAAAATAAACAGAGCAAAGGATGTGCACATATTTATAACAAAAGGAAGACAGGTGCTGTTGATGTCAGTTAGGTGCAGCGTCACCTAGAACTGCCCCTGAGTTCAAAAGACGATAGAGGTGAAGCCCTTGTGGTGGAACTTCGAGGTCTAACCAGAGGCTACTTCTGGTACCACGGGTGCCAGTTGCCCGACAGTCGAGCTGCTTGGAGTTGAGTGTATTGCGGTCGTCAGAGTATTGTGCTGAAGTAAGTCGACTTCGTCCCACCCTACGGGGTTAAAGGGATGATGCTGTAGTAGGCACTAATATATAAGATATTTTGGTTGCTACCAAAAAACGCTGGGAGAATAGTCTTGGCTTCCCAGTGTTAAATCAATGGTAGTGGTTGGTCTGACGCGGTCAGCCAGACACTATTCTAGGTGTTGTTGCTATTCAACAGAAGCTTCTATGGGCACGGACATAGCAGCAGAGTTTAGATAGCTCAAATTACCTCAGCAAGGTAATTGAACATAGCACAGGGATAACTACATTCAAAGATTGCAACCTATGTACCTTATGGAGTGGACCATAGGTTCATTCTAAAAGGGTGCATGGGGGCGTTGGTCTGGCGTCTAACCCACACCCAGTGCCTTGGCACACGTGAGATTAGGCCGTAATGGCAGGTACTCACGTAAAGCAATCGAATTATTCGTGCACGGGTCAAAGTCGCACTTCACTAAATTCATTTATATAAAATCTTACGAATAGTTTTTAAACCCTCAATTCTTATCTTTATCGCAAAAAAATCACTGAATACTCGTACATACAAAAAGGAAATTAAGCGGATCTAAAAGTCCTCCTTAAAATTTAGGCTCTTAGTGCAGAAGTGATGTAACCCACATCAGTTTATTTAAACAATTATTGTTTTTAATTATTTAATTGTTTTAAATTTTTCAGCTCCAAAGTGGCTTACTCTACTTTTTTTTCTTGATAATTGGTAATGTAAATAACGCATTTATCACCAGATTAGCAACCAAAAAAGGAATATGGGTTACACCACTTCTGCGCTGATAGCCTAAATTATCCTTAACTGCTGTAGCGTAAATACAAGTCGTTCTCTGCTTCTTTTCTACTTTCCTTTTAATATTTTTTTTCGTTTTTGCTTGATTAATAATTTAACCCGGAAAAGTGGAAAACAAATGCTAGAATGGCACTGTTGTTTACTAATTGTTACCGAGAAAAAGTTGCCTGCTTGCTGCTTTGATGGCAGTTTTTCCTAAATCAAAAGGACTGTTTGTTAATGGCAGTTCAAAAATGAAAAACAAAATAAATAGAAAAGAAGACGTAATCGAATATGAATTCCCTGCTTTAAGCTGTATATTTAATTATATCGTATATTTCGGGTAAATCTCGTACTTTAACACTCGCTCTAATGAAGATGGAAAAATAAAAATAAAATATTTTTATACAAAAATACATATAAAAAAATAAAATTAAGTGGGAAGAATAGAGAAAGAAGCATATACTACAAACATGTTTGGAAATGCTTTTGATTCCTTTCATACACCAACATACTCGTACACTTGTCTTTGCCAACACCAGCGACTATGGCTCAAAAATTTTGGTTTTGGTTTTGGTGATGACGATGACGATGTCGATGATGACAATGATGGTAATGGAGATGACGAATGTGTGGTTATCAGCTTGAATAGGTACGAGAAAGCAAGTTCACATAACAACCATTATAGAAAGAAAATAAATATTAAACCAAAACAAAACAAAAAAGGAGAAATATAAATCCTTAACTTTGCTAAGGGCAGCAATAATTGCAATTGACAGCATTTCAATAACGATGGCGGAGGCTGCGTGGGCTGGGAAATAAATTTGTTCTTTTAATTTTAAACAATCGAGAGCAAGGCGTCTTAAATATACAAATACTTTCAAATTAAACTTTTATTTGTTTTACTTTTTCAAGTCGGTTTCTTTCATTTTATACAAGTTTCTTAGGTGATAACATTCCAATCAATAATATTTTTTATTTATTTATTATTTCTTTTACACACTTGTGCACCCCTGCACATTTTCTAAGTACTTGAGAGTAGTACGGAAAAGATGAAAGAAATATTTCCATATTTTGGTATATAAAAAGAAGCTTTTCTTTTTTGAATAATACACTGGAAACGGAGCTGTACAAATTGCTTGCAATTGAAATGTTGATAGCAAAAAAATCGAAGATTTTACAGACTCATTTTGGGGTGTGTGACTGTGATTGGCACGCCAAGGGATCCGTGCGGAGGCTAGCGATATATAGATATGTATTCAAATAATGTCATAACTCAAAAAAAAAAAAAACTAGTTTGCCAGAAAACCAGTTTAATGTTTTCAATTTTCTAATTGAAATTCATTTGGTGGTGATTAAGCATTGTCTATATATTTCATTGGTGATTAGCCAAATCGTCAGTAGAATTCAACCACATATCGAGCCATAACCGCTAAAATAGCTTAAGCGACACATTTTTTATACATCGTTTTTTTTTTTTTTTTTTTTTTTTTTTGATGAAAATCGACTATTTACGATTGCAAATAATATATTTTGGTGAAAAATTGAAGTTTGAAAATTATGTCGCTTAAGCTATTTTGGCGGTTATGGCATGATATAGACAATGCTTAACCAACAGCAAATGAATTTCAATTAGAATAGGCTTATGACAATATATTAAATAATAAATTTCTTAAATATTTTAAATTTTCACACAACTTAATGGAAAAAGAAAATTTAATTTTTATCTCAAGAGTTGAAATTTTTACACAATACGAATCAATAAGTCCATGACTTTTTGAATAAAACTCAGTTTTTTTTCAAAACAAAAATTTATTTTTCAACATAATCTCCTTTTAACTCAATACAATGTTTATCCAGTCTTTGTATCCCTTCCAAAAAGAAATAGGATTTTTCGGGGTCCTTAAAATAGACATTTCTTTGGTCAATAATTTTATCGTTGGAGCTAAATCTCTTCCCACCAAGCCATTTCTTTACGTTTGGTAATAGGCAGTAGTCACTAGGGGCTAAATGCGTAGAATATGGCGGATGGGCACCCCATTCGCTCGCAGCCCAATTCGTAGAGTTTTACCATTGAGACTGCCCAGTTGTGTGTGTGCGTGCACTCGTGAATTATTTTGATAAAAAAGAACTTTTTTCTTGGCTTTCTTTTTAAATCCTCATTAAATCGGTCAAATAAGTTGGCATAATATTCGCCATTTATTGCTTCTCCCTTTTGAAGGTAATCGATGTGGATTATCCCGCGTTCATCCCAAAAAACTGTTGCCATCACCTCATTGGCCAACAAACTCACCTTGGACTTCTTCGGAGCAGGTTTAGACTGCTGCTTGGTCTTCGGAGTACAGTAATGGATTCATGTTTCAACCACTGTTAAAAATGCCGTAAAAACTCATTCGGATTGCTGTTAAACAACCACAAACAATCCTTTCAAGTTGTCACATATTTACGTTTATGGTTAATTGAGAGCAAACACGGCACGCACCCATCTCCTAGATAACTTTTTTAAACCCAGCTGATCATTTAAAATCAAAACCACACTGCCATACAAAATGCCTATGGCATCAACAATCTCACACATTTTTACTCTTCGAACGGCCAACACCATATCGTGGATTTTTTCGACATTTTCGGGTGTACTGACCTCAATTGGCCGTCCAGAACGTTCAGCGTGATTTGTACTTGTGCGACCACAATGAAAGTCAGTCAACCAGCCATTGAAATCGATGGTGCAGGCTCCCCATAGTATTTATCGAGCTTTTCCTTGGTTTGATTGACGGTTTTTTTTCCGCAAAATATAATGTTTAATGAGCACTTGAAGTTCACTTTTTTCCATTTATAGAAAAAATACACGAGGTTGTATGTTTTTATGGGAACAGTGTTGCATTTCATATCACTACGAGGGTAGTTCCAAAATTCACGGACTTATTGATCCGCCCTCGTATAACGAACAATATGAGGATTATTATTATGAATTATGCATCTCTTAAACAAAATTTGCGATTTTTGAGTTATGATGTTCTTGGATCGATATGTAATACTAAACAAAAATTAACATTCGACCTTTTTTTTCCTTTTTGCGATTTTTTTTAAGTTGTTGCCGATTTTTTTTTTTATTGTTGGCTATTAATTGTAGTTTTATTATATTTATTTATTTTATTTAGCACTATTTTATCAATTTTCGGCAATTTTTTTCGTTTGCTTTTTAGTTTTGGCTCATTTTAATTTTTTAACCCCCGACTAAAAAAAGGGGTTTTATAAGTTTGTAGTGTGTGTCTGTGTACCTGTGTGTCTGTCCCCCCCCCCCCCGGGGGAGTCTATTTATAGACTACGGGTGTGGCAAACCCCGGGCCCCAGCTGGGGTGATGTGGCTTTTTCCATTGACGTACCTTTTTTACATTACCCATAGAACTTATGTGTTACTACCCGATCTCTGAACACAAACAGAGCAAAGGATGTGCACATATTTATAACAAAAGGAAGACAGGTCCTGTTGATGTCAGTTAGGTGCAGCGTCACCTAGAACTGCCCCTGAGTTCAAAAGACGATAGAGGTGAAGCCCTTGTGGTGGAACTTCGAGGTCTAACCAGAAGCTACTTCAGGTGCCACGGGTGCCGGTGGCCTGACAGTCGAGCTGCTTGGAGTTGAGTGCGTGTAGCGGTCGTCAGTTTCCTTTGCTAAAATGCCGAGTTCGTCCTAACTCACGGGGTTAAAGGGATGATTTTGGTATGTGTCGAGTAGGCACTGGTTATTTGGCGACACAGGCATGGGTTCATCTCGGATGAGTGGTTGAGCTGTGCCGGCAACGGTTGAGGAATTCTCTTGGGGACCTCGCTATGGGTGTATACACAACTCCTTGGCGTGGAAGCCGGAGAATTATCGTGGTGGTTGTGGTTTCTAACAAAATCGCTGGGAGAATAGTCTTGGCTTCCCAGTGTGAAATCAATACTAGTGGTTGATCTGACGCGGTCAGCCAGACACTATTCTAGGTGCTGTTGCCATTCAACAGAAGCTGCTATGGGCACGGACATAGCAGCAGAGTTTAGATAGCTCAAATTACCTTAACTATATTCAAAGATTACAACCTATGTGCCTTATGGAGTGGGCCATAGGTTCATTCTAAAAGGGTGCATGGGGGCGTTGGTCTGGCGTCTAACCCACACCCAGTGCTTTGGCCCACGTCAGATTAGGCCGTAATGGCAGGTACTCACGTAAAGCAATCGCACATCTGTGTGTCTGTCCGTGTCCACGTACAGGCCAAATGGCTGGACCGATTTTCATTTAGTTTTTCCTGTTTGAAAGCTGACTTGATCGAGAGGGTTCTTAGCTATGTTTGCAGAAAATCGATTCAGTCGTTTAGAAGATATAACAACATCTTTTCTGAAAAATGTCGGGGGTTTTTAAAATGTTTAATTTTTGTTATTTTTATAATACTTTTAGTTACAGCAATAAAAATGCACTTTTGGCGATTGTTTCGTTTAACAGATTTTTTCCGTTTTTGGCTCCTTTTTGCATTTTTTTTTATATTGACGCTTTTGAGTTTGGACGTTTTTTCGTCTTGACGATTTTTTAATTTTTTTGGCGTTTTCTTTTTTTTTACAAGGCATATATTTATTTTTAGCAATTTTTTTTGTTTTCTTTTTTGGCGATTTTTTTTGGTTTTGGACGATTTTTTTTTTAATTTTTTTGGCAACGCACAGTGGACCATTTCGCGAGATGGCGGTCAAAAATATATAACTTTTGACTGGATTAGAATTTTGTATTGCGGTTTTTTTTGTTCACTAGGTGAGGCCATAGGCTTTAAGTTTAAGATATAAAACTTTAAAATCGACCGGTTAGAGAAGTAGTTATGATAGATTTAAAATTCATTTTAAATTTTAGCTGATTTTTGGTACAAAAGCGCGGTTCTGCTGGTCACGGTCAGATCGTACCGGGTGTACAATGTGATAATTTTTTTTTTTTTTTGTTCCCTTTTGACCTGTAAAAGATATGCTCTGTTAAGTGGAAGAGTTTAGAAATATTTGGACCTTTTTAAAAGAACAAAAAAAAAAATTCATTTCTAAAAATTATAAACACTTTAATTTTCTAGTACTGATAGCTAACAAATAAGGTAATTATACGAAATTTATTTCGATTGAATATCTTATAAAACTAAAAAGTGATAGGTGTTTGAAAATCAAAAGATTACTAAGAAATTTCTCATTTTAGCAAAATACTGAAAATATCCGTTTTGAGTCACCCTGTTCACAGTGATATAGTTGAAATAGAGTTTTGAATTTTTGGCTCCCGAGATACACTAGTGTCTACTTTCGAATGAGTTTTAACATTTTTCAATCAGTGACCATAAAAAAATGACTTTTGGCCGCCATTTCGTAAAATGGTCCAGAGTGCGAAGTCTTACTTTTGCTGACTCCTTGCATTTTAGCGATTTATTTGTTTTTTTGTGAATTTTCGTTTCGGAATTTTTTTAAATTTGGAATTTTTTTACCAGAAGTTTTAATGTTTTTAAAACCAAAATTACAGAGTTAAGAATACATTAACGAATAGAATACCCTTTAGTTTTGATTTGTTTATAGTTTCACTAACACTCGCTACTTCCACTTAAGGTTGGACAACCCATGGTAATTAAATTAATTTTCACCCAAAACAATCACTGTACAGCTTTGTTATTTCTAACTCATCACAAACTTCTTCTCTTCAGCAATTTTGTTTTTATTTTCTTTTCTTCCATTTTGTAAATATTGTATTAAAAATAAATAGAGATAAAAAAAATTGTTTGCATTTTCAGTTGAATGAAATGGAAATTTTTAATTGCTTTATGATTATTTTTCTCTTCTTTCATTTCTTAATATCAGAAAGTACTTTGAAACACAAAACTTTCTAAAGAAATGTAAAACTTAGTTTGTTTATTTTTAAGCTTTTAGCAAGCAGCAAGTATGTGTGTGTGCTTTCCCAGGGTGAAATGTATGCTAAAACAAACAGCCAAAGACATATTAAAATGCTTTCTCAAAAGAATCAATAAAAATTATAATTATCCGTATATCTATAAAAAGAAAAAAAAAAAAGAAGAGGTGCCTGAGGACACCTGGTTAGAGCCAAGCTACGGTCACACTTGCCAAACATTTGCCCAAACAAGCGTAACCAACAAACAATAATGAAAAAAGTTTTGATCCAGACACTTGTTTATCAAATTAAACAGTTTCGAACACAACTAATAGAAAATGTCATAGAATCCAACACTACTACACTACTTTTTAACTTGACAAACTTTTCTCTGAATTGAAAGATTTTTCATTATCATTTAGTGGTTACGCTTTCTTGGACAAATGTTTGACAAGTGTGGCCGTACCTTTAGCTATATGAAACAACCCTCTAGTCAGCCTAGAACCATATGCCTCTATGTCAATACTATTTCTCCAGCGGCAATTGCACTAATTAAAATGTCGACAACTTTCCTTTTATGCGCGAGTAAAGATACGTTAGAGAAAACAGCTCTAGTGTATATTGTCAATGAACACGTCTATAGTTTGTTTATCTTTTTTATTATGCTCTGCAATAATATTAAATAAATATGTGTAGACGATGGTCACTAAAATCTACCAGTGAGTCTTTGGTTCAAATATCTCAATATGGTCGTAAAAGAACTAGCTTCGTAATAGTGCTAAAGTCTACTGGTAGATTTTCAATGACAACCCTATGTTATATTTCAATAGGCGGCTACATTGGCGGGGATACACCTTATCAGTAGCACTATTGACAATGTCACTATAAAATCACTATAATTTTACTATTGACAACGAGCGAGGAAATATCGATATTGTAGACTAGAGCCCCTAAAATTTACCAGTGAATCTTTGGTGTCAATGCCTTCATTTGGTCCCAAAAGAACTAGTTAGTCTAGTGGTGGATTTTCAATGACAAGCTAATGTTAAATGTCAATAGATGATTACATTGGCTGGGGTACACCTGGTCAGTAGTGCTAATGACAATGTCACTAGTAAATCACCACAATTTCACTATTCGCACTTTCTGCAGGGAAATTTCATGTGTTAAATAATAATGAAATAAAATTATTTCAGAACGTTTTTATATATTTTTATACCCTTTACCAAAAAATGGTAAAAGGGTATATATATGTTTGTCATTCCATTTGTAATTTCCAGAATATTAATGAGCGAGCCATAAAGTATATATATTCTGGATCCTTATGCATAGGGAAGACGAATAAGCGATGTCCGTCTGTCCGTCTGTCTGTACGTGACTGGTGTGTCAGAAATGGTCCAAATAAGATTGGTATTGAAAATCAGCAAAATCGAGCGTACGCTTTCAGAGCTGGGAAACTTAAACTTCATTTTGCCATACAAAATAACTACCGAAAACTAATTACTATTCAGTGCAATTATGAATAAAATTCCGCGAGAAATTTCTCCCTTTTCCAATTGGAATATTTTGTTTTCCCTATTACTTGCAATTAGTTGGAATTATTCCCCGGGAAAAATTTCTCGCGGAATTTTATTCATAATTGCCCTGATTATTTTTTTATTAAATGAACTTATTTTATACTTCAGTATGAATAAAATTGGTATTTCTAAATAAAAAAAATTAAAAAGACGTTTCCAGGGTTGGAAAACCATAACTTTATTTCTTATACAAAAGTAAATTACTAAAACAAATTTTTCCTTTTTTTCTATAAATTAAACATATCTAATGTTCTTAAAAGAAAAACATTGATGTAAGAAGTCAGAAAAACAAAAAGGATGATTCCAGGGTTGGGAAACTTACACCTTTTGTGATATAAAAAATTAACTTCCGAAAATTAATTCTTATTTTTTTTAATTAAATAAACTTATTTTATGCTTGAGTACGAATAAAATTGGTATTTCAAATAAAAATTAAAAAATTTAAAAAGACGTTTCCAGGGTTGGAAAACTTTAACTTTTTTCTTATACAAAAGCAATTTGCTAAAACAAAATTTTCCTTTTCTTTATAAATTAAACATATCTTATACTCTTAAAAGAAAAAGATTGGTGTAAGAAATCAGAAAAATCAAAAAGGGTGATTCCAGGGTTGGGAAACTTACACTCTTTGTGATATAAAAAACTAACTTCCGAAAATTAATTTTTATTTTTTTTATTAAATAAACTTATTTTATGCTTGAGTACGAATAAAATTGGTACTTCAAATTTAAAATTAAACTTCAAAAAATTAAAAAGATGTTTCCAGGGTTGGAAAACTTTAACTTTTTGTAAACAAAAGTAATTTACTAAAACATATTTTTCCTTTTTTTCTATAAATTAAACATATCTTATATTCTTAAAAGATTGGTGTAAGAAATCAGAATAATGAAAAAGGATGATTCCAGGGTTGGGAAACTTACACTTTTTGTGATATAAAATATTAACTACCGAAAACTAATTTAATTTTTTTTTAATAAATAAACTTATTTTATGCTATAGTACGAATAAAATTGGTATTTCAATTTAAAAAAATTTAAAAAACGTTTCCAGGGTTGGAAAACTTTACATTTTTTTATACAAAAGTAACTTACTAAAGCAAATTTGCTTTTTTCTCTATAAATTAAAGATATCT
This sequence comes from Tachina grossa, assembly GCA_949987645.1. NCBI lineage: Eukaryota > Metazoa > Arthropoda > Insecta > Diptera > Tachinidae > Tachina > Tachina grossa. Next base: position 134,731,818 of record OX465278.1, on the reverse strand, counting down.
TATATTCCTAAAAAAAAGAGACTAGTATGAGAAACCAGAAAAATCAAAGAGTATGATTTCAGGGTTGGAATACCCACACTTTTTGTGATATAAATAATTAGCTACCGAAAACTAAGTTTTATTTTTTTTTTATAAAATAAACTTATTTTATACTTCAGTACGATTGAATTTGGTATTTCAAATTAAAAAAAATAAATAAACGACTCTTCCAGGGTTGGAAAACCTTATTTTTTATACAAAAGTAACTGACTAAAACTGACTATTTTTCCTTTTTTCTATAAATTAAACATATCTTAAATTCTTAAAATAAAGAGATTGGTGTAGGAAATCAGAAAAATTAAAAAGAATGCTTTCAGGGTTGGAAAACTTACACTTTTTGTGATATATAAAAGTAACTAAGTCTAATTAATTTTTATCTTTTCCTTTATAAATAATATATATGTATTTTACGTTTTGGAAAGAACATTTTTGTGTAGAAAATTCTAAATATAAAAGTCTCCAGAGCTAAATTTTTTTTTTAAAGTAAATAAATAAAATATTTTGGGCCTAATTTTGTAAAATGCAACGCCAAGCGTTGACAAAATTTAATTAATATAATTTCCTTTTTTCTTTTTTCACTTAACACACTTTCTATATTTTTTTTAAGAACTACTAGATTGGTATAAGGAATTAGAAAAATCTAAAATTATGATTCTAGGGTTTGAAAATTAATTTTTTCTGTACATAAAAGTAACAAGGTCAAATTATTTTTTTCCTTTTTTGCTTATGCTTTCTTTATGTGCTTATGTATGTATCTCTATACTACATACATGCACTTTGGTTAAGGGTATATAAGATTCGGCACAGCCGAATATAGCACTTTTACTTGTCCATTATTTTCTTTTTTAGCTGCGTGCTCACCTACAAACACAATACAAAAACTTCAAACACAAAACCAAAGCAAACAATTTTTTTTTTCGTTTATTTTCGTACTCTGGTTTTAAGTATAAGGAAATCAAAACAAAAATAAATCTATAAATCTATCCTAGCTACTGTGTTGTGGCATAAAGAGCATAGCTCTTAAAATAAAAAACCTTCAGAATTTGACTAATATTTTTAATATTTTATAATTTTTGTACTATACAGAATTATACATAAGTATGTAGATATCATTAACCACCAGTTATCAAAATAAAGCAAAAGGCTAACAAACATTGCTCAAACATTTGAATCCTTCAATAACAACAATAAATAATGTGATTATTAAATGAACTTGTATGTTTTTCTTTTCTTAACAAATTTTATTTAAATAAAGGACTCAATTGTGAAAATAAAATCATGTAGAAAACATGACATTTATTACGCACTATTAGCAATGATAAATAAACAAACAAAAAATCACTTAATGCTCATATCACGCACACAAACATATGTACATACATACATACAATTATATATGTATGTATGTATATTCTCTTTACCCCCTTCGATTTTTCATCAATAATAATGGAACACGTATGAGCATACATAAAAAAACGCATTGATATTGTTTCAAGCGGGAATTTCGAGGGCCTTGAGTGTGGCCTTTTGAGGGAAGACTTTGCAGATTGAAATTAAAAACGCTGCTTACGTGCTTGACACCCACCGACTTAGAGCAGCTTTTATGGCTCGATTTTGAATGGCAAAACCAACTGTAGTGGCGTTGCCAATAGGCAAAATCTTATTATGTATGGCAACTGATAATTAACAGCTGTTAACTTTATATGTTAAATATTGTTTATATTGCCAATCGCGAACTTTTAATTGCTGCATAGTTTTAAAGCTAAACAAATAACATTTATTTCAAATAAACTTTTCCTTTTTTTGGAAAGTCGAAAATATGATTTAAAGCTAAAAAAAAAGAAATTTTTAGTTTAAAATAATTTAAAGCAATAATACTCACACACACTAGCCTTGAAAATTTCAAGTGCGTGTATATTACATTAGCATTTAAGCATTTTTCGTTGCTCCCTTTTGAATACCCTTTAATTTTTAACTGTCATATATTGTGGCGGCCATAGCTCTTACGGTACTCGAGAAAACAGTCTAAGAAAGATAGACGGAGAGGCGGACGGACGGACGGTTATAGAAGCGAAAATATAGGGTCCCGTACACCTAAGGAGAAGAGGGACCTTAAACATGATCTCTACTGTGCAGTTTACAATTATTCATATAATTTTAAAATATTTTTTTGTTTGTTTTGTTTTTGGAATTTTCGCAATTCGAATTAGAAATTTCGAAATGTTTATGAGATTATCGATAATTTTCTCGAATTTAATGGAAAAAATATTTTAACTCCAAATAGAATTATAATTTTTCTCTATTAAATTAAACTTAAATATCTTAATTCATATAAAAAAGGCCTATTTTTGACAGGCTCCTTTATTTTCCTCCTTGACAGGCACATTAGAAGTGTCACACATTTATTGAGCCCTTCATCGAATATGTTCGATTTCTTTAAGGCACAAAAATTGTTATCAGCTTGTTGCGCTTCGCTTTAACAAGAAAAAAACGTTAAAACACCAAACGCTTAGGATATGTGTAAGTGCAGGGTTTTCAACAATTGCCCTTTAAAATGGTTAGGAGTATGTGTATATTTTCTCAAGGACATGTGTGTAAGTAATATCCTTAAAAAACCCCAAAAAAGTACTCGTATGAAAAAACACAAAGCAAATTTTGATTCCTTTTTTTTATAGAGACGCATTAAGAACGATTTTCATACTAAAATGAACGCGTATGCATGCACATATGTATGTCTGCTTGATGGCAAAGGGGTTGGGTGCGCTTCGCGTATGTTACTTATTTCAAAATTTCTTTTTTTTGTGTCCTTTATTTGTTTCACTTTAAAATGTCTTTTTTTTCTGCTGTATTGTATAGTGATTTTTTTTTTTGTTTCATATTTTTTTATACTTTGTGTTTGTTGTCGCTAAACATTAAATGTTGTCGCGTGCTTAGTTTCGGTTACTTTATATTCGATTTGCGGGTAACCAGTTCATGCATAACAGCTTAATGTTGTTATTCGGTTTAGTGACAAAACACACTCACATGAAGGTCTTGCGGTGAAATGGATTTTGAGAGAAATTTATAATTTATAAAAAAAAAATTTCACTGAAAGACGATTAAACGATGATTTTTAATTGTTTTCGAGACTTAGATTTTACTGTACCGTACAATTTACAGAGCACATATTTGGTTAAAATTAGTTTTGTTAATTCGAACGATTTGCAATCGATTGAGTTCAATCCCTGGCCATGCTCACTCATATCAATATCATGGATTTTTGTGGTATGCATTAGTGCCCCCATGCTTAGGCATATCGCAGCGCCCTGTTTCGTCGAAATTTGTAGCAAAAAATCGTCGGCGATGTAAAATAACTAATAAAATGGCTACACAGCGTATAATAATGCATCTACCAGAGGTGCTGCAGCGATGCCAATAAAATTAACAAAACGCTTTATAGAAGAGTTGCATAAACCATAAAATTAATTAAGCTCTTCTTCTTTCTCAATCAAAGTTATTTCAAGTTGGAACAACATAAAATCGATATTGAAATAACACAAAGGAACATGTTGAATCAAATTTATTTCAAGTTGAAACAGCATGAATTCAATTTAATGTAGTCATTTGGGTTTTATTAATTATTACGTGTGCATATCAGTGATGGGAAATGTGACACAATTGTGCCATTTTTGGCACTGTTGGGTGCTGCCTGGCACTGTTGCACTCACGCTCCTTTTCTGGCACTTTTTGCCCATTAAATACGCAAACTTTTCTTATTGCAATAATAAGTACTTTTCTTGTACTTTTTACGTTTTTAAGTAATGAAAACTAGTATTTGAGGCTGACAAATGTTCGGTTCGGATAATTAAAAGTAACGGTTTGTCCAGAGACATACAGAGAAAAAACTGCCTCATAGAATCAATAAGATTTTCTCTATGAAACGTTTTTAAGCTAAGGGGTATCCCAGCAGAAAGAAGCAAAGATTTTTTCATAGAGATTCCTTATTGTTTTTATGTGGTAAATCTTATTAATTTTATCAAGAAGAAAACCACATAAAATCAAGAAGAAATCTTATTATTCACAACTTTTTTTTACTCAATTTCCGTTATTTTTGGCACCAAAAAACACTCCATAGAGAAAAACTTCTTGATTCTATTAGGTTTTCTTATAAATTGTAAACTATAGGGATTTCTTATTGATTTTATTAGGTTGCCTTATTGATTTTTTTTAAAAAGGTTTTCTTCTTGATTTTATTAGGCTATCTTATTGATTTTTTCAATAAGGTTTTCTTCTTGAATTTATTAGGTTCCTATATGATTATGTGTAAAGCATCTTATTGATTTTTTTAATAAGGAAATCTTCTTGATTTTATTAGGTTTCTTGTTATTTCATTTATGTATGTACGTACATTTGTGTATGTATCATGTATATAAAATTTATATTATATTTATTATTTATATTATAAATCAATGATGTCAGTTTCATGGCACAATTGTGCAAACTAAAATCACACACATTCTTATTCTCTTCCATTTAGTCGTCAATGAAACAGCGGCGATAACACATGCGCAGCGGGTGTATTAAATTCTTTATAGATACAGTGAAAGAAAAAAAGTGGTATGCGAAATATATTCTATGATCAGTAATGCTTTTTGCGACATTCAATGTATTTTATGTTACAAAACTTTTAAGGAAAGAAATGAATATATATTAAAAAGACATTTTAGTTTTTTTTTGGAGCAGCTTCACTAAATTGCATTTAACATCAAAACTTAAAAGACCAATATTTCGGAAAATATTGGTCGCAGCCAATTTTTTTGTTTAATTTTTTCTTCTTATTTTTCAAGTTTCTATCAGATAAGCTATTTAAAAATTTATTTTTGGAATTTCTTCACAGTTTCTAATGAAAAGTTTACAGCGCCGTAACTCGGAAAATATGGGTCGCCCGCAACTTTTTTATTTAATTTTTATTCCTTATTTTTTAATTTTCTACCATATAGACTCCTTTTTATATATTTTGAGCTGCTTCACTAAACTGCATTTGTTGCAAATATTTATTGTTTTTTTTGATGTACTTCAGAGACGAATGAGACAGCTTTTCTCACACATACAACTATAGTTTTATTTTTGACACCACTGATATAAATAAACATTGAGACAATTTTTTAATGATCTTCTTCGTTTTTGTTCCGTAATATCTCTGCTGTAGAGACTTCAATATTCATACCCAATTAGCCAAATCGTCGCAGACGGCATTGGGTAGTATGAATAAAAAAAAAGTATTTGCTTTTTACTTAAAAATACAAAAAAACATACACATATTTGGCGTTTTCAAAAAAATTTTTAAGTAGAAAGCAAATACTTTTTTTTATTCATATTACCGATTGTCTTCTACGATTAATGTACGACATGTCACAATTTAAAGGAAATCGTCGACAATGTCACATTTTTTGTCATCAATTAAACTTTTTTGAGGACAATTTGAACGACAATGTCCCCCGTTTTGTATTCAATAAAGCCGTGTTGACGACAATCTGAGCGACATTGTCGCTCATCTCGTCTTGTGTAACCTCGCCTCAATTTGTATGAAAAATTCGTCGACGATTTGTATGGCGCTGTCTTCAATATGTCTTGTACGACTTACCATTGTCTTGTACCCGTCGTCGAAGATGTTTTAAAGACGTGGCTACCTGGGTATTTATGTTTTTTTGTATATGTGTTGCCGCTCATAACTTCCCTGCAGAAAGTGCGAATAGTGAAATTGTGGATATTTACTAGTGACGTTGTCAGTAGTACTACTGACCAGGTGTACCCCAGCTAATGTAATCGCCTATTGACATTTAACATTAGCTTGTCATTGAAAATCCACCACTACACTGTGGCACTACTGACTAAGTAGTTCTTTTGGGACCACATGGAGACATTGGCACCAAAGATTCACTAGTAAATTTTAGGGGCTCTAGTCTACAATATCGATATCGATAGTAAAATTATATTGATTTTCTAGTGACATTGTCAATAGCGCTACATACTAGGTGTACCCTAGCCAATGTAACATAAGGTTGTCATTGAAAATTTACCAGTAGACTTTGGCACTATTGAGAAGGTAGTTCTTTTATGACGATATTGAGATATTTGAACCAAAGATTCACTAGTAGATTTTAGTGACCCTCGTCTACATATATTTATTTAATATTATTGCATAGCATGATAAAAAAGAAAAACAAACTATTGACGCGTTCATTGATCAATAGAAATATACTACAACTATTGTCTCTAACGTATCTCTACTCTTGCATAAAAGGAAATTTGTCGACATTTTAACTAGTGCAATTGTCTCTGGAGAAAGAGTATTGACATAGAGACATATGGTTCTAGTCTGACTAGAGGGTTTACTTCTTTACTTTACATACATACATATGTACATATGTATTAAAATTAAACTTTTAGTTGAAAGTGAACCAGTGCGAAGTGAACAAGTCGAAAGAACAATTGAATATTTTTCCACTAACATAAAATATAAACTAAATTAAAATAAAACTAATTATAAATAGTGCGTACCTATATCTATATTATTATTATATTTATGTACATATATAATCGTAGTATGTTTTTTGGTAAGGAATAATCTCTGGAAATACAAGAGCCTTGGAGTGGAGATTTTCAATACAGGTTGGGTGACCAGTGTGTTGATTAATTTTTAATTAATTTTAGTTATATGAAATTTTTAAACATATGAAAATTATAATATATAAAGGGCCGTTATTACTACTTGTCTGATTTTGTCTGCCCGATAAATAGCTTTGCATTGCTACAATTTTAATTTTTTTATTGATAATAATAATAATAATAATAATAATAATAATAATAATAATACTTAATGGACAAAAAATATTAAATGAAGGTTTTATAATGCAAAGCCATTTATATATCTGATAAAATCATGCCTTTAACTAACGACAAGTTGTAATAATGGCCCTAAGTACGTATGAATGGGTAATGTGAATACAAAAAAGGCATTTGCTTTTTACTTTAAAATTTCTTGTAAAGTCTTAAATGTATATGTACTTTTTGTTTGTTTCAAACAAACTTCTAAGTAAAAAGCAAATGCTTTTTTTATTCACACTACCCAATATTTATAAGCAAATATGTAATTAAAAAATTCAAAAAGTTACTGCTAACAAAACTTACTTATTATTAATATATTGTGTGTATTCCTAATTAAATAGATATGTAAATGAAAATAAATAAAATTTTCAAATAAAATCAATAAGTATTGTGTTTTATTTTTGAAAAAATCAATAAGATAGCCTAATAAAATCAAGAAGAAACCCTTATTGAAAAAATTAATAAGATAGCCTAATAATATCAAGAAGAAAACCTTATTGAAAAAATCAATAAGATAACCTCATAAAAACTACAAGATTTCTTTTTGATTTTTTTAAAAAGGTTTTCTCTATGAAATTAATAAGATTTCCTTATTGAAAAAAAACCATAGAGATTTCTTATTAATTTTGTTCTATTTTATGAGGTATTTATTAGGCACTGTTTTCTCTGTGCAGACATTGACGATATATTAAAATGAATATATAAATTTGTTTGTAACCGCTAATGTCGTAGAGATGAAGTGAAGTTTTAAAAATATTTCAACTCTGAAATTTATGAAATTCTTAAGTATTCCCCAAACCGTTGGTTGTCTCGTCAAGTTGTTGCATATAGAGTCTTTGAACAGTGCGAGCCCTTGAAATATTTCTTCACATTATAAAACTTTCAGTCATAATGCAGTAATGAAACTTCATTCATATTAAAAAGTTTAACGGATAATACAGGGTGGGCCAAAAGAAACCAAGGGGTGTAAAAGTTTAATAACTTTTTTGTTTATTAACTTTTTTTTATTTTTTCTTTTAGATTATATAATATACAAAATGGAAATTTTTTTACACTAAGTATGAAAAATGATGTCTCTTAAATTACCACCGTTTTCAGCTTCGCACTGATGGGCTCTTTTTAGAGCATTTTCCATAACATCTTTCAAACTTGTGGCTGTAGCGTTCGAATTTCTGCAACAATGTTTGCCTTGAGTTCAAGGATTGTCTCTGGCTTGTTCACATACACTCGCTCCTTCAAAAAATCCCAAAGAAAATAGTCGGGTGCTGTCAAATCTGGCGATCGCGCTGGCCAAATAATTTCCGAATTTCGAGAAATTATTCGCTCTCCAAAAATTTGACTTAAAAGTGCCATTGTGTCTCGGGCAGTATGGGCAGTGGCTCCGTCCTGCTGAAACCACATACCAGGTCTGTTTTCAAGAGCAGGACGTAAAAAATTTTCTATCATAAACCGATACCGCTCTCCATTTACGGTTACAGCACTTCCATCTTCATTCTCGAAGAAGTAGGGCCCAATGACATTTTCAGATGTGATCCCACATCATACTGTACACCTGATGGGGTGCAATTGGCGTTGATGAATGGCTCTTGGATTTTGAGAACCCCAGAACCTACAGTTCTGCTTATTAACAAAGCCATTCAAATGAAAATGAGCTTCATCACTCATAATCAAATTTTCAATAAAGTTGATTTCATTTATTCATTTCTTATTTTCTGATTTTAATTTATTATTTTCATTCATTATAAATTCTCCAAGCGTTGTCTATATAATCTGAAAGAAAAAATAAAAAAAAATTAATAACCAAAAAAGTTATTAAACTTTTACACCCCTTGGTTTCTTTTGGCCCACCCTGTATAAGCAAAATGTATTTATATTTTTATCTTGTCTTTGAAATGGTAAATTATCGAAATGCAATCTAAAAATGTGGAACTACATTTAATTTTAAAGAAGCTTTTTTATTTGGTCATTTATGTCGAAATTTTTTGAACACAAAATATATTAATGATCCTCATGTTGACAATATAGAACGAAATTCTCACCATCTTCCAACGGAAGGAAATTATTGCGGCACTGAAATTGAACTATTAATAATTCAACACTAATTTTTCCAGCATAAAGTTGTAGAATTTGAAAATATAATTCAAGGACTATTACTTGAATTGCTTTCCAAAGTGTGTACCAGAGACACATATAATACTGTTCCTTTTGATTAAAAAAAAAAGCAATGTGAGTTCGATCACAGAGGAGATGTGTAAATATGTAGTAATGAAAATTTTTTTTTAAGTTGGAAGTACTTATGCTTTTAGTATCTTTTTTTAAATTAATTAATTAAAAGTATCAAACTTTCAATATTGCAAATACATAGGAATTTGTTGGTTTTTGTTTGTTTTATTAAACTTATTTGGTTAGTAAATGGGCACACTGCAGTATATGTATGTATATGTACTGCATTAAAAATTGCAGTAAGCAGTAAATTTACTGATTACTAAAAAAATTCAGTAAATTTTTACTTCTAATGAAATTTAATTTGCATTACCAGTAAAATCGTAGGGCCGTAATCATAATAAAATTGTAGCAAGTTGCAAAGTTTTTTCATTCAAATTTTGAAACTTTTGTATGGAAAACATTTAGCCACTTGGTAGAATTTCATTATGAATACGGGCATTACTGATTACTGAAAATTCAATGCATCTCATCATATAACAAATCATTTAGGCAATTTATAAAAATTGTAGAAAAAAATTTTAGTAATCAGTAAAAATTTACTTGTTAAACATTTTTTATTGTTTTTACTGAAACTTTAGTGGTACTGCAGTGCTCATCTATGGTAAATGCCTTTACTTTTACTTTTTAATTTTTAATTCCTGTTGTTCATCGTTTAGTTGTTGCTGTTCTTGTTGTTGTGTACGCATTGCAATTAAAATAAATTCAGTAAAGTGCGACTTTGACTCGCACACATTCGGTTTTGATAATTTTTTTTTTTTTTTTTTTTTTGATTAAGTTTTCTTCCCTTTTTAAGTTTTTTCAGTTTAAACGATTTTTTTCAGTTTTATCTTTTTTTTCTCGTTTTGGCGTTTTTTTTCTCTTTTTGGGTTTTTTTAATTTTTGCAATTTTTTTCATTTTGACGATTTTTTCATTTTGGCGATTTTTTCTGTTTTTAAGGTTTTTTTATTTAGGCTATTTTTTCATTTTGGCGATTTTTCCGGTTTTTCGCGATTTATTTTAGTCCTAGAGATTTTTTTTAATTTGGTGCTTTTTTTTTGTTTTGGCGATTTTTTTTTGTTTTTGGCGATTTTTTTATATTTGGCGATTTTATATTTTATTGATTTTTTAGTTTTACTGTTTTTGAAAATTTCAAGAGTTTTGCTCTTACGGTTTCCAAGATACAGCAAGTTGTAAAAATTACAAAGTCAAAATTGCATTAACTGATGGAACACCCATTGATTTAAATTTTTTAAATTTAGTGTTAATTGTTGTAGTCTGTATAAAAATACACTAACTTTTAAAATTTCAAGTGTATATATGTACATACAATTGTATGTATATTACATGGCATTTTAAAATATTTCGTTGCTCGTTTTGGAACACCCTTTAGTTTTTAACTCTCATGTATTTGTTGTTGTAGTGGCCAAATGTCTACACATTGTGTCCAAATTTCAAGTCCGTAGCTCTCACAGTTCATTTTCACCTTTGGTGTACGGATATATACAGAAAAAATAACCGGCGGCGGCGCATCGTCGGCTTCGAGCCGGTCGACTTGTTTCTCTGCTTGGTATTGCTTCTTTCAAACACTAATACACTCATACATAGCTCACACCGATTTGACAATGCAAAGAAATCTCAGCAAAGAAATCAAAGTCAAAAGATTTTTACCCCCTAGCGTATAGAAGTTTACACATCAAAAGTTAATTTTTTAATACAAGTCGCTCACAATTATATCGAAAATAGGGCTCGAAATGTATTAATGTGGATATTTAACTATTTTCCACTATTCAATTGATTTGGGCACTATTTGAAAGCAGATTTGGAACGAAATCAAGATTTCCAATTCCCATCACTGGTGCATATTGAGACCAGAGATGAGCGATCCCGTGTTTTTTTTTTTTAAATAATGTTGCTCCTAGTGAACGACATTTCTAAATCGCTATTCCATTAAACTCTGATTGTGATCACAGTTTAGCAGTATTTTTTTGTAGCAGTTTTGTTATTTTGAGAAAATCTAATAAGAAGAGCAGCTGTGAAATTAAGCAGAGACTGTGACCAAGGTTTAACACATTTCAGCTCTTCTGCTTTAAAAGTATTCATTAGTATTAGTTTCTGGATAAATACCAATAAGAAGAGCGACAATAGTAAACAATTAGCAATCAACTCCTTCCAAATTTTGAATATTGTCATAATGTGAGAACTATACATAGTTGCCAGAAAGGATGATATGACACGATTTAATGATTTTTTCGCGACAAAAGCTGAAGGTATAAACAAATTAGTGTGATAGCTTTATTTACTGTAACCTAAGCATACAAGAACATTCACAGTTTGTATGAAAGAACTGTGAATATTTCCGAAACCTGTTACTTGATAAATTGAGTCGCAGTTGTGATTAAAGATTTTACAATCGTTGTAAAAAAGTAGCACGTTTGTGGCAATACGGCTCATCTCTAATTGGTTCAGGCATCAGAAAAATGTTTGTATATTTATGATTGATTTCCCCGGCCAAGGATTTGAACTCGGAATTCATCGCATGGTAATTAATGCGCCTGCCGCTGCAGCCACGACACCCTTAAATATTCTTTAGATACACACTAAATATATACTCGTACCACAATGATTTAAACTTGAATTCAACATGATTTAATATGTTAATTTAATTATTGTTGATCGAATTTTATTTGTTTCTATATTTATGATTTGAACAGGCTAAAGTTCGTATCGCTTTGTAAGCCAAATTACATGTGATAATTATTAATGAACAAATAACATCAAAGTTAGTTGTAAATATTCTGACAACACATAGTTGAACGGAACAGTTAATATGATATGAAATTAAAATTTTTGCATGTTGATTTCACATTGGTATTTTTTTCTATGTGTATTCACTCTCGCTGTGTATGTCTTGTTCCATTTTGAAGGACTTCCTTACGCTCGCATTTATTTTGATTTTCTTTTATCCTCATCAGCTGTTTTACATTCTTTTGTATTTATATATCAATACCTTAATATAAAAAGACCCTAACTCATAATTTTTTTTTTTTTTTTTTGAAATCGAGGTTTTTGCATTTTTCGTTACATTAAATGTTCTTCTATCGCAATAAACAAAAATTTTGATTTCAAAAAGAGAAAAAATAATGAGTTAGGGAATTTCTTTATTAAGGTAATGACATGTCTGTATGTTTAATCTTTTACCAGCTTGAATCTGTAATGCACTAACAATAATTTTGTCTTAAGTCTGCTGTTAGTATTTTGCATAATATTTAGATGTTGGAAAAAAAAATTAAATACATACACACATTCATATTTAATCCTTAAATCTTAAATGAAGGCTTAAAAGCAGAAGCAGAAGACTCAAATTAGATTTAACAACAATAGCAAATTAGAAAGAAAAACAAAAAACATTATTTTTCCTTATTGACCATTTAAGCAGGACAAGATGTTGCCAGCAAGACTGCTGCAAATTGTTGCTTACATCTCCGTTCATAATTATATGTATACGAGTATATGCATTTTTGCAAGCGTTTCCTTTCCAGGGATTAAAAAAACAAAAATCAATTAGTTTCTATCCACTTTGCTCTTTCTAGCTGTTCTTGTTGGTTTGATGTAGAATAATGGCAAATAACAAAAGGGTTTGTTTCTTTTTTCAATATTTCTAATCTATGTTTAAGATTTGAATTGTATGCAATTTACGAAAGATGTTTCTCTATTGTTACAATTTTTAAGAAATATTTTTGCAATCATAAATTGACAATATGTGACTAATGTGCGATAAAGAAGATGCATTTTGCAATAGCTCTTGGGTTTGTAAAAAACATAAAATGCTTGCCATGCGCTTAATGATAAAAAGTATAGATAATGACTGTGGCAAATTGCTTAATTATATCACACAGGAAAAAAATCAATACCAATGTAAAATCACCATGCAAAAATTTTGATTTTAAATCATATTAAATTAACAATAAAAATATGTTGTTTGAATGTGTGTGTGTGTGTGTGTGTGTGTTTATTTGCTCTATTTCTGTTTTGGCTGGTAGTCAGTGTACTAGTCTTGTAGTTGGAGGGCCGCAGGTTTGAATCCTGGAGACAAGCTGAAGTAAATTGTTGTTTTTCTTTTTTAACTTTAATTTTCATTTCAAATATATTTTATATTAAATGATTATTTAAATAATGCTGAATTAAAATTTTATTCGTGATGTTATATATTTACAGCCTTATTTATAAAACTTAAAAAGGTTTTTTAAAGGCGATGGAGTTCTGAGCTCAAACCTGGCCTGGGCAGGGGAAGCCAGTTGTGTACTTACAAACATGTTTGTGATGCATCTGTCAATATACACAACTAAACTAAATCATTAATTAAATACAATAATGACTATAATTCATGTTGTTTCAACTTTTGATTCAACATGGTTCTTTGTGTTATTTCACTATTGAATTTACGTTGTCCCAAATTGAAATAACTTTTATTCAACATGATGCTTTGTTTTGATTTTAATAGTACGGGAATGTTAAATCAACATGAAATAAAGTTAATTCAAAAAGAAAAATGTTCTTTGAAGATTACTGTAAATCATGGCAGATTAACAGTAAATAAATATGAATAAAAATAATTGCCGAAGAAGGTTAAATTTACCTTTGTTTACGTAAATTATAAATGAAAATTTTTCTATTAGGCTTTCAACTAAATTTTGTATAAGTATGTATGTATGTATGTATGTCTACTAGACAATTTGTGAACACAAACTGTGCTCTGAATAGTTTCCTGATGTTAATTAATATGATATCACTGATTTAACCATTCCATAGCTCTTGCACCGCCTTTATCTGGCGATTGCCTAGTGGATTCAACTGATAAGTGCCTCTCGAAAAGTTTCCAAAATATTTTCTTTTCACGCTTATATTTATTTATTGTATCTTCAAAAATGAATGAACAATAATTATTAAAATCTCAAATCGAGACATAATAATTCGGCCCAACCAGTTTCGGACATAAATTTAGAGTTAGTAATTAACATTGGCGTAGCTGTACATTTTTTCTACGGGGCATTATAACTGCTGATTATCGTGAGTAATAATAAAATTAATAATTCTAGGGTGCAACACCAATTCTTGGGGGGCAATACTCCCCTAGCAAGGCCTTTCTGCGCCTATGGTAATTAATAATACATAAATGTTTAATTAAGCACAAAAATATTTTCTAGAAGTTTCATCTGGAGTGTTGCGCTTTACAGCCCTAGTGTTCCAATTTTTTAAGCGGATGTGTCCAGTAAACTTCAAGATATTACGAGCAAGGGAATAAGGGCTAATAAATCGGTGCAAGTTAATCTCCATTTTTGGTTTAAAATGTGATTAAACTAGCAAACCTATAAATCAATACAGTATTTAAACCATCTGTAAACGCATAAAATTGGGCGTTTAAACTACCAATACAGGCCATATGATTTTATTACTTACAGACCATATGTTTTGCAGCGAACGAGCTTTCAACTTTTTTCCCAGCCTCCACTTTTTCTTCAGATCTTGTTCGACCTGTTTTCTTACACTCTAGTATTCTTTTATACTATTCTACTTCGCCAATCATAAACATAATTCCTTTCTTGGTACAATTTGGCGAAATATAATTGAAATTTTCTTAACTTTTTTTTGTTTTTTTGATTGTACAAAGAATTGATAGCCTGCTGCAAAACAGCTGTTTTTTGACATTTATTCTAGTGCTGCCACAATATTATTTTTTTAACTACACATAAAGCATGGTTCACTGATTTACTCCTGTTTAGTTTAAACCACAAATAAATTTGGATTTAGTTTAATTAAACCAGCGTTTGAGCTTTGACTGACTTATTAGGCCTAAGTATGGGACTCGAGCTTTGTTAAAATATACATATGCCTGCGTGTTTTGCAAATTTCGAAAATATGAATTGGTTAAAAAATATCGAAAAAGGTTAAATGTTGTTATGGCACCCTTAGAAGTGGTACAACCGCTAAAACTTATTCAAATTTATCAAAACTGCACTGCCCTATAAAAAAAAGTAAAGAAGAACAAAAAAAAAAACAAACCAGAAAGCTGTTTTAATTGTATGACAAACTTAAACCGATTTGAAATTATGGAAATGAGAAAGAATAACCTTTGAGAATAAATATGTATTTCTGTTTTATGCTGAAAAAAAAAAAAAAATTCAAAATCAAACGTGTATCAAAGAATTAACAATAAAAAAGTCTGTATGCCAGCATCTGAGGGGGTAATTTTTTATGCTTGATAAACAAATTAGAAGTTGTGACGTTGTCAGGACACATTCGGTTGCATTTTTATTTAAATTTAAATTTCTTTTTTTTTTTTTGTTCATGTTGTTGAGAGCAAAGCAAAAAAAAAAAGGTATACACTGTTATCACCCCTCAATATGTCTGGGTACAGCTTTCAACTCTTTTTTTTTTTTTTTTTCTTATTGTATGCATTGTGAATTGAAATAGAGACATGAAATAAAATTAAAATCTAGAAAGCTACAGCCAGTCAAATGCGACTGCAAGCAAAACTTTGTAATTCCATGTCAAAGAAATTAAACACTTTCGTGTATATTTGGGGAAAAAAATTTTCTTTATGTTTTTAGAAAAGATCAAGATTAAATAGTCCCTGCAATACCTTTAAGGCCCAAATTCACAGTCATTAGTTAGCTAATAGCTATAGTTTAAACAATAATATTTGATTGATAGCTTTTTATTGGCTATTAATTAAACCGCCAAATGTCATTGGTTAACAAATAGTTAGACAACAGCTGATTCATTGTAAACTTTATTAGTATATCTGTTTTCTGAAAATTCAAGATATTTCACACTTCTTCTTTATATTTAGCTGTAACATATTCGTTTTTTATTTTCTATCATATTTTGGTTTTCCCGAAACAATTTCAGCACTAATTCAATATCTTAAAAAATCGCTTTCATTAATAAAAATATTTCACTAAATAAGAATTGAAAATACTGAACTTAAGCCCGTTTAAGAAATTATTCCTGATTAAAATTCACTCTAATTCAATTAAATTTAATATATATTAACTTTTAATTTTATTCTTTAACACTACGACAACACGAGCAATTTGATGTGTCTTAATACAAGCAACAACGCCGGCGGAATGATGACGTCAAATTGCTTATGATCAACAATGTATCTGGAAGTGGTGAACACGTATGTATTACAAGCAACAACGCCGGCAGAATGATGACGTCAAATTGCTTATGATCAACAATGTATCTGGAAGTGGTGAACACGTATGTATATTCAAATATATTTGCTTTTTATTCACATAAATACTTAAACTATCAATAATTTTATCCTTTTCTAATTTTAAATTGAACTTTTTTTGGTTTTATGTAGTTAAAACTTTTCTTTTCTGCTTTTGTGTTGAAAAAAAAATTAATATAATTTGTATTTGACAGCATGTCTTAAGAGATTGTTGCTCAGCAATGTATTTTAACATTTGTTGCTGAATATATATTTGAACACATATTCATACGGTCCACACGCTAATATCTTGTGTCGGCAATCGAATTTGACAGTTGCCATGGCAATAATTGACAAGATTATTGCTAGTGTGGTCCGCATGTAATCCCAGTAAAAAAAGACACTCCCAAGAAGTCATGAAAATGTAGAGTTTGCAGTCTGGAAGTAGTTCAAATTTCGATCCGATCTAATGATTTTTACATAGGGTTGTCATTGCAAGAAGTTCTCTTTTTCGATGCCTAGTCATCGAATTAGAAGCAATTTTAACAAAAATTTCCTTTTTTATGTTCTATGGTAGTATTTTCATCTAGGAAAAATTTTAAAAAGTTACATATTTTAACAATTCGTTTCTTTTTATACGAATTTAAATGCGAAACAGTGTTTTCATGTAAATTTAAGCAAATAACTTCCAAATTTTAGGCGAAAATTAGTTCATAAATTTCTTTAAAAAAATCGATTTTTTGAACATTTCGGTGAGTATTTACTAAAACTATGGAAGAACCAGTGATGGGAAATGAAATTTGCATGTCGGTATCAAAAACAATTTTTTTCAGTAATTACTTTTTCGATCCCGAGAGTACCAAAAATTATTATTTTTTTTTTATTTAAATTTAATTAACAAAAAATTA
Source organism: Tachina grossa (assembly GCA_949987645.1). NCBI lineage: Eukaryota > Metazoa > Arthropoda > Insecta > Diptera > Tachinidae > Tachina > Tachina grossa. Next base: position 134,714,579 of record OX465278.1, on the reverse strand, counting down.
TATAAAATTAATTTACAAAGAAATAAAAAGAAACACAAAGCATATGTACGAAGAGTTTTAAGATTTCAATAAATCTTTGGCCTGGGTAAGACTTGATACTGTTGGAACATAAAGTCTGTTCCTTTGTTTTATTTTTATGACACTTTGTACGAGAAAATCCTTTCGACATTTACAGAGGAGTGCGGTATAGACAAAATTCGGTAAGCTACTGTCGATTTACCAGGAAACATGTATTCATCTAAAGCGTTTGTAGTTTTAGCAACTGTAGGCTAAAAAATGCATATATTTTCTGTTGTTAATAGTTTTAGTTCTTCCATATCAGGCAATGCTCTATATTGATTGTAAATATTTTCAAAATTTTGCTTTTCGCTGGGTACCATTTTCATTCAAAGCGATATAATGCTATTGGTTTTACCAGATAAAACATTCTCAGGGGAAACTTACTAAGCCAAGCTAACATTTCATTGTCAAAAATATATGTGTACGCGCGTCTTCTGACTGCATTTCTGAGTTGGCCGTGAGAGTATCAAATGTCTTACGGGAGTACTACGGTACTTTTTCATGTCAAATAGTATCAAAAAAAGTACGATCGTACCAACTTTCCCATCACTGGGAAGAACTACAAGGTTTTGTGTGATTAAAATAAACTTCTACTTGGTTTTCTGCTAACTATCGGCAAATTAAAAATATCGATTTTTTGGAAGCAATGAAAATGTGGTTCCTTCAGAATGACTTCCATTTTTTTTTTGCTGGGATGCTTTTAATAAAATTTATATTCCCCCTTATTGTGAATGGCGTCGTCTACGTCACATCAAGACGACAGTAAATATTGCCACTTGTATACTCTTTATCGGAAATAATTGGATCTTATTGACAATATCTTACTAATCTCCAAGGCTTTGTAAATAAATGGAGCATGTTAATAGTAGGCAATTGTTAAAGACGAAGAGTAGACAAGTGACATATTTTAGTGTCGTCTTGATGTGACGTCGACGACGCCATTCACAATAAGGGGTATTATTTTTCTTATGGAAATGAATTATTTGTATTGTATGCATGTATGTATGCATGTATTTACCCTGCAGTCAGACTGGGGCCAAGTGTCTCTATGTCAACACTAAAATTCTAGTAGCAGTGAGATTGTCTACAATATCTCTTCCATTCGTCAGTATAAAAGAAAGAGAGAAAACAGATGTGGTGTATTTCTGGTGGATTTTGCAACAACTTGTCAATATACATAAATTTGTATGTACGTAAGGTATAGATATGTACCAGTAAATATCTGGTTGGTATGCCTCCATGTTCCCATAAGAACTATGAATTCACTACCTAGTCAACTATTTTAGTGTTACTACATAGTACACTTTCAATGACAAGCACATGCTAAATGTCTATAGCACAAAGTATTGTATGGGAAATAATTGTAGAGTAGTACTGGTGACAAAGTCAAAAGCGACATTTTCACCATCGACATTTCCTTCAGGGTATGTATGTATGCATGTGTGTATGTATAGGTATGTATGTGTGTTCCTTTGCGGCACTATATCTATAAACAGAACACGTGGACCGATTTTGATGATTCTGGCAGGGTTGTCAGATTTTTTCCAACCTATTTCGCCAGATTGATTTTAAAAATCGCTTGATAATAAATTTGTTTTTATATAACACTTTTTAATATAAATTTTTATAAAATGATCGTATCAAAATTTATCAGAAAATCGCCAAAATTGGAAATAAAATCGCCAAAATTATTTTTTGTAAATTTTTGTCATCCAAATTCCAAAGTGTAAGAAAAATCATTAAAATCAAATTGTTTTAACTTCCTGCAGACGAGTTTTGGTAGGATTTACTTTTGAAACTACTCCTTCAACAAACTAATTTTCTTGAATTATACAAATTTTGGTGTTAAACTTTGTTAAAAAATAGCCATAATAATCGCCAACAAATTTATTTATCGCCAGAAAAATCGCCATGTCGCCAAACCAAAAATTTGGACGCCAAACAATTTGAAAAATCCCCACGTTTGGCGAGAAATCGCCATATCTGACAGCCCTGGATTCTGGGATTATCACTAAAGATATGTTAGTTGTCAAAAATTCAAAATGGCGGCCAAAAGTCGCTATTTTTTAAATATGAAAAAGAAATAAGAGGTCGGCAAACTATATCAAAATGGGTATCAATCGACAGGTATTTTAAAATCATCTTTAGGTTTATTTTATGATTTTTCATTTCGAATGACCATTTAGGACATTTAATGGGTCAAAGTTGGTCGCAGTCAGGTGTTTTAATTTTTTTGCAGAAATTCATTTAATTTGGCTTTATCGGTTAATTTCGGTATTAACCGGTTAACCGATTAACAAAGTTTTTTCATAAATCAAGTAATTTGAACAAGTTAAAGTGCATAAATTATTTATTAATTTAAGTTTATTAGTAAAACAACAAAATAGACATAAGGAATCTTAAACTATTTCAAGCAAAAAAAAAATTTAATAATAATAATATATATGTTAATATACTTCAATAGTTTAAAGCAGGGATTGCCGTTCGGTTTTAACCGAAACCGAAACCGCGGTTTTTAGCCCATAAAAACCGAAACCGAACCGTCGGTTTTTAAGTTTTACTTTAACATGATTATACAAATACTTTACATTGAAGACTTTTATACATTACTAAGCATTCTGTAACAATGAAAGGTAAGAAAATTGTAAAATTTTAAGAAAATTATAACAATTCTTTGCAGGAAGAATTGTAATTTGTTATCAAAAAAGCTCTAGCAGATGTAAAGCAAAAAGACAATAATTTTAACGTTCTTCGACAAGAATTTGTACTTTATACAAAATTTGTACTTTGTACAAAACAACCAACCAACCAATAACACGATAAACCCCTCTTCAACTGAATGCGAAATAGTGTTTTCTGGTAACTTCTGCACAAAAATAAGATTTCGTTTAAACGACTCTGCATTGAGCGCTTGAACGTTTCTGAAATTTTATTACTTGAATAATTAAATATAAATTTTTTATTCTTAAGCTTTTTATACACATACTCACTACTAAATATTCCATTTCTAATAAATATAAGTACCTGAATTGAATACACACCAGAGAAACTCTATCACCCCTATAGTAACAATTTTATCACAGAAATATTTTCCCTTTTTTTTGTTCCTGTTAACATGAATAAGACAGAATATTTTTCACGTGAATTTTTTCACTTTTCCCTTGGTTTTGTTTACTTTATTTTTGCAGGCCAACTGAATTATTACATCGAATAATTTCGATATTTTTCTTCGAATTATATATTGAAAGTTATAATTATTTATTTTTAGGACAATAATTCCCTACAACACATTTTTTCATAGAGTATGAATCTCTTTGGTTCATAGACAGTAAATTTCATGGTGGTGCACCACGGTGGTATACTTAATGAAAAAATAGCTAAATCAACAGAAGCACCTCCATGAGTACAACTTTAAAGTAAATAAGTTTCGTTTATAACCTAAAATGTGTATGATTTTTTTATTCAACTTAAATTTATCCGATTTTCAATTAATTTTTAAGCTTTACAAAAATTCTTCCCTTTTTTACATTCACGGGATTTGAATATCCCATAGCATTTTTCTCTTTGAGGGGAATGAAAATTTCACATGAAGAAAAATTCCATTTGTTTTTCACGATAGAGATGATTATTTTTTAAATCATCATTTATCTTTCCAGCATACATACCTACTTATAGACAAGCGTATTTTTAAAACCGAAACCGAACCGAAGCGAAACCGTCCGGTTTTAGTAGCTTAAAACCGGAAACCGCGGTTTTCTAATTTTCACGGTTTTTGGCAAACCCTAGTTTAAAGGGATCTAACACAATTTTTCAACAAACAAACAAATTTGGTATAAGTGTTAAGGATTTAAACTAATTAGTTTTGATAAAACTTGACTTGGAAAAATCCTTTCACTTATCGTAGACGTAGAATAGAGAATATCTAGTTTCTCAGTCCTTTTTCTGGATTTCTCTAAACATATAAAATCCTTCATTACGCCAATAGAGTACAATTTTATGTTTTTTTTTTCAAATTCTTAACAGTTCTAGTTGTTTCGTTTAATTTTTTTAGAACATTTCTTGTATTACTATCAATATTTTTTCTGTTGGGCTATCCTCATCTGACTCAGCGACGAACATTCTGCAGAAAAGTTTATTTCTGAATTTCTTTGTTTTCGTTTTTGTACTTTAAAACACTGTTGCTGCAACAAAATATTTCAGAGAGTAGCTATAAAATAATTGAATTCGTCTTTTATTAAATCTAATACTTAACTAAATCGTTGGCAACAGTACCATTAGCTTTGATTTTTTTTTTAATTATTAAAAAAGTTAAATTAGAGTAGCAGAGTCTTTAGTAAACCCTTTTATAGCCACGTGGAAAACTTTTGAAATTTTACTTAAGTTAGAATCACTGAATATACTTCTTTGTTTGTATGAAAAATAATTTCTAAACACTTACCTTTTGTATATGAGACGAAACATATAATTAAACACAAAAAAACTACGTTATAAAGTAAAAAAATATTTAAAATTTGTTACTTCAGTTAATCGGTTAATCGGCTGAAATTAACCGGTTTAACCGTTAATCGAAAAAATGCAATTTTTAATTAACCGATCAGTTAATCGGGTAGTAATTAACCAGTCAACCGATTAACGGTTAACCCTAATTAATACTTGTTGTAATAACACTTTTTGCACGTTTTATTACTCAGTAAATATTTGGATTTTTGTCAACTTGCATGGTTTTTTATTTAAAATATTTTATTGCCCGATTTTCTTAAAAAATTATTTCCTATGGTATACCACCCTTCAGCTTATTGTCCAGCTTTTCTATTCCTCTTGCTGTTGCATATAAAATATTATAGTGAGCAACGTTTGCATACTTTTAGCACAAATAAACCAAGTCTGCTCGAATTTTTGATGTGTAAACATCTATACGCTAGGGGGTAAAATTCTTTTTCACAATACAATCACAAATTTTGCTGAGATTCACACCGCGTTGTCAAATCAGTGTGAGCTACATATGTATGCGTGTATTAGTGTTTGAAAGAAGCAATTGAAACTTATTTAAAATAATGTAACTATATAGGAATTTGCTGGTTTTTGTTTGTTTTATTTAACTTGATAATTGCTTTAGTAGGGTTCCGTACACCAAAGGTGAAAATGAACCATAAGAGCTACGGACCTGAAATTTGGACACAGTGTGTAGACATTTGGCCACTACAACAGCAAATACATGAGAGTTAAAAATTAAAGGGTATTCCAAAACGAGCAACGAAAAATTTTAAAATCCCATGTAATATACATACAATTGTATGTACATATATATACACTTGAAATTTTAAAAGTTAGTGTATTTTTATACAGACTACAACAATTAACACTAAATTTAAAAAATTTAAATCAATGGGTGTTCCATCAGTTAATGCAATTTTGACTTTGTAATTTTGACAACTTGCTGTATCTTGGAAACCGTAAGAGCAAAACTCTTGAAATTTTCAAAAGCGGTAAAACTAAAAAGTCAAAAAAAACATAAAATCGCCAAATCTAAAAAATCGCCGAAAACAAAAAAAAAATCGCCAAAACGAAAAAAGCACCAAATTAAAAAAAATTTCTAGGACTAAAATAAATCGCGAAAAACCGGAAAAATTGCCAAAATGAAAAAATCCTTAAACAAAAAAATCGCCAAAATGAAAAAATCGCCTAAATAAAAAACCCATAAACAGAAAAAATCGCCAAAATGAAAAAAATTGCGAAAATTAAAAAACCCAAAAAGAGAAAAAAAAAACGCCAAAACGAGAAAAAAGCGATAAAACTGAAAAAATCGTTTTAACTGAAAAAAACTTACAAAAGGAAGAAAGCTAAATCAAAAAAATGTTTAAAACCGAATGTGCGCGAGTCAAAGTCGCACTTTACTGAATTTATTTTAATTGTAATGCGTACACAACAACAAGAACAGCAATAACTAAACGATGAACAACATGAATTAAAAATTAAAAAGTTAAAGTAAAGGCATTTACCATAAATGAGCACTGCAGTACCACTAAAGTTTCAGTAAAAACAATAAAAAATGTTTAACAAGTAAATTTTTACTGATTACTAAAATTTTTTCCCACAATTTTTATAAATCGCCTAAATGATTTGTTAAATGATGAGGTGCATTGAATTTTCAGTAATCAGTAATGCCCGTATTCATAATGAAATTCCACCAAGTTTTAAGTTTTTCATACAAAAGTTTCAAAATTTGAATGAAAAAACTTTGCCACTTGCTACAATGTTATTATGATTACGGTCCTACAATTTTACTGGTAATGCAAAATAAATTTCATTAGCAGTAAAAATTTACTGAATTTTTTCAGTAATCAGTAAATTTACTGCTTACTGCAATTTTTAATGCAGTACATATACATACATATACTGCAGTGTGCCCATTTACTAACCAAATAAGTTTAATAAAACAAACAAAAACCAACAAATTCCTATGTATTTACAATATTGAAAGTTTTGATACTTTTAATCAATTAATTTAAAAAAATATACTAAAAGCATAAGTACTTCCAACTTAAGAAAAACATCTCTCCTGTGATCCGACTCACATTGCTTTTTTTCATATTAATATCTGGTTACCTGTAGGGTGTTATTATTTGTCTGGCTGTACCTTTCTAACTCAAGTCAATCTCGTCCATGCCTGTACATGACTTTTTAAAAATTTATAATTTGAGTCTCATAGAATTTTTTTTTTTTAATTTATTGTTCTCATTTGTTGGTGTTATTGTGTCCTGTGGATAGAATTCGCAACCCTTCATTTGTCTGCTCAGTGCACAAGTATGCGTATATTTTCCAATATGCTGAAAGGGTTTTTCCTTTTGTGCTCTAAAGATTCCTGTTCGGTTAATTTGCATTTTATGTTGTGTGTGTGGACCTGAAACTCGTTTTTTATCCACAAATCTATAACATGGTTTTTTTTTTGTTAACTACAAGCAATATTTGATTTTTTTCAAACTCTTTAACAAAAAAAAAAAAAAAAAAAACAGACTCTTGTGCCATTGTGTGGCTACAAATGTTCAAATTTCGTATAGTTTTTGTGTGTATCCTTTCGTCAGGATACACATTTTTTGTTGATTTTTTTTTCCTAGTCTGCATCCTTTTGTATTTGACAAGTGAATATTCATGTTTTTGAATATTTTTTATATATTTTTTTGTTATAACTCTTCTAAACCCTTCCTTCACTGTGAATAAGGCAAGGGTTAAAATTTGCGTGTGTGTGTAGTTTGTCTATAAATTTGAAAATTTTTGGGACGGCGTTCATAAAAAACGTGGGTACTTAAACATGTGCTGAAGTAATATTTTTTTTAATGCTAAAAATGTTTAATATAAAAGATTAAAACGAAAAATATTTTTTATTTATGAGTTTTAAAGTATATTTACAGGGTAATTAGAAACCCAGATACTGGCTAGCAAACGTTCAAAAAAAAAAAAAAAAAACAAAAAAAAAGTAAGAGTGCTACATTCGGCTGTGGCGACTCTTATATACCCTTTACCAACGTATGTATATGTAGTATACAGATACATACATACATAAGTACATACATACATATATATTTGTTTTGCGATAAAATTTATAATTTTTTGTTATAGTGTAATTTTTAGTAAGTAACCTCTCGGTTTTTTTTCGACTAAAGAATTTGCTTAACTAAAGATCTTCCTAAAACATGAAATATGTATAACTGAAAAAAAAATTCTTTTTGGTTATTTTTTTACCCAAATTTTTTTTTCTTCAATTTCCAACCCTGGAACCATAATTTAAATTTTTCTGATTTTAATACGAGTACTAATTTATTTCTTTCTAAAATATAGAATAAATTTAATTAGCAAAGAAATAACTAGCTTTATTTAATTAGTTTCATATATCAAAAAAAGTGTACTTTTCCCAACCCTGGAATCATCCTTTTAGATTATTTTGGTTCCTTATACCAATCTTGTTCTTTAAAAAATATATAAAATACGTTAAGTGAACAAAGAAAAAAAGAAATAAGGAAAATACTAGTTTTATTTAGTTACTTTAATAACAAAAAAAAGTTTAAATTTTCCAGCTGTGGAGCTGTGGTTTTTATTTTTCTAATTTTCTGTACCTAACTTTTATTTCCATAATATACTAGCTTTGTACCCGCGACTTTGCCCGCGGAGGATAAACAGTTAAAATTGACTGCTAGGCCTTATATAATAACTCCATATTTAAAACCCAACAGTTTTTACTCCTAAAAACTTATCTTTCCGTACAAAATTGCAACCTCGTTTCCTACCTTCATATAAAAAATTGGTATGCCCTATAAAAAATACCTCCTTTTCCCCCTTTATAAGGCAAATTCTAAAATAAAAACTATCCTATGTCCGTTCTCGGATCTCAAGGTATCTACATACCAAATTTCATCGAAATCGGTCCAGAGGTTTAGGCGTGAAAAGGTAACAGACAGACAGAGTTACTTTCACATTTATAATATTAGTATGCATATATATACATATATATATATATATATATATATATATATATATATATATATATATATATATATATATATACATATATATATATATATTATTACCTAGCTATCAGGGATTACCAATACTTAACCCAAAAATAACACAAGATTCTTGTTTCATTTACATATTTTGTGACTAAATAAATTTCTAAAGAGAAAAATAAACTCCAAAAATAAATAAATTCAGTAAAGTGCGACTATGACTCGCGCACATAGGATTCCGTACGAACACTAGATATGTAATTTAATACAAACTTCATCCTATATAATATATAGTTTTGGCATTTTTTTCGTTTTTGGGGTCTTTTCGGTTTTTTTGTTTTGGCGGTTTTTGCGTTTTTTTCGGTTTTGGCGATTTTTTTAAGTTTTGGCTCTTTTTTAGTTTAGACACTTTATTTTCTTGTTTTGGCGATTTTTTCGGTCTTTTGGCGTTTTTTCATTTTGGCGTTTTTTTTTATTTTTGGCGATTTTTTTTATTTATGCGATTTTTTGTTTATTTAAATTTTTTTTTTAGTTTTGGCGACATTTTCGCGTTTTGGCGATTTTTTTCAATTTGGGGTTTTTTTTATTTTGGCGATTTTTTCGAATTTGGCGATTTATTTTAGTGTTAGATTTTTTTTAATTTTGGCGATTTTTTTCGTTTTGGCGATTTTTTTTTAATTTTTGGCGATTTTTTTTTGGTTTGGCGATTTAATAATTTTCGGTTTTCTTAGATTTACCGTTTTTGAAAATTTCAAGTGTTTGCCTCTTACGGTTTCCAAGATATAGCAAATTGTTAAAATTACATAGTCAAAATTGCATTAACTGATGGACCACCCTTTAATTTTAATTTTTTTTAATTTTAGTGTTAATTGTTGTAGCCTGTATAAAAATACACTAATTTTACAAATTTCAAGTTTCAATATACATATGTTCATACAATTGTATGTATATTACATGGGATTTGAACATATTTCATTGCTCGTTTTGGAACACCCTTTAATTTTTAATTCTCATGTATTTGTTGTTGTAGCGGCCAAGGTTCTACATACTGTGTCCAAATTTCATGTCCGTAGCTCTTACGGTTCCTGAGAAAATACCGTGTGACGGACAGACGGACAGACGGACATACGGACAGACGGACAGCGTAGCGAAAACAATAGGGTTCCTTTTCAACTTTGGTGTACGGAACCCTAAAAAACATAGCCATTTCGCTGAGTTTTTCTTGTAAAGCGCCAAAAATGGTGGTTCTTTGAAATGTTTGTATGGTCAACCCCCATGGGTGGTTCCAGGCGGTAAGCCACTGACATAGGTGGTTCGACCCTCCAAAACTAGTGGGGTTCGGTCATACATTTTGACTCGATTGGGGAACTCTAAATGGGCCAAAGTGAGATTTTTCAAAATTTGACCCTTCGGATAAAAAGTCGGGACATCAAAATACATTTTAGAGGTATGGTTTCTTCCGCAAAGTTTCTTATTTTGATCCCTAGAATACGATTTTATTTTAGCGATTTTTAAATCGACCCGCCCTAATATATATATATATGTTAGGCGTCTACACAGTATGCTGAAAGTACCAAATTTTTTAATGTCAGCAAATGATAATACAACATATGAGTAAGCATACAATTTTTGTGTCTACACGATATGTTGAATTTCGTATTCTGATATATATATATATATATATATATATATATATTGAGTGAGCATTTGCTTAAATAAATTTGACAATTCTATTTCTTTATTATTAATTTATGTATACCAATTATATTTTTGGTGTATGATTTGGTGTATAATGGAAATAAATAAATAAATTAATATATATAAAAACCTTTGCTATGACATCTACAACATTTTTCCCTATGAATGAATATTGAATGTTGTAGAATGGCATGAGAAAATGCATAAGCTAATAAAAGTGCTAATGTTTTTTAATAACATTCGCCTTAATTTTTCTTTATTAATTTAAAAAAATTAGTGCAATTGTACAGGTATATAAATAAAAAGAATTTTGCGAAATGACGGTAATTTGCAAAAAAAAAAAGCTACACCAGCAAGATGACAAAGTCTAATAATGTTTTAAGCTCTTCAAAACTGTTAACCCTTAAATGCGCAGTGTATCTTTAAAGATACAACCAATAAAACTGGTGCTATTTCCACATTTATAAAAAAAACTAAGAAATATTTGATGATTACTTCTTAAAACCCTTTTTTCTATTATCCTGTATTAATTTTATATAAAAAATTTAACGCTATAAAAAATTAAAAGTCAGCTTTTAATTTTGTGGTTATTTACATACAATATATTTGTTTCATAAAGATACAAGAACGTGCGCATTTAAGGGTTAAAACGGTTAAAAAGCACACAAAAAGCCACTTTTATTGCGAACTTTGCAAAAAATCGTAAAAATTGGCAAACTTTTAAACAAGCTATAATTTGAATTAAAAATCGCTAAAACTGTAAGAAATGCAAAAAATGCGGCCAAAAACGCAAAACAATTCGGTAAATTTGCAAAAATTTATTAACAGTGGGATGATAACAAAGTTTAATACTTTTTTAAAATCGACTGAGGACATGTAAAAATTCGCTTTTTTTCCAAAAAATCGCGAGAAGTTGCAAAATTTTAAACTAGCCATAATGTTGATTAAAAATCGCCAAAATTGTAAGAAATGCAAAAAAAAAAATTCAATAAAAATCGCAAAAATGCTGAAAATTCGCAAAAACTTACTAACAGTGGGATGATGTCAAATCCTAATATATTTTAAAAATCGGCAAAACTTTTAGGAGGCTGAAAGCTTGCAAAAAGTCGGTTTTATTGCGAAGTTACCAAATCGGAAGCAAGCTGGAATAAGAGTGATTGCCTCCTTCAGAATCACCTGTTATTTTTTTTTTATGAAAGTGTAATTTCCCTTATTTTTTACTCACCTGAATCCAGCATTAACATATCCGCAGCATATTTTTCGCATAATGCAGAACTTTTTTATTTATTTATTTTTATTTTATTAAACTAATTTCATTATTTTAATATTTATGCTATTTTTATTTTAAAAATGGCAAACCAGGCAACACATATATAAGCAGAGTTAAAATATCAATTCTCTGTGCTATCAAATTTGCCGTATGCTGACATAAGCTTTTCAACAAATAACATATCTGACAGCATACATTGCAAATTTGTTACAAAGTAAATATATGCTGTCTGCACGATATGCTAAAATCTTGAACATACGTTTGTTGACAACTTTAACAAATTCCCTTTATATGTTGTTAAGCATACGTATATTTCAAAAAAAAAAAAATTGGTGTCTACACGATATGTTGGCACTGGTGACAAATTTTTCATCATAAATATGCAGATTCAACATATCGTCCAGATTTAGCATTACAATCGTGTTTCAAATCGGTTGTCGTATGTAGACAACAAGTAATTGAGTTCTTAATAATAAAAAAAGTGCTTAACTGCGAGATAAGCTAAGTTTGAGTTAATGTTACCTCCGTAATCTGCATATTCAAAAGTACCCCTGGTCAAAATCTCGATTAATACGTGTGACTTTTCAGGAAGTTATAGCACTATGACTTGCGAATTATCTTATTTAGACTCTAATCTCATTTGAAATAACTATTAGCTTAATTTAGTTTATACTTTGGTATATTTTAACTTAAGTCTATTAGATATAGTGTGTAGAACAATGTTTGCTTAAAAAAATAAAGGTTAACCGAGAATCTCTCAATTTAACTGTAAAAGAAATAAATTTCTGACAATCGACTTTTTATTTTTTTTAAAGAGAAGTAACACTCAGGCAATGAATGCTTGCTACTATTACTAGGTATTACCTTCTTTAGGAAAGGGATAGTGATAGAGAAGACAGGCAGTGAAGGAAGAGACAGAGAAAATCTCCATTCTTTTGCAACTCTGCTTTTTGCACGTTTTTAATAATGCAGTGTTGCTGCTCTGGCGGAAGGAGGGCGGCTCTGATGTTACATTAAGTAGGATTAGTATCTGCTGAAGTCGGTATAGTTCAATGACTAGGGACTATGCCTGCATCACTTGAACTTTCCTACAACAACTGACACAAAGGGACACCTGTATTCTATCACTATCCCTTTCCGAAAGAAGGTAACATACGCATGACGTTTGTATACACGCCCATGCGTATGAAGAAGCAAGAATCACAAATTTTTTCGTCACAAAGTATTTTCTTCTTTACTCCTATACCTGCAATAATTGAAACAAATATCTTGCCAATATTGTTGTCTAGCATTTGGTTTAGAAAACTTCGCTGCAATAAAGCATTTGAAAAATCCCTCATGTCTTAAAGGTTCTTGTAAGTGGTCTTTCGCAGGGGTCTATTGCCTACTACTATTACTAGGTGTTACCTTCCTTAGAAACGGGATAGTGAGAGAGAAGACAAATTATGAAAGAAGAGATATAGGAAAGCAACAACTCTCTTGTTTTGCACGATTTTTTAACAATGCAGTGTTGCAGCACCTCTAGCGTCTATGAGGCGCACTAAAGTCTTCCAAGCTTTGTTTAGTAGCAATTTTATGTGTTTTTTTAACTTTCCCGATGATTCTGCTACACAATACCAATTAAGGAGGGCGCTCTGTTGTTACATTAGGATTAGCATTCGCTGAAGCCGGTGTAGTTCAGTGATTAGGGACTATGCCTTCATCATTTTAATTTTCCTACAACAACTGATACAAAGGGACGCTAATGCAGAGTTCTACTGAGTTCGACTCAAGTCTGAATTCCATTTAAATTACACTGGTTTAATGATAAGTTTGTGTCAAAAATTAACTAGTAAACAAGTTCAAGCTAATTCTAATATATTAAAAACTGTGCTACACAAAAGGCTTATGGAATTACCGAAAAAGCTTATGCTATGCAAAAGGCTTTCTAGGCCTCGCCTCGTACTTACGTGAATATAAATCGGACACGACATATAATATATATTTTTTTTTGATGTTAGCTTAAAATGATTTAGCCTTAAAAATAATTTTTAACTCCCAACCATAAATGCTATTTTATCTTAAATTTTAAAGGTCACTAGTGTTCGAGTGTGCCAGTCAGTAGCTGCGGAATGAAAGACATGTATGTATGTGTATGTCAGTTTATTTGTGTGCGTGCCTTATTTCCGTCATGTTTATAAAATAATGAAGAGTCCGGATAAACGAAAAAGGTAACATGACAACATGAAATGAATATTTGTTTATGGGAGTGTGCGTATCTGGGGGGCCAGGAAGTTGCCAACACTAAAACATACACACGAGTATGTGTGTACATATGTATGTATGTATGTATGTATGTACATACGTAACTTGGACAGTTGAGAGTAGGGATTATTCACACAGGTACAAATCAATTTGCCAATTGACAATTATTTTAAATGTGTTTTTTATTTTCCTTTTATCTTATTATTTCCACTTTCTGGTTAAAAAAAAAACAACAAAAATTCTACACGTGCTGTTTGGTTCGTTTCACTAGGAAATGTTTGCGATTGTACGATATTTGTGTATGTTTGCATTAGTTTAGTTTGTTATATTGACAGTTACTATCTCCCATTCTCCCTCTCTCTCTCTCTCTCACTCTATCACTCTCTGTCTCTGTCTTGTAGTTGGTCAACTGCAGGTTTGTTTACCTTCTCTATGTTTGTATTTATTTATTACATGTAATTTGTTCAAATAAGTATTTTTAATATTGTTGTTGTTTCAGTTTACAACGTTTAAAGGCGTTTATCTCAGCTTGAATGTGTCATATGCAGTGACTTTATTAGAAATCGGTTAAGGTTGAATTTTTGTTTGTGCCAAAAGGCAAGCGTGTGTTATGTTGTATTATTATCTTACTGAAGATTTTTCTTTTTAAACTAAGAATGCGGGTGTACAGCGAACGGCAAGCACTTACTGTCAAGCTCGTATAGTGCCCAGGGTGCACCAGGAAATTGAAAATGTAAACATTTTTCTTTTAAGAGGTATATTTAACAAACTTAATTTATACATACACACATATGTACATACACAGTTTCATTGTACACCTCATTCATATGCATGATAGAAATTTCTTTGGCATTTGTACGTGATTTATCACCAACATCAAAATTCCTGTTGGACTGAAAAAGAGTTACGTTACGAATCAGTAAATTACTACAGTGAAATTAAAAAAAAAAAAAAATATCAACAAAAAATATCTGCACACTATGTTTAAAGAAAATTTGGTTAGAGCTAAATTTTTTTCAATAGATAAAGATGAAAACATAAAATTCATAGACACGTTTTGTCACTTTAATGATTTCAAATTATGTTTGTTGTATGCTGCTGTTTTCATACTTGAAAACAACAAAAAAAAAAAAATATATATATATATATATTTCCCCTTTTATAAGTCCATCAACTCAACATCATCTTAAGCATAAAAAAAGATTTTATTTTCAAAAAATGTTCCCTGATGTTTTATTTAATTTTTCTTTCTTATTTTTAGCACTAAATTTATAATTTAATCCAAAAGAGTCGCGTTTTTGTTGTTGAAGAAAGTGTCTCAAGTATGCTTATTCATTTTATTTTATATTTACATATATATATATATTTTTTTTTTGCTTTAAACTTTATATAAATAAGACATCTAACGTAAGCTAAATAAGGTGATGAAGTTCGGTGCCTAAAATCAAAATGATGTGTATGAACGTCAAAAGACCGGGTAACCTCAAAGTTTTCACTTCACAATCCCTTTTCTACTCACAGGTAATAGAAAGTCACCTGTAATTAGGACCCAAGTGAGCTAAAAAAAATTGCTTTCTCTTTTCATTAACCTGCCAACCTAACCTAACCTAACCCAAAAGTAGAGTGTGTAAACTCGCTTCGTCATTTGAAAAACATCATCACAACAAATGGGGTAGCGGGTGAACACATACATTCCCGTATCAATCAAGATCGTGTTGAATTTAGTATGATCGAAAAAAGCATAAAGGTCGCTAGACATCTCAGTAAAAAATATTTACGTCAACCTCAAATTGGTCATTACAGACATGCAATGTGGCTAGAAAAGAAATTCCATCCCTACAAGTCTTCCTTAACCGTTGCTTAAAGAAAATACTATATATTTTTTGCCCAAATGTAGTCATAAACATCGCTTTATGTTCCATAACGGAACAGGAACCAATCCAATGAAAAATCCAAGCATTGTAAATGGAAGTTGATCAGGCAGCCTTATCACCATATCAGCCAACCCGAGACTTGAATCCGCAAGACATCCGTAAATGGTGAATACGAACGCGCAAGTTAATATTTTGGAGAAGACCCACCGAATAAGCTTCACTGGCTGCTTGCAAGCCCATTACACCAGAGCTCTGAAAACGCAAATTACAGTCTTGAAATCTTGAGCGATTTCATTAATCAATCAACTCTTTTGATAACGATAAATATTACGTAGATTTGTATTCCCACAGGGGAATTTCCTTGGAGATTATGGGTGTGACAGTCCCGCGAACTCTAGTTAAAATAGCTTTTGTTGAGGCTGTTTACCAACAAAACTTATGTGTTACTACCCAATATCTGAATTAACAGAGTAGCATATGGGCTTATATTTATAAATGGATGCATTACAGGTGCAGCTTCACGTGGAACTGACCTAAGTTTAAAAGACGAAAGAGGTGAAACCCTTCGCGGTGAAACTTCGAGGTGTAACCGTGGCTTAATACTGATGCTACGGTTACTGGCTGCACACCAATAGATGGTGTTATGAGAATCTTACGTAGTGGCTGTGGTTTCTACCCAAATCACTGGGAGAAACTTCCTTGGTTCCCCAGTGTAAAATCAATGCTAGTGATTGGTGTAACTCAATCAACCAGATCAGCACTATTAGCATTTTAAGGCCAGATAATCGAGGATGTAGAGTTTTTCTTATATCTCAGCAGCACCCTCAGTAAAGACGATGGTTCCTATACCGGTATAGTGGAGAGAATCAATAGAGCCCGGCTCGCATTCTACTTCCTGCAAAGAATATGGTGCGCATATAAGATCTCGACCAACACAAAACTTTGGATCTTTAGGAAAATCTATACTTTTTTATGGTTATACCTACCTGGAGCTCTTCTCAAGCACTTTACAACGAATGATTAAAATAAATTCTATGCATTTTCTGACCGAATTTGGACACAAATGATCAACTGCTCCAGTTAGGCAACTGTAAAGCCATTGAATATGAAATATGCAGGCGTAGATGGACCTTGGATTGCCCATGTACTAAGAAGAACTCTAGATGAGATTGCAGGACAAGTGCTCGAGTGGAACTTACAAGGCCATAGGAATCCTGGCAGGCCTTGAAATACATAGTTCAGGGCAGTAACGAACGAATGTGCAACTCGTAAGATGACCTGGAACTAAGTAAAGATCCTAGCTAACGATCGAGCAAAGTAAAGAGAATTCGTTAACGCCTGTTGCTCTTCATGAACATTTACTAAAGTTTTTGATATATTATTATTTTTTTTTTTTTGTAAATAAGGAAATATTTATATATATAATCAACATGATACTATTCAAGGTGCTCAAATATCTCAAGAAGTAACATGTTTATAGTCAGGGATAACTATGTTCGTGGATTACAACTTAAAAATATTGTCTTTGCAAGCGCTTAAGGCCGTGATACCATACAAAGTCGTGCGATCTACGAAAATATACAACCTTGGTGTGATGAATTGTTATTGTCTTTTGAAAATTTTCATAAACTCCATCATACCAGCGTTGTACTTTTTCGTAGATCGCATGACTTTGTATGATAGTGTATCACGGCCTTTACTAAGGGTACAATGGAGCTGATGCTTGTACGCTCAACTTCACCGGGTGTTAAGACCATCGTGAAATTGGGCAGGTACTCACGTTAATCTGAAACCCTTCTGTAATGGTCCCATGTTCCAACTAGCAAGCAAACACGATATTATATTAGAAAAACCCATGGTGTTGATGTGACTGGTTCTGACCAGCAACCGAACCCATTTACTCGAAGAGCATCATTTGATTTCTGACCAACGCACTAACTTTTCCAGCCAGCAGCACCCCTTTCAAGATACTATATTGCCCATTGTTTTAAGAAAGACGAAAACAAGTATTCATATTCATATTCCGTTCATGCGGGGCGCAAGTGCCAGGAGAAACCGGCTCACATGGGTCCTGTTACGTACCGTAGAGCTAGAGTTGACTTTAAGTCAATTATAAAAATTGTTACAAGGTACAGAATACTTTCTTTACTTAAAATTCCGGTTAAGCATAGCAATGAAAAAAAGTGAGGTGGTGGAGGGCAAGAGAATGGGACTTCAAGCTATTTGTTATATAATTTCTAGATTTTGGCTCCCTGCCCCAATATGGCTACAACTGACTAAAGTGCTTAGCTCTCCACTGCCTAAAATGGGCTCGGATATCACTTATCACAATTACGGACTTTACGGATTTTAAAAGTATTTTAGCTGAACTTTTATAAAGCCAATCTCTATCTAATAAAAACTCAAAAGCCCTTGAAACAAAAAAAAAGCCATTCTCTGAATCGCTTGGCTGAATGTTTGCCTTGCCATGCTTCAGAAACACCAACGTTGTTTTCATTATATTCGACATCAGCTTCACAACCATTATCATCATCATCATCATCATGTTCATCATCGGCATAATCTACCATCAACCGCTAACATTGACGTTGTTGTTAATTTAATTTCTTTTGGTTTTGCTATTTTTTAAATCCTTCGTTTATTTTTTATTTCGTGCTTTCTTATTTATGAGCAGTTCCACTCATTCATTCAGTGTGTGCGTAATTTTTTCTTAACTACCCAACGGGTGTAGGCAAGAAAAAAAAAAGGATTCATTAAAAAAATTGTGTATACAAAATAAAAATAAATAAATTTAAAAAAAATGTGCCACCCTCATTTTTTTCATTAAGATTACTCGTGTTCCTCTTTTAGAAATTTTTCAAAAAAAAAAAAAAAAAAAAATCTTAAATGTGCCTCCACGATTTTTTGCTGTTCCAGTACATATTTAAATTTTTCTTTTTTTCTTCATTACAAATGTTGCTGCCTGACGCTGCCACTGCCACTGCCACTGCCACTGTCACTGTTACTGCCACGGCCGTTGACGACTGATGTTTGTTGATTTTGTTGTAAGTATTATTTGAGGATTGTGTTGCCAATAAGCAGTTGTTGTGCCGTTGTTATTGTTGTTGTAATTTTCATTTATTTTTCTCTGTTTCCAGGCTTTTTTTTAAACTTTATTTGTTTTTCTTGTTTCGCTGTGAAATCAATATTAACTCTTTTAGGAAGGAGTAGGAAAGTTCAAGGCAATTTACGACTTTTTGTATATTTATTAATTCCTTCTCATCATCATCTTTTAGAGACTCTTTTTTTGTAGTAAAGATACTAAGAAGTTGCGAGTTGAGGAGATTTATCTCGAGGGTTTTGTTTTGAACAGCAGTTTTTTTTTAATTTGTGAAAATAAATCTTATATTAGTTTAAGTACACAGCAACAAATATACAAACTAAATTCCTTAGTTTTTTTTTGAATTTGCAAGACTACTCGTAAATTTTATGTGAATTTAAGTTCGCAGCAAAAAAAAAAATTAATATATTTTCAATTAACTATTTAATCAGTTGTTAGAAAGATATCAATTACATATCATCGGTTGGTTATTGGTTTGCGGCACAGTATATACAAAATATATTATGTCTGCGGCAAACCAATAACCAACCGATGATATGTGTTTTATTAATTGAGGCAACATATATTTTTATTGAAAATCCCACCTCTCATATATGGATTGTTGGTGTGCAAACCGGGTACTCCGGTAGCCTGGTGGGTAGTCTACTATACTAAATATCAGCGCAGAGGTCGTGGGTTCGATTCGCACCAAAGATTTTGGCTTGATTCACTACAACGGGTGAACCTCCTTGTTACTATACTCGTCAAATTAAGTATCTATATAATTTTTAATTGTATTTTTAATATATAATAAATATTCAAAATAATTTTTAATTACTTTGCTTAAAATAATGTCGCCGGCATCATTTGATTCTTAATGTAAGCACCAGGCCCATAAAGCTTGCTAAAATAAAATCCCATATAGTTAAAGCATATAGCAATACAATTTTATTTTTTTACTCTATCATCATGTGCGACCCCATGATTAGGCAAATTGCGATATACGATCTTTTTTTTTTTTTAAGAGAAGTAACATTCAGGTAATGAATGCCTACCATTATTGCTAAGTGTTATCTTCCTTAGGAAAAGGATATTCATGGCAAAGACAAGAGGCGAAGGAAGAAATAGAGAAAGCTTCATTCTTTACAGGTCTGGTTTTGGAACGTTTCTTAATAATCCAGTGTTGTTGCAGCGCCTCTGGTGTTAAATGAGGCGTATTAAATCTTTTTGAAGCTGTGTTAAGTAATCATTTTGTTGTACTTCGCCGATGATTCGGCTACACAACTAAGGAGGCCGCTCTGATGTTACATTAGTATTAGTATCTGCTGAAGTCGATAGCGTTCAGTGACCAGTGAGACTGTGCCTTCATCACTTGAACAACTGTGATGAAAGGGACACTAATGAAAATCAAAAAATGCGTGGGTATGTTATTTAATGACTGTTGGACCAAAGCTCGAACCCAGCACCTTCGTTTTTGTAGTCAACGTGCTAACTACTTCAGCCAACGCCACCCTCATATAGAACGAACTTAAGAAATGTTTCTCTTTATTTATTTTATTTAGAAACGTTTCCATTTAAAATTTTAGGCCTGTCCCACGATATTGACAAAAAAAAAACTTTAAAATTTTGTGTGCGACTAGTCGAACGTTGTTGACGTAATGGGAAAGGCCTTTAAGGCAGAATTAGTTTGTACGTGCTGTTCTGTTCTGAATCAGCTGTTTTGTTTCTGTTGAGTTGAAAGTCTGTATGTGTGGTTAGTTTTCACTTTTTCGTTCTGTTCTGTTGCGGACAAATCTGTAGAAAATAGAATTCAACGTTAAGTGACAGCCAAAAGTGTGTATGTATTAGTGTGTTGTGATATTTTGTGTACAAGTGTAATCAATTCTATAGGTTGCCAGCTGATTTTTTTCACAGACAAAGTAATTGCAAAATATTTTATACAGAAAGGAACGGCACAGAACAGCAACAGAAACTAAAGACTAATGAGGCCTTTAGTTCGCTAACGAATGCCGTTATTCGCCTCCCCCCCCCCCCCAAAAGTACTTTAATACTTGACTAAATATCGTTCGTGTGGATACAAGCCTAAACATATGCTCTTATTTTTGCAATAGTACAGAATCAGCGTTGCCGCTTAAGTTACTTCCAAAACCAAAATTGATTATTTCTAACGTTACTGATTTTACCTTAATTTTCTAAAATCGAGTTTTCAGCATATTTCGACATCATGAGGTGCTGGGAATCGACTCTGACTAATTTCACGACGATGTCCGTATTAATGTATATACAGTAGAACCTCGTTAATCTGGACAAACAGAGTTTCAGAATTTTTCCGGATTACTGAATCGTTCGGACTATAGTTGAAAAACTTAATAATTTTTTTATTGCCAAAAAGTTCAATTAAACAATTAAAAGAAAATTAAATACTCCTAAGAATTTTTATTTTCATTTAATTAATTTACAGAAAACATTTAGAAGAGATTCAAAATATGCATTGTGTAAAATAAGAACATATTTTATTTTTTTAATACATATCTTTATGCAGTTTATCGACTCTATTTTTAAATTCTCTTAAAACTAAAATTTTCTTTTCTTTTAACTCTGGCAAAAAGTTCACTTGCTTCTTTATTTCAAACTTTCTTTTCAACATTCTCAGATTCCTTCCAAGAACTATTAAGCTCTTCAATATTCAATGATTTTGTTTGTAATTGCCGATTGAACTTTATCTTCATCAGAGTGCCTAATTATAGATTAAAGAAATACCCCCTTATGAAAAAAAATATTTTACTTTAGCTTTAAAGTTCATAGTAGTTGATAAGCACTTTAAGGCTAACATAGCTTTGTTAAAAAATCATATGCAAAAGACAACTTTAAATATTTTGTGATTTAATAATAAATACTGGTAACACCACCGTGTTCAACAACCACTTCACAGCTTATGATGTACAAAATTGAATACAATTTCATTCGGGTATTCAAATATTTTTTTATTTTATTAAATAAATTTTTATTATCTTGAAGTAAAGCAACCTAATTTAAAAAATATGAGCTTCTTCATAGTAGGAAAACAGATAAACACAACCATGAAGTAAAAGTAAAAAAATGTGGAAAATTATCACAATTTGTTTTATTCGAATGAAACGAGTATTTGAATATCCAGCTTTTTTCGATTTGTTTTGATTATATGTACATCACTAAAACATTTTTGTATAATTGTATTTATTTTAATATTTTTTTATGGATTTTGCTATGTATTTCGAATCAGTTGGATAATTTGCTGATGTTTCCCATTGCATGACAGAAATAATAAATTTAAGATAAGAGCAGGCACTTCTAGCTTCATTTTCAGATGTAACATGAATCAGTATGTGCTATATTAATAAAAATATTTGAGGTACAAAATACACATTTTGGAAATATCAACTTAAAGTAGTCTTAACAAACGTGGGTGCCTACTTTAGAATTTTTATACAATAATTTTTTTAGAATACAACTTTGATTAGTATTGCTTGGCAAAGCTTTATTAAGTTTTTTTGCATAAGACCCATAAGCGAAAGGATTAAAGGTAGATAAAGTTGAACAAATATTATTCATATTCTGACGCATGTATCTATGGCTTTTCTTGATTTTATATCAAATATTGTAAATTTTGAGACGCCATATCCTTCAAACACTTTTCCGATCGATTTTCCACTATAAAACTTTTTCGCATTTTTTTATTCTTGCTAATACACTAATGGATGTTGTGCTTAGAGGTAAAATACTTTTAAATACAAAAAAACTTGGATTATCCAACCCTGGAATCATATTTTAAGTTTTTTCTGAATATTTCTCTCTAAATATAAAATAAATTTAATTTATAGAGAAAAAAAAATTTTTTTTAGTAAGTTACTATTATCTAGAAAAAAATTAATTTTTCCAGGGTTGGAAGCGCCTGTTTGGTTTTTTTTTTGATTTTTAATACCAATTTAGTTCTACTTCAAATATAAATTAGGTTAAAATTACAAAAAAAAGCAATGATTTATTTCAGCTTTATATGGCAAAAGAATATTTTAGACTTTCCAGCTCTGAAACCGTATTTTCAATATCAATCTTTTTCGCTCAACAGTTTAAGACCGAAGTTTTTAGCTTTTCCGGAAGCTTCGGAAAACCGATTTCACGTACAAACAGGCGGACGGACGCCTATTCATAAGGACCCAGAATATACGAGTATATTTTATATACTTTATTTAAATATATTATGGAAATTACACACGGAGTGATATACCTATATATATATATATATAAATATATATATATATATATATATATATATATATATATATATATATATATGTGTAGCTCTTTATCATTTTTGGTGAAGGGTATACAAATATTGTTTTGTCTGTCAAAATTCAATATGGCGGCCAGCAGACGCCATTTGGTAAATACAAAAAATAATAAAAATTCGACAGGTATTTTAAAATCATCTTGAGGTTTCTTTTATGATTTTTCATTGCAAATGATCATTTAGAACATTTAATGGGTCAAAGTTGGTCGCAGTCGGGTTTTTTGATTTTTTTTTAATTATTAATAAGTGCCGGTTCACACGTGGCAATTTTAGGTGAGTAACTTTTTAGTTCATAGGTGAGAGAGGGAAATATGATACATTTGTATGTAATTTCTCGATCTTATTTTTAATATGAATTAGTGTGGAAAATATAATAGTTCCCGTTTTCATTATTTTCTCTTCCATCCTCCATAAGCTCAAAAGTTGCTTAACTAAAAATTGTCGTGTTTCAATCCGGACTTATTTAAAATCACACATACACTTGATAAAGTGTACAGGTCATATGAAGCGTTTGCTCGACTTTGAAGGACTTTCTTGCCAGAAAGAATCAGAGATATCATAAGTGTCGCCTAGAATTTGATGTCGGATTAAAAATTCACCAAAAACAAAAATGAGGCCACAGGCACTGATATGTAATGAGCCATGGGCAGTGATATGTAAAATTTTGAGATCGTAATTTAAACAGCCGCCCTATCGTAGAAACTTCATTGTCATATCTTTCATTCTAGGGAACAACTGGCACAATTTTTTTTTTGTTTTTTTTTTGTATAGAGGCACCCAATCTCGTGCCATTCCTGCCTAAAAAAAACATAGTTTTCGAGTTTAAGTTTTTCATCAAAATCGATTATTTGCGATTGTAAATAATCAATTTTCGTAAAAAAACGACTTCCAAATATTATGTCGGTTAAACTTTTTTGACGGGTATGCCTTCATATGTTTTATTTTGAAAAAATTTTGAGTTTGTTGCATCTTCTTTTCTTATTATCACTGTATGGTTTCATATATTCATGAGAAAACCAAAAAGAAAATAGCAAATTTAAAATTAATGATTTTCTTTTTTTCTCATCTAGAGACATTCCATGTAGTGCGCTCGTAAAATTGTTATACCACCCTAATGAATTTTTTTTTTGCTGCAGTTGCCGTATTTTTAACTTAACAGGCTTTAGCCTAAATGTATAAAATTACAATTACATACATTTAACATTAAAGATAATACCCACAAGTGTGCCACAAATGTTTTTGCTTAAAGAAATTTTTCAGGCAGAGAAAAATATTTTTTAATGAAACAGTTAAATAGCGTAAAATAAATTAAAAAAAAATGTTTGTGGGTTTGTATGGAAATATTAAAAGTAGCTAAAGGGTGGCCTCTATATCAATATTCTTTATCTGTGTAAGCTTTTTGTGTAACCGTGTTAATAAGGAAACGCTAGGAAACAAAGTAATTTAAATTTAAAAAAAAAAACGTCCCCACAGATATGGAAAATGCCACCCCCTTTGTTATTACTCTAGACCAGGTATCAGCAAAAAAAAAAGTTTACACTCTGCTACTAAATCTCAATGTTAAGAACAGTTTACATACAAAATTGAGAACAATTCAGAGAGCAATTTCCATATAAGTTGTTTTGAGTATGCCTGGTATAAATCAAAAACATTTGAATTTTTTTTAACGAATAAATTATGTTTGCAAAATAAGTATTTGGCAACACAACAGTGAGACTTCTTGTACATAAGCATACCTGCTATTTTGAACAATAAATTTACTTTCCCCATTAATATATTAGTTAGCAGAACATTGAGTGTATTCACGAACATTTCAGAATACACTCAAAAAAAAGACATATACTATTATTAAGAAAAAAAATGTTTCTAAATTAAAGTAAAAAAAGTTTCTAAGTTTAAGTAATTTTTTCTAAGTTTGAGTAAATTTTTACAAAAATATAGTAAAAATTACTTAATATAAATAAAAAATAAAAAGTTCATATCATTAAAAATAGTTCATAAGAATACAAAGAAAAATTCTCACATTCAAGGACAAGTTTACTGACTTAAAGGAAATATTTACCAAATATTGGAAAATGGTTTAAAAGTTTAGGGAATTTGTATCCTCAGAACTAGTCAATCTCATTTTAAATCAAAAAATAAATTTTAGGAAATGAATTACTCCTAATGGAAGAAACGTAAACGTAAAAACGTATTCTTAATTTTAGGAAAATATCTACCAGTTTTAAGTATTTTTTCTTTAAATTATAGAATATATTTTTAATTTGCATTAAGCAAAAAATTTAAGTAAATGTTTCATATTTCTGAGGAATATTTGAACTTAAAAAA
Source organism: Tachina grossa (assembly GCA_949987645.1). Taxonomy (NCBI): domain Eukaryota; kingdom Metazoa; phylum Arthropoda; class Insecta; order Diptera; family Tachinidae; genus Tachina; species Tachina grossa. The sequence goes on along the minus strand of OX465278.1, from coordinate 134,689,198 downwards.
TATATTTTATTTGTAAATAACATAAAATTTTAAAACTGAAAAATTTCAATGCTTATTCGGGCTGCCCTGTTAGGCAATTGGTTAGAGTGCTTGCCTATCAGCCAGAAGGTTGCTGGTTCAATACTTGTCTCATCTCAAGGAACTAATATTGTTTGTTGGTGAATTAATTAAGAATAAAACATGAGCATGTAATAAAAAACATACTACCATGTGATTTAGAATTTAATTAAAAATAAAAATAAGTATGTACATGAATGAATTAAAGACAAAAAACTTTCAAAAATTTACTCAATTTGAGATCAAAGATGAAAAATTTTTTTTTGCAATGCACCGAATTTGATGGGAAAATTTTACTTAATTTTTGAAAAATTTTACTTATATATAAAAATATAATTACTATAAACTAGTTCATTAATGAACTAGAAATTTAGTAAATATTTTACTGGTTTCAAGTAAAAAACAACTTTGGCGCCATACGACAACTTTTTTTACTCAAATTTAGAAAATTTTCCAAAGTTTTAGTTAGTTTTTTTTTTTTTTTTTTTTTTTTGAGTGTAGACACAAACCATATTGGAGATCCCAAAAACTAGGCTAAACATTCCAGGAGTTCCACGGCACTTTCCCGCAAAATTACGGCAACACTGAAAATCTAAAACGTCCGCAGCGGCAGCACCATTATGCTATGTAGTTGTTACCAAATACTCGTAACAAGAACAAGGAGTTTAAATTTTCCAGCTCTGGAGCTTTTTTTTATGTGTTTAATTTTTTTTTTAATAAACAGCTTCTTTTTAAAACATGAAATATATTTGGTTTATAAAGAAAAAGACCTAGTTACTTTTATATACCAAAAAAAAAAGTGTAGGTTTTTAGATTAGATTAAATTATTTTTATTAGGTTACTTTTACATATGTACCTAAAAATTTTTCAAAATTTTCAACACTGGAATCATCTTTTTATTTTTTATTTTATTTCGAAAACCAATTTAATTCCAGCTGATATATAAAGTACGTTTAGTTGAAAAAAAACAAAAGTTAGTTTGACCTACACCCAAAAAAAAAAAGTTTTAAAATCAAGAAAAAACAATTTGATTTTAAGAACGTAACCTTTATGAAATAGAACTAAGTTTGTTTTCTGTTATTTTAAAAATTTTCACTCTGGTTTTAAAAATGAAAAATATTTTGAAATCAAAAAAGAATATTTTTTGTTTGAAAAAGACAACAACCTTGATATAAAGTTGGATATACTCAAATTAAAGGATTATGTTTTTGAGTTAAGAATTAAATATTCTTGAAGTAATAATGAAGCATTTTTATTTTAAAACTTATTATTTTGATATTAAAAATGAAGCGTTTGAATTAATTTAGAATTATTAAGTTAAGAATGAAAGGTCTTAAATTAATAATGAAGCATTATTGAATTAAGAATGAAACATTCTAAATTAATAATGGAAGGTTTTTAAATTAAGAATGAAACGATTTAAATTAATAATATAGAATTTTCGTTTTTAAATTAAAAATATTATTTTTTTTTTGGAATCAAAATGCCCATATTATGAACAATTTTCGATAACCGCTAATGGAACAAATTTTCATTTGGGTTATGACGATTTTTTTGTGTTCCAGGATCATACAGGGTAATGGACATTAATATACACTTGGTCATAATAATGAATTAATTCTCTTTTTTTAACACGACACAAATATAAAATTTTACTTGCTGAAAAATATAATTTCCTTTATTTTTAAAACTTCACATTTCTTTTTCATTATGAAAATTACAATTTTTATTTTAATAAGAAAACATTATTGTTTTTGAAATTTTTAAAATGAAAACGCACATTTTTGTTTTAAAATTGCTTAGTTATAAAAATAAGAATGTTATTTATTAATGTTGTAAGAAACATTTTTATTTTAAAAATGATTTTTAAAAATGCTGCATTTTTAAAACGAAAACGCACATTTTTGTTTTAAAACTGCTTCGTTATAAAAATAAGAATGTTATATATTAATGTTATAAGAAATATTCATATTTTAACAATTATTTTTAAAAATGCTGCATTTTTAAATCGAAAACGCAAAATTCTTGTTTTAAGAATGCGTTTTTGGTTCAGTGTAGTTACTTTTTAATACCGAAAAAAAATTTATATTTTCCAACTCTGAAACTGTTATTTTTTTTTATTTTGCTGATTTACAATACCAATCTATTTACGACCATTTCTGATACACCAGTCCAAGACCGAAGTCTCTTGCTTTTCTGGGATTTCACGTACAGACAGACGGGCAGACGAACATCGAGGGATGTAAGGTCCCAGAATATATATCATCACCTAAAATCTAAGAGGCCGTAACAACCCAAAAATTCAAAATATACGATGTGATTAAGCAAAATACATTTTTCCTTAAAATTTTACATCCTTATATATGTTTAAAAATACCAATTTAAAAAAAAGCGTACTTACGGTCTTTTAAATTTTAGGTAACGATATATACTTCATGTGTCGCAAATTAATATTATAGAAATTATATACACCCTTTACTATTTTTGGCGAAGGGTATACTAACGTTTGGGCAACTTATTTAAGGTGCAAATAGACGTGACATCACAAAACATACAGAAGTGTCACGAGACGGAAGATCAGGGTATTTTTCTGTTTGTCTCGTTTTCCCTCAAATTTTGTCGTCGTTTTTGTTTTGATTTTTCTTTCTAGTGCAATAAGATTACAACGCTTTTTATTAGGTGTGTTAATTGGTAAGTAGTAATACCATGCAGTATCAAATTCACTATACTTTTCTCTTTTTTCCACGAATTTTAAAAAACCTGATTGGAGCTTTTTTATCTGTCACTTTCTTCACTTCTGTGTACTTTGTGGTGACATGTTCATAATGTCATAGCCATAACCAAACCAAAATTCAATTAGTTTCTATGGTAATGTCTATGGCGTTATGGTGAGTCACCTTTTACCGTATAAAAGTCACGGTTTTATATGGCTATGGTTACGTCACTATAGGACTATTAAAAAATCTATTTTATCAAGGATGCCAAAATAAACAAAACGATTTCTTTCCTTATGTTCTGTTGATTGCAGTGAGTAAAACAAAAACCATGCGAACGTTTGAGCCACTAAAGTACCCATTCACAGTCTATAGTTAAGCAACGCCCGTGGTTTAACTAAATATTTTTCTTATCAATATCATTAGTTAATCCACCTACATTAGTTAACTGAAGGCTGTAAATTTGAGCCTTTATGTTGTATTAATTTTGATCTTGCTAGAAAAAAGCATAATTTAAAAATGGTTTTTTAAGTTTTAATTTCAAAATTACTGTGAGCTTTTCTCTGCGGTACGATCTTTCATTTTCTTTTCATTCAAATGATGTACTCTAATTTGTTGTTATTACTTTAGGTTTTTAATCAGGAAACATTTTCTCATTTAAAAATCAGTTGCTTTACTTATAAGTTTTTTCTTCTTCTTTACTTGTACATAAGAAACTCATTAAATCAAAACTCTTCAAATGTGTTCTTCTACACATTTATATAAAGTATATAAAAGAGCAAAAAATGAATACAAAAAGATATTTTTTTTTATCATGAAATTCAATTAAAAAACTCCTTAATATCAAAGAGTTGTTGACAAGTATATTCCCTGCCAAAAGAAACAAGGCATAGCAGCTGTGTAGAGCAGCTAAATAGGAAAGAAAAAAAATCAAGCGTAATATGACAGACTATATTATGGTTGTTCTGTCAACAACATCGTCAGCAACGTCAGCATCGCCATACTCTTTGCATATTGGCAAGGAAATGCTTTAAGCAAAGTAAACTCAATAAACATGCTTAAGTTTCATTTGATGTTACTTTGAAAATGCAAAGAAAAAAAATGTAGACTTAAGAAGACACACTCATCATCATTAAACTCATTTCTCATTTCATTTAATTTCAGCCAGCCAGCCAGCCAGCCAACCACCCAACCAACCAACCAAACCAGTCTCCTCAGCCAACATGCAAATGAGAAAATCTTGCAAAGGATAAAAAAATGTTCGACAAAAGATAAAACAACAACAAAACCAAAAAAAAAGTGGTAAGTAGTGAAAAAGTACAGCAAAAACAAAAACTCTTAAAAGAAATAAAAATTTTCATAAAATAAAATTAAAATATCGATCAGGTTTGTGTATGACGTTGTCAAGATTATTTTTGTCTTATTACTCTTTTTTATTTCATTTTGTTCTTATTTAACTTAATATTTCAAACCCTTCATTTTCCATAGAGAATTTAAGAAAGTAGACAAGGTTAGTTTACATAGATTAGGGTTGACAGGCTTTCTCCAGCCAAGTTGGATCTTCACCAGGTACTCTCGTGTTACATGGGAGTAAAGTGAGAGATAGATAGAGAGAAGACAGGCTTAGTTCATTTTAATTTCCATTTCTTACAACTCCGCTTATGGGCTTTTTATTAATTTTATAGCATCTTTGTAGCGCCTCTGGTGTTAAGAAGGCGCCTTATCTTAAACTTATTACATATTATTTTTGAGAGTAAAATTTTTTATCTTCACATTCTGTTTCCTCGGGAAATCCCAACTATCTTACGCACAGGCTTACGAGCCACAGACAGCGATGCCAACTTGGTGCTTTTGGCATTATTTTTAGTGCTTTTTGAAGACTCAAAACGCCAAATTTTGAGCGTTAGTGCCAAACTGAGAAATAGCACTAAGTAGTGCTTTTAAGAAATTTGTTTATTTCTTAAAATTACTTTAATAAAAACTTGGTGTATTTATTTTTTCAGTGTAAAGCATACCTTTTTCGTCTGATATATTTTACTAATGATACTGATATTATTGCCGACATAGAGAATAGCCTAGAAAATATTAAACATTAAGCTCGTTTTTCACGTTAGTGCTTTTTACGCTTTTCAGATCTCAAAATTACGCTTTTTGTGCTTTTTATAAATTTTGATGTGCTTTTAGAGCCAAAAAAAGTTGGCATCACTGGCCACAGAATGACAAAAGTATCGTTTAAAGTGCTCTTTGAGTATTGGCCGTCAAGCAACTATGAATGCGTACAGCTAAAAAATAAAAAACACGCTCATAGGCAAACACACGCAATAAATAAGAGTAAAAATACTCTGACTATTAATCGGCTATACATGCGTATATACAGGGCTATTTCATAAACACAAACACATAAAGCATGTTTTCAAACAGCCACACATACCCACACATTTTATCATTCCATTTTATATATACATATGTATTTTTAATCAGAAATAATTTTTAGTCAGGCTTAAGTTCAGTAATTTCAATTCTTTTTATTGAATGAAATATTTTATTAATTAATGTGAGTTTCTAAAGAAGAGAAGAAAAATTAAATTAGACTTTTAAGCTGGGAGAAATACCGATATTTTTCTGTGCAGCAACGCACTTCATCTACTTCTATCTACTTGGGTAGAGATTGTTATTACCATCAGCTATTTAACGTAAATTCTAATGAAACGGAATGTGAGAAATGATTGTTGTGTACAATTATTGATTTACCTTTGGTAAATACATATGTAAGTATCACTATTTATTTCCCCTGTTTTTCCATTTTTTCATTTTTCTATTTAGGTTAGCACGAAGTTATATTATATATATATATATAAATAAATTCAGTAAAGTGCGACTATGACTCGCGCACATAGGGTTCCGTACGAACACTAGATATGTAATTTAATACAAACTTCATCCTATATAATATATAGTTTTGGCATATTTTTCGTTTTTGGGGTCTTTTCGGTTTTTTTGTTTTGTCGTTTTTTGCGTTTTTTTCGGTTTTTGCGATTTTTTTAAGTTTTGGCTCTTTTTTAGTTTAGACACTTTATTTTCTTGTTTTGGCGATTTTTTCGGTTTTTTTATTTTGGCGTTTTTTTTATTTTTGGCGATTTTTTTTAATTTTTGCGATTTTTTGTTTATTTAAATTTTTTTTTTAGTTTTGGCGACATTTTCGCGTTTTGGCAATTTTTTGCGTTTTTTTTCATTTTGGCGTTTTATTTTTCATTTTGGCGATTTTTTCGAATTTGGCGATTTATTTTAGTGTTAGAATTTTTTTTTTTAATTTTGGCGATTTTTTTCGTTTTGGCGATTTTTTTTAATTTTTGGCGATTTTTTTTTGGTTTGGCGATTTTATAATTTTCGGTTTTTTTAGTTTTACCGTTTTTGATAATTTCAAGTGTTTTCCTCTTATGGTTTCCAAGATATAGCAAATTGTCAAAATTACATAGTCGAAATTGCATTAACTGATGGACCACCCTTTAATTTAAATTTTTTAAATTTTAGTGTTAATTGTTGTAGTCTGTATAAAAATACACTAATTTTACAAATTTCAAGTTTCAATATACATATGTTCATACAATTGTACGTATATTACATGGGATTTTAACATATTTAATTGCTCGTTTTGGAACACCCATTAACTTTTAATTCTCATGTATTTGTTGTTGTAGCGGCCAAGGTTCTACATAATGTGTCAAAATTTCAGGTCCGTAGCTCTTACGGTTCCTGAGAAAATACCGTGTGACTGACAGACGGACAGACGGACAGCGTAGCGAAAACATTAGGGTTCCTTTTCACCTTTGGTGTACGGAACCCTAAAAACAGGGGAAATAAATAGTGATACTTACATATGTATTTACCAAAGGTAAATCAATAATTGTACACAACAATTATTTCTCACATTCCGTTTCATTAGAATTTACGTTAAATAGCTGATGTTAATAACAATCTCTACCCAAGTAGATAGACTAGGGTGCTGATGAAGTGCGTTGCTGCACAGAAAAATATCGGTATTTCCCCCAGCGTAAAAGTCTAATTTAATTTTTCTTCTCTTCCTTAGAAACTCACATTAATTAATAAAATATTTCATTCAATAAAAAGAATTGAAATTACTGAACTTAAGCCTGACTAAAAATTATTTCTGATTAAAAATTCACTATAGTTCAATTTAAAAAAAAATCTAAAAATGTATACATATGTATGTATGTATACGGTAGCGAGTGATGAATGAATATCCCGAGTATCAAATATCCACAGCCTGAGTATAAACATACTCAGACTATAACTTTGAGAAATAGTCAATGCTCATCAAACATGTGCCTTTTTATTTTTAGTTTTAGCGTATTTTAGTGTTTCGCATAAACGAACTAGAGATGCTCTTGTATGTTGGAATCGGCCATAGTCATAGTTGTTTGAGAGTAGTCGCAGTAACTAATTACTTGTGTATGTTTATGATATAAGCACGACTGCTAAAAATAACAATTCAAGCTCATTTTTAATTAAAACACCGTGTTAAAACAGGGTTGCTACAGATTTCAATTTATGTTAGAGTGAAGTCACTGTAAGTAAGCCGGTATTATAAAAGGGTTACCTGTATTTTTGCTTAAATATTTTGATTTAAATTTTTTCCATACTGGAATTTATTTAAATGAGTTTTTCTTACATTTAGCAAATCATTAGCAAAGCTTTAGCAAAGGGTTACCTGTATTTGTTTCTTCTAATAAAATGCTCAAATATTTTGTTTTAATAGTTGTCCATACTACAATTTATTGAAATTTAAAAAAAAAATGTTTAAAGTGTTTAATACATAAAATTAGTTTTTTTTTAGAATAACAAACATTTAGCAAATCATTAGCAAAGTTTTAGAAAAGGGTTACCTGTATTTTTCTTCTGAGATTTTCTTCAAAGTTTCATTTACTATACAGAAAAGCAAACAGTTAGCAAATCATTAGCAAAGTCTTAGCAAATTGTTATCTATATTTATTTCTTTTGCTCAAATCCTCAAACATTTTTTTTATAGTCTTTCATACTGGAACTTATTTTAATTTAAAAAAAATATGTTTAAAGTGTTTAATACATAAAATAAGTTTTTTTTAGAATAACAAACATTTATCAAATCATTAGCAAAGTGTTAGGAAACGCTTAACTGTATTTTCTCTCCTGATATTTTCTTCAAAGTTTCATTTACTATATAGAAAAGCAAACAGTTAGCAAATCATTAGCATTATTTCTTTTGATCAAATGCTCAAATAATTTCTTTTCATAGTTGTCTATACTGGAATTTATTTAAATTTAAAAAATGTGTTTAAATGAGTTTTTTGAGAATAACAAGCATTAGCAAAGTTTTATTTATTTTTTATCTTCTGATATTTTCTTTTAATAGTTTTCCATACTAGAACTTAACTAAATTAAAAAAAATTAATAAAATTATTTTCTTTTATATAATAGCAAATCATTAGCAAAGTTCTAGCAAAGGTTTTTTTTAATTTTTTTTTTTTTTTTTTGTAAAGTTTTTCATAACTAGAACTAACACCCTATTTCTTTAACCCTTATGTCTACAACCACCTACCCGGGTAAGTTTTCTGTTTTCAATTCGATATAAATTCACACTCTGGTAAGATATTTCTTTTAACTCTTTAATATGCTTCTAAAATATTGTTTTTTAACTTCTAAAAAATTTATTTATAAAAAATATTTTTTGGGAGAATATATATTATCTGTTTTTAAAACATGCCCCTTGAGCCTACAATAGACTTACCTGGGTAGGCATTAAATTTTGTGAACGTTTTTTTATTTATTGCAAAATAATTAGAAAATTATTATGTATATTTGATTGAGCATACATTACGAATACTAATACCCGCTGAATGTCGAGCAGATACTGGATTTGAAATTTTTTTCAAGCTTTTCTAGTTGACCTCTTTTTTTTCACAGGTATATATGAACTTTCTTTTTGTTTGAGCCTTTGGGAATTATTTCGTTCTTCTGCTGCACGAACTGTTTGGTTTTCTGATATTACTGGATGGCCTATAATACTTTCAATTCCATTGCGCGATGAAAAATGACCTATTAATTGAGTATTTTGTGAGCGATGATCAATTGGCTGCATAGCCAATTGTTCACTCAGCTGTTGGAGAAATATTCTTCTACGGTTTGTATATATATACCTTTAGATGCGGGATATTTTCTGTATAAATAATATAAGCTACAAATGCTGCCATATCAAGAATATTATACAAAAAGGTAAGGGCCATATATTAGTTCTCCTTTTTTTGTGTATTCTCCTAAATATTTGTCGATATTATCAACTTTACCTTTGTATTTATTGTAATCCAATATCACTACTGGCCTACTTTTTAAACCTTCGATATCGTTGCTGTAGTGAGGTGTAGATATAAGAACAAGTGATCTCTTTTTCTTTTTTCTTTTTTTTTGGAATACAGGAGCACATACTAATATTATTGCTAAATCCAAAAATTGATGACTCAACTAATCTTCCTTTTAGGTTGAAGAACTCAGTGGGAACAAATATTAGATTTTTCCTTTGTGTGCATAATAATGATAAATTGTAGTGTAACATCAACCTAGAATCCAAATTGTAACTTTTAAAAATCTTTTCACAAACAACGTTTCTTCCACTTCTTTTAAACAGATTGCAACACAAATCCTTAATAACTCGTTCACCTTGATTTTTTCTTTTTTCCCAGAAGGCGCCAAGCCAGTATAGAATTACTACCACGAAATGGATAAAGTTGATCATCACCTGTGATCCTTGCTCCTGCTATATAATTAATTTGAAGATTTCTGTTCAGAATTAAGAATATATCAGATTTTGCGGTTGAAGTTGTCGTGAATTTCCATTATCAAACCTTATCTAACAGCTAATAGCCTAAAAACGTTGAAGACCCACCGATGCACGATACAAGGGATGGTTATTGGTTTTCCATAGCTCAGATTATAACGACGAAAATAATGACGACATGTGTTGTCATGAAATGGGTTGCAGCTAACTAAAATTGGCGACAAAAACATGAAATATACGATATGTTAAAAGAAATTCCTTACCAAACAGCAATGCTTACCCGGGTATGATGGTTGTATATTTAACGAACAATTTTTGGTTGTAGACATGAAGGTTAAGCCAGACTGTTGACTTGAGTAGAAAATTTTTATTCAATGCACTGCCTGGCTGGGGTAGAAAACATTAAAATAATTGTTGAATAAATAAAATGAATTTTTTGCCCAATAGCAAAAATTCAGCAGTTCCTTAGCAAACTTTTAGCAGATGTAGCAAGACAACTTTAAAGCCTAAAATCGATAAAGAACTTAATGATAATGACATTGCCATAAACTAACGAATTACTGCAGTAAAAATGTATATCCTGAATAGCATATTTTCGTATAAATGCTAATGTCTAAAATTCAGCCGTATTACAGGCCAAAACGAGGTTGATTATATTTTGAAACTGACTAAATTTATTTTCTTGTTATAGTTATTATTATTGTTGCTATTTTAATTTTTTTGATCATTTTGTTCGAACGTATTTATTCCTCTTTTTATGCCTCGATTAGCCTAAAGTTGGTATCGCTCTGTAAGTCAAATTACTAGTGATAATTTTTAGGGAACAAATTGCAATAAAGACAATCGAAATTCGAAAAATACTTTCAAAATCAATATTTAAGTTCAGAAAAAAATTTCGAAATAATTTTTTTTTTTTATGAAATAATTTGAAAGGAATAGAAAATTTTACATTTTCGAAACTTCATAATCGAAAAATTCAAAGTTCATTTCATATTTTCTGGGTTTTTGATTTTATGTTAAGCCATAAAGTGCTAAATTTTCAAATATATTTGCTTGAAATCCACTTGCCATATCAGACTGCAAGTATAGATGATCAACATTTTTCGAAAACCTAGAAAAATAATCTGTTATTCGAAAAGAAGAAAATATATATGTATATATCTAAATCTTAAGTTATTAACTTTGTTTCGAAGTTCTGAGAAGATAACCAAAAATTTAAAAAATAATCAAAAATTTCTTGCTTTATATCGAAAATTGAAAATGACAGCTTAATTTTCCGGTACTATAATTTTAAGGCAGTATTATAAACTTTTCATCTTCTGCCTGAAATAAGGTTTTTTCGATATCCATTAGCACAGTTTCTCAGGTTGGAGAGGAAATGATATTCCACAGACACAGAAAAAAAACAATAGGAACAATTTTGTAATGTCAATTATTTTCACCTGTGAGCTAGGGATTGGTAAATATCTTCAAAAATCGATTTTCGATTTTTCGATCAACTTTTTTAATTTCGATTTTTGAAATCGATTGATTCATCGCACGTGAAAATCGATTTTTAAATCGATTTTAAAATCGTTTAAGATAAATTGGCTAGCTTACAAACAAAATAATCTTTATTCATAAAAACTGAAATAACAAACAAAAAAAAAAGTTAACATATTTATGTACAGCTGTGCGATAGCTTTCTGTGAGCACCTGCCATTACGGCCTTATCTCACGGGTGCTAAAGTACCGGGTGTGGGTTAGACGCCAGACCAACGCCCCCATGCACCCTTTTAGAATGAACCTATGGCCCACTTCATAAGGCACATAGGTTGCAATCTTTGAATATAGTTATCCCTGTACTATATTCAATTACCTTGCTGAGGTAATTTGAGCTATCTAAACTCTGCTGCTATGTCCGTGTCCATAGCAGCTTCTGTTGAATGGCAACAGCACCTAGAATAGTGTCTGGCTGACCGCGTCAGACTAATCACTAGCATTGATTTCAAACTGGGAAGCCAAGACTATTCTCCCAGCGATTTTGGTAGCAACCACAGCCACCACGATAATTCTCCGGCTTCCACGCTAAGGTGTTGTGTATACACCCATAGCGAGGTACCCAAGAGAATTCCTCAACCATTGCCGGCACAGTTCAACCACTCATCCGAGATGAACCCATGCCTGTGTCGCCAAATAACCAGTGCCTACTCCACACATACCAAAATCATCCCTTTAACACCAAGGGGTAGGACGAACTCGGCATTTTAGCAAAGGAAACTGACGACCGCTACATGCACTCAAAACTTCAAAGCAGCTCGACTGTCGGGCAACCGGCACCCGTGGTACCAGAAGTAGCCTCTGGTCAGACCTCGAAGTTCCACCACAAGGGCTTCACCTCTATCGTCTTTTGAACTCAGGGGCAGTTCTAGGTGACGCTGCACCTAACTGACATCAACAGGACCTGTCTTCCTTTTATAAATATGTGCACATCCTTTGCTCTGCTTGTGTTCAGAGATCGGGTAGTAACACATAAGTTCTATGGGTAATGTACCAAAGGTACGTCAATGGAAAAAGCCACATCACCCCAGCTGGGGCCCTGGGTTGCCACACCCGTAGTCAAAAATAGACTCCCCTGGGGGCATATTTATGTACATAAGAAATAGACACAAAGTTAATTTACCGAAACACATTAAACTCAGTAAAGTACATACATATGTAAATATATACATATTAGATATTAAAGCTGAATTTTTAAATTAAAATTATGCGCAAACTTGCTTTAGTTTAGCAATTATTTATATAACATAAAATAAATTTCAGAAATTATTTATAAGGATTATTAGTTTAAATGTTTTAAACTAGTCACATTTACTTGTTCTTGTTAACATCAACGTCAGGCAATGTCAAAATAGGGTACTATTTTTTCTCAGTAATTGTTTATTTTTAACCGACTCTTGCTATTTTCTAGCCTTTACAGAAAGAAGGTGTTATATTTTCGATATTGTCTTGGCATTTATGTCGACAAAAAGCTACGGAATAAAGATGAACGGTCTAATTCATAAATGATTATTAACAGTTCAATAACACATTAATAGTCAAAAATCGCTAAATGTGTATTCATAAATGATTAATAGCCTATTAGACGTTTAATAAACGTTTCATAACTCAGAGATTTTTAATGTAGCCTCCATGCTACTTTAAGCGTTTGATAAACAATTATAAATAATATTTTCTTGATTTTTTTATCCCTTATACCTATGAGATTTTCTGTGGTTTCTCACTTTTATGTTTCTTGTTTATTCTTATGCATGTCTCCTCAATAATGTTCTTGGGCAAATGTATTAATTTATGTAAGTTGGTACATGTATGTATGTATGCATAATTGTACAAAAAGAAAAATAGTTACATACATATAAACATCGTTGAAAATTAAAGAAATCCCATTCATTGGCAAAAAAAAAATAGAATTATAAACATAAGGGCATATGTAAGTACAAGCATACGTATGTTTGTATGGTACTGCATGCTTACATATGTATGTATGTATGTACAATAACATTTTAAAATTAAAACAAAATAGTGATGCATAATCGACCGCTATAAAATGGGTATTTGCCTACCTCTGTACTCAGCCGAATATAAATGTGTTTAAATACAATTTTTTGTAACATATAAATTTTTTTTGGTTTATTTATTAATAAAAAGTGAAACGCCTACTTTTTAAGTTATTTTTTAATAACATTATGCGTAATGATTTACTTTTTTTCGACTCAAACAGACTACCTAGATAATCGATTCTTCGTTGTATGCATCACTAAACATAAAATGAGAGCGAAAGTAGCATGATGTTGCCAACATAAAATTACAAAAGAAGTAAAATCGTTTAATAGCAGCGTTGTCAACTTTTAAATTTCAAAAAGCACTGAAACCAGAAAAAAATGCGTAATTCAAGTAAAAATGCACTAAATTAAATTTTTTTCTATATTTATGATTTGAACAGGCTAAAATTCGTATCGCTTTTTAAGCCAAATTACATGTGATAATTATTAATGAACAAATAACACCAAAGTCTGTTGTAAATATTCTGACTAACAACACATAGTTGAACGGAACAGCCAGCCGTTTTCGAAGGCCACTAAACCTTCATCATCAGCGTTCTTCTGTGCTTGGTCCACTATGTGTGGTGTCAGTTGATGTAGATTTCTGCTTTACATACGAAACTTTTTTGTAAATGGAATTGTGAATTGTTTTGATTCATGGTATTTCAATTTGCTGAAAGATGTTTTGTAATGAAAGCTCACCTTACCATCTCTAAATTTACAACAGTCTTACCATTGTCGTTTATTCTTTACTAACTATTTACAACTAACTTTGGTGTTATTTGTTCATTAACAATTATCACATGTAATTTGGCTTAAAAAGCGATACGAACTTTAGCCTGTTCAAATCATAAATATAGAAACAAATGAAGTTCGAAAAATAGTAATTAAATTAATTAAAATATTTTGTTTTATAAAAAAAAATGTATTTAAAAAATATAGAAATCGGTTGACCTTGCATTTTATCCCTAAAACTTAAAATTTGAAGCGTCCGATATACATTTTGATTCTATGAGAATCAGTGAATTCTGAAATCAATTTGACGAAACCTTTTTATGTTATTATAAAAAATTAAATTTTTTTCGTCAACGAAGAAACAAATCTCCTGAAATTAGTCAAATTAGCAGCAATTGGCAAGTCTTTTTTACATGCTGATTAGATTTTTAACTCGATGGTAGTAATAGTAAAATTTTTTAAAATCAAGACTTTCAAAATTTGATTTTTATTAAACAATGCTGTGGAAACATTCTTTCACAGCAAACGCAATATTAATAAGAGCAGTTTTGTACAATCTTGGGTGTTTTTTTTAGAGGTATAGAACTTCGAATTGAAATAAAACACAAGAAAATCGTCTTAATGTCCATCAATTTGGTTTTATTGGAAGGATAATTTTATGCCATTAATGTTTAAATATGATTTCGGGCATGTGGCCGCCGCGGCTGGCTCGAATAAAGCCAATTCTACAGGTCAAATTTTCAACCACTTTTTTGAGCATATGGGGCCGTATGTTGGCAATAACGCCACGAATGTTGGCTTCCAAGTCCCCTAACGTTTCTGGTTTGTTGGCGTAGACGAGCGACTTCACATATCCCCAAAGAAAATAATCCAATGGTGTCAAATCACACGATCTTGGTGGCCAATTGACAGGTCCATTCCGCGAAATTATGCGCTCATCGAATGTTTCCTTCAATAAATCGATTGTGACGTGCGCTGTGTGGCATGTAGCGCCGTCTTGTTGGAACCACCACTCATCCACATTCATGCCATCCAATTTGGGAACAAATTAGTCGGTTATCATGGCTCTATACCGGTCTTCATTAACGGTAACTGACTCTCCAGCATTATTTCGGAAGAAGTATGGCCCAATGACTCCACCAGCCCATAGAGCACACCAAACAGTTAGTTTTTGTGGATGTAATGGCGTCTCAAGGGTCTCATGTGGATTCTCTTCACTTCAAATGCGGCAATTTTGCTTGTTGACGTAGACATTCAACCAAAAATGAGCCTCATCACTGAACAAAATTTTGCGATGAAAATCAGCATCGAGATCAATCTCATTTTCGGCCCATACACCAAAATCACGACGCATTGCATGGTCTCGCGGCTTTAATTCTTGCACAAGCTGGATCTTGTAAGGTCGCAAGCCAAGATCTTTGCGCAAAATCTTCCATAAAGTTGATGGACAAAGCTCCAATTGCTGTGCACGGTGGCGAATCGATTCATTCGGGTCCTCTTCAACACTTTGCTCTACAGCGGCAATTGTTTCTTCGGTGCGCACTGTTCGACGTCTCTGCGGATGCGTATTATCACATAGAGTAAACGTAGTGCGAAAACGATCCATGGTTAACCGAATTAATTGCTCTGATGGACGATTATGTCGACCATAAAATGGACGGAGCTTGCGGTAAACTTCGCGAACTGAACCATTATTTTCGAAATAAATTTGCACGATTTGCAAGCGTTGTTCTTTTGTCAACCTGTTCATGATGAAATGGCAAACCAAACTAAATATTAATCACTTGACAGCTGACAAAATGGCCGCCAGTTAAAAAAGTGATGCCAACTTAAGGCTCTATACCTCAATAATAAACACCCATTATAAGGAAAATTATTTTTGAATTTTGGGTTTAGTGCCACCGGCAAGAAATAAAAAGCACCAAAAATTGCTTTGAAAAAGCACCGAGCACTAACTTCAAAATTTTTCGCGTCGAAAATTTCAAAAAGCACTAAAAACGGTGCGAAAAGCACCGAGTTGACAACGCTGTTTAATAGTTAATTCACTGATATTAATCAGTTATGAATACAAATTTTTATTAGAGCTTAATAAAGCAAAATCTGTTTCATAAGTAATGTACAGATTAAAGCTGAAATAAGGAATTCTTATGAATTAGACCGGAATAATATTAGTTATCAAACCAATCTTCTTTACTCAGTAATACTTAAAAAAATTGCCAAAATTTTGATAATAATAAAAAATCTATTTTTATAGCCCAATAATCGATTTCAGTATAAAATCGCAGACATAAGATCGATTACAAAAAATCGGGTTTTTTTTAACATAAAATCGGTTTTCGATTGGAATCGAAATCGATTTACCAATCCCTACTGTGAGCAATGTGACAACATCAATCAATCGAATTTTTAAACTCGAATTAATTAATTTAATTTAATTACTTACATTCTTAATTGAATATATTGATTGGTGAAAAATTTTTTCGGTGTATATGCGCACAAATAATATTTTTAATTAATTAATTATATGTTCAACTTAATTCTTACCCGAATGTTTGCGAAACAAAATTTTAACCACTTCCAAAAAAACCTAGACGCAAATTTAAATTCTTGAAAAAAAACACACCCTTTCCATTATAACTTCTTAATAAAAAATTTTAATTGCCTTTATAAATTCATTGTAGTTGTTCTGCAGTCTTATAATACAATTATTACCATAACCAATGTATCCAATTGAAATTTGTTGCTCATTAAATCTAAGAAATAACCCTCTTTTATTTAACGCCATTGCAGTTTTGCTATTAAGACCAACTCCTTGGTATCTTTTCAAAACTTACTTAATTAACATAAAAAATTAAATATTCCAATTTCAATAACATTTTATGGTGTATCCTTTTTCTTACACACTTTTCGCTGATAAAGCACAAAACACAAAATAAGACCGCTGAGATTGAAAGCAAACAAAAAAAAAACCAAAAAGAAGAAAAAAAACCGACAAACTACAAACCTGAGTGGCTTTGTATAATAAAGATGTCTGTCTGTCCGTTCGTCTTACGCGTGCCAGGATATGGAATAAATAGCAAAAAGGGACAGACATCTTATTACAGGCTTTCTTTCATTTTACAATTAATGTTATTTGATGTTTTAGAAGGATACTAAGAGTAAGAACTGCTTTTCATCAAAAGCAGAGGAGTAAGAGCGAAAGAAATCACCATAAAAGTAAGATGGCGAAGGCGAAGAGTTAATAATAAGCTGAGGACCTTTAGATAAAAAGAAAAACTAAGCACAAGCATCCACAAATAGAAAAGGGCATAATATCCTTTGGCCATATCAAATACATATTTATGAATAATTAAAAATTAAAAAAATAAAAAATAAAAAGATAAATACAAGAGAATTGGCTTGTGGCTGTACTGTGTAATAAAAATCCTAGAATGAAAAGTGGTTTGGTTTCATCTCGTTGTTCCTGCCTTTCAAAAGTGTTGAGTACTTAGTTGAGGTTTTCAGTTGTCATTCTAATCATAATGTGTGTGTGTGTGTGTGTGTGTGCTCATGATTTCTTTTTTCTTTTTTTGTTTCTCTTCATGCCATAAAAAGAATATTACAAATGATATTTATTCATTTAAATTAGGTTTTCTTATTAAGAGGGTCATCATTAAATTTTTAGAATATTTATTATTTGACATATTTTTTAAGAGAATAAACACTCTGTGAATGCCTATTACTATTACTAGGCGTTACCTTCTTTAGAAAAGGGATAGTGATAGAGAAGACAGCTGGTGAAGGAAGAGATAGAGGAAAGCTTCATTCTTTTACAACTCTGCTTTTTCTTGCACGTTTCTAGTAATGTAGTGTTACAGCGCCTCTGGTGTCAATGAAGTGCATTAAATTTTGTATTTAAAGATGTATTTAGTAGCCATTTTATTGGTTATTGTACTTCGAAGATGATTCTGCTACACAATACCGACGAAGGAGGGCGCTTTACTACAATAACTGATCCAAAAGGACACTAATGTACATCAGAAAAATTCGTGGTGTTGTTACTTAATGACTGTTGGACCTAAGACTCGAAACCTGCACTTTCGGTTTTTTTTTTAACGTGCTAACTACAACAATACCACCCTGATATATGCATATGGACAATGCTTAACCACCAGCAAATAAATTTCACTTACTTTAATAAAATTTTTTGAAAATTTTTTTTTTTGAATAAGTAAATTAGCGATTTTTCCGCAAACTTCAATTTATTTCGATTTGTATATACGACTTTGAATATCATTATATATAACACATATGAAAATATTTTATTTAAAGGAATCTAAATTGATTTTAACTTTTCAGTACTTATTTTTAAAGATGGTTTATTTTTTTTAAATAAGTTTTATTTTAAAATTTTGTAGTGCCAAGTTTATATTTTTAGAGGCGAGATCACGCCCAATTTGAAAATATTAGCCTCTGCCCATTTTTTAAATTCAATAGCGCGTCAGCGTTCAGTTTCAAAAGCTCAACGTGCGTGCCAAGTTTCATAAGAAATATAATAATAATCTTTTTAACATTCCTGGCCCGCCCACTTCTTTAACTTTAAAACTATGTCATTCTAAGAGCTAACACTCTGCCAAGTTTCGTGAGAATCGAATAAGTAGATGTACATATAATTTAATAGTAAGCTTTCATAACCGTAGCCCCGCCCACTTTTCCCTAGCACAAGATTAAGTATTTTTCATAGCTCAAGTTGCATAAAAATTTATAAAGTAGAAGCACGTTAAATATTAAATTGAAATTTAATAGGCGTTACCCCGCCCACTTTTTTGAATGCAAGATTATTTATTTTTAAGAGTTCAAAGTGTGTGCCAAGTTTCGCAAAAATCGATGAGGTGGAATTTTAATGGGCATGATCCCGCCCACTTTCTTATCGCAAGATTGTTGCTTTTAAAGAGCTCAAACTGCGTGCCAAGATTCGCAAAGTTTAGTTTAGTAAATGCGCTTGAGATATAGTATTAAATTTTTATGGGTGTAACCCGCCCTTTTATTTTAATGCAAGATGATTTATTTTTAAGAGTGCCAAGTTTCATAACAATCAATGAGGTGAAAGCATGTGAAATATTGGATTAAATTTAAATGGGCGTAGCGGGGTCACGCTTATTTAAATGCAAGATTGTGTCTTTTAGAGAGCTCAAGATGTGTGCCGAGTTTCGTAAAAATTGGTTTGTTACAAGCAGTTGAAATATAATATTGAATTGTAATGGGATATATTATATTAAAATATTATATTAAAATTTAAAAGGAGTGCCCCAGCCCACTTTTTTGAATGCAAGATTTTATCTTTTTTTTTTTGAGTTTAAGGTTTTTTTCAAGTTCCGTAAAAATTGATTTAGTGCAAGTACTTGAAATAAAATATTAAATTTTAATGGGCGTAACCCTGCCCACTTATTTTAATGCACGATTATGTCTTTCAGGACCATTATTACAACTTAAAGATAGTTAAAAGTATTATTTTATCGGGCGTATAAAAACTTTATCATTTGCAAAATTTTACTTTAACCTAAAGTGAGCGATAAATTACAGGCAAGTTTATCCTACTTGGTAAGTTAAATCCAATTTGCAATAATGGAAAGCTTTTTATACGTCCGACAAAATCCTACTTTTAACTATCTTTAAGTTGTAGTAATGGCCCTTAAAGAGCTCAAGGTGTATGCGAAGTTTCGTAAAAATCGATGAGGTGGAAGCACGTGAAATATAATATTAAATTTTAGTGGGCATAATTTCGCCCACTTTTTTGAATGCAAGATTGTGTCCTTTAAAGAGTTCAAGGTGTGAGCCAAGATTCGTAAAAGTTGGTTTAGTACATGCACGTTTTATATGTTATTAAAATTTAATAGGAGCGATCCCGTCCATTTTTTTGAATGCAAGATTTGGTCTCTTTTTGAGTTTAGGATGTATTCCAAGCTTCGTAAAAAGCTGTAAAATAGAAGCATGTGAAATATTATATTAAATTTTATTGGGCGTGGCTCTGCCCATTATTTCAATTTCGAGATTGTGAGAGAGAGCTTAACACATTGTAAGAAAGGTTGGTAGGAATCGAATAAGGAAATTATTATAAAATCAAATAAAAAAATTGTGGGCGTGTCCCGCCCACTTTTTTTACAATCGGAGTAAAATGTACTGAGCTATGAAGTAACAATCCCAAAGGCGAAAAATGGAGCTAGCGGCATTTGAAATAATGTGTTCTTGTAGATCGACGTGGTGAATAACAAAAAAACCCCCTGTTTTCGAATTAGAATAGTCGGTTGGGTTTTTATGGTTTTGGTTTATGTAATCGGCGAATTTGAGATGGATAGATGATTATATCCAGCATCAGGCGCCCAAAAAGCGCCCAAGATCCCTAGTCAGAGCTTCGTCCGTGAATAATAGGATGAGGTGTCATTTAGGTGCGTTTAATATATGGGTAAGAGAGACTGTATATGGCGCCATATTAAATTTAAAACCCTCATTTCGAAAATATTTCGCCTTTAAACTTCCCTGACCACCTACGTGAATTTTCATTTCCGCTGTTTTAAGCCATTTATGTATAACATTTGTGTATAACATTCACAATGGCTCGTTTCTCTTTCATTTGCATTGTTTCCCGGCATAATTTAATATTCGCCCATTAAGTCCGCCATTTAAGATGTAAAATATAATGAAAGCACGTCAAACAAACAATAAAGAAAAGAAAAAACTCTTGAGTTTGCGCTGGCTTTTTTATGGCTGCTGCTGTTGTGCCGTTTTAATGACTCTTTTGTTTTATTCATTAAAGCCCTTCATTAGCGGATGTTGAAGCGTAGTGGCTGCAGATGATTCAGGGTGGTTTTCTCTTTGCATATTATTTTTAAAGTGATTTGGAATTTTAATTTTGTTTTAAATACATACATATTTCATTGCAGATTTCTTTCTTTTAAAATTACAATTATAAATTTGCTGAATTTATTTTCAAAGCGAGCGAAAATTAATATAAATAAATTAAATTTTTTACTGGCTTGTGGAAGCAGAGAGTTATTTTGCATCTGTGATTACATTAGGAAGTAAAAGTGTAAGCAAAACGTTACCCCCTTGAAATTTTAAGATTTTGCTTTTTTATAAAAAAAAAATAATTCCTGTAAACTCTTACTCAAAAAAAATCTCCTTTGAGTTAATTCAAAACAAGGCAATATTCAAGTATCTTATACAAATCTAAGCCTAATTAGTATTTAATATTTAGTTTCCAAAAGAAAATATAAATAAATTCAGTAAAGTGCGACTCTGACTCGCGCACGAAGGGTTCCGTACGAACACTAGATATGTAATTTAATACAAACTTCATCCTTTATAATATATAGTTTTGGCATTTTTTTCGTTTTTGGGGCCTTTTCGGTTTTTTTTGTTTTGGGGTTTTTTGCGTTTTTTTCGGTTTTGGCGATTTTTTTTTAAGTTTTGGCTTTTTTTAGTTTTGACACTTTATTTTCTTGTTTTGGCGATTTTTTTCGGTTTTTGGCGGTTTTTCATTTGGCGATTTTTTTTATATTTTTGGCGATTTTTTTCGTTTTTGCGATTATTTTTTTATATAAAATTTTTTTTAGTTTTGGCGACATTTTCGCTTTTTGGCGATTTTTTTTTTAAATTTTTGGCGTTTTTTTCATTTTGGCGATTTTTTCGAATTTGGCGATTTACTTTAGTGTTAGATTTTATTTTAAATTTTGGCGATTTTTTTCGTTTTGGCGATTTTTTTTTTAATTTTTGGCGATTTTTTTTTTGTTTGGCGGTTTCGGTTTTTTTTAGTTTTACCGTTTTTGAAAATTTAAAGTGTTTGCCTCTTACGGTTTCCAAGATATAGCAAATTGTCAAAATTACATAGTCAAAATTGCATTAACTGGTGGACCACCCTTTAATTTAATTTTTTTTTTTAATTTTAGTGTTAATTGTTGTAGTCTATATAAAAATACACTAATTTTACAAATTTCAAATTTCAATTGCTTAATTCACAACAATCTTTATCGTGTATTTGTGTATCAAATACACTTTTGGTTTTTTAATTGTGAACACCCTCTGTGTTGTGTATTAATGTATTTCGTATTTTAAATGAAAAAAGAAGAACAAGCTACATACAAATTCTCTCAGAGAGCCTCTCTTTGAATACAAGATTTTAAAAACATATGAAATAAAAGTGTAATAGTGCATTTCATTTTTGTATGAAAATTTCATACAACAAATGTTACACTCTTGTATTTAATATGATAATACAATCAGGGTGACCGATGACATTTTTCAAAAAGTGACACCAAGTAGGGGATTTATCAAAAAAAGGGGCAAAATTAAAAAAAAACGAGAAAACTGCACTAAACTTTTTATTTTTAATGTATCTTCATATAACTCACCCTAAATAAAGGGAGTCAAAAAGTGGCAAGGCAGTCGAAAAAGGGGAAACGCAGTCGAAAAGGTGGCAAATTGCTACTTTAGTCGGTCAAACGGTCACGCTGAATACAATCGATACAGAGATACAAGGGGTTTTGTGAATTAAGCAAATATAGTTACATATGTTCATACAATTGTATGTATATTACATGGGATTTTAATATTTTTCGTTGCTCGTTTTGGAACACCCTTTAATTTTTAATTTTCATGTATTTGTTGTTGTAGCGGCCAAGGTTCTACATACTGTGTCCAAATTTTAGGTCCGTAGCTCTTACGGTTCCTGAGAAAATACCGTGTGACGGACAGACGGACAGCGTAGCGAAAACAATAGGGTGCCTTTTCACCTTTGGTGTACGGAACCCTAAAAACATAAGATACTCCATAATCCACACACACACACACACTCACACAGAGATAAAAAAAATTAAAGGACAAAGTGAAAATTAGATTTGTACATTTATATTTCGTTTATTAGTTTAAGTTAAGAACAAATCTAGTTAGAAAAGGACCCTTTCTATTACTAAGCAACTCTACTCTATAATTTATAAAAGGACATCATTCAAAATAATAACGCATCATACATCATACATACTTTTAACACAATTATGAGAAACATTTAAGTATCCGTAACATAACAACATGCCTCTGTAACTCGCCATTTATAAAGAGAAAAGCCTAAAAGGAAACCATTAGATGTTAGAAAAATTTTGTAAACACAACAAATCAAATTTGTACACACATGTATAATATATAGAAAGACAAAAAAAAAGAAGAAAAAAACACTTATCCGTCTATTTTAAGTAGACGGGTAATAGGAAGAATGACAGTTTCCACAACAAGTATGAGTATAAGAAAAGGATCTCTTCTGTTATTTTTTTACATCATGAACAGGCGGGTGCGTATGAAAAATTGATAATTTAATTACATTATTATTATTATTATTATAAGGCACTACTTACAGCACAAATTATATTTATTTAATACTAAAGCACAGAAATTATTTTATAAGCCATAAATTAATACAAGAATCAAGAAACTCCTTTGTAAGAAAAAGGAAATTATGTAACAGATTTTCAAATTTATTTATTTTTATTAAATTAATAAATATCTTTAAAAATTTAATAAACTCCCAAACGCCTGCTGACCTTTCTTAACACAGCAACTCATTGGGAAAAGCGCTCACATGTCGTAGTCCTTTTTATTCACTTTGCACTGGTACTTTATATTTATTTAGATCTTTATTTATATATTTTTTTTTTAGAAAAGGGGAAGTTTTTTTTTTGATGTTGTTTCAAAATTGTTGTGAAATTTGTAAGGGTTTGAGGGTATGAGGGAAGTTGTTTAGCTTAAAACCACAAATCATCAAATAATAAATTCACATGTGTGTTTAAAGTTTGCAAAAATGTTGGTGTTGTCAATCTATGTTTTTGGAAATAAAACACGCTAGAGACTGATAGCAATTGCTTGTACCTAACCTGACTAGACATCTCGCTTTAGGCGGGATTATCCCGCTTTTCACAGGTCGATCCCGGCTCGAATTTCTATCCCGCTTTGTCCCGCTTTTTAGGGATTGGAAAAATTCAATATCTTATTCTATTTTTATTAAAATGTAACTGACAAAAATTCATTCCAAATATTGTTTTCAGTGTATTTATTGCTTCACAAAGCGAAAACCCTGTGTGCCTCGCTACACCCCATAAAAGGTTTGAGATGAAAATACATTTTCGTTATTAGAACTTTCGCTATTTTTTGTTATACAATAGCCACGAAGACTTTCAAAATTCTCACTGCATTAGTTTTTAATATATTTTTTAAGGAGCCACTTCACTTCACTTCTCCCATCCCATTTATTTTCTATTATCGGCAGAATCAGCGGAATTTCAAGTTTGTGTTTGTAGCAGATACCAAGCTATTAAAAAACTAATATTTAATTTACTTGGGACGTGGAATTTCAAGTTTGTGTTTGTAGCAGATACCAAGATATTAAAAAACTAATATTTAATTTACTTGGGACGTGGCACACTTTTTGCTCCATTATTGATTCCTTTTCATAATAGTATTTTCGTTATTAGCGTTAATGCTTACGAAAAAATTTTAAAAATTTTGACAGTTTTGGCTCTTGTTCCTTCTAGACCAGCTACGTCCAAGTCATGGTACAATAATACTAGGTACATGCACGACTACAACAAAATTACAACACCAAAAAACACATTCAATTTGTTGGTATAAACAAACGAATAATTGTCAGAAACACATGCCTTTTGTTTTTAAAAATAACAATTACAGGGTAACTAAAGTACAATTGCAGACGCGACATTCATGAATGATTATAGTCATTCAGTGTTGCCAATAGGTGTGTAATTACACAGAGTGTGCAATTACTCTCATTTGTAGGCCATGTATAATCTGTGTGTAATTCTACTTTGGCTTGTATTTTTATTTATTTTTGTTTTAATTTTAACCTACACAAAATATGTGTAGTGTAATTTTCTTCAACATATAATTGGAAACACAGCCATGTGTAATTTCATTGGCAACACTGTAATCATTTTATGCACACACATACACTAACATTTTTGCAGCTTGTAAACAAAGTTTGACCACTGTAGGTATTGTATACATTAACAGGCTGGGCTTGTGCATGTACCTGTTTGTGCTTTCATGCTCATGAGAATACAGCATCCACAACAACAACACAACAGACAGCAATGCTTGCTCTAATTTTGCAAAGAAACAAGAACAAATTTAAGAGCAAGAGTCGTAAAGCAGCTCTGGGTTGAGGAACATCTCTCGCGTCATCGTAATCAGCGTTGTCAACTTTGAAATTTCAAAACGCACCAAAATGGAGAAAAAAACGCGCCATTTACAAAAAAACGCACCAATTTTAGAATTTATTTTTTTAGTTTAAAATGTTTATTGAATTATGCATAAAAGTACATTATTTTTTGTGTAAAAAATTTAACACTAAAAGAGGATTTTACAGTTCAGGGTTAAAAAAATAAAACCTAAAAAAAACTTAGCAAATTTGTTTATATTCATTTGTATTACATAGAGAATAATTTTTTTAATTTCATAAATTATGTACAAAACTTTTTAAAGAAATCAAGGATTAATAGAAAGGATTCAAAACTAATAAAAATTCTTTATTTATCATTTTATTCAAATATTTTTAAATTTTTTTTTTATCAGAAGTTTAATATATCCATATTAAAAATATAACAATAAAAATAAACAGCCTTTTACAATATATGTACACAATTAAAAAACAACAAACAAAAAAAAAAAACTAAACAAATTCGTACATACATAGTGTACATATGAAAGCGGTCTAGGTCATACCATTTTTGATTCGATATAGTACATTTTGATCAGACTAGAACAACTCTAAATTAAACTGTTGCATAACAAAAAAATTATTTTTGGATTTATTCCAATGTTATCTACTAAATATCTCGACCAAAGAAATATAAGACTTATACAACTTTCATAATTAAGGGCACATACATATCTTTGCATTCAATTGTTCAAGATGATACTTTTGTATATTAATTTTACAAATTCGGTTTAAAACTTTTTAAAAAGAAACCAAGAATTAATTATTCCAAATAAATAAAGCTAATATTTTCATCATTATTGTTATCATTGGGCCATAAAAAAGATTTCATTTCAAATTGTGATATTTTGTAAACATTGTTAGTATTCATATGGTAATTAACACTATCAGGAAGTTGGTAAGTTTCACAACAAGAATTGTCCAGTTTCAATCCACTGCTGTGTTAAATTTGAGTTGGTGCCACCAAAAATTAAAAAACGCACTGAAATTTTAAAACAAGCGCACCACGCACCAACTAAGGAATTTTTCGCACAAAACTTTTCAAAAAGCACCCAAAATGGTGCGAAACGCACCAAGTTAACAACGCTGATCGTAATTATTTCTTAAAGGCTCAATCAGACGTGACATAACCATAGCCATAGAGAGCAGCCGTTCGAACCAAACTAATGGGCAACACTGTATTTGATTATAGGTGACTCGCCATAAGCCCATAACTCTCACCATAGAAACCAATTGAATTTTGGTTTGGTTATGGTTATGGCGTTATGGCTATGTAAAGTCTAATTTAAGCTTAAGTGCGGTCAGGCTTGTGCATGTTGTTTGGCCTTCGAGAGTTTTTCGTCTCGCTTGCACTGGTTGACTGATCTGACACGGATAACAGTATAATCTTGCGGTTTTTTGTGGAATTTCTTTAACAACCAGGTTGCTACTTCCTATCTGAAGGCATAGGTCGTGTACAGTCAGTCACAAAACCTTTTAAAATACTGTTAATACCATCTTGGGCATATGGTCTAGTTACCCCGTCCATATTTGTGCAACACCATATTATGCAAATTTACTTTGTATAATATATATAATAAATAAATAAATAAATTTAAGAGCAAATGCTGTTCTAGACCATCAGTAATACCACCACATCTCAGCAAACACGCAAAGAAAATATATAGTTATAGAATGGTTGAGAAAATAATATTATGTTGTCTGAAACAAATGTGTGGTCGTTGAAAACTAGTTATTGTTATTGTAAACATTTATTTCGTTACGATAAACAGAGTAATGTTTGAATTAAATAATTACATCATCACATCCATAAAAAAGTGTGATATTGTTATAGTTTAACAATATAGTTTTGTTAAAAATTTGTGACTACAACATAATTTGTATTATTATTTAAAAATAATATGATGTAAATAACAATATAATGTTATGCAAAACCATACTATGTTAAGTTTTTAAAAAAATCTTTTTCAGAAACATCTGTCAGTTCAGTATTTCGTTTGTAAGCTATCGGTAGTGCTCACGTCGTATTAAAAAAATTAATAAATAAATAAAGTATAAACAAGAGGTTAGACCAATAAAAATATATAAGCATTTGTGTATCTCTTTATACAGATATGTCTGTATTTCTTGTAAGTATACATATCTATATATACATTTTATTTCAACAATATTAATTTATTTTTATTTCGAATTTAACGCACAGCTGTTTCTACAATAACTATATGATTAAAAACAAAATAGTATTATTATATTAAATAATATTGTGGTCGTATTTAACAATATTAATATAATATTAGATCATGGTATGGTGAGTCTCAATTATATTTAAGTCACATCTAACAATATTGTTTTCATATGGGCAATACTAAGATTAGTTGTAGCAAAGTTAATTGTTTTTGTAGATAATATTATTATTAACTCAGATAATAATATTGTTTAAAGTTTGCTTTTCTATTAACAATAATATGATTCGACTGCAACCATATAATTCAATCATAGTATGTTGCTGTTTGATTGTGGTTACCTCAACCATATTTTTTCTTTGCGTGTACTTGTTAAATTCTGAAATTGTTTCCAGAGACAATGCATAATACCCGCAAAGTTATCCCCACAATATTTCAAGGTTCTCACTACATTAGTTTTTCAGATATCTCACAGTAAATATTTGTTCTTCATGGCAGGGTTCACACCCAACATATCTAATTCGATTTTTTTTTAATACAATGCACATTATAAAAATCGTTCTCCACACAAAATTTCACGTTTCTTGCTGAAAGATATTTCAAAATAAAAAAAAATATATGGGGGGTGACACATTAAAAAATAGCGAAATCGATACAGCCACTCTTAATGGATACGATTACCAACGAACGACATTTGATTTTTGTTTTTATAGCTAAATAATTAAAAAAAAAAATACTTTTGTTAATTTAAAAGCGTTTTTTTTGTGTTAAAAACTGTGTTTCCTAAGTATATAAACAAAACTGTATGTGTATATTACACATTCCGCTTTCTAAAAGATATTTATTTTGAAATCCCGCTTTTTGGCGGTATTTTCTTCAAAATCCCGCTTTTTGATCGATAATGTCCCGCTTTTTGCAAAAACCATCTGGTCACGTTACTTATACCCTAATTCAGTGAGAAGATTTAGGACGTTTTTGTTTGAAAATATTTTTAAGTGCTTATTTTGGAATTCTCTAAATCATTTTCTTCAAAAATGGTTCTTGTCTTTGATAATGAAAAATATAAATACAGTCAAATCCCGATAATTCGTAATCGCAAGGGATCGGCCATGTCTTACGAATTATAGGGGTTTTAGATTTAGCGGGGTTTCGATTTAACGGGGTTAAAATAAAATAAATACGAATCAACGGGGTTTTTCAATTTATTTACTAAAACGATAAAAAAGCATAAAAAAATTGTTAAAAATAAAATACATACACACACAAACAAGCAGAAGCAAAAACCCACGCAAAAAAATAGCGATAAACAAAAAATCATTATTTCCATGTTTTTGTTGTTTTTATTACGAATTATAAGTGGAAGTTAGCAAACAATTACGATTTATAAGAGGCAAAGAAGATTTTATTTGAAGAAAATATTACGAATTAGCGAGGGGACCAAAATGTATGGAAATTTTACGAATTAACGAGATTTTTTCAAGGGACCGACAGTTTATTACGCATTATCGGGAATTACGATTTATCCGTGTACGAATTATCGGGATTTGACTGTATATAAAAATTAGGTGTTGGATATACAGCCCAATCATAAAAAAAAATTCCGCACGAGTTTTCTCACTTTTCCCTTTTCTCCTATTATGAATTTGTTTTTTCCCTCTTTTTACCAAATGCAGGAATAAAAAAACTCCCCGGGGAAAAAAGTAGGTACCATGAATGCAGTTGAACTTGCTTTTTTTTCACTAAAAATCTTTCAATTGCAAAACAGAAGGGAGACTACATAAAAATACACTTAATGCTCCATTAAACAAGAATTTATATACATAAACTTCTATTTTATAGTTCTTGTATGTGGAAAAACACAAATAATGTCCAAATAAATCATTTATAAACTTATTTTTATATATTTTTACAAATTGGTAAATGTTAATAATTTTGTTTACTCTCTCACTACAAAAAAAGGGAGAAACAAAATGTCAACAAACAAGCAAAACAACGAGCTTCGTACTGTGGTGATGCCACGTATTACTCTTTTTTGTTTGAATTTATGATTGGAGGAATTTTCCGGGGGAATATTCGTGATTGGGCTGATAATGATCTAGAACGAAAGCGTTAAGCATAAACACGAACCTGCTAGTACAGACAATATGGGCATTATATGTATATCGTCGCTGTTTTAACTAACCGACCTAACTGACATTTTTTTGAAAAATGATTTAAGTCCTCTACTAGACTTTATAAGTCATAATACACATTGTCTACAATTTTCATGACTGTAAGCATTACTTTTGTGCTTATATAAGTAAAAAGATTTCTGACGCAGCCATAATAATGAATGTTTAAACCACCATAAAGGTTAGGTCAGTTAGTTAAAACAGCGCCGATACATATGTGCCCTTGATTATGAAAGTGGTCATGTGCATTTTTGGTTGGAAATATGAAATAAATCTTTGCTCAAATGTAATCCACTAAATATCTCCACCAGACAAATATATGACTTACACCACTTACATAATTAAGGGCACATATGTACCACTATATGAACTTTGGCCTATTACTACAGGCAAAGAAAAAATATGGTTGAGGTAATCATAATCAAACAGCAACATACCATGATTGCATTATATGGTTGCAGTCAAATCATATTATTGTTAATAGAAAAGCAAACTTTAAATAATATTATTATCTGAGTTAATAATAATATTATCTACAAAAACAATTAACTTTGCTACAATTAGTTAGTGTTAGTATTGTAAATATGACAACACTATTGTTAGATGTGACTAAAATATAATTGAGACTCACCACACCATGATCTAATATTATACTAATATTGTTAAATACGACTACAGTATTATTTAATATAATAATACTATTTTGTTTTTTAATAATATATTTATTGTAGAAACAGCTGTGCATTAAATTCGAAATAAAAATAAATTAATATTGTTGAAATAAAATGTATATATAGATATGTCTACTTACAAGAACTACAGACATATCTGTATAAAGAGATACACAAATGCTTATATATTTTTA
This sequence comes from Tachina grossa, assembly GCA_949987645.1. Lineage (NCBI taxonomy): Eukaryota > Metazoa > Arthropoda > Insecta > Diptera > Tachinidae > Tachina > Tachina grossa. The sequence continues at coordinate 134,658,806 of OX465278.1, read as the reverse complement.
TTGGTCTAACCTCTTGCTTATACTTTATTTATTTATTAATTTATTTAACACCACGGGAGCACTACCGATAGCTTACAAACGAAATATTGAACTGACAGATGTTTCTGAAAAAGATTTTTTTAAAAACTCAACATAGTATGGTTTTGGATAGCATTATATTGTTATTTACATCATATTATTTTTAAATAATAATACAAATTATGTTGTAGTCACAAATTTTTAACAAAACTATATTGTTAAACTCTAACAATATCACACTTTTTATGGATGTGATGATGTAATTATTAAATTCAAACATTACTCTGTTTATCGTAACGAAATAAATGTTTACAATAACAATAACTAGTTTTCAACGACCACACATTTGTTTCAGAGAACATAATATTGTTTTCTCAACCATTCTACAACCATATCTTTTCTTTGCGTGTAAAGACAAGTGATGAAGGAAGAGATAGAGGAAAGCTTCATTCTTTTACAACTCTGCTTTTTCTTGCACGTTTTTAATAATGCAGAGTTACAGCGCCTCTGGTGTTAAATGAGGCGTATTAAATTTTCAAAGCTGTATTTTGTTACCATTTTTTGGGTATTTTACTTTGCCGATGATTCTGCTACACAATACCGATGAAGAAGGTCCCTCTGAAGTTACATTAGGATTACTATCCGCTGAAGCAGTAGCAGTTCTTTGAGCAGTGTCTATACCTTCATCACTGGAACTTTCCTACAACAACTGATACAAATGAACACTTATATACAGCAGAATAATGCGTAGTGTTGTTATTTAATGACTGTCGGACACTGGGATCGAACCCATGACCTTCAGTTTTGTAGTCAAAGTGTTAACTACTTCAACTAACGCTACCCTGATGTTGACTTTTTTTAAAAAAAATTCAAGTAAATTTTTTTTGGTTTTTTTTTGCAATTTTTTTAGATTTGGAACTTATTTCGATTTTGGGACTTTTTTCGGTTTTTGACGTCTTTTTCGTTTTTGCGTTTTTTTTTAAATTTATTTTTATGCGATTTTTTTTTCTTCAAAATTGTGTAAAAAAAATAAATCTCTGTACTAGACTTGGATCGAACTCTTTCTGTAGCTCTTTACTGGCACAAACCTATGATCAAAGCTGTTTAAGTTATATGTGTTGGATAATTGGTTTGTGTCAAAAACGAGCTAGTATTTTTAATATGCTTTTATGAAAAATCTCTAAAATAGCCACACTTACACATATCATGTATGATATCAACAGTTGTTAGATAGAACAAAAAAAAACATTATAATAAAGAAGGAACCAGTTAACAAATAAACATTTTACATATGCATAACTCCGTAACATCCTTGACGTCCTTTGGCGCTTAGCGCGGTAGGCATATTACAAATATAGCAACCATTACACATATGAATGCAATGTAATGCTGGGCGGGGGACTTACTCCCCGCCCAGCAAGCATTTGCCATGGATATTAAATTTTGAATCCTTCTTTCAAATGGTAAAATTATGAAAAGGTCCTGCAATTAAGAAAATAAATTAAATTAATTATTGCTTCCAGCTAAAATCTTGTTTGATTTGTCTTTTCTTCTTTAAAAAATCAAATTAATTAATAAAAATATTTCAGTCTATAAGAATTTGAAAAATACTGAACTAAAGCCCGATCACAAAAAAATATTGTTGATTAAAATTCTTTCTAGTTCAAGTAAATTTAATCCTCACAAAAACATAAATGTGAAAAAATGCCAAGTTCCTATAAAAAATTTCGGCCATTAAAAGTAGTGAGATATAAATTTTGAACAAGTTCTTGTTTGGAACAATACCTATCACCTATCACTGAAATATGCTATGCATTATATAAATTTGTAATCGCAAGGTTGTCTTATAAATTCTAGATAATCTGCTAACTTGACAATATTTTTACCGATATAAAGAAATGAACAACTATACATTATTCTCTCCTTTTTAGAAAGGTATAAAATTCCAGCTCTCTAGCGCGAATTATACCTTTAAATTTTATGAGCATTACCCCTCCCGCTATTTTAAACTCACAATTTTGTTTTGAGCAGCGCTTATAATTCATGCTAATTGTCTCTTAAAATATGCTAGACCGAAGCAGATTAAACACAAGGCTAACATTTTATGGGAGCTATCACGCCCACTTATTAAGGTGATAGTTTAAAGTCTTGTGCACTTGTGTATGCAAAATTTTTACTAAAATGGCTTGAGTTAAAAGGTGTATATCAAGTTTTTAGTCGAAAACAATATTGGCGTTGCCCCGCCGATTCTGGTAAAATTTTTTGGCTTTTCAGATTTTTCTAGTTGGTTGTTTCTCACCTAAACCTACTTGTGTATCAAATTTCAGCTCATTAGCGCAACTTTTAATTTTTAATTGTTATGGGCGCAGCCCCACCCCTCTGACTAAAATTTTCGGGTTTTCAGGTTTTCTAGTTGGTTTCTCACCTAGACCTACTTTTACATAAAATTTCAGCTTCTTAGCGCAACTTTTAATTTTTAACTTTTGTGGGCGTAACCCTGCCCACTTTTCCAAACTCAAAATTTTTTTCGACCAGTGGTTATTATTCGTCTCAAGTTTCGTTGCAAACGGATAATAATACCCTCAGAAATAGTATATCTAAATATGCTGAGTCGTAGTACATGAAAATGAGGTTTAAATTGTATGGGCGTATTAACGCCCACTTTTTTGCTAAAGAAAATTATAGCCTTGCATAATTGTATATGTATATGTGCCAAATTTCAATAAAACAGCTTTCATTAAGCGCCTTAGATCAGCTTTTTTAATTCTGACTTTTATGGGCGTAGCACTGTGTCACGAGGCTGGCCAAAAATGGTTAAAGTCAATGTTAGAATTTGAACGTTTTGGTATTATTATATTTTTTTTAACACTCTGGTTAGATGATATCTAAAATATCTTATTAAAATGTTTACAAATTTTAAAGTTATAGTGGTTCAAAGTCAAGGTTTGTGTACAGCATACGAAATTTATGGGAAAATCCCAAATTTCATGTTCATTTATAATACTAAAAATTTAAGTATTTGAATGTAACGGCTAACAAAATTTTTAACAGGGTGGTAAGTGATGCTTCTAGTTATAATTACAACATGTTTTTGTTTACAAATATTGATCATATGTCAGATCCCGTTAGAAAAAGATAGTAGTGAGACATTGTCAAGATTTTTCAGCAACAGCGAACTTTCATAGAGAATTTAAAAGAAAGTAGAGATAAGACTTTTCCAATTTTTTGGTATTTTGTAGCTACAAGTATGTATTTTAATATATTTAAAATTCAGCTGCTCGATTTTGCACGAATTTCTTTTATGATTGTTTTTCAGTGTCAACCTCATTGCGGATTCGCACTATTTTTCAATTGTGGCTAGATAATAATATTATTAAATTATAATAGTAATGTGTACCAATTTTCATTCTTCTACGATAACTCCTTCTATTTTTGGTCGCCGTTTATATGAAAACACGACACTGTGCGTAGCCCCGCCCTCCTGGGCAAAATTTTCGGGTTTTCAAGTTTTTTTAGTTGATGGTTCATCTGTACTTAGCTCTGTATCGAATTTCAGCTCACTAGCACAAATTTTAATTTTTATGGGCGTAGCCCCGCCCCCTTGGACAAAATTTTCGGGTTTTCAGATTTTTCTAGTTCACTGCTCACATGGATCTACTTGTGTACCAAATTTCAGATCTCTAGCTATAGCGGAAGTGCTTCATAATATTGATGAGTGAGTCAGTAGGTCAGTGAGTATGTCTTAAAATATGCACTTTTTGCACCTCCATATCTCCGGAAGTTTTCATTGTAAAATTTTCAAATTTTGTATATTAGGTTACATGAATTTATTCTAATTATGATTTAAATTTTATAATTTTACGATTGCGGGGATCAAAGTTATCAGGGGGGTAAAAACAGCTCCAATGGCTTCCTGGCAATGTACACACTGCGTGCATTGGCCGAAACTTGGTCTGGCGCACTACCGTGCGCCTAGATAAGTATCCCTTTAAAGAACTCATATAATGTCGTCAATAGGCCGATATGTGTATGTATTTGAAGTATATTTCAATTGAAGCTTTTTTAGCACAGGCGCAAACTTTTAAATAGCACTTTCCCTCCTTTCGATGCAATACCTTGAACAGTGTTGACTTTTTAGCGTTTTACCTATTCCCTTTTCTGTCAGCTCTTGATGCTTGAAATGTGTGCAAATAAAGTACTCCTGTATATACTCATGTTGTAGCCGGATAAATACTCACAGCATTTTTATACTAATGTTGTTGCTTGCGCTGCGTAATTAAGAAAAAATTTATGAACACAGTCCTTCGTTGTTTAAGCTTAGACGTATTTAGTTTAAGCTTGATGAGTATTTTTGCGTATGAGTATGGTTTGTATTTTTAACTGTACACATTTATAGTTATTTGGCGGCCAATACTCAAAAAGTATTTAAAACAATGCATTCGTTATTTTCTACCTAACGCATTAGGACTAAATATGTAAATACAGGATTTGCTTTCCTGCTTCAAAACAACTAAATCTGTGGTTTTCATTAACAATAATAGCCCATGTCCAAAAATCAAATTTTTTCAGTGGAGCCAAAAAAAGGACTTTTTGAAGCTGATTCAAAAAAAAAAGGTAAAAGTTGTACATACGTCCATATTTAAAAAAAAAATCTTAAAACATTCTAAAAAGCATTTAAACTATAAAGCTCGATAAGACCTTACAGCCTGCAAAATTTGAGGGTGGCGTTGGCTGAAGTAGTTAGCACGTTGACTACAAAACCGAAGTTCCTGGATTCGATTCCGGTATCCAACAGTCATTAATTAAATAACAAATACACGTATTATTCTGATTTTCATTAGTGCCCCTTTGTATCAGTTATTGTAGGTCACTGGTCACTGGTCGCTGGTCACTGGTCACTGGTCACTGAACTACTCTTGCTGCAGCGGATACTAATCCTAATGTAATATCAGAGCGCCCTCCTCCGTCGGTATTATGTGGCGGAGTCATTGGCGAATTAATATAACGAATAAAATGCCTACTAAACACAGCTTTGAAACTTTAATACGTCTCATTTAACACCAGAGGCGCTGCAACTCTGCATTACTCAAACAAAACATGCAAAAAGCGGAGTTGTAAAAGAATAAAGCCTTTCTCTGTATCTTCCTTCGCCACCTGCATTCTCTACCACTATCCCTTTCCTGAAGAAGGTAACACCTAGTAATAGAAGTAGGAATTCATGACCTGAGTGTTACTTCTCTTTATTAAAAAAAATAAATTGTAATTTCAATAAAAAATTTAGTTTTTTACTATATGTCGCTCATGATTTAATCGGAAATAGGGCTCCAGATATAAAAATATTTTTAATTGATTAAAAACTATTTTGAACTTTTTATTGCTTGTATTTGTAGTTGTTTATACTTTTTTTAAGTTTTATTTAATTTTTTTGCTTGTATGAAGAAACGCCGTACACTCTAGGAATTTATTGAATGGACTAGCTTTTTTCCTACCTTTCTGGAGTGTTAAAAGCTTTATTAAAAAATTTTCTACTTCTATGGATGGAACCATCTTATAACAAACGTTTGAACTTATGTTTGCTGGGTGCATGTCAATGTTCATGTGTGTAAACGCATTACGTTGAAATAAATCATAGATATTAACCTTCTAAAAAATTCACAGCAACGCTTGATTTAAAAAAGGGAAACTAAAAACACCCGCAGCTTTTACAATCATATGCAAAACACTTATTTTATTAGATGTAAAAAAAATAAGTCTTTCTACATACAATTTTCATTTTTATTGTCAATTGCGTATAACCAACCACCATTCTAAACAGTCTGCCTTATATCTTTCCTTTCCTTTCGTTTTTTTTTTTGCTCTTCTTGTCAGGTTAATAACTTCTTTTTTATTAGTTCTGTATTTTTAAAATTGCAACATATATTGCCAGTTTCTGTAGTTCCCCGGGGATTACAAGACTTGTAAACTCTGAAGTTTTTCATCCTCTTTTTTTTTTTTTTTTTTTTTTTTTGTAGGAAAAATATCATAAAGTGATTTTCATTCTTGTTGATTTGGCAAACTTCAATACACTCCTTTTATCATCGTATTTATATTTTTTTACATACATATGTATGTTACTTCCTTTATCTAGCTGAAGTTTTGAATGAAAATCGTGTGAAATTGTTGAAAATTTGTGGTAGATTTGTTGAAAATTTGGTTGTTATTGCTGCTATTATTGTGGGTGTTTTGTTGTGGGAGTTTTTTTTTTGTGACAAGAAACTACACATATGGAGGAGTTTTTTTTTAAATACACACACACACACGCATACATATGTATGTACATGCATACCAACTGAAACATGATAAAATTTTCTTTAACTGTTGTTGATGGCCTTGTAAACGGATACGGAAGTTGCAATTGTGTTTAAAATAAACAAACACAACATGCATACATACATACATGTGCTCATATGTGCGTGTGTGTGTGTGTGTGTGTGTGTATGTGCATACGTGTTAAGTTGTGTGAGTCAAGTGTAATGTGTTATCATAATGATTGTTATGTTGGCACCGAATATGTTTAGAATTTTAACATTTCCATACGAGTGTGCGTGGGTGTGTGTGTGTGTGTTTGTGTTTGTGTTGTGCTGCTACTGGTGTTTTTTTTTTGTATGTTTATTTTTTGAAAGGATATTATATTTGTTGATGTTTGTACTTGTTTTTTTTTTTTTTTTTTTTTTTTGAATGTTTAAACTGTTTTTGGTTTTTTTATTTTTGCATGGAAAATTTGATTTATTTAAAGGGGATGCTGTACAAAAAAAAAAAAAAAAAAACGTGGGAAAATTTGCCATAAAAAGGAAGTATAGGGCAAATATATATAATATAATTGCATTAGATATTAGATTTAGGCAATGATAATAAATTTGCAAATAACATTTTGTGTGATTATAAAAAACAACTAAAAATAATGCAGGCAATTTTAATATGATATAAATGACATCTACATAAGTATACATAAATATTGTTCTAAAAAAATTCAATTTCATGTAAATTCATATAGCAGGCAACAAATAATAAGTTTGAATGAATAAAAGAGTTAAATTGCTACATAAGCAAGGAAATTAGGCTTGCATGAAAATAATTATGGAATAATGTTCACTACAATATCTCTCGAATCAATTAACTGATTAAGATCAAAATTTCAGTATTTGGACTTAGTTTTTCCAGTCCAGAAATCCTTAAAATCGATTTAAAGACAACTTTTGAAATTATTAACATAAAGAGCTTTTTTACCCGACTGCGCAACGCAAAGAAGGGAATTTTGTTTATCAGTCTATGTACGTATGTATGTATGTTTGTTCCTTTGCGGCACTATATAAACCAAATGCGTGGACGGATTCTTACGTCAATGGATTTGTCTTAGTCCCGGGAGTGTCACTTAAGATATGCCAGTTGTCATAATTTAATATGGCGGCCAACAGACGCTGTAAACTTTATCCTCACAAAAACATAAATGTCAAAAAAGGCCAAGTTCTTATAAAAAATTTCGGTCATTAAAAGTAGTGAGATATAAATTTTGACCAAGTTCTTGTTTGGTACAATACCTATCACTGAAATATGCTATGCATTATATAAATTTGTAATCGCAAGGTTGTCTTATAAATTCTAGATAATCTGCTAACTTGACAATATTTTTACCGATATAAAGAAATGAACAAATATACATTATTCTCTACTTTTTAGAAAGGTAAAAATATTGCCAAGTTAGCAGATTATCTAGAAATTATAAGACAACATTACGATTACAAATTTATATAATATAGGGTGTTTTTTTGCGAGGTATAGAACTTCGAATTGAAATAAAACACAAGAAAATCGTTTTAATGTCCATCAATTTGGCTTTATTCGAAGGATAATTTTATGCCATTAATGTTTAAATATGATTTCGGGCATGTGGCCGCCGCGGCTGGCTCGAATAAAGCCAATTCTACAGGTCCAATTTTCAACCACTTTTTCGAGCATATGGGGGCCGTATGTTGGCAATAACGCCACGAATGTTGGCTTCCAAGTCCCCTAACGTTTCTGGTTTGTTGGCGTAGACGAGCGACTTCACATATCCCCAAAGAAAATAATCCAATGGTGTCAAATCACACGATCTTGGTGGCCAAAGGACAGGTCCATTCCGCGAAATTATGCGCTCATCGAATGTTTCCTTCAATAAATCGATTGTGACGTGCGCTGTGTGGCATGTAGCGCCGTCTTGTTGGAACCACAACTCATCCACATTCATGCCATCCAATTCGGGAACAAAATAGTCGGTTAGTCGGCTCCAATTGCTGTGCACGGTGGCGAATCGATTCATTCGGGTCCTCTTCAACACTTTGCTCTACAGCGGCAATTGTTTCTTCGGTGCGCACTGTTCGACGTCTCTGCGGATGCGTATTATCACATAGAGTAAACGTAGTGCGAAAACGATCCATGGTTAACCGAATTAATTGCTCTGATGGACGATTATGTCGACCATAAAATGGACGGAGCTTGCGGTAAACTTCGCGAACTGAACCATTATTTTCGAAATAAATTTGCACGATTTGCAAGCGTTGTTCTTTTGTCAACCTGTTCATGATGAAATGGCAAACCAAACTAAATATTAATCACTTGACAGCTGACAAAATGGCCGCCAGTTAAAAAAGTGATGCCAACTTAAAGTTCTATACCTCAATAAAAAACACCCTTTACATAGCATATTTCAGTGATATTTCAAATTTTGCATATGACGTTACATGAATTTATTCTAATTATGATTTAAATTTTATAATTTTACGATTGCGGGGAACAAAGTTATGAGGGGGTAAAAACAGCTCGAATGGCTTCCTGTAAATATACACACTGCGTGCAGTGGCCGGAACTTGGCCTGGCGCACTGCCGTGCTCCTAGATCAAAATGGGTATCATTCGACAGGTATTTTAAAATCAGATGTAGTTTTCTCTTATGATTTTTCATTTCGAATGACCATTTAGGATATTTAACGTTTCCAAGTTGGTCACAGTCAGCTTTTTAGGGTTCCGTACACCAAAGGTGAAAAGGACCCTATTGTTTTCGCTACGCTGTCCGTCTGTCCGTCACACGGTATTTTCTCAGGAACCGTAAGAGCTACGGACCTAGAATTTGGACAAAGTATGTAGAACCTAGAACAACAAATACATAAGAATTAAAAATTAAAGGGTGTTCCAAAACGAGCAACGAAAAATGTTAAAATCCCTTGTAATATACATACAATTGTATGAACATATGGATATTGAAACTTGAAATTTGTAAAATTAGTGTATTTTTATACAGACTACAACAATTAACACTAAAATTATAAAAAATTAAATTAAAGGGTGGTCCATCAGTTAATGCAATTTTGACAATTTGCTATATCTTGGAAACCGTAAGAGGCAAACACTTGAAATTTTCAAAAACGGTAAACTAAAAAAACCGAAAATTAAAAAATCGCCAAACCAAAAAAAAAAAAATCGCCAAAATTAAAAAAAATCGCCAAAATTAACATAAAAATTTCTAACACTAAAATAAATCGCCAAATTCGAAAAAATCGACAAAATGAAAAAAAAGCGCCAAAATGAAGAAAAACGCCAAAAATCTAAAAAAAATCGCCAAAACGCGAAAATGTCGCCAAAACTAAAAAAAAATTTTAAATAAATAAAAAATCGCAAAAATTAAAAAATCGCCAAAATGAATAAACGCCAAAAACCGAAAAAAAAATCGCCAAAACGAGAAAATAAAGTGTCAAAACTAAAAAAGGAGCCAAAACTTAAAAAAAATCGCCAAAAACGGTAAAGCTTAAAAAACCGAAAATTATAAAATCGCCAAACAAAAAAAAAAAAAAATAATCGCCAAAAGTTAAAAAACAATCGCCAAAACGAAAAAAATCGACAAAATTAAAAAAAAATTCTGGCAGTAAAATAAATCGCCAAATTCAAAAAATCGCCAAAATGAAAAAAAAAACGCCAAATGAAAAAAACGCCAAAAATCGAAAAAAAATCGCCAAAACGCGAAAATGTCGCCAAAACTAAAAAAAAAAATTGCAAAAATGAAAAAAATCGCCAAAAATAAAAAAAAAAACGAAAACGGCTGGCTGTTCCGTTCAACTATGTGTTGTTAGTCAGAATATTTACAACAGACTTTGGTGTTATTTGTTCATTAATAATTATCACATGTAATTTGGCTTAAAAAGCGATACGAACTTTAGCCCGTTCAAATCACAAATATAGAATAAAAAAATTCGCCAAAACAAGAAAATAAAGTGTCAAAACTAAAAAAGGAGCCAAAACTTAAAAAAGGAGCCAAAACTTAAAAAAATCGCCAAAAACTTAAAATTTTTAAAAACGGTAAAACTAAAAAAACCGAAAATTAAAAAATCGCCAAAAATTAAAAAAAAATCGCCAAAACGAAAAAAATCGCCAAAATATAAAAAAAAGTTTCTAACACTAAAAGAAATCGCCAAATTAGAAAAAATCGCCAAAATGAAAAAAACGCCAAAATGAAAAAAAAGCCAAAAATCGAAAAAAATCGCCAAAACGAGAAAATAAAGTGTCAAAACTAAAAAAGGAGCCAAAACTTAAAAAAAAATCGCCAAAAACGGTAAAGCTTAAAAAACCGAAAATTATAAAATCGCCAAACAAAAAAAAAAAAAAAATCGCCAAAAGTTAAAAAACAATCGCCAAAACGAAAAAAATCGACAAAATTAAAAAAAAAATTCTAGCAGTAAAATAAATCGCCAAATTCAAAAATCGCCAAAATGAAAAAAAACGCCAAAATGAAAAAAAACGCCAAAAATCGAAAAAAAAATCGCCAAAACGCGAAAATGTCGCCAAAACTAAAAAAAAATCGCAAAAATGAAAAAAGTCGCCAAAAATAAAAAAAAAAACGAAAACGGCTGGCTGTTCCGTTCAACTATGTGTTGTTAGTCAGAATATTTACAACAGACTTTGGTGTTATTTGTTCATTAATAATTATCACATGTAATTTGGCTTAAAAAGCGATACGAACTTTAGCCCGTTCAAATCACAAATATAGAATAAAAAAATTCGCCAAAACAAGAAAATAAAGTGTCAAAACTAAAAAAGGAGCCAAAACTTAAAAAAGGAGCCAAAACTTAAAAAAATCGCCAAAAACTTAAAATTTTTAAAAACGGTAAAACTAAAAAAACCGAAAATTATAAAATCGCCAAAACGAAAAAAATCGCCAAAATATAAAAAAAAGTTTCTAACACTAAAATAAATCGCCAAATTAGAAAAAATCGCCAAAATGAAAAAAAACGCCAGAATGAAAAAAAGCCAAAAATCGAAAAAAATCGCCAACACGCGTAAATGTCGCCAAAACTAAAAAAAAAATTAAATAAAAAAGATCGCAAAAATTAAAAAAATCGCCAAAAATAAAAAAAATCGCCAAAATGAAAAACGCCAAAAACCGAAAAAAATCGCCAAAACAAGAAAATAAAGTTTCAAAACTAAAAAAAGAGCCAAAACTTAAAAAAATTGCCAAAACCGAAAAACACAAAAACCGAAAAGACCCCAAAAACGAAAAAAATGACAAAACTATATATTATATAGGATGAAGTTTGTATTAAATTACATATCTAGTGTTCGTACGGAACCCTTCGTGCGCGAGTCAGAGTCGCACTTTACTGAATTTATTTAATTATTTTGTATAAATACTTTTTTCAGAAACTTTCTTCAGGGAGACCTTTTAAACGAACCAATTTTTTTTTTAATAAAATTTGCAGCAGTCAACATTGTTTTTGTAGTTTAAGAGCAGATTAGATTTTCGATAGAATTCTCAAAATCTAGCGAATCTAATCGGCTGATTATATAAGGAAACCAAGTGAGATCAATAACTTTAAGGTTAGGTTATGTATGTATGCCAGGCTTCTCTTACTCCTGCTAATCAACATCATATTAGACAACATGCGAAGCAACGCTACCTCCAAGAAACATGGTCATAACATAGTCTTCCTGAAACATTAGATGACTTAGGTTATGCTGACGATATTTGTCTTTTCGCTCATAGAAGTTCCCATATGTCATCTAAATTACAGGTGGCATTGGCTGAAGTAGTTAGCACGCTGACTACAAAACCAAAGGTCTTGGCTTCGAACTCGGTGTCTGACAGTCATTAAATAACAACACACCGCACTTTTGTATTGTGCATTAGTGTTCCTTTATATCAGTGGTTCCAGGAAAGTTCAAGTGATGAAAGCATATACACTTGTCACTGAACTACACCGGCTTCAGCGGATACTAATCCTAATGTAACATCAGAGCACCCTCCTTCATCGGTATTGTCTAGCAGAATCATCTGCGAAGTAAAACTACAAACAAAATGGCTACCATATACACAGCCTAGAAAATTTAATACACTTCATTGACACCTGAGGCGCTGCAATACTGCATTATCAGAAACGTGCAGAATAGCAGAGTTTTAAAAGAATTAAGCTATTCTCTATCTCTTCCTTCATCTCCTGTCCTCTCCATCACTATCTTTTTCCTAAAAAATGTAACACCTAGCAATAGTAGTAGGAATTTAAGGTCTGAGTGTTAATTCTCATTATAAAAAAAAAAAAATTACGGGAACCTTGCAATATCGTATCCGACTGCGGGCTAATGACCAGTGTCCACAAAACAAAAACTATTTGCATGAAAATGACAATGAACAGGACTTCTACTTTGTACGTTACAGAAATAGCATAGGATCATCTTTCATTTACCTCGGGAGTATTATCTCTTGTACTTTGAAAAGTAAGCTTTACGTGTGTTAAAGCCGTCCTAGAACCTGCTTGACCAATTCTATTAAAATTATATTGATATTTAAAATTTGTTTTCCATATATTATTGGTGAAATAGGCTCACAGAGAATTAAAATGTTCCACAAAAATTAAGGACCTTTACCTCAAATGCAAGAGAAAAGATTAACTTCTACTTCTCTTTAAACAAGGCCATAGTGAAACTTTAAAAATAGCTATACACGATCCTCAGATAATAATAAAAAGTTAAATGCAAAAAAAAATGTTAAAAACAAAATTCATTTGAATTAAATTCGAACAACATCTAATTTTCACTGCAAGAAATAATTTACCCATACAAACCATTCAGTTATAATATTCTTATAATCAACTTCAAGTAACTTTTATAGTTAAGAATATAAAAAAAAATATAATTTGACCATCCCTTAAACCCAAACAATATCAGCAGCTTAAAAAATTAATTTATTTCTAATACGTATAAACATTAAAATTTTCATTTTGTGCTTTTCATACTTAATGAAATCATCGACTGTATACCTCATGCTCCTCTTCCTCCACATCCTCCTCCTTATCATGCATACATTAACCAACTTATCTTATTGCAAGAAAGAGCGAGTAATGTACAACAAACCTAATGAATTTTTAACAAAACTCTTTTCGAAACAAAAAGGAAAAAGCACATAAAACCTGAAACACATAATCATAATTTTCAATATTCAGCTGCCGTATTACCCGGCTCCTTCTAAGAACCCACAAGTACTTTGTGATTAAGAAAAATATTTTACGAAAACTCATTGAGACTTAACGTCTCTACAAGTTTTTCTTTTCTTTTTTTTATTATTGTAGTAAAATTTTTTTGTTGTTGTTTTGTAATTTTCCTTCTCTAAGGCTTTTTTTAATATTACAACTACATGCATACATACACACATACTTACATATCTACCCATCACTTCGTCTGTATACTCCTTTTCTTTTAAGTTTTTTTTCTGCTCCGAGTTTGTGCTGGTTAATGTTGTTTTTTTCTTCATCTTCACTTGAAACGCTAAGCAAGACGTACGTACTACAGGAGAAGTTAAACAAAAAAAAAATTTTAAATACATATAAAAAATGAATAAATGAAAAATATAAAAATGCGAAAGCAAAACGAAACAAAGGAGATGAAGAAAATTAAAAAAAAAATCTAAATTACAAACAACCCCTTTTTTCGTGTGTGTGTGTGTGTGTGTGTGTGTTAAAAAAGAAAGTATTCATTCTGTACTTTATACATTTTTTATACTCATATATATGCATATATATTTTTAACTTTATCGTATTAAAATGTCATAAGATTGGAGCTTTGCATAAAAAGCAGGGAAAGAAAGGAATGCATTCAAATTGCACACGAGAGTGACCGCAAAAAATCGATGTCGGAATTTTGTTCGTCTGGACCACACAAAACGATTCCCTTTCCAGATATTTAGATAGCCGAAATTTGAGCTCGATTGAGCGACGTTAACTCATGCCGTACATATGGAGCCATAATTCCAGAACGCCTTTAGCCCCAAAAACGTGACCTGGTACCAGTAGGAGCATACTTCATATATTTTGTTATTAAGTGATAAATTTTCCTTTTTTTTTTGTATATATTTTAGTTTAAGGTAGAAATATAATTATGTTAAGTCTAATGACATTTTTTATTTTCTTCAGTGTTTTCTACTTCTTTGAACTTGTCTTCTTCATCCGTCCCTAAGAAACGACATAAGAAAGAGAAGAAAGACTATAAAAAATTATCTTTTTAGCAGAATTGTAATAATACATAGGTACGAAATTACCTAGTTATAGTTATCAATAGGTATTATTTAAAAAATATAAACTCAACTAAAGCTTACGCAATGCTGGTGTTTCGAAGTAGAATTGTATCGAAAGGTCTACTGCAAAAATTTCCTATTACATCCTGTTAACAATATTTTAACCTTTTTCAAATTTCCTAGTAATTGGAAGACTTCACACATTACACCAATTCCAAAAAGAGGCAGTCTACTTTCTATCAAGAACTTGAGGCCAATTAGCATTTTACCTACTCTCTCAAAAGTAGTTAAAAACGTGATGAAGTACCAAATTTGGAAATGAAGCAATGATAGAGGTTTTAAGAGAATAATATGGACCGGCCTCGACGAAATCTTTTGACGGAACTCACGGAATCTATTAGGAAAAAATTTAGCGGTGGTAGAAAAGGCGTGTTAGTGTCCATTTATTTAACTAAAGCATTCGATCAAGTTACTCATTCCTTGTTGGTTAACAAACTTAATCGCCAGTAAGGATTTTCATTGTCTGCTTTTCGTCTAATCTGGTCTTACTTGAGCGAACGAAAACAATTTTTTCTTACAATGGCGTGGCCTCGGATGTCATGGGAGTAAAGTCTGGCGTCCCACAAGGTTCGGTTATAGGTACTGTTTACTTTGTTTATAAATGACCTTTCTGTCACCTAGGTTTTTGTAAACCATTTGCTTTTGCTATTTTGGTCTCAGGACTACCAATTTTGTGATACCTTACAATCTACAATAAATTACGATTTGGCTAATTTGTATAGAAATAACAGCCTAGATATTCAACTGAGAATGTGTAGCTCTTTGGTTGAGATTGTCAGTAGTTTGAATTGTCTGGCAGTGATTATTGATAACAGATTGAGTTTCGAGCACCATATTTATAATATTTGTTCCAAGGTCTGCCTGACTTTGAGCAGATTGTATCACTTGAACCTATATTTGTCGTTGCATGTTAGAAAATCTTTGCTTTCATTAAGCACTTCCTATCTTTAAATTTAACCCCCTGTTTGTGCAAGACGTTTGAGTTAGAAATCTATTACAAAAACGCCATGATTTCTAACTCAAACGTCTTACACAAACAGGGGGTAAATAAAACAAAGTTTGTGTAAGATATCATGGAAAATTTTTTATTTCTTTGAAAGATCTATTCATGCCATTATGTGTGGAATATAACATCGTTCAAATATCTGCCAAGGCGTTTCTGGGTGTAACGAATTTCAAACAACCAATTTTCCATAACTCTGGCGCATAAATTATGCTGAATTTGAGCGATGGTCTGGGTTATGTTGGCTTTGAGCACTGCTATGGTTTGTGGCTATTTCGCCACACCCCTAGGACTAAAGAAAACTCCGCAATAAAAAGTCAAATCAGTGGCCACTCCATATCACCTCCAGGTGAGATGACCATGCCCCCAAAACATTCGCGCAGAATATCCAATGTGGCGTAAAATGTGTGAATCAGATCGTGACTCAATTTTGAACACTTTTTTGGCACTCACCGTTGACGGTGATGCCAATCCAACATTGTTCTCAAAGATGTATGTACTGAAGACACTGTCAGCCAAAAATTCCTACGGAACACTAACCTTTACGGGATGCTTTGCAAGCTCTTAGATCTCATGTGAATTGCTACTGTCTACCATTCTAGAAATGGTACTCATCGTAAAATATAAGAAAAAATTTCCATCAATTGTACGTTTTGTTTAATCATTTCGAGTCTTATTTATGATTTAATCTTAAGCGAAAAAAATTAAATTTTTCAGAAGGTTTTTTTTTAAATACTCCAATATGTTCTTTCGTAACTAGGGTTTGGGAAACGCGAATTCCCGGGCGGGGAATCTCGAGAAATGTCTATTTAATATTCCCGGGTCATTTTTGAGATTTTCCCGCAAAAACGGGTAATTAAAAGTACACGTTATCTCATAAGTATATAGACTTTTTGGGCATACATATTTATAAAATGGCTTAAGTGACAGTGAAATTTATTTACCCTCATATAAGAAATTTGTTTGTATTATATATAATCCTGTTTAACTTTTATATTAAAACTTTCAGTGTTTTTTGTATATATTACAAAAGGTCGTTTGAATGATGATATGACTAAATTCACACGATGAAATTGCTTAAGTTCTCTTTTAAAGTTGATACGTTTTTCATCGTCTGTTTGAATACAAATGCTTCTTTCAAAGGAAATTTTGCATTCTAACAATTTTATTTAAAACAAAAACATATTATAATATTTTATTTTTGTTTCAAATTTAACTGTAGGAAAGAAATAATTCCTTGGACACCGATAAACAAGTAGTAAAATGCCCATAAATTTCTTTTTATAATGCATTTACATTATCTCGAAATCTATTTAGTTCTTATGAGATTTTTACTTGATTTCCAATACAAAACAGAATCTAGTTTGTGAGTAGATTTGTAGGCAATCTACTCAAAATCTAATATTTTTATTTTATTTTATTTATTTATTTTATTTTTATTAAGAGCATATCTAGGCGCACGGCAGTGCGCCAGGCCAAGTTCCGGCTAATGCACGCAGTGTGTATATTTACAGGAAGCCATTCGAGCTGTTTTTACCCCCCTCATAACTTTGTTCCCCGCAATCGTTAAATTATAAAATTTAAATCATAATTAGAATAAATTCATGTAACCTCATGTGCAAAATTTGAAAATTTGAAATTACAATAAAAGGTTCCGGAGATATGGGGGTGCAAAAAGTGCATATTTTAAGACATACTCACTGACTCACTGACCTACTGACTCACTCATCAATATTATGAAGCACTTCCGCTATAGCTAGAGATCTAAAATTTGGTACACAAGTAGATCCATGTGAGCAATGAACTAGAAAACCCGAAATTTTTGTCCAAGGGGGCGGGGCTACGCCCATAAAAATTAAAATTTGTGCTAGTGAGCTGAAATTCGATACAGAACTAAGTACAGGTGAACCATCAACTAAAAAAATCTGAAAACCCGAAAATTTTTGTCAGAGGGGCGGGGCTGTGCCCATAACAATTAAAAATTAAAAGTTGCGCTAATGAGCTGAAATTTGATACACAAGTAGGTTTAGGTGAGAAACAACCAACTAGAAAAATTTGAAAAGCCAAAAAAATTTTACCAGAATCGGCGTGGCAACGCTAATATTGTTTTCGACTAACAACTTGATATTTTTTTTTTTGCATACACAAGTGTACAAGACTTTAAACTATCACCTTAATAAGTGGGCGTGATAGCTCCCATAAAATGTTAGCCTTGTGTTTAATCTGCTTCGGTCTAGCATATTTTAGAAGACAATTAGCATGAATTATAAGCGCTGCTCAAAACAAAATTGTGAGTTTAAAATAGCGGGAGGGGTAATGCTCATAAAATTTAAAGGTATATATAACTCGCGCTACACAGAAAAAATTATACCCAAAAAATTGTTAAACAAATATTTGTTTGAAATCAAACTTAGTTTCAGTAAATATTCTGTACTGTTCCATTAAATTAATTTGTACCAAAAAACTGTGTAGAGAAGAAACAGGCCACGACGTTTGTTGGCTACTTTTCGGCATTTACATGTATACAACACGATCAAACAAAATAAACAATAACAACCGCACAACAGCACGTTGTTCCTACCCTGCAGGAGAATAGGCGATAATTGCCTAAAAGCTACTAGTATAATTACTAGAATAGCAAGAACTAGTGCAAAATGGGTTAAAGTTGTTGTGTAAAATTACTAGTGCTGATGAGTACTAGTATATGAAGTAGTTCCAAGGCACCACATTGCAAAATAAATTTTAACTGCCTAAAAGAGCTCTTGCACTGTATGAAAATTGGTATCATATAATTACTAAAATTTTAGCTTGATCTAAAAATAATTATAATTAAATGTATTTCTGAATTTTGACAATTAATTGCAAATTTTAACTAGCGTTGTCACTGGGTAACACAGGAATAAAACCACCAATTTTATACAATTTTTCTTTACAAAATAACTGGTAATAAACTAGTCCTAAACTAGTACCAATGGTACTAGTAGTTTTCAAAACACACTCAATGCTAATTTGAGCATTAAGATAGTATAGGAAGGGTTACAGTTGGGAACTAGTGGTGGTGATTTCTGTACTACTAAAATACTAGTTGGACACCAGTTCATTCTCCTGCAGGTTATCAACAAGCAAGATAATCACCAACACACTGAAATAACATTTTCTCTCAGCCGAACTCTGATTAATTTAAATTTTTACAAAATTTTTATTAGAATTTACAAAATTATTTGTAGGACCGCATTCAAATAAAATCTTTACTGATTCAACGAATTTGGTTACTGAAAATGAAATTTAGTTTTTTTTTGTGTAGAGAGCTGGAATTTTATACACACCTAAATGTATGAGTAAGCCAATGAGAAAATCTTAAAATCAACAAGTTTTAAATAAATCTTAGCTTTCTCTTTCATGTACTTCGGCTTATCAGTTTTTAGTCTATTACTCATGTATTTCTTTTCTAACGAAACTTTACATGAACCATAATCACTAGCAGATATAAAAGTCGACGGGGCCAGGCCCATACAAATTTTAAGTAATATTATACTGTAGAGAGCTGACATTTTGTAGACAAATAGTCCTAATTGATTTACTCAATTGGAAAATCCAAAAATTAAAGCACCAGCTACCCTATTGAAACTTTGTATGCACATTGGGCATACCCTTTTGATTTATGTACATCGGCCAAGCAGAAATATATTGAGAAAATAGGCGGGGCCACTCCCACTAAAATTTATGCTGTATTTTACATATTTCTTTTCAGGCTACTCTTAACAAATTGCGTACACACTGGCGATCCGTTGTAATAACACAATAGTTAATTTTTAAGGTGTACAAGCCAACACCCATCACGCTCTAACCCATTATTTTATTTAACTATGCCATTTTTAACTGGAAAAGTGATCATGAATAGAAATAAAACACACTAGAAATTTTAAGTGTAAAAATTTTTCAAAAAGTAGTCAGATCCTCACAAAAACATAAATATGAAAAAAGGCCAAGTAAAAGTAGTGAGATATAGTTAAATTTTGACCAAGTTCCTGTTTGGTACAATACCTATCACTGAAATATGTTATGTATTATATAAATTTGTAATCGTAATGTTGTCTTATAATTTCTAGTTAATCTGCTAACTTGGCAATATTTTTACCTTTCTAAAAATGAGAGAATAATGTATATTTATTCATTTCTTTATATCGGTAAAAATATTGTCAAGTTAGCAGATTATCTAGAATTTATAAGACAACCTTGCGATTACAAATTTATATAATGCATAGCATATTTCAGTGATAGGTGATAGGTATTGTACCAAACAAGAACTTGGTCAAAATTTATATCTCACTACTTTTAATGACCGGACTTTTTTATAGGAACTTGGCCTTTTTTCACATTTATGTTTTTGTGAGGATTTATATAAGAGATGACTGAATTAGCTACGGTCTGCTTAAAAAGGTGTGTAAATTGGCTACATTGTAGTTGTTTGGTTGTAGTTTTGGAAAATTTTCGGTTAATGGGATTTGTTTTGGATAAAAAATCTTGATAAATGTCAGAAATATATGGTGTAAACGGTATAGATTTTCATAAAGATTTTAATTAAAATATGAGCTGTTCAAATCTATACGGACATTTCATAAACATTCTATAAATTGAAGTCATACTATAAAAATTATAGCTTGACTCGAAAGCTACATGAACGATGCATTTCGCAAAGGCCTTTTCAAACTATACTACAAGTATTAATACTTTTATGGAAAATAAAACTCTGACATGTAGAGTTGTTATTCTGCCTTATCGTGGTTGGCGTTTCTCAAATACGACTACGACTGTTTGGTAGAGCTGTGCCAAATCGTTCTTTTCAGTGACCGGTCATTTTCGTTCAATTGGCAAAAAATTGACCCGTTCGTTCAATCGCTCACTTTTGAACGACATTATGAATCAATGCTATTTTGTAAGAATAATAAAATCGATTGTATATACGAGTATTTAAATAATGCGAATGAATTAATTCAAGAATTTATTAAAAAAAAAGTTGAATTATTTATTTAAAAAATTATATTTAAATTCATTTTATAAATAATTTCTTGTTCTTTCGACTAGAATATTGTACATTTTATTTTGGCTTAATATTTAGTTTAATATTAAGATTAAGAAAGGTACTTTTGTTTGGTGTTACTATTTTTTTTCTTCCGATAATTAATAAAAGCATTGTAACTCTTTTATCGTTATTTACATATGTATCAAAAGCGCATCAATGTTTGAATGTTACTTCTCAAAGTTTAAGTTAAAATTTTATCCTAAAAAAAAAATATATCTCAAGCACTACAAATTCATTTTATAGGGTGTTTTTTATTGAGGTATAGAACTTTAAGTTGGCATCACTTTTTTAACTGGCGGCCATTTTGTCAGCTGTCAAGTGATTAATATTTAGTTTGGTTTGCCATTTCATCATGAACAGGTTGACAAAAGAACAACGCTTGCAAATCGTGCAAATTTATTTCGAAAATAATGGTTCAGTTCGCGAAGTTTACCGCAAGCTCCGTCCATTTTATGGTCGACATAATCGTCCATCGCATAATTTCGCGGAATGGACCTGTCAATTGGCCACCAAGATCGTGTGATTTGACACCATTGGATTATTTTCTTTGGGGATATGTGAAGTCGCTCTTCTACGCCAACAAACCAGAAACGCAAGGGGACTTGGAAGCCAACATTCGTGGCGTTATTGCCAACATACGGCCCCATATGCTCGAAAAAGTGGTTGAAAATTGGACCTGTAGAATTGGCTTTATTCGAGCCAGCCGCGGCGGCCACATGCCCGAAATCATATTTAAGCATTAATGGCATAAAATTATCCTTCCAATAAAGCCAAATTGATGGACAATAAAACGATTTTCTTGTGTTTTATTTCAATTCGAAGTTCTATACCTCTAAAAAAACACCCTATAGATTGAGGTAATGAAATGTATGTATAAACATATACAGTTAAGGTCTAACATCTTTACTTTGTAAAAACACTTTATAAAAAACACTAGTAAAAATACTTCTTGTCAAAAGACTATTAAATCAAATTATAAAAAGAATGATGGCAGTGCCACAGCGATGCTGAATAGAATTTAGTATACACGTACAGAAAAACTCAATTCAAACAAGAAGACATAATATAAATAGCAAACATGAACGAAATCAAATTTGACATAAAAGACTTGAAACACAAACTGAATGAACGAAATCATCGAGCGGTACACTACTGATCCAAAAGCGTTCAGTAAAATCACCGGATCAGTTCGTTCAATTAAGTGATTCGTTCAATTTAACCCGTTCGTTCATGAGCTACACAGCTCTACTGTTTGGTAATATATTAAAGAAAAACTGTTAAAGTCTTCTTTAATCTATTACCAAACAGTCGTAGTCGTTTTTGAAATACGCCAACCAAGATAAGGCAGATTGTTTTTTTTTTTTAATTTTTGAAACTGAAATTAGATGAGCGGGGCATTTTAGTCAAAATTATTAATAGTTGTATTATAGTCTGAAACACCTTAAATGACTGTCATTTAATCACTATAACATACGAAAGTGGAATACATTAGCCCAATTCACAATCTAGTGCAAATGGTGTTGCATCGTTGCATGTGCAAAATGGTATAGCATACTAGTATACTGATACTCACCACTTAACAATTCTTAGTGGTGAGTATAAATATACTATACCATTTTGCAGATGCAACGATGCAAGACCATTTGCACAAGATTGTGAATTGGGCTATTGTATAAATATCAATGATTGCAATGATATAATTGTAAATAATTAAGCGAACTTGAAGTGATGAATGAAAGACATTCAGACTGTGGCTCAAGGTATGTAATGTAACTTGCGTGTACTAAACGAATAGAATCCTCATGGAAAATTTTCAAAACGAATGAGAAACCAGCAAGACAAATTCTTAATAAAATGACTTCGAGGTCGAATTATAAAATAGTTTAATAATTGCGGTAACAGTCGTAAATTAGTCTTTATATGATCTCTTACTATTTACAAAGAATAAGCTACATATGTATTTATATTGTATTTTTTTTTTTTTTTTTTTTTTAAAGAGAAGTAACACTCAGGCAATTAATGCCTACTACTATTACTAAGTGTTACCTTCTTTTTAGGAAAGGGATAGTGATAGAAGACAGGTGGTGAAGGAAGACATAGAAGAAAGCTTCATTCTTTTACAACTCTGCTTTTTGCACGCTTTTTAATAATGCAGTGTTGCAGCGCCTTCTGGTGTTAATTGAGGCGTATTAATTTTGAAGCTGTGTTTAGTAGCCATTTTATTGGTTATTTTACTTCGCCGATGATTTTTGCTACACAATACCGACGAAGGAGGGCGCTCTGCTCTGATGTTACATTAGGATTAGCATCTGCTAAGGTCGGTATAGTTCAGTGACCAGTGACTATGCCTTCATCACTTGAACTTTTCCCACAATAACTGATACAAAGGACACTAATGCACATCAGAAAAATGCGTGGTGTTGTTATTTTGATGACTGTCGGATACAGGGATTGAACCCAGGATCTTCAGTTTTGTAGTCAACGTGCTAACTACTTCAGCCAACGCCTGAAGTGACTTAAAAATTTGTCTTAGAAGGGTTTTTGTATTAACTTGTATTTAAAAAGAATGCTTACATTAATAAAACTATCGAAATGTCGCCAACTTTCATTTAATAAATGTATTTAATTTAGAAAATTAGTTTTACCCTTGAATCCCCGGGAATGCGATTTTTTCATTCCCGTTTCCCGGCAAGTGCGAAAGTCGGGGAAATCCCGAACCCATTCGCTGGTTGTTCAGCGTTGTCTTTTACGATAAAATTTTCAAAAATTTTGCCATTTTGATAATTTTAAACTATAACGTAGACCCATAAAATTTTAATTTCAATAAAAAAAGTATATTTTCGATAACATGTCGCTTATAATAAAATCGAAAAAAAAGGCTCGATATATCCGTCCATTGTGATTTAGCAAAACAGACTGAATAAATGACAACTCAGTTGACAGACGTAACCTTAACAAGATGGCCATTATCAACAGTTTAAGTTCGGAAGTCAGATTGGTTGACTTCTAAAACCCCAATTGCTTTGTTTTCTTAATAACGCCGCAAATAAGAAATCAGCGCATCAGTTGATGCTCATGGTTACAATGTTTCGAAACTCTCTATGCAAAATATTAATACCGCATCCGAAAAGTATGCAAACTTTATATTAATATATATAATATATATGGCTTAAAAAGCGATACGAACTTTAGCCCGTTCAAATCACAATTATATTAATATATCTTGAAAGTCAGCCATTCATAGGAAGGTCTTACATCTGCATGTCATGCGCCCAAAAAAGCGTAACCACTAATTACTAATGAAAAATTGTAACAAAAAATAAGCAAATTAAGTAACATGTGTATAATTAGTAAAAAGAACAAAACGACAATGGTAAGACTGTTGTAAATATAGTAATGGTAAAATTGAGCTTACAATACAAAAAAGCTTTCAGCAAATTGAAATACGATGAATCAAAACAATTCACATATTCCATTTGCAATAAAATGCTAAGTATATAAAGCAGAAATCTACATCAACTGACACCACACACAGTGGACCAAACACAAAAGAACGCTGATGATGAAGGTTTAGTGGCCTTCGAAAACGGCTGGCTGTTCCGTTCAACTATGTGTTGTTAGTTAGAATATTTACAACAGACTTTGGTGTTATTTGTTCATTAATAATTATCACATGTAATTTGGCTTAAAAAGCGATACGAACTTTAGCCCGTTCAAATCACAAATACAGAAACAAATGGAGTTCGAATAATAATTAAAAAATTAACTGAAAAATTGTTTGATTCAGACATGTATTTATAGATTTAAACAGTTTCCAATCATGTTGGATTCTATAAAATTGTCTATTAGTTATGTATGAAACTGAATCAAACAGTTTTTCATTATTAATTAGTGGTTATGCTTTTTTGGGCACATTAAACACATGAAAAACTCAGCCATACAGAGTAGTTCTCGGTTGAACGTAATACCTTTCCCGTTTTCCAGTCACACTTGGTGAGTTATTCATGGTTCATAAGCACCTTCGAACTATTTTTTTAATTCTCTTGTTGACGAACAAAAATCGTTAAATTTTGTTTAGAATTTTCAATATACCTTTAAATAATTTTCGTAAGGAGCACTTTCGGATGAGAATTATAATTCTTCTATACGGCTCCTTAATTTTTTTACAACAGCAATGAACATAGTTAAGAATGCACTCCTTCAAAGCTCTAAGTCTTCACCAATACCACAATCAACAGTAACAGCAGCAACAACAATGTCAACGCCAACACCAACACTAATACCAACAACTAACAAAATCAAATCTTAAAAAATTCTCTACCCAGCTAGCATTTGGGTGATAATTTTTTGCAAAAATCTCTTTATGATTCTCCTTAGATCAGTTCTGATGATTAAAAACTGATTTATCACTTGGGTGATTGATAAAGAATTCACTTATGATTCATCTGTATGATAAAATAATTATTTCTTGAAAATAGAGGAACAAAATGAAAAAGAAGCCGCAAAAAGAAAACCAATTATTTAAATGCTACCAGAAAATTGCTCAAAAATTAATCAGCCAATCGCATCATAAATGATTTTCTGGGATGATTCATCTGTAGGATACCATTTTCTCACAACAGGAGTATCATTTATGATCGAAAAATTAGCTCATATGCGATTATTTTTCCCGTCAAGCCGATTCGCAAAAAATTCGATTATGATACAAAATGCTAGCTGTGTATGTGCTTCTAACAAAATAAAGTGAAAAAATAAAAATAAATGAAAGAAGAAAAAGCTGGTGTAACGAAGCCGCCGCCGGTGTCATGTTCAAGACGCGAAATTTTTAATGAGTAAAACCCTTGTACAATGAAGCCCCCCTTTTATTTCTCACCCCCTACCATTTTCGAAAAAAATAAAATAAAATAAAAAATTAAAAGCAGCAACAACAACAGCACCAAATGTTACAAAGCGACATAGATTACGCGCCCGTTAAGAAAAATGATGGCAAGCAACGAAAGTATGCTGGCGAAAACGAAAATAAAAAAAAAATTAAGTGAAGTAACAACAGCAGGCAAATGAGAAGATATGTATCCTTGCTTTTCATTTTTTTAAGATGTTTTGTTTTTTTTTTTTTTTTGTATTTCATACTTTTTTCTTTTTCATTAGAAAACTACCAAAATGAGAATAAAGCATGCTTTGAGCAACATTTGTATCCATTATTTATGATGGAATAGAGTTACACTTTTAATGTATTTAAACAAATTTTTCATCTTTTCGTTTCCTTTTCTTTTCTTTGTTGCCGGGGTTGGGCTTTAAATTGTGAAATTTAAGGTTTTCGAGAATTTAAGACAATGTGTTTAAAAGAACTTTTTCGATATTTTAGGGCTTAAAATTTAAATTTTGAACACAGATCTGCTGGAATTAATAACTTGGAGAACGTCTAATGATTGTTAGTCCATGTTTACGAAAAGTATCAGAAGTCTGTGACTGTCTATGGCAGTCTTGGATATTTTCCAGGCCCTTGAAACAAAACAAAAACAAAACAAACAAAAATGGGTATACGAATATCCGTTTTCTTAGAGTATATCATGGAAGTATTGAACTTGCTTCTCATTTCTTTGTTTTATGCAAACTGCTCTCACTCTATCAGTTATAAGGAAAAGCTTTAAATTCCAATATTTCTAGTCTTATAATGACAGCAATGAGGACTGTGGGCAACTTTATTTCATTCAGGCTCTGCTTAAAAAGAATCCATACTAACCAGATCTCCAGGGTAGGTAAGTTTAAAGAAGAGGAGCATTCAATTTTTTTTTTGAAAGAGAAGTAGCACTCAGGCATTGAATCTCTACTACTATTACTAGGTGTTAACCTCTTTTGGAAAGGAAAAGCGATAGAGCAGATAGAGAGAGAGAGAAAAGCTTAATTCTTTTAAAACTCTAATTTTGTTTGCACGTTTTTAATAATACAGTGTTGCAGCGCCCCTGGTGTCAATGAGGCATATATAACAGTCGAAGCTTTGTTTAGTGGCCACTTTGATGGTTATTTTACTACGCCGAATATTTTTGCTACACTATACCGTCGAAGGAGAGCACTCTGGTGTTATAATTATTATGATTAGTATCCGCTGAAGCCGGGGTAGTTCAGTGACCAGTGTCTAAGCCCCATCATTACTTGAACTTTCCTACAACAACTGATACAAAAGGACACTAATGCATATCACAAAAAAGTATGTTGTTATTGTTTAATGACTGTCGGAAACCAGGCTTTAGCTCAGGACCTTCGGTTTTGTAGTCATCGTGCTAACTACTTTAGCCAATGTCACCATCAAGATTAATGATCCAGATTAATATTAATGATCTAAGAATTTATAAACCAGGATGCTTTAAATATGATTCGTATGTAACCTATCAATGTTGGCCCAATCACATTACGGAATTAGACTTATGCTCCTTAAGCATGTTGTCCGCTCTATTTCTTAAAATATGCTGGGGCCTCCCAATAAGAAAACCGAAAAATATATTAAGCTTAGTTAGGTTAAGAACTTAAGCTATGTACAGACGGTTGCCAGATCTTACAATATTACCAGTAAAATGTGCTAAAAATTTCTTACAACCGTGTGAACTGGCAATTTTTGTCAGACGAGGTTGCCAGAAAAAGCATTGTCAGTCAATTGCAAGACTAGCAACTGACAACATATTGTCAGACATCTTACAATCGTGTGAACACATTGTAAAATTATTGGCAGATATTTGTCAGACATTTTAATATTGTCAGATGTGCGAAGTTCATGCATCTGACAATGGCATCATTGTAAGATAATTCTTTCTATGGGCAACACTGCACACGCTTGATTTTAAAGAAAAAGTTTATAATAAAAGATATGCAGACAAAATCATTGCAATTGCTTCTTTATGGTCCATAATTATTTATACTTTCACTTTTTACATTTAACACAAACACAAACGATAAATATTTAACAATGGCCAGCAAATGGTTTAAGTCTGGCAACGCATAACAACAGATCGAACAATTTGTGCACATGACAACCGTGTGAACTGACAATTTTTCTTCTGACGATTTTGTCAGATGAATTTATTGTCATACAACCGTCTAGCAATAAATTGTAAGATTTTCTGACATCCGTGTGAACTGACAAGAAATATTGTGCTGGCAATTTTCGATTGCCAGTACATTGTCAGCACATTGGCAGATCTGACAATATTGTAAGATCTGACAATCGTCTGTACACAGCTTTACTTTCCTCAATATATTTTCTTGAGTTTTTCTAATCAGATAAGATAAGATAGTTATGCTATATAAGGTTTCCATATTTCCAAATTAGAGATAGGCACGTGTCTTGTTTTTTTCGTGACATGAACACGCACAACTAAACACGCACGACTCAATGCACGACTCAACATTTACACGAAAAACACGAAAGGATTTTTGATGTAAAATATGTATGAATGAATTTTCAGTAGAGAAAAAATTTAATATTTTGTATCGTTGAACACACAATATCAGCGTATTTGTTGATATTATTTGGGCCTCTGAAGCTTAAAGTTGTAATTCAACCATTGGAGTTCTGGTATATGATCTTATCCTGATAAAGTTTAGGTTAAGTAAGGGTTGCAGTCCGGATCTCGAACTAATTTAGATCCTTTTGGTTCATTGTGATACCACGAATGAGAATCTATTTTTGCGAAGTCTCTACCGTCAAAATAACCAGAGCTCAACATAAGGCTTTTAAGTTCTTGCACTTCAACCATGAATATATCATAGAGTTCCCGGAACTCAGGAGTCACCATAGTGACTTCTTCCGGACATATGCATATCTGCTCTGGATGTTTATCTTAACACCAGTACAAAAAATTTGTTGCCTTCTTCGCTACATAAAAGAGACGGTGTTATTGCTCTTGAGTGAGTCCATAATTGCGCTATGATCAAGCAACCATTCTTTGTAGGTCCTTCAACATTCGCTCCTCCATAGATTTGCCTCTAAGCTTACAGGAGAACCTTTAAGGTTCAACACAGCTAGAGCTTCAGTGAATGCTTATGAACGCAAGGATTTAAGACATACTTATATTGAACTGCACTATCATCTTGTTGGACAAACTGCACTATCATCTGTATGAACAACATTCGAGATGCGTTTTATCTCTCCGGAGCAAAACTTCTATGGCTGCTGCAGCTACTCGATTGTCAGTTTGTATGCAGATTGGAGTGTTGAAGTGTAAAATAATGTTTAATGTCTGTTTAAGGTTTCGTTGTGCATAATTGAAAATATTCGTAAAACTGCAGTGTAAGCACCGAATAAACAAAGCAAGAAAATATTGTAGAAAACTCACTGTTGTTTATCACCATTTATCTTTGAAGTGCCAGACACCAACCTAGCAACAGATGTTTCTAGATTCCTTCCTGATTAACGTGTAATTCAAGGTATTATTTGAATATTACGTTAAAAAACAAAGTTCCACGGACTGAGTTAGTCTCAAACGATTAGTGATCTCCTTTAGCAACCTGCTTCGGTATACCATGACTTTTGTTCGTGTTCCTAGATGCATTACAGTCATGTCTTTTGTATATGTACACTGAGGGAAAAGCTGCAACTTAAAAATAAGAACGCGTCATATTAATTCAATAATTTACAATATAATAGAAAATGTATGTTGAGATACTTAAAAATAAATAAAATTAATAAATTAATACTGTAAATTAATATTTTTCCATATTGAAATAAGAAATTTCAACATGACTAGAGTTTCGTTAATGTTTATTATTAATTCAATATGGTTTTTTATTGATTTTAAAGTGTTTTTTCTCTGGGTGTATACAATTATAAAAATTTGCTTTTTATATTTGAATCGGTAATTGATCCAACGATATCCGCATGATAAACTATAACACTACTACCCACTGATCAAACGAAGCACTTATTTATTTTCATACACAATTAAATTTAACCATAAAAATCAAATAACGAAGTAAAAATCTCATTCGCAACCCAGTTTGTGGGCACGTAAGTGAAAGAGGATGTACTTTAAAAAAGGTTGAGTATTTGAGTATATATAACAGACCAACCTTGTTGAATATTTGCGCTAAATTTCATCGCTCGCTTACACGATTGCATCGTGGTAAGATAGAAGGTAGACACTGTGTAGTTTTAAGCTTCTCCGAAGCGCTTCTGTTTGTCTTAGTACTTGTGCCAAATTTATTTTTGCTGATAGGTAGTGTAATTATTTTATAAACAGGCTTCCTAAATAAAAGATAAGAATCGTCAAAGACTGATTAATATTTTCAACATTTGCTACAGCTTTATATTGCACTGATCACTTCTGGTTTTGGTTTTTTTTTTTAATGTTTGCCGGTGCCTTCAAACTTGTTGGCCTAATTTTGAATAAGAGGTAGGCTTAGCGACATTATTTAAGTGCTGGAGACTTCTTTCTGATATTACAGAATCCTGTATACTATAGTTGACGATTTGCCTTTACTGTTAGACTATCGTAAGCAAAATAAGCAGCACGATTCAGACACGCGCTTCATGGGGACTTAGTTGCCAATAACCAGGATATCTTGTGTGACATCCCGTACGCAGGGTGACCGATGACATTTTTCACAAAGTGGCACCAAATAGGGAATTTATCAAAAAAAAAGGGCAAAATTCAAAAAAACAATGAGAAAACTACACTATACTTTTTATTTTTAATGTATTTTCATATAACTCACCAAAAAAAAAAGGGTGACAAAAAGTGGCAAAGCAGTCGAAAAAGGGGAAAGGCAGTTGAAAAAGTGGCAATTTGCCACTTTAATCGGTCAAACGGTCACGCTGCCCGTACGACTTCATTTAAAACATCTTGTATTGAGTTGGGCTAATGGTGGAATTAATAGATTCGTATTGTGAGTTGACTGATCAGCTGACAAAATCTGTAACATAAATAAAACATGGTGATGTTTATTTAATATGTATCGTAACGTATGTGAGGTAGAAATCTACAGAAGATAGATTTCTACGTCAACTTCACTCTTACATATATACACACACATGTATAGATCAAAGAGAAATACAAAACAGCTGACACTTTCGCTGGCAAACTTCTTTTTTACTAACTAACATCCAGAATTAAACGACACGACCACTTCAAAAGTAATACGATACGAATCGACTAATACAATTGGTTAGGTTGAAAGTTAATGATTAAACAGAATATCGGCTTCAACACATTTTCCATACAAATTGACACAAAAAAACAGCCGCAGAAACCGGTCGTGAGATAGAATCTATTTTATTTTGAGAGCGTTTTTTCTTATACTCTCACATATCAATGTTCATTCTCACAAAAATGTTACCATACTTTCAATAAATTTCATACATTTTGTAAACAAAACTACAAAGAAAATTAAGCACAAAAGAAAATAAAACAAAAATTAGAGAGCATTTGAAGTTACTGCCGTCGATGTTATTATGGGCTTGATTAATTTGTCAGCGATTTTCCTGAAGTTGCCGACTTTATTCTGTTTCTACATTTAAGTGAAGCAGCGGTGCCAACTTGGTGCTTTTGGCACTATTTTTAGTGCTTTTTGCGGGCTCAAAACGCCAAATATTCAGCCTTATTGCAAGAAGAAGCACTAATTAGTGCTTTTTTTTTCTTAAAATTACTTAAATAAAAACTTGTGTATTTATATTTTTCAGTGTAAAGCATACCTTTTTCGTCTGATATATTTCATTAAAAATGTTGATACCGAAATAGAGAAAAGCTTAGAAAATATTAAACATTATTAAACTTCACATTATTATTTTCATGTTAGTGCTTTTTACGCTTTTTAAATTTCAAAATTACGCTTTTTAGTGCTTCTTTTAATTTTCTATGCCAAAAAAGTTGGCATCACTGAAGTGAAAAAAGAAGATGTGTATTTTTTATTCGATGTTTTATTAATCGTCGTTCCAATTTGAATAATCCCAAATTAATATTATACTTATTAAGAAAAATATTTTTTTAATTAAAAATACATTGAAATTGATTATTGAGGGGTTTAGCTGGATCCTATGCGCATTTCACTGTTGCTAATGCAGATAATCAGGGAACCTTTACCCAAAGTTTCTTAGAGCAACTATGTTGGAGGACAACAAGACCAGAATTCCCTTTAAGTCGATGTTGGAGTCGTACCATTTATGGTCGGTCGTCACAGTCTCGTCACCACGTGTATTTAAAAAGGGGAAGAATTTGAGCTTATGCTCAAATTGCGAAAATATAGAGTAAAGATAAATCAACTGTTGGTTCTCATATGAAGTGCAAGTTGCTTAGAGCTATAGTTGATAGCTGCGAGAGCTCTTTCAAGTGTATATTGCCCTGAAAGCAATGGTTCCGGTACAGAAGCACAGAAAGATGATTAACGTCTCCTCTCCCCCTTCAACTAGGCAACTGTAATGCAAGTCGTTATTAGACAGGCACAGAGCTATTGCAATTTGATTATTCTGCTTATATATATGAAAAGCCTCAGGGTGAAAAGCATCACCCACAATAGCACCGATAGTGTCGGTCTTGTAAAAATAATAAGTACGCAGCTAAAAAAATATGTATGGAGCATATATGACATGATATATGGTTCGAATCCGAAGAATGAGGGTATATGGCCATATATGAT
Organism: Tachina grossa; assembly: GCA_949987645.1. NCBI lineage: Eukaryota > Metazoa > Arthropoda > Insecta > Diptera > Tachinidae > Tachina > Tachina grossa. The sequence goes on along the minus strand of OX465278.1, from coordinate 134,626,452 downwards.
AATCAGGGACAAGGACTTCATGCATTTAAAAAAGGTATTTTAGGCGCCTAAAATATGACATTAAAAACGCAAGATATGCGCTAAAACCAATAAAATATGAACATATTTTAAAAATTTTTTTTGTTCAAAAAAAGTTTTAAACTTACATTCAACTAATTAAAGATATAAAAATATTTTATTTTCTCAAAAGGTGCGAACACAAGCCTTTTATATTAAATTTGTACACAAGATTAAATATGATATAACGATTTTTTCTGCATTATTTACTCCAAATATGCAATATGTTTATATTGCAGAGAAGGAGCAATACGCAAGTTGAAAAAGAAAAGTGTTATTTATTTATTTTCATTTAAAAATTTTCGAACGTGAAGTTCTATCAATTTGTTTTTAGAAAGATTTTTGGCATTGAAAAGGTCTTGTGTAGCGTCTATATACGTAATGAGCTCAAATTTAAATAACTATGTTTATATAATGTTATAAACATATTCATTTAACTCAACCATTACAATGAATTGAATAATAGCTATTAGGTTTTCGCAGAATTGTTTCACTACTTTCGACTTCAATAGCAGAAAATGTCCTCTTGAAATTACGAAACGGCAATTTTTATTAAGTTTGTTAGGTGTGTGTGATTGTACAATCCTTCTACAATTCTACAGCAAGCAATGCAAGCGAATTAATTTGAAATTTGAATTTTTGACTAAATATGACACAAAACTTGTAATTATAAAAAAATATGAGACCAAAATATGCATTTATGACCAAATTATGCAAAAATATGAATTTTCAGCAAAATATGCAAAAATATGCACTAACAAATCGATGCCATTTTCACTCAAATTCAATGTTCCGTAAAGATATTTCGTTCTTGCCATTATCAGGTTTGAGGGAAAAAATATGCATTTGCATGAAACCCCTGTCCCTGATGATAATATATATTCATACATTTTCATACATGAATGTGTATTCCCTATATAGCTGTGGTCGGCAAATTAAGAGCGCCGCGCCTTTTCTTATACTATTCTATTACGTATGTGTACACACGCATTACTGAGAACAACTTGTGTGTATCGCATACTCTTAAGAATCAGCGTTGCCAGAGAACAATTTTTTTCCCAACAATAAGAAAATATGTGTGATGGGAATTTACTAAATATTTTATTTTCAGAAAATTATTATGTCAAACCAGAAAAGTTGGTTTGTCAACGTACGTTGTCATGCATGAAAAAACGTGACATGCAAAGGCATTTTCAAGCGTATATTTAAATTATTTTAAGAAAATTTTCTACAAAACTATCTCTTTACTCATCTTTACATTGGCGTAGCAACAAGAGAAGATGTATTTCTTCATAAACAAAACTTGAGTGTTACTTCTGACCACAATAAAATCAAGTTTTTGGTTTTGGAGATTTAAAATTTCAAGTTAGGGAAATGAGACGAAAATTTAAGTGGCAACACCGACTCGTGGTAAGAGAATAACACACATAATTGTAATATGTAATGGTATGGGTTGCCGACCACGGCTATATAGTATGCAAAGTTCATATTGATTTAACTACTGTGCAATAAATTAAATTATTAAAATAATTTTTTTGTAAGATTTGGTACAGAAAGGTTATGTTTAATGAAACATTTGTTCGAACAAAATAATTCAAAACGAACTAAAAGACTAGACTTGGTTCGAACTCGTTCACTACACAAACCAATGATCAAACCCATTGAAATTACATGGGTTTGATCATTGGTTTGTGGCAAAAATGAACTAGTGAACGAGTTCGACCCAAGTCTATAAAAGACATTTCTAATCAGAAATAATTTTTAGTCAGGCTTGAGTTCAGTAATTTCAATTCTTTTTATTGAATGAAATATTTTATTAATTAATGTGAGTTTCTAAAGAAGAGAAGAAAAATTAAATTAGACTTTTAAGCTGGGGGAAATACCGATAGTTTTCTGTGCAGCAACGCACTTCATCAGCACCCTAGTCTATCTACTTGGGTAGAGATTGTTATTAACATCAGCTATTTAACGTAAATTCTAATGAAACGGAATGTGAGAAATGATTGTTGTGTACAATTATTGATTTACCTTTGGTAAATACATATGTAAGTATCACTATTTATTTCCCCTGTTTTTGCATTTTTTCATTTTTCTATTTAGGTTAGCACGAAGTTATATTACTCTACCTGCGTATGTTTAACTATTCTTGCTTATCTTTTACGATCATCACATTAATTATTTTTACTTATTCGATGTACCGTCGGTACATGCATATAAGTATTATAGTAGTGGATATTATGTTACTTTTGTTGTTGCATTCTCCCGTTTATTTGGGTTTCGAACATTAGTGATTGCCATTTCATTCGACATTTTAAGAGAAAATATGAATCGATTATTAAAAAACATAAAACACTCATTTGTACACGACATATAATTTAAGAAATTAAATTAAAAACTAATGCAATTATAAAAGAAAAATTAATCCGTTTTTATACATAGTTTTTATTATCATTTCTGGCAGTTATGTATATGAATTTTGTTTCTTATATATTTCTGAGAATTCCGTTACTTTTTATAAAATTAATGACTGAATTACCTTTTTGATTATTCGATTTAATAAATAGGCCCACAACATATAAAATAGTACAAGAATGTTTTTTTTGTTAAACGAGTTTTTATTTTTTAAATCTTGAGGATCTACGCATATAAAATTTGCATACCGTGTGTATTTTCTAATAAACTTCCAATTCACGAGTGATTAAAAAGAGAGAAAAAGATCGAATTAATAAATGCAAGCTTTTTGTTTGCAAAAATGATTTTATGTGAGATATCATATATGCATACATTTTTATATGGCTCCGTATATTACATCTTATTTCTATGTATGGATCCACATAAGAAGAGCCTCATAATAAAATTTCCATATATGAGCTCATATATTACAATACATGTCATATATTAGTCCATATATATTAGTTCATATATAATAGTTTTGCAATGTATAATCTCATACATTGCCATACATGAATTCATACATATTCATATATAGTTATATACATTCATATATTACAAATATATAAACCATATATAATTTTTTTTAGCTGGGTAACGAGAATATTTCGGTATCTTAATCCTAAATATTTTCTATATCTTAAATATCCTTTTTATTTTTTATTTTTTTATTTCGTTTAAAATATTAGAGCAGCAACAGAAATACTTACATTTAAATTTTCCTAATTTAAACTTTTAATTTAAATTAATACGCTGATTACATGACGTTGTAGCTCCACGGTTTGATACATTCATTCAATACTCCCACCTTAAAATCAAATTTATCCTATGACCCCCCACCTCCTACGTACTCCCGCTCTACTCACTCCCCTTTATTTGGAGGAAGGCAAGTAGAATAAGCAAACGAAATGACATGCTCTTAACTCGTAAATTTAAAAATTCAACCCTTAAATTTACTTTTTTTATTTTGCTGCTGCAGAGCTCAAACCATCCAACCATTTTGGAAGTTTTTCCTTTTTTTCTGATAAGACAAATGTTGTTGTAATTTATACCGTAGTGATGAGCAAATCTAACAAAGTCAATATACATACATACATACATACACTCTGGCAACGTTTTCTGAAAAATACAACAACAACGATGGCAACAACACTTCTAGCCGAAATGCCGTTATGAAAGGGGTCGCAGGTGTAGAGAGTTGGTGCGTGTGTGTGCTGTTGTATTTTTTTTTTCGTTGGCGAGATAAAACAAGAACAAAAAGTGTTTAGAGGAAAACGCTGCCAGTAAAGGAGAAAAGTAATGTTATAATGGTACAATCGTGCTTTAAAAGCGAAAGCGTATGCAAATGAGTTAAAAACAAAAACAAAAAAAAAACTTGCACAAGTCAAATATATTTTTTTTATTCTTTTTTGCTTGCCTTGGGTTTTAGTGTTCAGAGAGGGTGGATTTTTTTTTTTTTGTCTTTTGCTACGATGGGGTTTTCATAAAAGGATTTTTATAAAAATTCTTTAGCGTTGTCCTTGTTGTTGTTATTTTGCGCTCACTCATACATTTTTATGGGTTTAAAGTTGAATGTTTCATGTTGCTGCTTGCGTGTTTGTTCTTTGTGCCAAAGAATTTTTCCATGTAGAGAGTTGTAATGCTTTTTCTGTTGTTGGTGCCGCATTTGTTTGGTTCCTTGCGCTTATTTTGTCATTTAGTGTTGTACGTGTGTTTGTGTGTGTGTGTGTTGCTTTTTAAGCGAACTTGTCGTTTTGCATAAATTACGAAAGGAGTAAAAGAAATGAAATGTATATTCAATGTAATGAAAATACGATGCTTGTTTTAATTTTTGTATCTTCTGTTTAACATTGCTTTGTAAGACCCCTACACTGGGTATACTTAAAACGTCATACGATTGAATTTATTATTATTAAGAAATTAGAGATAAATAAAATGAACAAGACAACTATGGTCTATGATAGTTTGTGTTCCAATTAGTGTAAGGATATGTATGTTTTTCATATCGCACATCCAGTTCAATAGTGTCATAACTCAAAAAAACTAGTTTTGCAGAAAACACGTTTAAGGTTTTCAATTTACATACATACAACTCAATGAAGGCATGAACAAATATTATTCTATCAGGAGGTAAAAAAGTAAAAGTAAAAGCTATTTATATGAAATTTGTATCCAAGATAAAACACAAAATGCATTATTATTCTGCATTATTAACTCAAAAAACTAATTTTTTGAGTTATGTTACTATTGAACTGAATGTGCGATATGTCTTTAATTTTAAAATAACATTAACAATCAATGAAAAACGGAATTCAGCGAAAATTTCTTTACTACTTCTAAAAATTTGTATTTAAACGGCCTGCAAAATTTTATTATAAATTATTAGTTATTGTTAAATTTTATTATTATTTTTATATTTATAATATATTTTCAAACTTAAAATATTATTATAATTATGCTGATGAAATGGGGTAAATTTTTGTGTCTAATTTTAAAAATATCCAATAAAGTGCTTTGCCTAATTTTGGTATATACAGGCAAAAGTCCATCTGTCATTTAGTTATAATATTAAAAATTTAATTGTATTAAAATAACATAATTTCATATCTATACGGCCAAATTCACTGCAAGGATCTGTTCACATCCTTTTTAATCTTAATAGTAAAAATTATATTTTATTATTTAAAAATTTTTTAAAATTTTAAATTTTAATGCGCGAAAGGACATTCGAACCTAATTAATATCCTTAATATAAAAAGATTAAATCAAAAAGGTTGTAACTATGTGCAAAACTCTCTAGTTAATTTCTGTGAATATTTTCATATGAATTGTTGCAAGGACATGGCCACTGCCAGTATATCCTGAATTTTTTATATTTGAAAATTCATCTACGATAACACACAGAATGAACTAAATGTATGTAAACACATATAAAATTATGCGGTTAAGTTGTCTTGTAAAGTTTGAAAAATTTGGAATAATGTCAGGTCCTTTATGTCCTTAATTATAAATTTGTTTAGCTGTAATAACGGCAAAACTAAATTCATTATTTTTTTGGAATCTTACAGTCAAGTTTTCTAAAAAATTTTGGATTTTTTTTTGCAAGGATTTGCCTACCTGGCACATATCCTTAATATTAAAAAAAAACTATTGCCAAAATCAATTATGATCACAGTGCTGCAAAATGGTATGAACTTTTCAAAAATAGTAAAATAATACTTTTCGCTGCAAATGATGCAAGGACATGTCCTCCTTTCATATATCCTTATTATTAAAAATATGTAAATAAGTTGAATTATTCTCAGAGGGCAATGAACATTCTTAGCTTGTATTCAGAAATGCATATTGAAGCTTTCTGGTATGTTTTACTGCAATCGAAGCAAGGACACTTCAAACATTTAAATTAAAAAAAAAATTATTGTCAAGTTCAATAATGATCAGAGTGCTGCATAAAGTTATTGCTATTTTAGAAATTATATAGTAAAATTCTCTGGTGAATTTTACTTCAAGTGATGCAAGGACACTCCCTGCTTTCACATATCCTTAATATTAGAAATGTTTAATAGACTTGAATTATGCTGAAAAGGCTGTGAAAATATTTAGTTTAATATCTAGAAATTCTTAAACAAGCTTTCTGATAAATTTTATTTTAATCGATGCAAAGACACTCCAGGCTCTTGCATATCCTTAGGTAAACAATTTTTTTTATCTATTCCAGTCATATTTTATTAATATCGGCTTAAGAACATGCTCATATCCTATAAATCTCGAATTATAAAAATTTAAGATCAAATTAAATTATGGTCAGAGATCATTAAGAATTAGTAGATTTATATGGAATTAAGAATATAAGCTGACTGAAAAAAAAATTTATTTCTATAGTAACAAGGACATGCTTGCATTACATATGTATGTATGTCCTTAATGGTAAAAGCAAATTTTTAGGCCAAAATTATTGTCAAACTGCAGCGTGACGTTGTTGTTATTTCAAGTATTACATATTAAGTTCATATAATAAATTTTATTTAAATCGGTGCGAGAGCATGTCCAGCTCCCATATATCCTTAATATAAAAAACTGAAAATCGGCTCTAATTTTGATCAGAAGTAAAATAAACTTTCTAACAATTTGTAAAATTATGCAATTGAACTTAGTGCAAAGTTTTAATAAAATCCTTGCAAGGATGTGCTTACCTCCCATATATCCTTTATTTTTTTATAAAAAATTTTTAGCAACAGCTACGATCAGAGTGTAACCAAAATTCATTATTATTATTATTGAAAAACTAAGTTTTAAAGTTTAAGTTTGAATATATGTATAGTTCTTCATTATTTCGCACAAATTAAATATCTCATTTTAGCAGCCAAGAAATGCATGATGATTCAAATACTGTTAGTTTTTTTTTTTTTTTTTTTTCAAGTTCATGGAGACCTTCTTGAACCTTTTTAAGCTTACAAGATTTCCTTAAGGGAAAATAAACTCTGTTACAATTGTCATAACAGGGTTAAATTTCTTAATTTTGCTCCTCTCAACTCTTGTAGCTGCCACAACTTGCCGCCCACGCTGGTGGAATAAATTTTTTATTTACTTTTTTTAATGAGTTTTTTTTCTAAATGAAGAAAGCTTGAAACTGGCAGGAGAAAAGTAAAATATACACGGGGAAATATTGTAGGAAAAAAAAACTCAGTCGCACAGTATGGTGGTAAAGTCGACACAGAACAAGGATAAGAAGAGAAAACAAACCAAATTGGAAAATGAAAAATGTCTTTGCACTTTAATGTGTTTTGCCTTTATTTTTCTTAATAAGCTAAAACATTAATATGAAGCACATTAAATAACGACAACGTCAAAAATCAATAAAATTTAAATTTACACAAATGAATCAGAAGAAAAATAAAAAAGAAAATATATATGTAACTTGCTTAAAGCAAACATTTGTGAAAAAAATGCAAATAGTAAAAATAAAAATTTGCTCAAGGAATTTTATTAATCCTTTCACAAAATTTTGCCATTAGTTATGCTTGTTGCAATTAAATATCACAAAGGATTAACCAGAAAAGAGGTGGATTTTCCAGTTACCAAAAGGATTCTTGCTACACTTAAAATTTCGTACACATTATTGTTGATGTTAGTTGTAACCAGCCGCAACCAACAACACCACAAACCTTCACACATGCATGCACCCTTTTAAAATATTTAGGACAACAACAACAGCAACAACAACAACAACAACACTCGCCAAGTACAATGACATTTTGCATGGAAAGCATTGCGAATTTCGCCAATACTTTATTCATTGATTTACGATTGCGCTATACTAATTTTGTTTAACTATAAAGCGGAAATTGTGTATGTAGTTGTAATTTCTCTATTTATTTATGTAAATAAGCATTTAGGTAGTTACACTACAGCCCCGTTTTGCGCCGCTCCTCTTGGCATTACATTATAGGAAATTTTAGCCATTATGTGGCCATAATTCATTGCAGCCAAGCGGCACTAGTGATGGTAATGATTTTTTGGGAATCAAACTTGGGAAGCCTCTCTCTTAAACGTCTTTAATCTTGCAAAGCAAACGATTTTTTTTTATCACTCACGCTCACGTCTTCTGCACGCTTGACAACTTTTGATTAAAATTAATAACACACTCACCTTCGATAATATTTAAAATTTTTGAGTTTTCATAAACTATAACTATTTATTGTGATAACCTTTACTACACTCAATTGATATTTGAAATCGCACACAAGGCACTGCATAATGTGACAGTAAACAGCGTGACCGTTTGACCCACTAAATCGGCAATTTGCCACTTTTTTGACTGCGTTTCCCCTTTTTCGACTGCCTTGCCACTTTTTGACTCCCTTTATTTAGGGTGAGTTATATGAAAATACATTAAAAATAAAAAGTTTAGTGCAGTTTACTCGTTTTTTTTTTAATTTTGCCCCTTTTTTTTTGATAAATCCCCTATTTGGTGCCACTTTTTGAAAAATGTCATCGGTCACCCTGACAGTAAATCAGAATTGTCGAAAACGTTTAAAAGGTGTTGTTTTCTTTGTTATTATTTTTATATAAAGCAAAAATAAAATTATGTTTTCGTGATAACTTTTAAATGCTCATTTTTTAGACCTTTTAATTTGGTTTCAGCATGCATTAAAAAAACTGCATTTAAGAAAAATTTATTTTCGATTTCGTCCCCGTATAGTAAATATTTTTTGGTTTAATTACCTAGAAAAAGAGGTTTAAAAAAATTCAAATATTTGCAGCTGAAACATTTCAAGTTTGCACCAGAGAACTGTTATGCTGTTTTAGCTATAATCTGGTATATTTTTTTAAAGTGTTTTTATAGTTCTTCACTTCAAAAATATCGGTTAAATGAAGCTAATACATGAATTCACCAAAATTTTGTTATATACAAAAAAATACTTACTTTTGAAATTATCTTTCATTTATTTAATTTTAGAATTTCTGAAGTCTTTTTGATGAAACTTTCATCTGAAATGTGCAACTGAAATGTGCATTCACTCCTTATTCATACAGAAAAAAATACCAATGTAAAATCAACATTAAAAAATTTTGATTGCAAATCATATAAAATTTATTAGAAACAAAAGCAAAATTTATTTGCTGGTGGTTAAGCATTGGCTATGCATTTCGTTGTTGCTTTAACAAATCGTAATGATTAGGATTCTCACAATACGTCGAATAATAAATACATTTCTTGAATTTATTAGAAATAATATGTTGTTTAAGTGTGTTGATGTTTGTTTGCTTTGCTCATACAGTAGTTTTCGCTTATAGTCACATTTACAATTGCACAGAAATTGTGGACTATATCGCTAATGTGACTATAAGCCTAATTTTTTTATATGCCACGCGGAGGTATATAAAAGAATTTTTATACAATCCAATTATGTCAATTACAAAACAATGTTGTATTTAAAAGGCACATTTTTGTGGCCTTTTATGCAACAATGTTTTGTTCTAAAGACATGTTCTTCTACTAAACAGTAGATGGAGGTTGAGATTTAGATTTACTTTTTGATTTACGACTTAAATAAATAACTTAAAAAAATCTGTTGAAAGTTTTTGTGACTATAACGCGAATTGTTTGCATACAATTTGGATTTTGACTACCACAAAGCTGGTGCATATATGTCAAATATGACTATATAGTAAATGGACTATATCGTCAACTTTTTGAATGAAATTAAGTTCAAAAGTCACAAAAAACATTAAATATGGACTATATCATTAATGTGACAATAAGCGGTAGTGACTATAAACGAAAACTATTGTAGATACAATGCATTGTGTGTTGAACTAATGTTTGTGTTATGTAAATAGCGAACAAAGTTCGCGTGAATAACAAAAATTTCCTGCTGCTGGTTAGTAAGCAGTATACTAACTAGTCTTGTAGTCGGAGGGCCAAAATTGCTTAGCAGTTTGTATTTTTTTTATATAACTTTAATTTCAAATTAATATTATGTCAAATGATCAATTAAATCATGTTGATTTAAAATTTGGCTTATGATAGTACGAGTATTTATTTAGTGTGTATGTTAAAGAATATTAAAAGTTGTTGTGACTGCAGTTCAAATCCTGTCCAGGCAAACCAACTATGCATACAAGAAATTTTGGTATGATATTCCAAGACACACAATTACAAGAGTTAAATAATTAAGTAAATAAAATGACCACATTAAATTAAATGCGCACATTGTTTCAACGTGAAATAATTTTGATTTAATATGGTTTATCGTATTATTTCAGTATCGAATTCATGTTGTTTCAATTTGAAATAAATTTGAATCAACACGATTCTTCGTTTCAGTTAACTGTACTGAAATGCTTTAAGTCAACATAAAATAAAGTTATTTCAAAATAAAATATTTTCTTTGAAGGTTACTGTAAATCATTTTGAATTAACATGAAACACTTGTGAAGTAAAATCATTGCAAAAAAAAATGTTAAATTAACCTTGTTTACGTGTAGATTTTAATGTGAAAATTTTCTATGCGTTAACTCATTTAGAAACCTTATGGAAAATATATCGAGTCATAACAGCGAAAAAAGTTTAACCGACACATATTTGCACCACGTGTTTTAGACGAAAATTTCGATTATTTGCGATAACAAATAATCGATTTTAATCAAAAAATCATGTTCGTAAAATATTGTCGCTTAAGCTTTTTTTTTGGCGGTTATGACACGATATTATAACGAAATGGTAAAACAACGTGGCGGCGAAATATAAGCAGGGACGTCTAATATTTTATGTTTTATATATATTAGAGCAAAAATAATAGCGAATTTTTAATAAATTTCCTATAGTGCACTTGACTAGAAAATTTATAAGAAAACCATGAATTTTTCTTTGTGGTTTCCAAAAAAATTCCAGACCATTAGACTTACTGGGTTTAATAAACAGGTACTAAGAAATTATATAGTAATAAAAGATGTGGGCACTTCCAGAGAAAATTTTAAGGTTAACCAACAGATTTTTTTTCTTGTATTATAAATGAGAAATATTTAATTTTAATTAAATTTAAGAGTTCGATGCTTTCGTTAGCGTTGATAACAAAATAATGGGCTACAAAGTTAGGCTTGTCATTTTGGTAAGTTTTACTTAATTTTAGGAGCATTTTCTCTCTACTTCTTGTACTTCTGGGAGCAATTGCACAGTAATACTTTTATTGCGAAACTATTGCTACAACAACAACTAATCATAGACAAATAATAAATAATGAAATTATATATCAATTAACTGTAAAAATGCTTCAACATTTTTCGTTCCCTAATAATATCGAAAATCGAGGCCCCAGTGTGTGTACATGTGAGTCATTGAGTTTCTAAGCAGGACATACATATACTTAATGTGCGAAAAATTTCTATGAAAATATTTTTTGCAAAAACAACGTTCAGCATAAATTTAGCCTGAGAAGCAATTAAACATCAAGTCTTTTCAAATTGTCAATATTATTGATAGAGTAATGAAGAATAGAATAATGTCTTCGATCAATCGAAATCTACTCGTAACTACTATGTGAATTCGAGTTCGAATTCATGCCCAAGTGAAATATTTTGGTACACAATTTTGCTCGATTAATATGTTCAGACAAGACTTGGAGCGAACTCATTTACTAGTTCCTTTCTGACACAAACCGATGGATCGAACATAAGTCAGTGATCAAACTCGACTTGTATCGAACTCTTTAAGTAGCTCATTTTTGACATAACCCAATCATCAAACCCAAGTAATTTAAATGGGTTTGATCCATAGATGTTCAGCCCATACAACAATTGTTTGTTAAAAAAATTTAGACTTGGGTCGAACTCGTTCACTAGTTCATTTTTGCCACAAACCAATAATCAAACCCATGTAATTTAAATGGGTTTGATCATTGGTTTGTGGCAAAAATGAACTAGTGAACGAGTTCGACCCAAGTCTAAAAAAATTCATACACATTTGTTACGCTCTTTTAAAAACTCATTCATTCATCGTTGAGCAAGCGACGAAAACACATGCGTCGGAGTGTCGTCATTTTTTTCAGGAATTTATTAAGCATTGTTGTTGGTTTTTGTTGAACAAAGCACAGTAAACACACACGATTCAATTACAATTGAACACACAAAAAACAAAGTAAAAAAAATAAAAGCTACACGTCTACGAAATGAGATGTGAACGGTATTTTATGATAAATGATGCTTTTCATAACATTCAATGCCTTTTATGCTATAAAATATTTAAGGCTGGAAATGAAAACGTTTTGAAAAGACATTTTTATTCATATCATTATGAAATTGAAAAAATAAATTGTAAAGAGAAAGAGGAGCTTCTTAATGAAAAGAAGAAAATTTATTTTTTCCAATTAAAGGAATGGCTTAATGGAATTGAAAACAATTAAGAAAATCAGAACCTTAAAAGTGGAATATCAAGCTTAGTAAGTTCAAATGTCGTCAGGCATGGAAGACCTTTTTCTGATGGGATCTTCATTAAAGAAGTTCTTATAAAGATTTTTGAAAAGCTAAGCTACAGTACTGACTTCATTAAATCTATTCCTTTATCCCGATTTACTCTAGTTCGGCGCACTACACAAATAGGAACTTCCTTAGAACATTTTATTACTGAAAAATTTAAAAGTTGCGAATTCTTTTCAGTCTTTCTAGACGAAAGTACCGACATTAACGACGTTTGTGAACTTATAATTTGTATTCGTTGTGTAGATGCCAATTACAACGTTTTTGAAACAATGTTCACCCTTGAAAGTTTTAATGCAAACGTAACAGGCAAGTTATTGTTCGACATCGTTAGTGACAAACTATTTTCAATTGTAGACACAAACAAGTTTGCAGCAGTTTGTACAGATGGTGCCACCGTAATGACTGGTAGATATGAAGGCTTTATCGGACAACTACAAAAACATGATTTGTCAGTTCAAAATTTTCACTGCATAATCCACCAAGTAGCTCTTGTATCAAAATTTCTTTCAGAACATTCTGCTATGAAATCAGCAGAGCGCATAATTAATAGAATACGTGGTGGACATAATTCCCTTACGCATAGGAAATTTGTAACTTTTTTAAAAACTAGAAAAGCTGCACATCATGACCTTAAAATGTACACTGACGTTCGATGGCTTAGCCGAGGTGATTACCTAAATAGACTGTTTGACTTAAGAAAAGAGGTGGTAGAGTTTTTAGAGCTAGAAAATATAGATATATGTGAAGTAAAATTACTAAAAGAATATGAATTCACCTTAGATTTAGCATTTTTGTCACATATAACTAACTTCTTGAATGAGTTTAATTTACAACTTCAAGGAAAAGATAAAAGTATACTTGATATGTCTGAATTTCTGTTGAATTTTAAAACAAAATTATTTTTGCTGCTAACAGAAATTCGAACTGACGATTTCTCTAGTTTTACCAAAACTTCTCTTATATATAACAAACAAAATTATACTAAAAAACTTGATTATGTATCATTATTAGAAACCCTTTTTTTTAATTTTGAAGACCGATTTAACGATTTTGAATGTATACAGCCTTTGCTTGATGTATTCAAAAACCCTTTAAATTGTGACATAAGCAAGTTCGATTTACACATTCAATCAGAGATAATAATACTTAGATCTGAGGTAAAATCTTTCGATAAAATTAATTCTTTTGAGTTTTGGAAAAATGTAGATGGTGCCTTATGTCCTCAGCTCAAACGAATGCATTTAAAATATTTATCATTTTTTTCCTCAACATACTTATGTGAACAAATTTTTTCAGACATGAAAAACATTTGCTCCAAGCAGCGCAATCGCATGACCTCGGTGAACTTAAAAAATATTTTGCTAATTCGCAATTGTCATGCAAGTATTAACACGGAGAGTTTAATTTAAAATCTTCAAAGCGATTTTAAAAATTGTAATAAAATTACGTTTTAATAATCAGAGACCGCAAATAATCATTATTGAATTTATTTTACAAAACAATACAATACAATATTACATCAAAGCTATTCATTAAAAAAACAATTTATTTGAAAAAACATTATAATGGTTACTGTCTCTGTTAAAAACACCTTTTTATTCATATCATTATGAAATTTGTTTTAGGTGTTTGCCAATATGTTTGCTGGGAGTTAGGGTTGCGAGAGCGAGCGCTAATATTACATCTCATTTTTATTTTTGATCATCTTTGGTTTGATCACAGGTTTGTATCAAAAACGAGCTACCGAAAGAGTTCGATACAAGTCTATATCAAACTTATTTAGTATAAATGGGTTTGACATAGACTTGGGTCGAACTCATTCACTAGTTCATTTTTGCCGCAAATTAAATTAAATTAATTAAATTATATGGGTTTGACTGTATGAGTTCGACCCAAGAAAAGGCTGAACTTTAGACTTGGTTCGAACTCGTTCACTAGTTCATTTTTGCCACAAACCAATGATCAAACCCATTGAAATTACATGGGTTTGATCATTACCATTTACAAAATGGTATTTTTAGAAAAAGGTACTCTTTTAAAAGTCAATTTTAATCAGTTATATTTTTAAAGAGATTGTCTGAAAACATAATTTTCTTTTAAAATGTACTTTTTACAAAAAATGACTTTCATAAAAAGTACTTTTCAGGGTTCCGTACACCAAAGGTGAAAAGGAACCCTATTGTTTTCACTACGCTGTCCGTCTGTCCGTCACACGGTATTTTCTCAGGAACCGTAAGAGCTACGGACCTGAAATTTGGACAAAGTATGTAGAACCTTGGCCGCTACAACAAAAAATACATGAGAATTAAAAATTAAACGGTGTTCCAAAACGAGCAACGAAAAATGTTAAAATCCCATGTAATATACATAAAATTGTATGAACATATGTACATATATTGAAACTTGAAATTTGTAAAATTAGTGTATTTTTATACAGACTACAACAATTAACACTAAAATTAAAAAAAAAATTAATTAAAGGGTGGTCCATCAGTTAATGCAATTTTGACTATGTAATTTTGACAATTTGCTATATCTTGGAAACCGCCAGAGGCATACACTTGAAATTTTCAAAAACGGTAAAACTAAAAAAACCGAAAATTATAAAATCGCCAAACCAAAAAAAAAAAAATCGCCAAAAATTAAAAAAAAATCGCCAAAACGAAAAAGTCGCCAAAATTAAAAAAAAAATCTAACACTAAAATAAATCGCCAAATTCGAAAAAATCGTCAAAATGAAAAAAACGCCAAAATAAAAAAAAACGCCAAGAATCGGCAAATCGCGAAAATGTCGCCAAAACTAAAAAAAAAATGTTAAATAAAAAAAATCGCAAAAATGAAAAAAATCGCCAAAAATAAAAAAAAACGCCAAAATGAAAAAACGCCAAAAACCGAAAAAAAGCTCCAAAGCAAGAAAATAAAGTGTCAAAACTAAAAAAAGAGCCAAAACTTAAAAAAATCGCCAAAACCGAAAAAACCGAAAAGACGCCAAAAACGAAAAAAATGCCAAAACTATATGTTATATAGGATGAAGTTTGTATTAAATTACATATCTAGTGTTCGTACGGAACCCTTCGTGCGCGAGTCAGAGTCGCACTTTACTGAATTTTTAAATTGTATTGAAAAAAATAAATAAAAATTTGTTAACTCTCAAATAAAACACTTTGCTTGTATTTATTTTCCAATAATCTTTTAACACAATATTTTAATATTTATTATGATTTCATTTAATTATTTTTAAAGATGCATAAATGCTTCAAAATTGCAACACATTTGTTTTTTCTTGTATACTTTTACAATTATAATAAATTACCTTAAAACTATATATTTTAGTTTTTTTTCTATTTCGTTAATAATTTTGCACATTAATTTAATAAAACAATAAACTTAGGCGTATTATTTGTTTAAGAGTTTCTTAGAAAAATTTTCTATATATGTAGTTCAAGTTTTAACTAATTTTTTTTAAAGAATTTTATTTAAAATTTCTATTAATGAAATAACAAATTATTGGTATTAATATTATTATACAATAGCCTAATTCACAATCTTGTGCAAATGGTATTGCATCGTTGCATGTGCAAAATGGTATAGTATATTGATACTCACCACCTAACAATTATTAGTGGTGAGTATCAACATAGCATACCACTTTGCACATGCAACGATGCAAGACCATTTGCACAAGATTGTGAATTGGGCTAATAAGAGAGAGATATTGCACAAAATTATTCTTATTATTGAGAATCTTTATTAAGTTTTAAATATTAATAATATTATTGTTATTTTTTATACAAATACAAATTACAATAAAAATTGACACATTGATTGAAGTGTTAGTTTTTTTTTTTTGTTTTCTTAAACAGATACAATAGGAATATATTACAGTGGTGGCACATCAATATAAATGAATTTTGCATTTAAAATAACTTTGTTTTCTCCGTGTAGCTGCAAATGAAATATTGAGAAAAAATTTCAAAGTTGCTTAGAAAATGTTCTACATAAAAATTCAGGCATTTGGAAGATAATTCCTTGGAATTGGATCGAACTCATACATTAGCTTGTTTATGACACAAACCAATGATCAAACCCATGTAATTTAAATAGGTTTGACCATATGTTTGTGTCATTCGTTCATTTTTGCCCCAAACCTACGATCGAACCCATGGAATTTAAACAGGTTTGATCATAGGTTTGTGGCAAAAATGAACGAACCCATTTAAATTTTATGCGTTCGATCATAGGTTTGTGGTAGACTTGTATCGAACTCTTTCACTAGTTCATTTTTGCCACAAACCAATGAACAAACCCATTTAAATTACATGGGTTTGATCATTGGTTTATGTCAAAAACGAGCTATTGAAGGAGTTCGATACAAGTCTAGTTTGTGGTAGACTTGTGTCCAACAGTCCTTTTTGAACTAGTTTGAGAGCGTTTGAATCAAAAGTTGTTTCAAACCCATTTAATTTACATTGATGTTTTTGAACGGACTTGTGTCCAACTGAACGAACTAGTTCAAAATAGACTTGTATCGAACTCTTTCAGTAGCTCGTTTTTGGCACAAACCTATGATCAAACCCATTTAAATTACATGGGTTTGATCATTGGTTTGTGTCAAAAACGAGCTACTGAAAGAGTTCGATACAAGTCTAGTTCAAAAAGAACTGTTGGACACAAGTCTAGTTTGTGGCAAAAATGAACGCACGAACGAATTGGATCCAGCTCTAGTTTCAAATCTATAATAAAAAAACAGAAAGTAATCTTCTTGCTATCACAAATAGCAGAAAACAAAATAGCTTTCAATAAAGCCAATAAGATTTAAATATTGTAATCCTAAAGTAGTGCCATTAAGGATCTTTTCCAATGCTTTTCATGTAGCATTTGAGGTGATGAAAAACCTATCCCGCCCATGTTGTTTACCTTTACTGTAACCAAAGTTGAAGCTTTAGCAACAAAAGTAAATTCCAGCCTTATAATAATCGGTAACAAACTGTCTGCCAACTTGATATACTTCCACTAATTTCAATACAAAATAAATGAGAATTCTAACATCTCGGAAGGTTGAAGTTCCATTCATATTGGCACTTTATTATTATGGTGAACAGGCAAAAGAAAGCTTTAGACCAGTGTCCCGCAAAATAAAATATGTTTGTATTGGTGAGAAAAATGAGAGTAAAATAAACTTGCACTTCAAGAAAAGTTTTGTAATATAAAATACATGATGTGGTTATTAGTTGTTTGATTTTTTTTTTTAATGAAATAAAAACTTAAATAAAAACTATAAATTTTATAACCATTCAACAATTTAGTGTATAAATTCAAAATTAAATTTATTCACAGCTCTGTTGATACTATTAAAATACCTTTTAAATTATTTTCCCTATTATTTTTAAATATTCCATAACATAAAATACATCGCATATTGCCTAAAGCATTTTTAATCACGAAATATTTCCCAGCTTCCATAATTATATTATCAATTTTTTGTCTGTAGAAATTTATTAAATTTGAACTTTAATTTCGTTCCGTGTGCTGAAAAAAACTAAACAAAAAATTAGGGAAAAATTCATACATGCGTGCACAACTTAATTCGTCGCTGGCTCAGTGACGACTAAATGAAAGAGCATAAGCATGTATGTGATTTTCATCCTCACAGGGTGACCGATGACATTTTTCAAAAAGTGGCACCAAATAGGGGATTTATCAAAGAAAAGGGGCAAAATTAAAACAAATACGAGAAAACTGCACTAAACTTTTTATTTTTAATGTATTTTCATATAAATCACCCTAAATAAAGCGGGTCAAAAAGTGGCAAGGCAGTCGAAAAAGGGGAAAAGCAGTCGAAAAAGTGGCAAATTGCCACTTTAGTCGGTCAAACGGTCACGCTGCATCCGCACAATTGTGCTATGGCTTGCGGGTTACTGCTTTAGACTAGCTATGCCCAAGCCACATGCACAACGTGCAAACTTTTAAAAAAGAGCTTTTGTGCTTTCACACCAACAAGAGCAAAACAGCCAATCAGATCTTGACTTTAACAATAATTGCTCTTACTTTGCAAAGAAACAAGAGCAAATTTCAGAACTTTCAAAGATGTTTACCTCAAATGCAAATATCAGAGTTTGTGTTTTTGGTCGTAGCAGCTATACATGATATAAATAAATACCGCATCCGTAAAGCATACAAACTTTGCTTTGATACGTTTTGGAAAACAGACGAAATTAAAGGCTAAGGGCCATATCAAAAAAAAAAAAAATAATTTGAACTTCAAGTTTTCTTTTGTCAAAATTTTTATGGAGATTTTGTTTTAACGTACACTTCAAGCTCAAATATTTTTTGTAGGATACGGCCCTAAATTTTTTAGGCAATTGGTGTTAAAGCGGATGGCCAAACTAAATTATTATCTGTCCATCATAGATGCAACAATGGTTCAAACAGTTCGGCATATAAAAGAGTAAAAATATTAACTCGTATTAAAGCACGTCGCTTCAAGTTCAATTAGTGTGTCACCTAGCTTTGGATTTGCTAAAACGGGAGAAAGCAAAGACTTTCATTAATATTTTGATGGGAAGGGTTACAAAGATGATTGCGGGCTTTGATATTTTTTTATAATTTTTATATTAAATATGTATGTATGTATATATCTACTAATAATAGCTAAAACTTAAAATTATATTTGTATGTAAAGTTTTTTTGTTTATATATACAATTTTTTTTTATTGCTATTGAAGAAATACATATATATTTTAGTGCATTTGAAAGTTAGAGTTTTCAAATCCTTTTTTTCAAGTTAAATTACTTTTGTAAGCAAAGAAATAAAATAACTTAAAAAAAAGGATATGAAAAAATTCTACTTTTAAGTTCACTATTATTTTCAAATTTGTTTTTAGTTTAATCTGAGGAACTTTTTATACCATACACTTTTTTTGTTGCATAAACAAAATTTTTTTAAAATATTACAAGTTTTGTTAAAAAAAAATAATAATATACATATATAAATTTGAGAAAAGTTAAACAAAAAAGTTGTCCAACTCACAACATGCACTCATACAAAATGAGTTTTGCATTGTTTAAAAATTAATTATAAATCATTGGCATTGTTAGCAACTTATAATGTCTAAATAAACATTTGCTTAGCAACATGTTTACAAGGAAGTTCCTAACAACATTTATTTAATAGCTGGTGAATTGGACAAATGTTGTATAAATTTTAGATTTATTTACATGTAGTTTTATCCAAAAAATTTAGAAGCTTTTCTTTTTTTTTTGGTTTCGTCTATAATTAATGAGGTATTTTCGGGGTTTACTTAGAATATATAATTTATTTACAAGGTTTTGGTTAAAAAAAAAATATTAGTTTGCACAAAAATTATATATAATATTATTTTTTAAGATAAATTCTTTATGATTTCCTAGGGACTGCAACTTTTGATATATATATATATTTAGATATCTAAATAGGACAGTCCCTTTATTTGTGGTTTAGTTCTTACTTTTAAAATTAATAAGAGGTATTGGAGGTATTTGATTTGTATTAGTATTTTTCTTTATTCCTGTTTTGTATATTTTATATATTTATATTAGTTATTTTGGTATATAATAATAAAATCATTTTTTCAAAGAATAATTTACAAAACAAAAGGATATAAATAAAAATATATTTTTATTGAAAAAAAAATGAATACATGGCTAAAATCACCAACTCTATTTAAATATCAAATCACAATTAAATGGCGTTTTTCATTAATTTTTGTGTGGAATTTTTTTTTAAATATGTATTGCTCTTTAAATAAGTTGGTGAAATTGGCTCTTAATTAATTAAAAAAAATTAGCTCTAATATAAATATAATATAAATATAAACCTTAAAATTGTAAATAATGAGATTAACAAAGAATTTCTGGTAATCAATTTCGATATATTAATTTGTAATATTTTCACTTGTGTCCTGTTTTTTTTTTTTGTAATGATTTGTTCCAAAGTTTTCCTGCAGAGAACGACAACTTAAAATTTTAAAGTATATTTGCTTTCATTTTATTGTAACAAAATAACCCAAAAATTTTAATATATTTCAATGCTTGAAATATGTGAAAATAAACTTAATATTTAGTTTTAAGATAAACGACACTATTGTATAAATCAAATCAATTTGAAATCGTACGACTTCCAAAATTTAATAATGGTCCTGCAGACGTGCTTAAAATCATATACGATAAATTTATTTCAGATAGTTAAAGGAAATTTTCTTTTTATTGTTGTTAGTTTACTATAATCATGCGATTTTAAATCGATTCGAAGGAGAGAGCCCATAGTTTCTTCTGAAGTAGTTGAATTTTCAAAAAATTAAATGGTTTTCATGTATTCATATTTTCTGGACCAATTAACTGCTGATCATGGGAAAACTAAATTTTAATTTAGTGATTTCAAACTTTCTTTAAGTTTAATTTTAAATTAAATTAAAATATTCTGCCTTATCGTTGTTGGCGTATTTCAAATGCGACTACTACTGTTTGGTAATATATTAAAGAAGACGGTTTTTCTTTAATCTATTACCAAACAGCCGTAGTCGTATTTGAAATATGCCAAACACGATAAGGCAGATTGAATTACTAACGCAACTGCAAGAGATAAACTATTAAAAAAAATTTAGCATTGCCTTTGCATTAAGTTTATACATAAAGGAGATACTAAACTACGGTTTCCAATTCGATATACTCTTGCTAATGAGTTGCTAAAAATCTTGCTATTATTAGCATTTGCTCTTAATTTGCTTTCTGTTGAGGCTTTTTAGCTTATAACAGTTATATGCATAATTATCAATGATATTTTTAAAGTTTTTCTATCAACATAAGAAGTTTTGTTTCAGACTTGTTCAATATATTTTTCTAAGCTCAAAATAATGCATATAGACCTGCTTAACCAACAACAAACCAAAAATCTTCATATTTGTAACAAAAAAAAAGTGTTTTAAAAGAAAACGCAAAAAAACCAATGCTAAGGTCTAGGAAGTTAATAAACAAATTCAAGACTTTATAAGAAACATAAAAAAAATTAACAATCTAAAGGCAATACACTCTTGCTTACGTGTTGCTAAACAGCTGTTTTTTTTTAGAACAACTTCTCATTTCTTTTTTTCATAAAAAAATATTACTTTATTGATATGTTGTACAGTAAGCCCAAAAACAAATGCTAAGAATGCGCAAGGATTTATTGGAGAGTAGAAAGAAGTATCATACAACCTCATGAGATGGATAACCTAAAATTAATTTACTAAAATACTGCTAAAGGTCATGACTCACTATCCCACACGATCGCACAAGCTGTGAAAAATTACAACCCTGATCTGATGAATTGTTATTATCTTTTGAAAATTTTCATACACTCCACCATACCAGGGTTGTATTTTCTCAAAAATCGCACACGATTGTTTAGGATAGTGTATCACGGCCTTAAGAAAGATTATGTTATAGATATTTATGGGAAAAGCTCATCAAATATTTTAATAAAAATTTAGCTGTAAGTATAAACGAAAATGAACTTAAGCGGTTTTTCCTGAAAACAGCATATTATTTAAAAAAATAAATATTTATGCTAAAAAATGCAAAAATCGCTCGCAAAAAATCCTTTTAAGGTGAATAGATCATAACAAACTAAAACTGAGTTAAGCGGTTTTTGGCGCTCAGCAGATATTTTTGTTATAATTAGAAAACTATAAAAAAAATTAATAATACAAGCCTAAATAAATATATTTAGCATGGAAATATTAAAACTTGCCTATGAACATATCGCTCATTTACTCAAATAACGTCATAACTCAAAAAATTTAATTTTTAAGTTAATGATTTAAAAAAGAAGGAAAAAGCAAGCCTTTTGGCAGCAATAACTTATGTGCGGTTACCACAAGTCAGGCAGATGACTCGTCTAAAAAATTTTTATGAAAATCACTCAGAAAAATTAGTGCTTTTCGTACAAATTTTATACTCAAGTCGACTGTCTGCATTGTAGAAACAGGGGGTTAAATTAGTTGAAAGTAGTATAAGCGAGAAGTGCTTAAACTTATTTGACTTAAAAAATAAAAAAAAGCAAATAAATTGACTTAGTCGGTTTTTCCTGAAAACCGCAAATTTTTTTTTATGAAAAAATGCATGCAGAGTGAAGTAAAAAGTAATCTTTATAAGTCTGTTTGTCCTCAAAATTTAAGATAAATAAAAATTTACTAATACGGAATTTCCTGCAAACCGTAAATATATTTTTAACCAAAAATTTCATGCTAATTCTAAGAATCCAATAACATTTCTTCCGAAATACCTTAAGTTCAACATAAAAATTGATGAAACAAAAAATCGTTCGTGATTTGATTTAGATTTTTTTTCAAAAAAAAAAAAAAATAAAATTATTATTTGTAGATTTCCTTTTATTTGGTAAAAATTTTTAAAACTCAAAAATAAAACATTTTATCTAAATTAAATAGAAAACAAGCAAACAAAATAATTCTTTTTGCAATCTCTTGCTATTTGAAAAAAAAAAGAAAAACAAATATTTTCAAAAATATTTTCTATACCACATATATTTTATAAATTCGCTACAACTTATACAAAAAAAAATAAAAACTTTAAGCAATAAAATAAACAAACTTTACATTGCAAGCAAAAACATTTTTTTTAAATTATTAATAAAACTTAAAGTTAATTTTGATTTTCGTAGGGGTTTTCTTTTTTTCTTTAATAATAATTAATCAATAATTTAATTATAAAAAAGACTTATATATATATAAAACTTATATTAAGAAATTATAAGGAAGAACTTAAGCTATACACTTAATTATACAAATTATAAAATAAACAATTTTAAACAACTTAAAAAAAATTATATACAATATTTTTCCCATTTTAATGCTGAATTTGAAAATTTTAATTTTTACACTCCGGATGTAACTATTGTAATAATATTAAAAATTAGAGGAATAAATTTAAATAATAAAAAATAATAATATATAAAAATAAAACTAAAGATTAGGAACTTAAATCTTAAATTATAAAATAATATGGCACCTTTTTGTAAGTTAAGAGATTATTTTTGTACAACTTTAATAATTTATGAATGTATGTGTGTATGTGCAATTTGGTTTCACTTACTTTTCTTAAAGGCTCAGTTAGCCGACTGTAATGTAATGTAACTGTAACGTAGAAAACATCTGATCGACATTTTTATATGAAAATTAGGTTACGTTACATTACATCTCTATAACCATTTTCATTACTTTTCACATAACAAAATCGATCAGCTGTTTCTTACTGTTGCAGTTACTTTACACTACAGTCGGCTAACTGAGCCTTAAGTGTTGGATACTTAACTAGCGAGAGAGAGAGAGAGAGAGAGAGAGAGAGTTAGAACTAGTTGACGATCGAGTTGTACTTGGGAGTTGTTTTAATGTAGACTGTTTTTGTTTTAAAGTAGTTGATTACGTTCCTGTTTGAGGGAGGACAAAATTTTAAAAATTTTGCTGCCATTTGGTTCCATTTAATGGAGTTTATGTTCACCTTCGATTTGTCTATATGTATATACAATCTTTGGACTAATTAAACAAAATGTGACTAAGAAGTTGTTTGTTGGTTAACCGCGAGTTAGTTTACTCCATGCGTTGTGGTTGATGTGCCTGATGTGTTAGATTCGAAAGGTGCTGTTGTTGTTGTTGTTGTTGCTGTTGTTGTCGCATATACATGCTGGCAGCATCATCCAGCTCATCCAGGTCCAAATCATCATGCATCATTAGCATGTTGGGCTCAGGACTTTCGGCTGCCGATGAGGGATTGGATGGCAGCAGATCCTGTCTAGGTGTATGCATGCTCAAATCTTCCGGTTCCGTTTGTTCGGGTATATCACTGGCTACGTGCGCAATTTGTGGCGGAGGTAAACGAAATACCCGTCTTATATCATTGGCCTTGCGATAACGTTGCGAGCCGGGCTCATCCGTTTGACTACCACCGTCCTCCGACAAGTCGAGGGGAGCATCTTCTTCCATTTGCGAGACGCCGGCGTAATTCATTATGGAGTGTGTTAGCGAAGGTTTAACTATTTCCATGGACTCTTCGGAGCCATAGAAAGACTTCTGGTCACACGGCAAATAGTCATTGCTCATGGCGGGCGAGAGAGCTGGTGTTATGGGTGATTGCACGCCACACTTGTGATTCATTAAATGGTGGCGACGCCTGAACTTCATATGGCATTTTTCACATTCGAAAGGCTTTTCGCCATTGTGCACCAGCATATGAGATTTCAATTGATTAGAGTCACTGAATTTGCCGTCGCATATTTCACAGGTATAGGGACGCTCGCCGGTGTGAACTCTTAAGTGGCGCCTGAGGTTGGCCACTTGCACAAACTGGCGATCGCAGTGAGAGCAATGATAGGGCTTCTCCCCCGTATGCAAGCGCATGTGGGTCTTCAGGTGATGATCGCGCGTGAAACGTTTGTGACACTCAGGACACTCAAAGGGCTTTTCGCCAGTATGAGTGCGCTCATGATTTTGCAAGACATGTTTGTAGCCAAAAGATCTAGAGCATATTTTGCAGGTGAAACTTTTATCGCGAGAGGCAGCATCTTTGTTGGCATTGTTGGCCGGGCTAGAGGCATCATGCGCTGAGGAATTGGGTGAGGAGCCCGAGGAGGGCGGTGAAATGGGTCCCGTATTACTGTACAAATCATTAACACTCATTGCTATTTCCATGCCGGGTGACGTTAAATCTTTTTTCATCGTCAGCTTGCGTGCTTTCTTGAGCGGTATTTCTCCTTGTGCCGAGGCGTTCGGTGAAATCAGGTTGTTATGGCTGTGTTTGTTGGGTTGCGGTGTATTGATGTTGATGGGTGAAAGTGGGGAAGCGGGTGGTGAATGTGGAGCAGCATGGGCCAAATTTATGCCAGCCGGATTACCAGCGGCCCACGAGCCAAACAAGGTAGCGGGATGATGGGGAAATAAAGTGGATGCCAATGTGGACATGGGAAGTTGGGCCATAAAGGCGGCAGCGGCTTGACGATTGGCAGCCAATAATTGTGTGGGCGAGAGCATGCTAAAGGCTGAAGCAGCGGCAGCTTGTTGCAGTCCAGGATACATGACGCTGTTGGTGGAGGTATTGGCGGACATAGGTGGTGATAGAGACAAAGAGTGGTCGGCTTCTTCGCGTTGCTGTATACCAGCTAGAGCGGCGGCTAAGGCTAAAAGTAAGCACAAGTTAAGGCAAGTCGTTACTTAAAAAAAAAGAAAGCTACAGTAGACAACAACTGTGTGCAACACAAATTTTTTTGTGGGAAAAACTGTTTAAGCATTAAAAAGCACAAATTTCTCTTAAATAAAAAAATTTTCTGCTCTTGAAAAAGAAAAAAAAATATTTTTTAGAAAATTAAAAAAAAAAATTATTTAGAACATTTTTTATTAGAAAATTTTTAGAAATTTTTTTAGAAAACTATTTAGCAAATTTCAAAAATTGGCTTGTTTTTATGGTTAAGCAATTGTCTATATGTATGTATGCATATAGACAATTGCTTAACCATAAAAACAAACCAATTTTTAAAATTAAATAAAGACATTGTGTCAAATAAATATACTTCAGTATTTAGCAAATTTGTTAGAAATTTTTTTTAAATTTTTAAGAAAATTTCTTAAAAAATGTTGAAACAATTTTTTAGAAAATTTTTAAGAAAATTTTTTAGAAATTTTTGAGGCAATTTTTTAGACAATTTTTAACAAAATTTTTTAGAAATTTTTGAGGCAATTTTTTAAGAAAATTTTTTAGTAAATTTTTAAGAAAATGTTAACGATTTTTGGGAATTGCAAACTCAAAAAACTTAAAGCTGTTGCAATTCCTTTTTTTCCTATATTGCAGTCACATTTGACGCTGCTGTTGGTTTTTATTTTATTAAATATTTTACTTACATCTTGTTTGCGCGTCCTGTAGCAAAGATATGGCCATAACTCTTTGCCGTCTATGCGAATGAGTGATAAATTATTATAATTTAATTAATTTTTTTTTTTAATTTCTTGTAATAAACACGATTATCCAAATGCTGATTTTTTTTCTTTAATCCTTAGATTGGTTTTTGTACTATATTTTGATTCACTTTTATTATAGTTTTCCTTTTGTTTTGAGGTATGATTGATTAATTTCGTTTAAAAGAGGTATTTTACGTTTGTTTTGTTTAGCAAAAAAAAAAAAAAAAATGGTTGATTTAAGTTTTTATTTCTTCAAGACACTTTTCCTATGTTGGTCATGAAATATGAAGGATAAGGGCTGGTTAAAATTGTAATTTGAAAAGGATATGATGTTAAAACAAAATCCTGTAAATTTTAACACTAATGTTTTTTAAAAATATCATTGTTGTTTCACGTTAGAGGATTAATGGGTTACTTATTAAGTTAAAAAAAATACTCGTATCCTTTGATTTGTTGCTGTTGTTGTCGATGTTTTGTATGTGAAAGTTGTATAATTGTTTATTTTTTTTATATAAAAAATATTTAATTACATTAAAAAATAACACTTCATTTTTTTTGTTGTTGTCTGTCCATTAAACTTATTGCTATATCTAGTTGTTTTAATTATTAAGTGTGAGTTTGTTATGCTACTATACTATTGTTATTTTAATATGTATATATGATTATAACTTATGTATTTGTTTGATGTTCTCTGTTAAAGAATCAAATCACAACTGATACTTTCACTCCAAAAGTGCATGGTTTATGTACTGGTGACATTCTTGCTGCTCATCATCACTCAATTGTTATTGTTGTTGGCAACAAAAACAACCCTGCCAAACGACGCGACGAACCCCTGTTAATGCATTATCACCCAAAACTTACTCTTTAACATTCCAAATACTCTTTCACTTAAAAATGTATGTACAACAACACAGTTCATTACGGAAACTCGCTCTCTCATAGCCAGTTCTCTTTCGGGGCAAAACTGTTATTATTTTTATTGAAATGCTTCTTTTTGTTATACTTTTTTGTTTTACTTTTTTGTTCATGTGTGTTTTCAAAGGAACAGGTAGTTTTAAGTTTTTTTTTGTGTGTAATTCCCGTCTTTTTTTCACTCATTTCATTTGAATTTACTGTTGTTCTTGCTTTTGCTTGTAGTATAAATATATGTACATATCATCTGCCTACCCTTTTGTTTTGTTGTTGCGGCTATTATGTAAATTTACTTCAACTTCTCCTTTTTTTTCTTTCTGGTTAATCTCAGCGGCTTTTAGCGTTACAAGAAAAAAAAACTAGATTACCTAAGCTGCTTTAAGATTTTTTTTATTGCTCTAATAAAAGTTTAAACTCATGCACAAACACACATAAACGCACTCACCTTAAATTCCTTTACTAAAAGTATTGGGTTGTATTGGGTTGCTTTTGCCTTAACTATGAGTGCGAGTGATACATACGGTGGCTGGCGCAAGGGGAAATTATGTACATACATACACAAATAATTTAGGTGCTTTGTTTAAAATTATTTTCCACAATTTTTTAATTAAGTTTTTTTATATTATTGAAATACATACAGAGACCCCTTTTAGACACATAAAGTTTACTCTGCAAAGTCTTCATTCAACTGGGAGAAAGACAGTATGAGAAAGTATTTCTCCCACGTCATACTACATATCGAGCCATAACCGCCAAAAACAGCATAATCGACAAAATTTTAATGACCCCATTTTTTTTTTTTTTTTTTTTTTTTTTTTTTTTTTTTTGACAAAAATCGATTACTTATGATCGCAAATAATCGATTTTGGTCAAAAAATTAAGTTCGAGAATTATGTCGCTTAAGCTGTTTTGGCAGTTATGGCATGATATTTTTGTAGTGAAAAGCATGGCTGATAGATATGACGATTTCTCGACATATGTGGCAATTTTTCAACTTGTTTGGCGACATGGTGATTTTTCTGGCGATAAATAAATTTGTTGGCGATTTTTTCCGGTGATAAATAAATTTGTTGGCGATTGTTATGGCCAGGGACAGGGGTTTCATGCAAATGCATGTTTTTTGCTTTAACCCTGATAATGGCAAGAACGAAATATCTTTACTAAACAATTAGGTTGTGTAAAAACGGCATCAATTTGTTAGTGCATATTTTTGCATTTGTTGGTCATAAATGCATATTTTTGCATAATTTGGTCATAAAAGCATATTTTTGTCTCATATTTTGGTTTTAAAAAATTTATTGTTGACAAATTATTAATGCAAATCTGTTTTTCAAATTTATATGCATGAATTGTTGTAAAAATTAGAACGATTGTACAAGCACACACAACTGCCAAATTTAATGGAAATTGACATTTTGATAGTTTCAAGTGTAAATTGTCTGATATCAAAGCCGAATAATAATAGCTAGCATTCAATTCATTGTATAATGGTTGAGTTAAATAAATATATAGAAAAAAGAATCATTTAAATTTGAGCCGAATACATCCACGACGTTACAAGGCCCTTTCTCAATGCACAAAAGCTTTCTAAGAACAAATTGTGTGAACTTCATATTCAAAAATATAAATTTTCTTTTTCTATTTACGTATCGCTCCTATACTACAACATAAACATATCTCAAAAAATGCGTGTTCGGATTATATTATATTTGATCTTGTGTAAAAATTTAATTTAAACACACCTCTTGAGAAAAGAATATATTTTTATATCTTTATTTAGTTGTTTGCAAGTTAAAAATCTTTCTTTTGAATAAAAAATGTTTAACATATGTGCATATTTTATTGTTTTTAGTGCATATTTGTCGTTTATGAGGTCATATTTTAGGCGCCTAAAATACCTTTTTTAAGTGCATGAAGTCCTTGTCCCTGGTTATGGCTGTTCATTTTTAAACAAAATTCAACATCAAAATTTTTTAATTCAGAAAAATTAGTTTTATGAAGGAGTAGTTTCAAAAATAAATCCTACCAAAACTCTTCTGCAAGAAGTTAAAAAAAACATTTTGATTTTGATAATTTTTCTTACATTTAATTATAGTCATTAATTCGTTTTGTATTTGGATGAGAAATATTTACAAGAAATAATTGTTGGCGATTTTATTTCTAATTTTGGCGATTTTCTGTTAAATTTTGATCCTATAATTTTATAAAAATTTATATTAAGAAAGTGTTATATAAAATTTAGTATCAAATATTTACTAAGAAAATTTTTTTTTTGGCGACTTTTAGCGATTTTTAAAATCAATTTGGCGAAATAGTTCGGAAAAAATATGACAACCCTGCGCCTTCCGGTAATTCATTTTGCTCTAAATATATTTTTGAATTGCTTTTCATTTTCTTAATGGTCATCAAAACCATTAAAGTGGAATTTAAAATAATATAATTTTCTTGTCAAGACAATACCTTTACACCCTTCAACTGAGATTTTATTTTCACAAGAGAAAATTAATATGAAAAATTATTTTGTATCAATTAAAATTTTGTGATATTAAATAAAAAAATAATGAAATTTTCATAAATAAACAATTAATTAATTAATTACATTAATTAAAAAAATTCATTATCGATTAAATTAAATTATTAATTGCACTTATTTAGTGGTGAACACTTTCTTCTGCGTTATTTTGATACAAGTTCGCTTATTAATTCATAAATTTTAATTTAATGGCATTTTTTTTAGAATTTTTTATTCAAGTTACAGAAATAAAAGTTCCCCGTTAGATCGAAATACCTTCATCATTAATATTATTTTTAAAATTATAAAGCCTTTTACTTCTTATAAATGTTCACTTCCCAGAAAACAGGAAATTTAATTATTTTTTCTCTTTGAAAGATTAAGATACCAATGGCCTAATTCATAAAAAATATTTATTTAACTCTCTACATATTGTCACCTAAAATCTAAAAGGCCGAAAGTACACTTTTTACTATTTTACAGGAGAAGCAAAAAACTTCATAAATTTAATACTATTTATATGTTAGGTGCCAAATTGAATAATGAATAATATCGGTATTTTTGAACATATCGTCGCTGTTTTAACTAACTGACCTAACTGACATTTTTTTTTGAAAAATCAGTTAAGTCCTCTACTAGACTTTATAAGTCATAATACACATTGTCTACAATATTCATGACTGTAAGCATTACTTTTGTGGCTATATAAGTAAAAAGATTTCTGACGCTGCCATAAGAATGAATGTATAAAACAACCATAAAAACTGCTCTCATGTTAAGTTTTTAAAATGTTAGTTAGGTCAGTTAGTTAAAACAGCGACGATATGTGAGTAAAATTTTAGGAAAATATGTATTTTGGTTAATCACATCATAATCAATCAAAAAGTCTATTTTGAGTAGTGAGTAGTGTTTCTGTGTAGTTTGAAGTTCGTCCGACAGATGGCGCAATATTTAGTTTTTTCGTGTTTTGCCCGATAGAGATTAGCGCGATAAGCCTATGCTGTGTTTCGCTGAAGGCGTTGGGTCCTCAATCAGCGTGTAGTGGCGTTAATTAGCCCGATACCGCAGACTTGCAGTGAAAATAAAATTTGTAGGCAAAACAACGTTTGCCGGGTCAGCTAGTATTTTATTTATAAAGGGCGTATGCAACAGATTTACATACAAAATTTGTTTTATAAACCTTTTTATTACAAAAAAAAATATTTTTTAATAAATAAAGGTAACTTGCTTCCACCAAACTTATTTTTTTATGTCCTTTTATGCAGAAAATTTTTATTCACTATCACTATTTTGGAAAAATTTACGAAAACAATTGTTTTTACTTAAAAATTTGTTTAAAAAAACATATATATTTGGGTTTTTAAAACAAACTCTTTTTTTATTAATACTACCCCTTGACTTGCATACGAAAGGTTCCATATACATACATATGTATATGTCCCTTTTCTCGTTTTTTGAATTTTTTTTTTGTTTTTGCGATTTTTGTTTCTTTTGAATATTTTTTCGTTTTGCCATTTTTTGACAATTTTATTTCTGGGAATTTTTTTTTTTTTTTTTGGCTGGTGCTTTTTTATTTTAGGCGATTTTTTTCGGTTTTTGGAAATGTTTTTGACTTCTTTTTAATTTGAGCAATTCTTGTATGTTTTGGCGCTTTTTTCATTTTGGCGATTTTTTCGGTTCTTTCGGCGATTTTTTAGTCTTTTGGCGAACTCTTTACAGTTGGTGATTTCTTTTTGGTGATTTTTTTTTTTTCATTTAAAAGCTTTTTTCATTTTGGCGATTTTTCGTTTCTGCATTTTTTAAATTTGTGTGATTTATTAGTTTCAGCGTTTTTTGAAAAATTCAAAAGTTTGCCTCCAAGATAGTTTAAATTACATTAACTGATAGAATACCATTTAATATAGATGTTTTAAATTTCAATGTTAGTTGGTGTAGTCTGCATTAAAATACACTCACTTTGAACATTTCAAGTGTCTATAAATAACTGTCTATATGTATATAACATTAGAACTTCAATATGTTTCGTTGCTCCCTTTAGAACACCGTTTAATTTTTAGCTGTCATATATGTATGTATGTATTTGCTGTAAGTTTAACTAATATATAATGTACGTGTATTAAATGTACATATATAAAATAATAATAATTAATGGAATTAAGGCCCTATGCTCCTTGTAGGAACGACGGGAACCTATATATATATATATATATATATAATGGAATTAAGAGATTAATTAAAAATATATTTGCTTTCAACTAAAGGGTTTAATTGTATGAAGCAAAGTAGCTATTAACTGAAAATAAATTTACGATCAGTTAATCTACCGTTTTAATTAAATAATTTATTTTAATATTTAACTTTTATTTGACGCTTGTCAAAATTAATGCAGATCTCAAAACAAGTTTGATTTTTGCTGGGTAAGCAAGTCTAGATGCATTTTGTTGCTGCTTAGTCAAATCATCAGTGTACTTCAAACATAATTCAAAAGAAAAGCTTGCGAAATCCCCCTCACCCCCCCCCCCCCCCCCGCTGACATTGTTTGTGTAAATGAGCGCTATATTGTTTTTTTTTAATATTATGCAATTTATGGAATAATTCGCAGCAAAACGGCAGTAATAATAGCAATAAAGTACTCAATAATATTGCAGAGTCTATTAACAGCTTTACATATTCATACCCTTCCAAAGGCCCACAACAATTCAAATATTTCTTTGCTCTGCTGCTCTATGGGCTTAATATTACAAAATAAAAACATTTACCCCTCTTTGTTATTGTAAAGGAAAAAACTCTCAGTTTTTTAAAGCAGTTTGTCGTTTCCTTTATTGAAATGATTAAAGGGCGCATACTCCATTTATAAAGAGTAGTTTTCGTAAAAAACAACTGCTTGTTTCTACACTGTGTCCGTGTTGTTGTTGTTGCTTATACGCACACGAAAAGCAAAGCCAACAACGACAACAACAATACTAGTATGTACGAGAAAGTAGCTCCCTTTTGTTTGTTTTACATTATTTCATCCCCTTTTTTTTATTATTATGTAGTGTTAAATTCGAAAAGAGATGTTTTTGTTGGTTGATAAAAAAAAGATTGTGTATTCGTTTCATACGGTTATTTACTCTTTCATATGTTTAGTGTGCGTTTGATTGAATGTGTGTGATGAGTATTTCCGTTTTTTTTTGTTTTTGTAAAGGTATGTGTAAATTAAAAAAAAGGGAAGTAATGGTTATTTTTTGTTGCTGCTTTACGGCGCCATATGTAATATGAGTGAATCTTTTTTATATGTACATGTGGTAA
The DNA here is from genome assembly GCA_949987645.1 of Tachina grossa. Taxonomy (NCBI): domain Eukaryota; kingdom Metazoa; phylum Arthropoda; class Insecta; order Diptera; family Tachinidae; genus Tachina; species Tachina grossa. Next base: position 134,593,267 of record OX465278.1, on the reverse strand, counting down.
AGGGGATACAATGAGCACTTTTGTGTATGAAAATATATATGCATGAATGTATCTATGTACATAGAAGTGCAGGGGTAATAGATATGAGTGATTTTTTCTGGTTGAAATGAAAAGGGGAATGAATGAATATTTTAAAATGAAATTTATTTATTTTTATAGTTAAATAAAAATATTTATATAAAGATTTTTTTTATAAAATAACAATATTTTTTTAAATCATTTTAAATATTCATAAAACGGATTTCCATACAAAATTGGTTTTTTAATTAGTTTTTTAAAACCAAATAATTTTAATGAATAAGGCACAAAAACCATATTATGTATTTTTATTTTATTTTATTTTTTGATATTCTTAACAAAAGTTTAATTGACTTAAATACATTTTTAGTTGATTTTTGGTTTATTTTCAAATAAATTTGTTTATTGCGGGAATATTTTTTCTGTGTTTCTAAAATGCAACAAATCCTTGGAAAATACCTTTTTTTGGGTAAAAATTTATAATTTTTTTTTAATTACATTCAACTCTTTTTTTTTATTTTTATGATGGATACATTCCTAACCCCCCGTCTAGACTGGCAATAAAATCATTAACATATATTGCAGCAAATGTCATATTATTGATATTGCCAATGGAGACAGCTCATTGCCAGTACTTGCAATAATTTTGGCAATAATTGTCAACAGTTTTTCGTTGACAATTATTGCGAACGTGAAACGTCAAACTCGGTGTTAATTTATGTTCGACTTTTCTGTATTGCGTTCAGCATTTCGATAATATTATTGAAATTTATAAAATATACATATGTATGTATATTAAAAAAGGAAAATAGTCTCTTAAAAACGTGTGTAGTGAATTAATTTGTATTATTATAAGTTTTTAAATATAAAAAATTTTTCGATTAACCAGATATTTACAAGTGAATTATATTTTTATTCTGCACCTTCCCTGTTGACTTTTTCCATATTGTGGCTACGATTTCCCATAGCCTTAACATAAGTAAAGCAATAAGCAATATTGTTCCGCTATTCTGCCGGCGTTATTGCTATATTGCCAACATATTTATTGCCAGTCTAGACGGGGGGTAAGGAAATTGTGCAAAAAAAGCCGTGCAAAAAATACATGCAACATATGGAAAAATGAATGATACTTTCCATATCTTAAAAAAATCGTGCAAATTAAATAAAAATACAAACATTTACTGAGTAAAACTTGAAAAAAAATTGAATGTCAATGTTATTCAATGAATTTTATTAAAAGAGTACACGTTTAATAACAAAATTAACCCATTTGCAAAAGAAAAATCAAATAAAATTTTATTTCGAACATGAAGGATTAAAATTAAAAGTAAATTTTACAGGTACTCGTCGGTTTTGTATAACGGGATTCAAAATAATAAATCAGAAAGAAACACACACATATATGTATACATATTAGGGCGAATTCTAAAATTGTATGATAAAATACATATACATATATTATAAATTTTTAAAGTGCTTTGGAAATGCATAACCTTCTTTATCTACATGTAAAAATTAAAAAACAATATGGTGCAGGTTCAATATACATATTTGTGTAAAAAGATCATTTTTTCTTATTTTTGAAGCGTGCTATTTCAAAATCGTGTAAAAAAAAGATGGTGTAAAGAAAGAGCTGAGTGTATTATGAAAATCGGCTAAAAATTTAAGACTATATTAGTAACCTAATGAAAACATCCAAATCCACAAAAATCACTGTAGGTAATAACACATTTTTTTGCATTTTTTTTTTTTTTTTTGCTCTGAACATACTTAACGTATTTTAATTAGTTTTAAATCGAATAATCGATTAAGTTTTTAAATTTTTGTTTACTGTACGTAGGTAAAAAATATATTAAGTTTTATATCAAAAATGTTCTTGTTATTTATATATGAAAGTAATAGAATAAAGTAAACGAGATTTAACGAATTTTCGGGACATAGTTCGTTAAGCTGGAACACCACTGTACATGCTTAAACAATTTACGAGAAAGTATTTAATGAAACTGTGTTTATTATTTTCCATTCAATAATTTAATTAATTTTGAAACTTAATTATACATATTTAAGTATTCCAGTTCCTTAAGTGTATACATACCGACAATAATTTTTTACTCTATATAAAATCACAAAAAAAAAATGTTCAATTATATATGCCTTATATTTTTATATTTTTATTATTATATATATATTTTTAAATATCACCACATTAACCAATTCTGAATTGTAAATGATTTCATTATTATATTTTCTTAATTCACAACAATCTTTATCGTGTATTTGTGTATCAAATACACTTTTGGTTTTTTAATTGTGAACACCCTCTGTGTTGTGTATTAATGTATTTCGTATTTTTAATGAAAAAAGAAGAACAAGCTACATACAAATTCTCTCAGAGAGCCTTTCTTTGAATAGAACATTTTAAAAACATATGAAATAAAATTGTAATAGTGTATTTCATTTTTATATGAAAATTTCATACAACAAATGTTACACTCTTGCATTTAATATTTTTTTTTTTTTTTAATGCATGTTTTTTTTTATTTATTGTATCTTCAAATATGAACTAACAATAAGTATTCAAATCTTAAGTCTATAAAAAAATTATTAGGCCCGACCAATGTCGGACATAAGCTTAGTGATAGTTATTAATAATACATAAGTAGTGATAAGCAACAAAAAGAAAAAAGTGTTTTCAAGCAGCTTCATCATCTAGAGTGTTGAATATTAGAGCCCGTGTATCTCTCTTTTTTAAGCGGATGTGCCCAGTAAAGTTCAAAATATTACGAGCAAGCGGATTAGGATGTGACTCGAGTTTTGTTAGATATTTGCCTGCGTATTTTACAATTTCTTCAGTCACTAGTGGCATATTCAAATCGCGATGTATATTTGAATTTTTGATGTACCATGGAGCCGATGTTATCATGCGTAAAATTTTATTTTGCCTTCGTTGAATTTTCTCTACATTTGAAGCTGAAGCAGTGCCCCATAGTTGAATTCCGTAACACCATATTGGCTTTAAAAGCGACTTGTATATTAAAAGTTTGCAGTCTAGGCTAAGTGTTGAATTTCTACCAATCAGCCAATGTACCTGAGTTAATTTAAGTTTCATTTGAGTTAACTTAGAGTCAATGTGATGTTTCCATGTAAGTTGTCGATCAAGGTGTAAACCAAGATATTTCACATGTGAATGTTGAGAAACAACTTGATTGTTAATCCGAATGGGGGAGCAAGTATCTCTTCTTAGGGTGAACGTTATATGGACACACTTTTGTTCATTGACTTTAATTCTCCATAAGTTTAACCAAAGCTCCATCTGGCTAATGTGTTCCTGGAGTTTGCGGGATGCCTCATCAGGGTTTTCGTGCAAAATAAGGCAGGCTGTATCGTCGGCAAATGTGGAAGTATGGATACTACTGCTCACAGGCATATCACAAGTATAAATCAAATATAAAACTGGTCCCAGTATGCTCCCCTGTGGCACACCGGATGAAATAGTTTCAGGCCTACTCGTAAAGTCTCCTTCCACAACAGTGAACTTACGGGAAATAATGTAACTTTCCAAAAGATTTAAAATGTTTATTGGTAAGTAAGTCTTCAATTTTAAAATTAGGCCTTCATGCCACACTTTATCAAATGCCTGGGAAACGTCAATAAAGAGCGCAGAACAATACTTTTTTTCCTCAAAAGTTCTTCTTATAAATTGAACCAGTCTGTGAGTTTGTTCAATGGTGCTATGCTGACTTCTAAAACCAAATTGATGGTCTGGTATGCACCCACTACTAATTAGAATTGGGGACAATTTTGTTTTGAGCAGTTTTTCGAAAAGCTTTGACATAGTTGATAGTAGACTTATTGGCCTATATGACTCAGCCTTGGTTAGATCTTTGCCCGGCTTTGGAATCATTTTAACCTTGGCAAGCTTCCAGCTGTGTGGATAATACTCCAGTCGTAAAATGGCATTAAATATGAATAATAGGATTCTCATTGCAATACGAGGCAAGTTCATAAGCATCTGGTTACTAATTCCATCAATACCCGGAGCTTTCTTCGGGTTGAGTTCGGCAATTAATTTTTGTAAATCACGCGTCTTAAACTTTATGTGTTGAGGGGGTAGAGCGACTACATTCGGCAAATCAGCAACACCAGTATATATGTTTGGCGTAAAAACGGATTTTAAGTGCTCAGCAAATATTTTACCTTTTTCAGTATCGCTTCTTGCCCAACTTCCGGTAGATGTGCGTAGAGGTGGCTTATACTCAATGGGTGTTTTAAGCTTTCTAGCAGCGCGCCACAAGGAGTAATTAGACGCTGGTGTGACATCAAGACCTTCCAGATAATTTTTAAGAGATGCAGTTTTTTCAGACGCAAGCAACTCTTGGAGTCGTTTAGTGCACTCTTTAAATCTGATTTTATTTTGTGGTGATCTGTGCTGTTGCCATTCCCTTCTAGCTCTTCTTTTTTCACGTACGAGACGTTCAATGTCTGTAGAATAAATTTTATTAAACCCAGTCTGCGGATGGGAGATAATGGCATGTTCAGCAGCCTGTTTAATATTCTCGCTGAGATTGGCAATGTTAGATTCAATATCATCGGATGTTCTAAGCGTAATGTTTTCCGTACAATGACTACTGAGATATTTTTTGAACCCCAGCCAATTAACACAATTGATCATCTTCACATATGGGTCAGGTAAGTTACTTCTTAAGGCACTACAAATTGTAATGATCGTCGGAGAGTGATCGGACGAAAGATCAAGAGAAGCTTGAACTTGAATTAAGTCCCTAGAGATATTTTTTATGACGCCAAAATCTATAACATCCGGAATTTTTTGTATGTCAGTAGGCCAATAAGTGGGCTCCCCACTCGAAATGACATCCAAGCCCATTTTTGAAATAGTGTTGAGCAATGCTCGACCTCTGGGGGTAATAAGACGCGAACCCCAGAACGTATGCTTAGCATTGTAGTCGCCAGCTGCTACAAAACAAGGTCCAAGAGATTTGTAGAAATCCTCATATTGATTCTCAGTGATTGTATTTAATATGATAATACAATCGATACAGAGGTACAAGAGGTTTTGTGAATTAAGCAATTGTATCGTAACTATGTTTAGTTATCATTTTTCGTTTTTATATTAACGCCCCAACTTCTATGTGGTTGGTTCCACTGTTTTCGGATGAGATCGAACTATTTTTTTTTGTACGAAGTTTTTCGTTGATTCTTTCTCGAATCCTCAGCTTAACCATTAAGGAGAAAAGGCGTAGTGGTATATAATTATTTTGAATTTAACTTTACATACATATAACATCAATAAATGTAAGTGATTGAATTAATATAATTTTGACTGATATTATTCAAAAGGAAAGAACGCTCGTGATATACGATATTTCCTTATCACTCCACCCATCTCTAAAATACCTAAAATCAAATCCGCCTTTGTTTAGCCATTTTCCTTCAAATAATTCATATGTTCAAATCCTCTTGAGTTGACTTAATATATACTAATATTCCCATAGTATATTAAACAAAAAACATATACCACAAATATACTTATATTTATGTAGTTAACTTAACTCAGGGATCTTTTTTAATGCACATTCACTAGAAAAACTGAAACACAAAAACAAACTAGACAATCTGTCACACACGCTTAAATTTTTTTTTTTTTAATTTTGACAATGTCCTTGCCTTAGTTTTTTTTTAGCAGTTTTTTAATGACAAAAAATTGCTTCCTTAAACTGACCTGTTGTAATGGATGGCTTCGAAGACGGACAAACAGTAAAGTAAAAAAGAATAATGTATCAAGTGGTAAAAAAAACAAACAAAAAAGTCATAAAATTGGTATTTAGTAAAAAATACACTCATTACCTTTTTAATTTGGAAAAAGTTTTGGAAATTTTATATAGTAAAAAACGTGAGGAAATAGATGTGCAATAAATATGCTAAAAAAATGTGTCAATGAATATTATTATTTTTTAAATGGCGTATAATAAAAAAAGAAAAAATAAGAAAGGAAAAGAAACGACTGCAATAAGAGTTGGAATATTTTGCATTTTAGGAATATTTAAGGCCTATTGGATTAATAAAAAAATTTACTTAAAATTTAAAATTTTCGTAACACACTTTCCCCATATTCATAACAAAATAAAATGAATTTGAAATCTGTTTTAGGAAAATTTTGTATGAATAATTTGAAATAAAATACATTTCAAAATCATTTAAAATTTTATGAATATGGTGGTAAATATTTTAATCGCTGTTTTTCGTTCGAGATAAAAAAGAATATGTTTGGGCAAATAATATAATATATTATCTTGGTTAATCAGTTACTCTGTTCTAACGACTGTTTCTGGCAGACGAGCCCCAAAAAGAAGTATAAATAAAAGTGTCGGAGCTTCGAAAATTTATTTATTTATTTATAATATCCAATAAATTTTTAGGCCTATTAGGCTAATTAAATCCATATGGTGGGTTAATTTAAAGGCGGCTTTAAGGCTCTCTATATTATGCAATTTCTTAACTGTCAGAGACTTTAAAACCCTTGCATTTTAGATAAAATAATTGTTGCAATTTTTAATGTATAACTTTGTAAAAGCTATTATTTAACACTCTAATTCCATATGGCTATTTTTCTATTTTTCGTCGAAAGGCATCAACTAAGTAACCTTCAACAGGGATATAATAAATTAAAATTATTAACATAATCCTCATAGGCCTTATTAGCTAAAGGAAAATAATTCATCTAAATAAGTTAAAATGTTCTCAAAAAAGCCATTAAACAATGTTTAATGGTTGCTTGATTAATCGATTAATCAATTAACCGACTACCTTTTTAATAAAATTAAAAAAATTTATTAATTCGATTAATTTAAAATTAAAAGTACAAAAGCATTAAACCCTTAATCATTTAAAACTCAGTTAATATGCAAACTTAAATAATTAAACGATTAGTCGATTAATATTTTAATTAAATTTAAAAAAATTCAATTAGTTTTAAAATAAAATGTCCTAAAAACCAATCAGTCTATTAATCGATTAAGAAATTGTTAGATTAATCGAATAACCGATTACTTATTTAATTAATTAACTTTTTAATTCTTGATGTATCGTTTAATCGATTATCCATTTAAACGATAAATTAATTAATTCATTAACATTCCAATAAAATAAAAAATCATTTCTATTAATTTTACATTAAAATGTTCTTAAAAAGCATCAGCCCATTGACCTATTAAAAAGTTGTTTGTTTAATCAATTACTTATTTAATCGGGTAATTTATTAAGAGATTAATCCATTAAAAAATTTGTTGGAGTAATAAGTTCATCGATTACTGATTTAATCGGTTTAGTCGATTAATTATTAAATAAAATAAAATATGTTTCGATTAATTTTAAATTGAAATATAAAAAAAAAACATAAATATATTAATCGATTAACTGTTTAGTAAAATAAAAAAAAATGTTCTATTAATTTATTTTCATTTTTTTGTTCTATTAATTTAAATTTAAATTGCTGTAAAAATGCCAACATCCCGTAAATCGATTAAATAGCTGTTTGATTAATCAATTAACAGAGCAATCCATTGAAACGTTGTTTAATTAATCAATTAATCGATTGCTCATTTCATAGATCACGTTATTAATCGATTAACTTTGCAATAAAATAAAAACAAATTCGATTAATTTAAGGCCCCTATTATTATTTACAACTAAATGGATAGTTTAGTTGTAGTTGTAAAATTTTTATTATGGATTACAACTTTTTTCACCTTGATACCTTGATACAACTGCTTTTTATCAGTTGTATTTTGGTTTTTATTTCGAGTGTTGTATAAGGTTTGCTTCATTATTCCAGACGCCAACTAATCCCATTTGTCAACCAATATTGTTGCCACATTCATAAAACATGATATTTAAAAATAAAATACTAGATTAAATCTTAAAATATTTAAAATGTTTTGTGATGGCAACTATGGTTTCAAAAACATAGCATATATAAAAACCTATTCTTTTCAAACAATGTTTCGAATACAACTAAAATTTGTTGTAATTCAGAATGCCAAAAAACAGTTAAGTTGTTTTAAAGTTAAGTTGTTACAATTTCAACTAAACTTGGTTGAGTTGTAAACCGTAATAGGGGCATAAAATTAAAGTGTTCCAACAATATCAACAACCCGTTAATCGATTAAACAGTTTAATTGATTAATCGATTGCTTATTTATTCGGTAAACTTGGCAAAAGGTTAACCGATTAAAACGTTGTTTGATTAATTGGTTAATCGATTGCTCATTTAATCGGTCAATTAATTAATCGTTTGACTGTTAAAGAAGAAGTAATTCCTTAAATATAAAATTAAAATGTTCTAGAAAAAAATCAATCCAGTTGTTTGATCAATCGAGTGCTCATTTAATCTTTAAGCTACTCAATCGATAAGAAAAAGAATTGAAAAAAAATCGATTACAAATTACATAATTTTAAGTTCAAATGTTTAAAAAAAACCGACATCATTAATCGATCAAACAATTGTTTAATTGAATGATTAATCAAATACTCATTTGTTCGGAAAACTTTATTCATAAGTTTTAAATGATTAAAAAGTTATATGATTGATGGCTTAATAAATTGATCATATAATCGTTGCACTAATTATGCGATTAACTTTAAAAAAAAAATTCAATAAATCTAAAATTAAATTGTTTTAAGAAAAGTATAAAACTATTAATCGTTGCACTAATTATTCGATTAACTTAAAAAAAATTCGATAAATCTAAAATTATTTAAAAATTGTGTAGAACTATTAATCGTTAACTTAAAGAAAAAAATTCGATAAATCTAAAATTAAATTTTATTTTATTATTATTTTATTTTATTAATCGATTAAACAATTGGTTCATTAATCGATTAATAATTTAATCTATACTTATTAATATATTAAACGCTTAGTAAAATAAAAAAATCCATTGTTCGATTAGTATTTTAATCGATTAATTGATTAAGCGACTAATCGATTCTTAGTCTTTTTCTTTAGTTTGCTTAGATTTAAGTAAGTTTTAATTCTAGTATTCCGTTACTTAAAAAACAAATATATATCCCAAATATTAGCAGTATTTTTTCTTTCTTTCTCTTCATTTTTTTCACTAAAGCTCCTTTTAATATTTTTTATTTTCTTTAGCAAGCAAATAATGAAATTTTTTAACCTTGCAGCCTTTTCATACAAATCCTTAAATATTGTTTTTTAATTACCTTAACCACAAAGCGGAGCCTCATTTTTTATTCATGATAAGTTCATTATTTTTTTTTTTTTTTTTTTTGCTTATTGCTTGTGTCTTGTATGAAAGAAATAAATCTTAGTTAAAAAAAAAGTCCTCTTCCTTATTTATCAAAAAGGTCGCATTAATTGAAAAGTAATTGTAGGCATACTTGTGGCATGCGTCATGCTAAAAAAAATGCAACAAACAAACAAAAAACAGCAAGGCAACTCATTCAGTTATGCATTAAAAAAATGTCAGGTAAAAAAATATCTAGTCATTCCAAATAAATGCATGTATGCAATAATCACTAAACCCAAAGCAAAAAATAAAACCAACCCTTTTGAAAAAATAAAAAATAAAAAAATTATAATAAAAAAGCAAGTAAAAAACATTATTAGACGCACTCGCAGAAAAATTCTTGCTTAGTCTCTTAGATATAATTATTGAAAGTGTTTTATTATAATTTTAAAAAGCAGTTACAATTTCTTTGCCTTTCTCTTACCTCGCTGTGTCACAGTTTTGCGTTTTGACTTTTTAATGATTGTTTTATGGCGTCCCAAGGTGTTACTTAAAACAAGGACACAAGGACAACAGCAGTATCTACAAAAAACATACATATATACTCGTATTTAGGTAACTTCTACTGCTACAATCCAATACATACAAACATACGTACATACAGTTTGCATATCCTTACAAAAAAATATTTGTCCTTGCTGCTCTCTGTCTCTTTAAGCAACAAAAGGTTACTGGCAGTAATATAAACAATAGAGTTCTGATTTTCTGGCCGTAGAAAATTTCAAAATTTTCGCATAAATTTTATATTGAGTTCTTCTTGACAAAACTGACCGTTACAAAGTGAAACAATGCCAGTCAAAAATTCTGTCCAGTAGAAAGAAGAAAAAAAAGGGAAAGGGAAATAAAGACAATGATCCTGTTTAGAAGACAAAAGACAAGATGTTGTTGCTTGTTGCTGCAAATATTACGTAAAATTTAATCATTTTACTTAATCTTTTCGTTATGAAAAATTTAGTTTTGCATCTTTGCATAAACAAAAGATCATATTTTTTCTTCGCAAATATTTTCACCGTCACGTCACATACATCATACATAAGTAGTTCATTATTTTCCATTGCCATTTAAATGTTTTTATGTGTAATAATAAAGTTTTCCCAAGAAATCTGCATAAAAACCTTCCGTCTTTTAATGGAAAAACAAAGCCACGAACAAAAAAATATATATGTAGAACCGAATATTCAGCGAAATTCGTTATGTTCATAAAGAAATATTGACGGTTTCATTGTAAATATTAAGGGATTAAAATTCTTGCTGTTATCAATTATGCTTTTCTTTTTTCGAGAAGAAGAATTTTTTTTTTCTTTCAAAAATTTATAAAATCAATTTTGTTGGTGTGGCCCTCCGTCCGTATCGCTCTTGACATTGATAATAATATTTAAAGCAAATATTGCAAAGACGTATGTGTGTGTGTGTGTGTGTGTGTTTTCATTTACTTTGCGCTTAAAATTATTATAAATATGTAAATACAAACTTGCAGTTCTAATGTGCATATGCTCTTCCCAAGCTATTCAGATTCGAAAGTTAATATTAGATAAGGTTTCCTTTTGAGTCAGGGTTAGACGTGGCAAATACATATTTATATGCTGAAAATAATGTTATTTATGGGAGAGAGCTGTTTCTTAAGTCTGCTTGAAATAATTTTTAGAAAAAAACTTAGCCAACTTTAAAAAATATTTCCTGATATTTTTTAATATCAAACACTTGATGGTAAGGTTAGATTAGGTTAGTTTTTACAGGCTAACAGCTTTATGAGAAACCTTTGTGCTGTCAGAAGTTCCCTTCATCGTCCCACTAATAATACCACCTGAGTTGTTCTTCAATAAACATATTTATTCTTCTGGCAAAAGCATTGGCGTAGCTAGACATTTTTTCTGTGGGGGGGGGGGGGGAGGGGAGGCAAACACAATTTTTTTTAATTAGTGTTTTTTATGGGAATTGTTAAAATTTAAGCTTAAAATTTTTTAAACGCACTAATAATCCCAAATTAATATTTTACTTATTAAGTTAAATATATATCTTTTATTAAAAATACATTGAAATTGGAAATTAAAAAAATATATTTGACTTAATAAGTAAAATATTAATCAGTAAAATATTGGTTTGGGATTATTAGTGCGTTTAAAAATTTTTATACAGATTTTTTTTATTTAACATTTTTTTTCAATAACAAAAATTAAGTTATAATTAAAACTAAAATAACAAAACATTCAAAATAAAAACAATATATAGACAAAAAGTAAAGTATGTATTAGAAAAAAAGTAAATAATAATAATAATAATAATCAGGGACAGGGGTTTCATGCAAATGCATATTTTTTCCCTTAAACCTGATAATGGCAAGAACGAAATATCTTTACGAAACATTGAATTTGACTGAAAATGGCATCGATTTGTAAGTGCATATTTTTGCATATTTTGCTGAAAATTCATATTTTTGCATAATTTGGCCATAAATGCATATTTTGGTCTCATATTTGGGTATAATTACAAGTTTTGTGTCATATTTAGCCAAAAATTCAAATTTCAAAATATATTATTTATGAAAAATTATTAATGCAAGACTGTTTTTTGACAAATTAATGCGCTAGCATTGTTGTAGAAGGATTGTACAAGCACAAACACGTACCAAATTTAATAAATATTGTCATTTGGTGATTTCAAGAGCATATATCTTCTATTAAAGCCGAAAGTAGTAACATTCTATATAAAAATAATTATTTAAATTTGATCTGATTATATCTATAGACGTTATAAGGATTTTTTTCAATGCAACAAAGCTTTCTAAAAACAAGTTGATAGATCTTCACGTTCGAAAAATCTTAAATAAAAATAAATAAATAACACTTTTTTTCAATTTACGTATCGCTCCTTTACTGCAATATAAACATATCTCGAAAAATGCCTATTTGGAGTAAATAATGCAGAAAAAATCGTTGTCATATTAAATCTTGTGTACAAATTTAATATAAAAGGCTTGTATTCGCACCTCTTCAGAAAATAAAATATTTTTATATCTCTAATTAGTTTATGTAAATTTAAAACTTTTTTTTTTTTTTTTTTGAACAAAACTTTTTTTAAATATGTGCATATTTTATTGTTTTTAGTGTATATTTTGCGTTTTTAATGTCATATTTTAGGCGCCTAAAACACCTTTTTTAAATGCATGAAGTCCTTGTCCCTGATAATAATCTAATAATAATAAACTAAGTAATAATAAAATTAATATTCGTTTCCAACAAGTTTATATGCTCATATGGAAAAATTATTTATGTATATACTATATTTGAATACAATATTTTGAAAAGATACAAGCAAGAAATGATTTCATTCATCATTCATGATTTCATTTCTTAATAATTTATTATTTGATTTAAAAAAAAATTATCTGTTGGTGCATAAATAAAAATAGGAAATTGCCATTTATTATTTGGTTACCCTTCCAATATTGAAGTTCTGAATCAATACTATATTGTTGCGATGAATGAACATACATACATAAATAAGTACAAACATATGTATGCAAGTATGTATGTATACGTGTTCAATTGAAAAAAATTTTATGTGCGTATACATATATACATGCATACATATCGATAGTTGAGTTTTTCAGTGATTTCAATAAATTTCACACTAATACACCTCATCACAAAAATTTATTGCAATATTGTAAAAAATAGCGCTTTTACAAGCAGTTGTACAAAAAAGTTACATTTTGAATATAACAATTTCTATTATGTTTTACCTTCTTCTGTAAAGTTACAATTATTTGCGTTAGGGCCTTTCCATTTGAGACCAACGATATATTGACCTGTGTAAGTTGATATCCTATCAAAAATTTCGGTCATCAAAAGTACTGATACCAAAATTTGGACCTAGGAATATTTTTCACAAGTTTTCCACTAGTCTAACAAAGTTGTATATGAACATGAATTGTTTTTTTTTTTTTGTTTTCTAATAAAAATAAAACATATGTATACATGTTTAAAGAGGAAATTTTGATTTGTTCGATTTTCTGACGATTTTTCGGACATGAAATGACGATTATTTTATATTTTATCGGGATTTCGGTGATTTTTCCATCATTTTATCTGGCAGCCCTCGATTGAACCATAAATATGCATACATACATACATACATGTGTGTGTACGAGTATATATAGTATATGAATATATACATACAAGGTATTTGCAGATCATAATTTTTCTCTATTTTTTTAATTTTACTCTAAATAAAAATTGGTGGCTATTGTTACAAACAATTTGACAGTAGAAAATCTTAAGAACACCTTAAAACAACTTGTCTAGCTACTAACTACGTACACTAATACAATTTTATTAAGAATTTGTTGAAAGCTACATACACACATACATATCTACACACATGCATTATAAATTCACATGGAGTTTACTATTTGTGATGTTTTGAAGTGCTGTATGTAAACTTACAGTTTTTTGGGTATTTGTTATCTAATAAATGTATGCATATTTAGCGATTATTCGAAAAGTTTGTATAAAAATTACTGGTGATTTTCATGAGTAATTTTAAAATAAATAAAAAATAGAATTTTTTAATATTACAGGCAAAAGAATATGTTTTAAAAAGAATTTGTAATAAATCCTGGGGGGCAAAATCAAGTCAAGCCAGAAAGGCCTAGCTACGCCTATGGGCAAAAGTCCTGCATTGACCGATAGCCATCCATAAATTTCATTTTATCAGCAAGAGCCTGGCAGTGACACAGTGAATTCTCAACCGTTACTTCTTCTTCTTCTACAGGGTGACGCAGAATGAGCTATATGGCTTAAATGGTTTATAACTTTTTTATTTATGCGATTATTATAATTTTTTTTAAATACATTTTTTTTTAAATATTGGGGAATTTTTTGCAATTAGCTTTGAAAAATGATATGCTGTAGGTGGTGTCCATTTTCTGCTTCGCACATACGTGCTCTTTTTTTTAGCGAGAGAGAGAGAGAGAGAGAGTAAACATCTTATATTTTCCACAACTTTTCTTGAAATTTCAGGTTTAATGGCCATGATTTCATTTCGAATGTTGGTTTTTAGTTGGAATATAGTCACAAAACATACAGAAGTGTCACGAGACGGAAGATACGGGTATTTTTCAGGTTGTCTCGTTTTCCCTCAAATTTTGTCGTCGGTTTTGTTTTGCTACGTCTTTCTAGTGAAATACATTTTTATTAGCTGTGTTAATTGGTAAGTAGTAATACACTACAATATCATATACACTATACTTTTCTCTTTCTTCCATGAATTTTAACAAAAACCTGATTGGAGCTTTTTTTACCTGTCACTTTCTTCACTTCTGTGTATTCTGTGATATAGTTCTTGGTTCGTTAACGTACACTCTTTTTTTTTAAATATCCCCAAGGAAAACTGTCAGCAGCTGTCAAATTTGGTGAATCGCTCATTACCTAATTGTGAATAAAATATAAAATTCAATTATTTTTGTACGCTGTTCGATCGTGTAATGATTCATAATTAATTCCCCAAGTCTTCTTCACTAAATGCTAAAAAAAAACAAAGAAAGAATAATAATTAAAAAGGTTTTAAAGAATTCAAACCATATAGTTCATTCTGCATCACCCTGTATGTCACAACAACTTCTACAGAAGTTATTATATGAAACATTCAGTATTCTTACACGTGTACCTATATGGCAATGACGCTTTCCGGTAAAGCCAGATTTAAACTTAAATTAGACGTGACTTAGCCATAATGCCAGAACCATAACCAAACCAAAATTCAATTAGTTTCTATGGTAATAGATATGGCGTTGTGGCGAGTCACCTATAATCAAATACTGCCCATAAGTTTGGTTCGAACAGCTGTTTTCTGTGGTTATGGTTGTGACATGTCTGATGGAACCTTTAGTGTCTTTCGACGTTTGAGCTGGAATCTCTTAACGGACTTGGTAAACTTTAAAAACTTATATTAATTTTAAAATGAAACAAATGAGAATTCCATGGTACAATACAACACAGTGCTTTTACATTACAGCAAATTAAACATGCTTTTGTTAGTTTTAATTGTTATGGAGCTTGAAAAAAAGTCA
Source organism: Tachina grossa (assembly GCA_949987645.1). Lineage (NCBI taxonomy): Eukaryota > Metazoa > Arthropoda > Insecta > Diptera > Tachinidae > Tachina > Tachina grossa. The sequence goes on along the minus strand of OX465278.1, from coordinate 134,577,853 downwards.
GCGAATGCACAGCAGCTAATTTGACCCGAAATCTTGGCCAAAAGTAATTTTTTTTACTAACAATAAGTTTTTGTTAATGACGTTCGATTAAAAGCAATTCAAAGCAAATAACTACATATTTTGTTAAAAAAAATATCAGGCGGTTTATGGGCCTTATATATTAAGTTTTTTATGAGTTTTTAAACAAGAAGCAGAAAATCTTGCATAATATGAAGAAGAGAGGAGATAGTAAGTAATTAAAAAAACAACATATATTTTGGTGGACGTTATTGTTTTCGTTAATAAGACGTGTAATCTAACCTCAAATAAATTACTTTTTCCATAAATATATACTTCACATAAGCTTTTGATTATGTTGGCCGTGAGTTGCAGTGTTTTTCCTTGATAAAAAGTGTTAATGAAATAGTTGTTATTTCTTTTTTTTTTTTAAGTTTAACATTTGTTAACGCAGTAATAATCCCAAGTTATTATTTTACCTATTTAGTAAAATATTTTTTATTAAAAATACATTGAAATTGGTCATTGGGGGGTCTAGCTAGATCCTATGCGCATTTCACTGTTGCTAATGCGGATCATTAGGGAAGGGAACCTTTACCCAACGTTTCTTATAACAACTAGAGTTATTATGTTATAAACTTTCATTTAAACAAATTAGAAGCTGAACAAATTAAGGGTGGAAAACTATCGATGGCACTATCGATACTATCGATAGTTAATTTTTTTTTTGGGACTAACGATATTTTAATGCTCCAGTCGATTGATACTTGAAAACAATCGATATTTTTTAGATACTATAGATTTTCTATTATGGTATACCACTAAAGGCAAAAAAATTTAAATAAGTTGCTTTTCATAAACAAAAATAACTGATCTCACTTATTTTTCATGCAATTATTTTAGTTTTGTTGATAATTGAACTGACAAATAAAATTCTATTTTCTTTTGTTTTGTTTAAAAATATTTTGTTTTGAATTTTTAGTGCAAATAATACAACTTCGATACTATCACGATAGTATCGTCGATATATCGATAGTTTTTCTAACAAGTGACACTATCGATAGTTTTCCACCTCTGCAACAAATAACAAAGTTGAAACAACAACTCAATAACCAAAATTTTTTTCTATTTTCTTACTTTAGTACATTGGCTGACTTTTTTCAGCTGGAATTGTCTAAAGCTAAGTCTAAACGATATGTTGAATCAGCAAATGTATGCTTATGTTCATATGCTTTAAAATAACAACAAATCTTGCTGTCATCATATATATATGTTAGCCATCTACACAGTATGCTGAAAGTACCACATTTTTTAAAGTCAACATATGTCAGCAAATGATAATACAACATATGAGTTAGCATAAAATTTTTGTGTCTACATGATATGTTGAATTCCGTATTCTAATATACATATATGTTGAGTCATGTGAGCATTTGCTTAGATATAAAATAAATTTTGACAATTCTTTTTCTTTATTATAAATTTATGTATGTACACATTCAATTATCGCTTTCAGTGCAAAAAATTATATTTTTGGTTAATAAAACTTGGTGCAATTATACATGACGGAAATTGGCAAAAAGCTACAACAGCAAGATGACAAAGTCTAATAATGTTTTAAACTCTTCAAAATTGTTAAAACTACTAAAAACCACGCGAAAAGCTGCCTTTGTTGTGAACTTTGCAAAAAATCGCAAAAAATTGGCAAAATTTTAAGCAAGTCATAATAAGGATTAAAAACCGCTAAAACTGTAAGGAATGCAAAAAATTCGGCAAAAATCGCGAAAATTACATAAATTCGCCAAAAATTTACTAACAGCGGGATGATGACAAATTCCATAATTTCTTAAAAATCGGCAAAATTTTTAAGAGGCTAAAAGCATCCGAAAATTCGCTTTTATCTCGAACTTTACAAAAAGTCGCGACAAGTTGCAAAATTTTAAACAAACCATAATGTTGATTAAAAATCGCCAAAACTGTAAGGAATATAAAAAATTCAATAAAAGTCACAAAAATAGCGAAAATTCGCAAAAATTTACTAACAGCGGGATGTTGACGAATGCCAATATTTTTTAAAAATCGGCAAAACTTTTAGGAGGCTGAAAGCATGCAAAAAGTCGATTTTATTGCGAAGTTTGCTTTAATAAGATTGATTGTCTTCTTCAGAATCGCCTGAAATTTTTTTTTATGAAATTTTAATTTCCCTTAATTTTTATTCACCCGAATTTACCATGAACATTTCTGCAGTATATTTTTCGCGTAATGTGGAATTTTGTTGTTGTTTTTTTGCTTTTATTCTACTATTTTTGTTATTTTAATATTTACGTTATTTTTATTTTAAAAATGGCAAATTAGGAAACACGGTTCATACCTGAGCAGAGTTAAAGTAACAATTCTATATGCTATCAAATTTTCCGTATGCTGAAAAGCTTACATAGGCTTTTCAACAAATAACATATCTGACAGCATACATAGTAAATTTGTTACAAAGGAAAAATATGGTGGCTACACGATATGCTAAAATCTGGAAAATACGTTTGTTGACAACGTTAACAAATGCCCTTCATATGTGGTTAAGCATACGTATGTTGAAAAAATTTAGTGTCTGCACGATATGTTGGCACTGGTAACAAATTTTTTATCACAAATATGCTGATTCAACATATCGTCTAGACTTAGCTTAATATTTTGCTTATTAAGCCTTTAAAAAGACTTAATAATTTTTATAAATAAGGCTCTTAATCATTGTTTAATGAATGCCAACTGTTAAACACTTCAAAGTTCATCATTGCAATTTTCTGATTTTCACAGGACGTGCCATGGCCATAATGTCATAGCCATAACCAAATCAAAATTCAATTGGTTTCTATGGTAATGGCTATGGCGTTATATCGAGTCACCTATAATCAAACACAGTGTTGCCCATAAGTTTGGTTCGAACAGCTGTTTTGTATGGTTATGGCACATCTGATTGAACCTTAACAGCTTATATAAGATTTCTATAAACAAAAAAGTGTCTGTTGATTCGTAACAGAACAGAAAGTAAAACCTAATTCTGCCTTTACGCTTATACCCACACAAACCAAATTTGACATTTACATTTCAGTAATAAAATAAATAATAATAATAAATAGAAGCTACCTGGCTTAGTGAGGTCACCTTATAGATGCGGCTTTTGGGTTATTATGAAATTTCTCTTTTCTCTCTCTTAGCAGTGATGCCAATATCGTAGAGTTAAACAACGGCTAAAATTTATAGAGCTCTTAAAAATATTCAAACCCGATACTCGTAAATAAGAATCGATGTATCGATATATATTTTTGCCCATTTCTAGTTCAAACATCAAAGCTTTCAAAATTATCCATCTAATCGGCGTCAAAATACCATTCCAAACAGTCAGTCAGTGGAAGAACTTTGTAAGTAACTATCAACAGCATGCAAGCAAAATGGTCGAAAATAATTGATAAATGTAACAGAGATACAAAAAGAAAAGTTGTTGTTATTTATCATTATTTCGACAAGCTAAAAAAATTAAACGAAAAAACCAATCTTGCTTTCAAATACGTTTTTTGGCTCCTTCTATGAACAATTTTTATTTTGTCACTTACAACGTTATTCGCGGCTAACCTTCAGTTGTTCAATTCACAAGCGCAGTCCTTTGGTTTACAGTTTAAAAGAAAACGATGTTTGTTTATGTTTTTTTTTAATACAAACACAACCTGCGAAGCGATTAGCTTGTCTGCGGAAAACACCCAGGGTCTATGGCGGGAATCGAACCCACGACCTCTGGACTGCGAGGCTAGCATCGCTACCACTCAGCCACAGGGGCTTATGAACAGACGAACCTTATTGTATCGTCAATTCATTTCATTAGAAAGCAGGAAATTTCACCAGTTATGGAGAACTTTAATTTGATTCAAAATCGTTGAAGGTTTTCCGCTGCAATAAATTTTTTAATTAAAATAGCAAGAAAATTGAATTAAATACATATTTATCACTAAGATGAATTTTGTTTTCTGGTGATAGTTAGATTTTTAAAAATGTATCTAAAATATACAACATTCCCAGACCTGGCCTCAATACAACTGTTTGAAAAGCATATAAAATTCAATCGCATAATTAATAATTATCAGGGAAACCAGAAATATGCTCTAAAAAAAGTCTTTTATGCGCATTCAATATGCACTAAAAACTCAAAAATATGCTCTTAAAATAAAATAAATAAATGAAAATTTATTTTTAATTCAAAAATTCAACAATATTTTCATGTAAAATAAGACAAAAATAAAATAAACGAAAGAAAGAAAACAATAACAAAATTAACAAAGAATAAACAATATTATAAACAATAATTTGGGTTTGAAGCGCACGTTAAAACAAAATTGCCATAAATATTTTGACTGAAGCAAATAATATAAATTATTTGAGCACGGTATCAGAATTAAAACTTTGTAACTGTATTTTGGATAAATATTATTATTGCAATAAACAACAAAATATTGACCTAGCTTTTCAAATCAAAAACGTTACCTGCCACATCTAAGTAATCTTTTATACATTGACAATGTTCCTTTAACGTCTACTCGGGGCAGAGTCCGTCGCAACTAGCAACCCGACTATTCAAACTAGCGTACATAATAACTGCGTAATATAAATATAAGAAAAATTTATATACACGTGGAACATTGGAAATGAGATTTAGATGGTGAAAAATAAAAATAAAAATGTTGAATAACACATGAGCTTGAAGGCATATTAAAATAAAAAAAAAATCTATCAAGTATAAAAATATGCTCTAAAAGCGTAAATTATGCTCTAAAAAATGGAAAATATGTTAAAAACATGCGTGTAAGACATATATATTCCAAAATATGCTTTAAAGGGTAAAATATGCAAAAATATGCAAAAATATGCACTAACAAATCGATGCCAAAATTCACAAAAAGTTCTGAAACAGATAAATATCTTGTCCCGGCATTAGTACGTCATACAAGAAAAAACATGCAATTGCATATTTGCCGTTTCCCTGATAATTATTAACAACAAAAATAGAATATTATATAATTAAACGATTAGACAATACATACGAAGTTATTAATGTAAGCTTGTGAATTAAATAAATATATTTCGTTCTAATTCAGCGAATGAAGGAAACAATTAATATTTTAATTAAATATTAACTAAGGGCCAATTTCACCAACTCTATTTAAATATCAATTCATATTTAAATGTCGATTTTGATTAATTTTTGTATGGAAAAATTATTTTTAAATATGAATTGATATTTAGATAAGTTGGTGAAATTGGCCCTAAAAGTCAATTATATATATTGTTTCATAACTTTTTTTTAAGTAAAAAAATTACCGAATCAGTCTATAACTGATTCTGTATTTTATAACAAACAGTCATATTGCACAAACTCTTTTATTTCAAGTAAATAAAACTCCCATCTCAAAATGTCCTTATGATCTTGTCAAACATAAAATTAATTTTTCATTAAATCATGTTGCTCTTTGTTGTCTCTTTTGTGTTTTTTTTTTTTTTTTTTTTTTTTTTTTGTTTGTTAATGATTATTTCAGATTGTTTTTTAAGTGAAGTTCTATTATCTCTATTATTTTTTTTTTGGCAATAACCCCTAAAAAATTTTTTTAACTCTATTGTCAAAAATTATCAACACATCAAACATTTATTTTGCCCACAATATTTGATAGTCCATAAATCTTAATATTTGCAGAGCAAATATCAATCCAACAGAATTTGAAGGAACCCCTTTCTTCCTTTTAAAGAGTTTGGCTGTTACATTTCATTCATGATTGTTACAAATTGCAAAAAAAATATATATTGTGATCATCATTATCAGCGTTTATTATGTGGGTTTACACAACCCTTAAGGGAGAGTTGAATAAAAAATAAAAGTGAAGAGAAAGCAAAAGTGTTGATAAAGGTTTGTTTTTTTTTTTAATGTGCAAACGCACTTCAAGCGCATGCCTGCCTGCAACCCTTTGTTAAACATTGAAATTTTTTAGCAGTTTGTTTTTTATTACTCGTATTATTATTATTACTTATTGATTTGATGTTATTATTTGTAGAGCATTATTTTCTAGTATTTTTGTTTTTTTTTTGTTTCTCTAGGATTTCATTCTTTTATGTTTGATTGTTGGAGTTGGAGTGTTTAAAAATGTATTCCTTATTTGTTTGATTAAGCCATTTTACTATGTAACTTATTTGTTTTGATGCTTTAGAAAGGATTCAAGATCATTGAGGGATTTGGGCTGCATATCTTTTTGACTGGAAACTTTATTTCTTTAGAGAATACATTGCTAAAGTTTTCAATTTACTTACAACTCAGTGAAGACATGAACAAACATTCTTCTCCCCGGAGGTTTTTTCCACAAGATGCAATACGAAATTTCGAACTATTCTGCATTATTATAATTTTTTTAAAGTTATTACACTATTGCAGTAAATGAGCAATATCTAGGTGTTTTGAACAAATCCTTTACCTAAAACGAAAGGATACTAAAATAATACGGCTTACATAAAGGGTATAAGACGACCTTGTCTGGTTGTCACTTAAATCGTTTATTTGCATACACATGTTAACCACATTTTATGACAGTATGTGTGAGAATGTATTTTCTTTTAAACTGGCCCCGTTTTAGTTAATGAATTTGCTGGCAAAGATTATTACTCGTAGTACGGGATAATAAACCACAAATCTCGAGCTTAGCAAAGTTTTAATCTAAGATTAAAATAAATAATATTTAATCTCTCTAATGGCTATAACTTTGTTTTTTTTCTTTTTTTCTTTACTAAACTGTCTTGTAATATAGTCAAGCACTTAAATACACACACGGACATACAGTCAAACACATTAATAGTTATACGTAAGTATACATGCCCTGTAGTAAGTGTCAATAGTGAAGCAGTACTGATTCCCTATATAAATATTTCTCACGAATTATATATACCGCCAGAAAATAAATTTTGCTATAGACATTTAACATGTAGTTGTCACTGCAATTTTACTATTGCCAATTTTTTTGCATTATAACTATGTCCTCATTGGAAACACAGACTCCAATTCGAGTCTAAAATTTTGATACTGAAACTACTTATTTTGTTCATATTTGTTGTTTTGTTGAAAAAATATATCAAATAAATAACTTCAGTGCGACTTTGACTCTCTCACGAAGATTTCCGTAAGGACACTACATATCGCTCATTTACTAAAAGAACGCCACAACTCAAATTTTGAGTTAATGAGACAGAATTAATCTCCATATCGTTCTTCATATTGCATTAAAAATTTCATACACATATCTCGTTAAATCAATTCTTGAGAAAAAAATTTAATTTTCCTTTTCCATTAAGTTGTGTGCTAATTGAAAACTTTAAACTCGTTATCTGGCAAACTGGTTTTTTTCAAGTTATGTCGCTGTTTGAACGAACTTAAGCCTGTCTAATCGAATACCTTATGATGAAGATTTTTTTTTTCGTTTTTTGACGCTATTTTTATTTACAATGAATAATTAAAGAAAATTTATTATTTGACATATTTTCAGAAGTGTACATAAAATAATTGAAATTTATTTGCTGGTAGTTTAGCATGTCTATATACCCTGCAGGAGAATAGGCGATAATTGTCTAAAAGCTACTACTATAATTACTAGAATAACAAGAACTAGTGCAAAAAGTGATAAGGTTGTTGTGTAAAATTACTAGTGCTGATGAGTACTAGTATATGAAGTAGTTATAAAGGCACCACATTGCAAAATAAATTTTGACTGTCTAACAGAGCCCTTGCACTGTATCAAAATTGGTATCATATAATTAGTAAAATTTTAGCTTGATCTAAAAATAATTATAATTAAATAGTAATAATTACCCTTTTGTGTTGCTGAATTTTTGATAAATAATTGCGAATTTTAAGTAGAAGTTGTCACTAGGTAACAAAGGAATACACCACCAATTTTATAGAATTTTTCTTTACAAAAGAACTGGTAATAAACTAGTCCTAAACTAGTACCAATGGTACTAGTAGTTTTCTAAACACACTCAATGCTAATTTGAGCATTAAGATAGTATAGGAAAGTTTACAGTTGGGAACTAGTGGTGGTGATTTCTGTACTGGAAAAATACTAGTTGAACACTAGTTCGTTCTTTTGCAGGGTACGTATTTCATTGGCGCTTGAACCAAATCATCAGTAGACTTTAACCACAAATTTTAAACAGTCACAGACCTCTTACTTTAAAGTTCAATTAGTGTTTTATTTTTCATTTAGCCTTGTAAATACTTTTATTGTTATCCAATGGATTTCTAATTGTATAAGGATGTAGAAAATAAAATGAGTTCACCTGGATATAAATTATTTGCTGGGTTTTGTATCAGTTTCAAAGCCTACTAAGCTTAATTTTTCTTTTGTGATTTTCAGAAGTATTATTATTTTATGAATTCTCATATAGTTATTGAAAGTCTATGCATAAAGTAAGAGGTCTGTGACTGTTTAAAATTTGTGGTTAAAGTCTGCTGATGATTTGGTTCAAGCGCCAATGAAATACGTATATAGACATGCTAAACTACCAGCAAATAAATTTCAATTATTTTAAGTACAATGAATAATTTTGAATTTTTGAGCTTGTTTATTTTTGGCCATTTATTCAGTCTCAGCGATTTTTTGAGCAATGATGATTTTTAAGTTTTGGCGTTTTATTTGTTTTGTTTTGGCGGTATTGATTTTTTTCGGGTTTAGGCGATTTTTTATTACTGATGGTTTTTAGTTTTAGCGTTTTTTTTAGTAATTTTTTCGGTTTAGGTTTCTGGTTTGTTTTTTTTTTTACAGCACATACTTTTAGTTTTGGCGATCTTTTTATTTTTTTCGCAATCTATTTCCTTTTGGTGATTTTTTTTACATTTTAGCGATTTATTTTATCTTTGGTGATATTTTTCATTTAAGCGTTTTTTTATGTTGACCACTTTTATAGTATTGATTTTTTGGTTCATCGAGTCTTGGCGATTTTTTTAGTTTTAGCGTTTTTTTGTTTTAGTAATTTTTTCGGTTTTTGCTTTTTTTTTTTGTTTTTTTTTACAATACATACTTTAAGTTTTGGCGATTTTTTTAGTTTTTTTTTGTGATATTTTTCCTTTTGGTGATTTGTTTGAGCTTTAGCGATTTTTTTGGGATATTTTTTATTTAAGAGCTTTTTTACTTTGACGATGTTTTTTTACAGTTAATTTTTTTGTTTTTCTGTACTTGCCGATTTTTTTTATATTAATTTTTTTAATTAGTGCTTTTTTTCGTTTTGGCGATTTTTTCGGATTTTGTCGTTTTTTTTATATTGATTTTTTTCGAATTTAGGTGATTTTTTGGTATTGATGATTTTAGGTTTGGGGTTTTTTGTTTTGGCGATTTTTCAACTTTTGATGTTTTTTTTATTGATTTTTTTCGTTTTTGGCGATTTTTTCACTATGATGCTGTTTTATTTTAAGCGTTTTTTTTTTTCGTTTTAGTAATTTGCTCGGTTTTCACTTTTGGTGATTTTTGGCGATTTATTTTATTTGTTGTGACATTTTTCATGCAGGCGCTCTTTTACTTTGGCTATTTTTGTTCGATCGAGCATTTTTCTGATTTTGGGTTTTTTTTTAGCTATTTTGAAAATTTTAAAAGTTTTTCTTTTATGGTTTCCAAGATAGACGCAAGTTGTTAAAGTTACATAGAGTCTATCCTAAATTAGAGCACCAAGCGTTGCGTTAGCAGCAGACTATGCATTCTCAGTGCATTCAAATAATATTTTATACACGCAAAGAAAAAATATGGTTGAGTTAACCATAATCAAACAGCAACATACTATGATTGAATTATATGGTTGCAGTCAAATCATATTATTGTTAATAGAAAAAAAAAACTTTAACAATATTATTATCTGAGTTAATTTTATTATAATATTAGTATTTTAAATATGACAACACTATTGTTAGGTGTGACTAAAATATAATTTAGACTCACCATACCATGTTCTTATATTATATTAATATTGTTAAACACGACCACAGTATTATTTAATATAATAATACTATTTTATTTTTTAATCGTATTTTTATTGTAGAAACAGCTGTGCGTTAAATTCGAAATAAAAACAATTTAATATTATTGAAATGAAATGTATATATAGAAATGTATATTTACACGACATACAGACATGTCTGTATAAAGAGATACACAAATGTTTATATATTTTTATTGGTCTACTCTTTTGTATATTCCTTATTTATTTATTCATTTATTTAACACTACCCGTGCAATACCGATAGCTTACAAACGATATAGTGAACTGACAGATGTTTCTGAAAAAGATTTTTTTAAAAACTTAACATAGTATGGTTTTGGATAACATTATATTGTTATTTACATCATATTATTTTTAAATAATAATACAAATTATGTTGTAGTCATAAATTTTTAACAAAACTATATTGTTAAACTCTAACCATATCACACTTTTTTATGGATGTGATAGTGTAATTATTAAACTCAAACATTACTCTGTTTATCGTAACGAAATAAATGTTTAAAATAACAATAACTAATTTTCGACGACCACACATTTGTTTCAGAGAACATATAATTATTTTTTTAACCATTCTACAACCATATCTTTTCTTTGCGTGTACGTTTAAATATACTGAAAATACGTATCATGCTGCTAACGCAAAAATTTACGCTCTAATTTAGGTTGGACTGCTGGAATACCCTTTAATTTTTATTTTATTTTCTTATTTCAGTGTTCATTGAGGTATTCTGCTGCACTGACTTTGAAAATTACCATTGTCTCCATGTTGCTCGTTTTGGAATATTTTTTAATTTTTATCTGTGATTTATTTGTTGTTGTAGCGTTCAAAGTTTTACGTATTCCGTATCTTTTACGGACAGACAGACAGATAGGCAACAGACAGATGAACATCGTAGCGAAAACAATAGGGTTCTTTTTAGCTTTGGTGTATGCAATCCTAAACAGAAACAAAAATATATATGTTCATATATACTTTAATTAATACTGCTAAAGGCGGTTTCAGACTATAATACAAGTATTAATACTTTTGTTGAAAATGCAACTCTGACATGTTGAGTTGTTATTGTTTTTTGAAATTTTTTAAACAGAAATTAGATCAGAGAAACATTTTCGTTAAAAGTATTAATACTTGTATTATAGTCTGAAACCGCCTTAAGTAATTTATATTAAAATTTAAATTTAAATTAAATTAATCAATAAAGTGTTAAGAAGAAGCATAGTTTTGTATGTATATCCGACAAAATGTTTTTTATGCACCAAAAGAAAATGCTAATGTGTAGACAATGTCGCGCCAAAACAGTCACAGAAATAGTCGACAAAAGTTTTAAGCTGAAGGCCAATCTTCCTACAGGGATACTTCTTAAAGTTACATATGTACATACATACACACACATACTTACATACTGCCTGGCTTTTAGTTAATCAGGCATTCATTGAAAAACCGCAGCAAGTAATCAGCGAAATGGATTTGATGCAAATAACCAGGCCTAAGTATGCTTAAATCACTATTTAGGCGTTTAGTTGCATGCTTTAGTATTTGCGGAAATTTTTGAATGAGATTCAAATATTTGTAATTCAATAAAGAAGTTTAAACTTAAATAATATTGTTTTAATATGTATACAATATCCAGCGGATATGTTTTAAGTGTGCAACAAAAAGAAAGAAAGGGAAAGAGAATATGTTAAATGTTAAGCGTCCTTTTTGTCGTGATTAAGAAACCCTTTCACCATGTAAATCGAGGTAAATAAATCGGGTTCTTTTTCTAGCTAATGCAAACTCATAGATTTTGTTAGCATTTTGCAAAAGAATAAGTACTTAAGTTAAGTTTTTAGAATATATTTCGAAATCTTTTATTTCTTTAAAATGACATTTGCTCAAAGTCCACTCACTCTTCCCAAAAATTCTTTGAGCATTATCTGAAAAGCAGACAGACAATTTTATATTAAAAAAATATTTATGAAACTATAAATACTGTTGCTTTTTAAACCCAAAAAAATTCGTATTTTGTTATATCAATATTAATCAAAATATCGTGCCATACCCGCCAAAAAAAGCTTAAGCCACATAATTTTTGTATTTAATTTTTTTTTTTTTTTTTTTTGCCAAAATCGATTATAAGCTATTGTAAATAATCGATTTTCGTCAAAAAAAAAACAAAGTCCAATAAATGTGTTGGATAAGTTTTCTTATGCATAATTGCCAAAAAAAAACTCAATCGACAAATATTTTGAACCTCGTTTTTTGTTTTTTTTTTGATTATCTACGATCGCTAAGAATCGACTTTGGCAAAACAAATTAAATTCGAAAATTTTGTCGCTTAAGCTTTTTTTTGGCGGTTAGAGCACGATATGTACTTATACTTATTCATACATAAATCTATTAAATTTAAAAAATAAGTACTTCAGTTTCAAGATTATTTTCAATACTTTCGCGGGCAACAAAAATTAAAAAATGTGATAAGAAATATTTTTATTGCTTATTTTTTTTATATTTGACATAGAAACATAATTAATAAAGAGCACACCTTGCACACATAGAACTGCTAAATATTTATGTTCTAATTATGATAATGCAATAATAGCTAAATTGACGGGAGAATTTATATAAAAAAATGTAAAAATAAATAGCCAATTCGCCTGGAGAATTTGAATTGAATGCACTCAGTTGTTAGAGAGATTTTTAAACAAATTAGTTAATTAGTTAAGTAAGTTGGTGCTCTTTCATAAGAATCAGGCAAATATTGATATAGAACTGGAACTCAGGCACTCTTAGTTGGATTTGACAAAACTTCTGATACTCATACGGTCCATTGATATATTTCAGGATATTTATTTGACCACTCTTTGGGAAAGGGGTTAAAAAGATCCATAAGAGGAAAAGTTAGAACGTTAAATTTTTTTTTCGGATTTTGCATTAAAAGTCCGCACACATATTATACAGGGTGGGCCAAAAGAAACCAAGGGGTGTAAAAGTTTAATAACTTTTTTGTTTATTAACTTTTTTTTATTTTTTCTTTCAGATTATATAATATACAAATGGAAATTTTTTTACACTAAGTATGAAAAATGATGTCTCTTAAATGACCACCGTTTTCAGCTTCGCACTGATGGGCTCTTTTTAGAGCATTTTTTAAAACTTGTGGCTGTAGCGTTCGAATTTCTGCAACAATGTTTTCCTTGAGTTCAAGGATTGTCTCTGGCTTGTTCACATACACTCGCTCCTTCAAAAAATTCCAAAGAAAATAGTCGGGTGCTGTCAAATCTGGCGATCGCGCTGGCCAAATAATTTCCGAATTTCGAGAAATTATTCGCTCTCCAAAAATTTGACTTAAAAGTGCCATTGTGTCTCGGGCAGTATGGGCAGTGGCTCCGTCCTGCTGAAACCACATACCAGGTCTGTTTTCAAGAGCAGGACGTAAAAAATTTTCTATCATAAACCGATAACGCTCTCCATTTACGGTTACAGCACTTCCATCTTCATTCTCGAAGAAGTAGGGCCCAATGACATTTTCAGATGTGATCCCACACCATACTGTACACCTGATGGGGTGCAATTGGCGTTGATGAATGGCTCTTGGATTTTGAGAACCCCAGAACCTACAGTTCTGCTTATTAACAAAGCCATTCAAATGAAAATGAGCTTAAAATAATTGATCTCTGGTTTAAATAATAAAATTCTATTGTTCTGGTTCTCTGTTCAGTTGTGAACCTCTCCATTATAAATTCTCCAAAGTGTTGTCTATATAATCTGAAAGAAAAAATAAAAAAAGATTAATAAACAAAAAAGTTATTAAACTTTTACACCCCTTGGTTTCTTTTGGCCCACCCTGTATATACCCAAAATGATAAATTAATGGCCTATTTCTGATTTAAGAAAGAACACTTTCATTCGCTTTCTATGAGAAAGAATATTGATTTTGATTTCTCTACTCACGTTCTAAGCGAACAGTGACCCGAACAAGAACTCGAAAGAAAACGTAAGTGCTTTCATATAAAATCCGATTTCTCAGCTAAGAACGTGTTTTCAACACTGAGAATGAAATGTCAAAATCTCTCACTTTTGGTTTTGCTTTCGTAAAAGAATTTTCATATATGTGTATACCAATAAATAAAAATAGGAATATAATGCGTAGATAAAATAAAAAACATTTTGTGATAAAAATATATTTTTAAGTTTCTCCAAAAGAAAAAGAAAACCTTCTTTGGAAACGCGAAAGTTTGCAATAAATCTATTAACATAAGTTTTTCCAGTTATTTGATTTGCATGATATTATATGTATGTATGCACTTACTGGTTGGTAGGCAGCTCCAGAATATTAAACCTATCTCTTAACTCTCTGCGATTTACTTGAACAGTTTCATCGTCGTTATCTAGTATTTCATTTAAAAAGTAAACAGCCACCGATAAATCCATCTTTTTTTTTTTTAAATCAAAACAAGAAACACACAAAAAAATTACAAATATTTTTTTTTAAATTTTCTCCCTTTTTATTCATTGACACTTTGCAGCAGCTGATCACACTTACACGCAGTTGTATTTGCTTTAGAATAATTTCGTAGTATTTTTCGATACTTTTACCAGAAATATCAAAATTTATGATTGCTTCTACTTTTAAGGTCTTAAGATACCAAAATTGACATACGTAAGCGAGTGCGAAAGAAAGTGAGTGCCAATGAGAAATCCAAATTGACTCGAATTCGAGCGAGTGCTTTTCGTTCGCTTAACTTTTCTTTCTTAAATCAGAAATAGGCTATTAGTTCGCTATTAACCCTTAAGCAAAATTTTAAGCTTTGACTAATTTCTGATGTTGAAATTAATTTTCGACTTTTGCTGTATTCAGAGTTGAGATGGGCTCTTGTCAATTTTTTCCAACACGACACAAACACGAATACCAAGCCGCTCAACACATGCGAAACATGCACGCCAACATTTTTGTCATTACGGTACTGTACAAGACGCACGAAATATTATTTGTATGGCATTGAAGATCAGATATTTTAATTAATTTTTTCCAAGAGTCGGTTTACAAAATATGGCACGGAGTTGGCCCTGCCAGCTGATACTATCTGCCACAACAGTTAAAACTGTCGGCTTACGTACAGAACTTTAAGCTTCAGAGGCCCATGCAATATCAACAAATATGCTGGTGTTATGTGTTTGACGATACAAAATATAAAATTTTTTCTACACTGCAAATTCATTCATACATATTTTACATCTAAAATCGTTTTGTGTTTTTCGTGTCGATTTGGCTCCACACGAAGTGCCCACACACACACGATATCAGATTTTTTATCACGAATACTTCTTGTTGGGTCGGGCGTGTTCGTGTTACGAAAAATAACACGACACGTGCCCATCTCTAGTTCAGAGGCTACTGGTCAGGGAAGGAAAATGACTTCTTGGATTTTGTGCCAACTATGAAAACAAAATGTACTTTTTAGACTATGTCGGTACCAACTTTTAATATTTATTAATAATAAAAACAGAAACGTAAAAAAATTAGTAGGTATAAAAATACAGAAGTTTACAATAAAAAACAGAAACTTAACACAAAAAAACATTAAATATTACATTCACAAAGGTAGATTCGTAGATTCGACTATTATATTAGAGATTAAAATAGAACACACACAAAAATTTAAAGAGAACATAAGCAAAATTACACCCCTTTTACACACGCAAAGTTTACTTTGCAAAGTCTTAATTCAGCTCTGTGCAAGACAGAGTAGGAAATACTCTCTCTTTCTGTCTGTCGCCCAGCTGAATTAAGACTTTGCAAAGTAAACTTTGCGTGTCTAAAAGTGGCATTAATGTCACTATATAGTGAAACATTGACATTTTTAAATTGTACCAAGTAACTCACTGTAGTACCATACAAAGTGCAATTGTACCATGATTTCCATCCGTGCTACTGATGGAATCTAATGGCGAATATTTTTGTGGAATATCTGAGGCCATTACAAAAATGCACGAAAAAAAACACCATAAGTAAAAAGGTTGCGAAAAAACAAACAAAATCCAAAAACCGAAAAAATTGCCAAAACAAAAAAGCGCTTAAATGAAAAATATCACCAAAAATAAAATAAACCGCTAGAATACAAAAAAACCCCCAAAGCAAAAAATATTGCAAATAAACTAAAAACAAAAATCACCAACAAAAAACTGCAAAAGTAAAAAAGCGCCAAAACTTAAAAATATAATAAAAATCGACAAAAAGATACAAGTGCCGCACTGTGGGGTGAAAGCCTTCACAAGTGGCGATTAATTCAAAAAATAAAAAACTTTAACCTTCACAACCGTATTTGGTACCATATGAAAGTAGATAAAATTCTACATCACTAGCTGCAAAAATAAAAGTTCTTCGTAGTTTACTTTATTTGCAGTGTGTGTTCAAAGTTCAATAATTTTAGTTATTTTTGCGCGCATTGATTAAAAGAGAAAATTTTAATATTTCAAGTGATTATAGTTTTTGTTAAGACTTCTATAAGTAAATTTTTTATGATGGAACCGTTAACTGCAGGTATATGAGCATTTAAAAAATTATTTTTTGTTTAGATAAATGTTTTAGAAATATAACAAAAAAAATTAAATTGCTCTAAAAATTTGGTATTTTTGTTATATACATTGAGTTTCAACAACTTTGTGGATGAGTGCAGGGAAAAATGCTTTTATGCTCTTAAAATATAAAATTTTAGCTAATAAATCTCAGAATACCTATTTGCGCATTTGTGCGATTTTTGAGTTATGAAGGTTTTTGTGAGAGAGTTCCAGTTCCTAAAAATCAATGTGAAAAATACATATTAAATATTTATTTTTTTTTATTTAAACAAAAAAAAATATTTTTTTAAAGGCACATAAAGTATGCTTTAATTTACAATTTAATTTACTAATTTATCTTTTTTCATTCCAAGGTTACAGCAAAAATATTCCAGTAAGACTATTTTCTTCAAAATACAAAAAAGGCCATAAAAGGTTAAAAATCTTTTTTCAAAAAAATTTTTTTAAATGCTGGCTTTTTATGTATTTCTTAATATTCATCAATAAAAAATAACAACTCTTTAAAATTACGACTTTATGAATTAATCGCCACTTTCTCTATACTTCAGCCCACTGTGTGCCGTAAGGAACACTTCGTGGAATTTTTCAAAAAGGGAAAAGAACCAGATCTATAAAATAGGCCAGAAAAATTTTAACTAAGATTTGTTGTGAAAATACTCAAATTTTTTTTTTGATAGTTTCTTATGGATATTCAACACAATAGTGCTCAAGGGCGTGGGTGGGAAGGGGAGTGGTAATAAAACTTTTCTAATAAGTGTTAAATTAAGCTCTCACAACAGCGCGATCAGTGCTAGAATCAGTCCTAAGAACCTTCTTATTTGAAAAAAAAAAATCGGGTTTGTTGTGCAGTGTTATTTGTAGTATTTCTTATTAATTCTAACTTAATTTTTTTTGGGAAACATGTGCAGGAGTTATTTTAAGATCTTACGTAATCATTAATCGAATAAAAATTGTCTTAAATTTCACTTTTCCTTTTTGGCCTTCATTGTTTAAATGAAATTTAACATTTGCTGCTTTATTACAAAAATAAAACAAAAATTCACATCCTTAAAAATCTATTAACACATGCATGTCAAAATAAGGTACATGTACATTTGTAAATACGCAAAAATATACGAATATTAAAATGATTTTTATTTTATTTTATTTTTAAACAAGCATCATCAAGGTGCAACCAAATACCTCAACATCCTCAAAACAATTTCACTTTTCAGTTAAAGAATTAACCCAATGCGAGTATAAGGAAGTCTTAAACCTCTACTCTGAACTCACAACGTGTGCCGGGTAACCTCCTCCTTGTCTTTATTCTTTAAAGAGATAAAAAACTAAATTTAAATCTTAAAAAAACACAATACAATTAAAATAGAAGGAACTCTTCCAACTCAAACAGAACGTAGTTAAGAAAAATGAAAGCGATTATTTGTACAAAAAATAAAATAAAAAAAAGAATTATAGCCATAAATAAATGGAACCGCCTTGTAAAGCATCTAATCAGGATATGAAAGCAAACATGCTTACACATATGCAGGCACGATACCGATACCTTTTGCATACAAATATTTCAATTCACAAAAAAAAAAATAAAAACTCTCTCTTTCATTTTTATATAGCATAAATAAATAGCTAAAATAATTATTTATTTACTTCATTTTTAAAGCTATTACTTCCAATGTTTTTAAGCAAAAAAAAATATATATATTTAGGTACAGTGATGTACCAAATTATGGGCACACAGTAAACACTTTCTAAAATTGATTTAATTTATTTAAATTGATTTAAATAAATTGGTATAGATACAAATTTTGTCTAATAGTGCATTTACACTGTCTCGAAATGTAGTAATTATTTACGAGATTTCGAGCTAAATCTGCCTTCTTTCTACTAGATTTCCCATACAAAACAAAATCTATTTTGTCAGCAGTTTTGTAGGAAATCTAATCAAAATCTAATATTTTTATTTATTTTCTACTACCTTGTATAACATATTTATAAAATAGATGAGTGAATTAGCTACAGTCTTCTTAAAAAGGTGTGAGAATTGGCTATATTGTAGTTGTTTGGTTGTAATTGCGGAACATTTTCAGTTAATGGGTTTTGTTTTGGATAAAAAAAAACTTGATAAGTCCTAGTTTACACCATACAAGTCTTATTGCTAAGCTGATTAGTTTGATAGTAGAGAGAGACGAGGGGAACAGAAACGTTTCCTTTCCCCTCGCCCCTATCTCCTTTCAAACTAATCAGCTTAGCAATAAGGCTTGCATAGTGTAAATTAGGACTAAATGAAAAATAACTAAATGTAAATGATATGGATTTTCACGAAGATTTTAAATAAAATCTGCTAGATTTTGTGCAGGTGTAAGTGCCCTATAAAACAAATCGGTGAATTCAGCTTAAATATGCCAATAACTTTGTTGAACGCAACTAGTTATTTTTTTTTAGAAAATAATATAATAAAAATTTTGAACTGAGACAAACAGAATTTTGTGGAACAAAACAAAAATATCTCTTTCTCAAAAATATGCTTAACAAAGCCAATAAATCAATTGTGAATTAAAAAATGTTTACTGTGCCAATAGTTTAGTTAATCACTGTATATGCATAAATGCATGTGGGTATTAGATATGGAGAGCAGCAGTAGTGCAAATAAGGGTGATTTCTTCTTCTTTTTTTTTTTTGACATAAAACACACGGCTGTTTTACTAGATTTTTCCATTTTTTATTTCATTTATTTTGATGCTTTCAATACTTTTAAGATTATTTACCTTATGTGGCTAAAAACAGCATCATCCTCTCTCATCAGCGTTTAATTCAACATATGCTGCTTTGGCACACACTCATACTCACAGATATAAATACATATGTACATACATGTATATATGTATGTATGTATGTATATATGTGCATGATCACACATTTTATTCCTTTTTATAAGGATAAGGATGCTGTAAAAAATAAGCGCGTGTTTGTTTTTTATATAAAAATATCTCATTTTTATATCAAATGGAGGGGATTGTGTGTTTTTTTATCAAACCAATTTGCTTTGCCTGCAAGGGAGCGTGTGGTACGAGTATCTTGTTGCTTTCTTGATCGTGTTTGCCTTAGCTGGCATATGAAAAAGCATTGGTCGGCAGCGGTAGCACGTTCTAAGTGTGGTTGTATTTTTTTTCATGTATTTATTTATCAGGGATTTATGGAGAAAATTTTCTTTGAATTCAAGTTATATAAAAAGTGGAGTTTTTTAATGGTGTCTTCAGAGATGTTGTTAATGTCTTTTATTTATTTTAATTTTCTATTAATATACCTGGTGACGTATGCCAAAAGTATGCTGCGTTTTTGGTACTTGGAAATCTGGGGAGAACTTTGAAATCCATATTTTTATAAAAATTATTTTAAAATTATATTTTATAAATATGTACATATATATCTTATATAAAAAGGCCTGAGAACTCATTATCTTTTTGAAATCGAAATTTTGGTAGTTTTCTATATATTAGATGTTCCTATACCGGAATATTCAAAAATCTCGATTTCAAAACAAAATAATGAGTTAGGGCCTTTCTATATTAAGGTAACGATATGTATGTATGTATGCATCTATGGACCAAGGAACGACAAACACACAGAAAAATTTCAACTTAAAATTTACTTAAACAAGGTTAATCTAATCTTTTTCGGCAATGATTTTGCTTCATATGTATTTCATGTTAATCTAGCATGATTTATAGTAATTTTCAGAGAAAATTTTTCCTTTTGAAATAACTTTATTTCACGCTGATTTAACATTTAGGTACTTTAAAAATCAAAATGAAAAATCATGTTGAATCAAAGTTATTTCAAGTTGAAACAACATGAATTTAATTTAATGTAGTAGTAATTGCATTTTATTAATTATTTATCTTACATGTGGTTGAAATAGACATCAGAAAAATGTTTGTTTGTATATTTGAACTAGGAACTCATTGCGTGGTAGTCAACGTGCTTAACCCTTGCAGCCACAACAACTTTAAATAATCTTTAGATACACACTAAATATGTACCATCATGAATAAAATTTTAATTCAACATTATTTCATTGATAATTTAACTTACAATTTATTTGAAAAGATTTAGTTAAAAAAAAGCAAAATGCTTTGACTTGGCTCCAGGATTCGATCCAGCGATCCTCCGACTGCAAGACTGGTACACTGACTACCAGCCAGGAGAAGTTTGTCGGCTGCTTACAAACATCAAAAAGACAACAACAATACAAAAAAAATACTTACACAACTAAGCACAAAAGTGTATTGCAGTTATGAACAAAGCAAATAAACACGAACATGCTGAAAAAACATTATTTCTAATGTGATTTTAATGAATTTGAATCAAACTTTTTGCATGGTGATTCTACATTGGTATTTTTTCCTCTGTGAATGTATCATCTTAAGTACCCTTCAAGTATTGATCGTCAAAGAGAACTATGAAAGCGTACAGCTAGCAATAACAAATATGCTCATAATAATATAATTTAATAATAATTTTAAGCCAAATACGTATAATTATAAACATCCAATAATTATGTTTAAGCACAATGTTTTAATTACGCATCACAACTAGCTAGAACTAAAAGTTATAGACTGCATGAGCTACAATTATACCCATGATTATAAAAATACTCTGACTATTAATCGGCTACACTAGCGTATATACAGGGCTATTTTATTTATGCACACACATAAACAGCCAGATACACACCCACACATTTTCCATTCCATTTTATATACACGAATCTATGTATAAATACAGTGGCGAATCAATGAATAAATATTGCGAGTATCATGCGTATATTTTTGTCCAATTAAATATGCATAGCCTGGGTAGAAACATACTCAGACTTAAAGTGTAAGAGAGAAAGAGAGAGATTCAATGCGCTTGATATGCATGAGCATTTTTATTTTTAGACGTAGTTTCTTTTACAATTATGATTATACGCAGTTGCTAAAATTAACACTATTTACTTATGTATATTTTATTTAGTTCTCAGTGTCATTTTCTGGCATGGACTTTATTTAATAAAATTTTACATTTTCACTCTTTGAAATCTTAATAATTTTATACAGAAAAGTCAGGTTTGTAAAAATTTCTGGCTTATAATGGGTGTTTTTTATTGAGGTATAGAACTTTAAGTTGGCATCACTTTTTTAACTGGCGGCCATTTTGTCAGCTGTCAAGTGATTAATATTTAGTTTGGTTTGCCATTTCATCATGAACAGGTTGACAAAAGAACAACGCTTGCAAATCGTGCAAATTTATTTCGAAAATAATGGTTCAGTTCGCGAAGTTTACCGCAAGCTCCGTCCATTTTATGGTCGACATAATCGTCCATCAGAGCAATTAATTCGGTTAACCATGGATCGTTTTCGCACTACGTTTACTCTATGTGATAATACGCATCCGCAGAGACGTCGAACAGTGCGCACCGAAGAAACAATTGCCGCTGTAGAGCAAAGTGTTGAAGAGGACCCGAATGAATCGATTCGCCACCGTGCACAGCAATTGGAGCTTTGTCCATCAACTTGCGACCTTACAAGATCCAGCTTGTGCAAGAATTAAAGCCGCGAGACCATGCAATGCGTCGTGATTTTGGTGTATGGGCCGAAAATGAGACTGATCTCGATGCTGATTTTCATCGCAAAATTTTGTTCAGTGATGAGGCTCATTTTTGGTTGAATGGCTACGTCAACAAGCAAAATTGCCGCATTTGGAGTGAAGAGAATCCACATGAGACCCTTGAGACGCCATTGCATCCACAAAAACTGACTGTTTGGTGTGCTCTATGGGCTGGTGGAGTCATTGGGCCATACTTCTTCCGAAATAATGCTGGAGAGTCAGTTACCGTTAATGGAGACCGGTATAGAGCCATGATAACCGACTATTTTGTTCCCGAATTGGATGGCATGAATGTGGATGAGTTGTGGTTCCAAAAAGACGGCGCTACATGCCACACAGCGCACGTCACAATCGATTTATTGAAGGAAACATTCGATGAGCGCATAATTTCGCGGAATGGACCTGTCAATTGGCCACCAAGATCGTGTGATTTGACACCATTGGATTATTTTCTTTGGCGATATGTGAAGTCGCTCGTCTACGCCAACAAACCAGAAACGTTAGGGGACTTGGAAGCCAACATTCGTGGCGTTATTGCCAACATACGGCCCCATATGCTCGAAAAAGTGGTTGAAAATTGGACCTGTGGAATTGGCTTTATTCGAGCCAGCCGCGGCGGCCACATGCCCGAAATCATATTTAAACATTAATGGCATAAAATTATCCTTCCAATAAAGCCAAATTGATGGACATTAAAACGATTTTCTTGTGTTTTATTTCAATTCGAAGTTCTATACCTCTAAAAAAACACCCGTTATTAAACTCCTGTTATGTATTCATGAAGTCTTTGCATATGCACTCAATCAACTTGATGCCTAATTAGGTAATATTGCCTGGCTGCTTATAAATACGAGTACTTTTTAGCATAATCTCTTAATTTTACGTGGTTTATTTTAATCATGGCTTAAGAAACTCTTTAAGTACATTTACCAACACACGCATTCATTGCAGTAAGCGTTTGATTTCATTCATTGAATAGTATTGGTATTTCCACATTTTACTTTAATCCACTTTCCCTTAATCCTTTGCTAGAGATTAAAGTTTTGGCACACAGTAACACCTGATTAACGAAATATTTGCAGGTAATAAAATTTGGTTTTCGAAATATATTCAATGAATTTTTGTTGAGTAAATTGAAAAACAACAAAAGTCAATTAAAACTTTAATTGTGGCTATTTAAATTTTAATTTATTAAATTTTTAAACAAAAGTTTACTTCGCTCAATGAAATTTTTTAATGAATTTTTAATAAATTAAGTTTTTTGAACAAAAGTTTTAATTGATTCTATGTAATATTTAATTGATTATTTTAAATTTTTATTAAATTTTTAATTATTAATTGTATAATTTTTATTGCTTAAAAATATTTGAAGATATTTTTTAAACCGGTTTTTATAGCCGAAATCCGGTTACGCTAAGAACCGCATCTAAAACGATTTTCAAAACAATTTAAGTTTAATTGTAAGTTAAATATTCAAAACATTTTAAATTTTTTCTAAAAATCGGTTTTAATTAAATGTTACTTAAACTGTGTGTTCAAATAATCAATCATTTTTACTGCAAAATTATTTTCGAAATATTTCGAAAAAAAAGTTTAATGCAATTTATTTTTTTTTAATAATAAGTTAAATGTCTGGTCATTTGTGGCTTTCAAATAAGTTCGTTTTAGCTTTGCATACATTTCAATGTAAATATGGATCTTTTGCAAATTTTCCCAATATGACAAATTTCCATTTCTCAACAATTATAGAGATTTTTCAAATACCCTATTAACGATTATAAAGATATGCGGCTAATGAAGTGATTTTTTTTTCAAAACTATATATTCAATAAAAAAAAAATTTGGTTGTTTTAGCCAAAAAAAAAAAAAAACCGGTTACAAGAAAGAAGAGGTTAGTTAAACAACAAAATTTCCAAACATTTTAAATTTTAATAACATACCGTAAATTTTAGTTTGAAATCGGATACCTTAACCGGTTTTTAGTTTATTGTATTCAAAACTTGCATATAAAAATTTATTATTGAGAAACTTTAAAAAAGTTCCAAAATTTTACTGATTTTTTGTATAGAAAAACATTTATAGCAAGGAATTTATTTGACTTAACAATATCTTAAGAATCGGTTTCAGCCATTCACAAACAATTTCTGATATGCATAATTATTATGATTATGCGCTAAATTTAAATTCTATAAAAAACTGAATTTTAATCCCCATTTTTTTTTTTTATTCGAAACATCAATACATAACATTAACATTTGAAATTTAAATTGTACAAAAAACTGAATTTTAATCCCCATTTTTTTTATTCGAAAAATCAATACATAGCATTAACATTTGAAAATCATTTCGGGTATTATTGACGACTTTCAATGTTGGGTAAATTTTTCAAGCGTTTCTGACCGTCTGTAATGATTATCTTGAATAATGTTGGTCTCGAAGCTGGCAAATGTGGCTGGCTTGTGGCTTCACGTGGCCCCACAGGAAACAATTAAGACATGATCATTTCTAGAAATCAACTTATCACGAAATTCTGATTTCAATAAGTCGATGGTTGCTGAAAACTATAAGTGTAATCTGCGATGAATTGGGTGAGTATGAGCATTTATTTATTGTCCCTATTTTCAACATAACCCAACCTAATCTACATGATGAATATGGTATTCCCTGAAAGTGAAAAAAATATGAGGTTAGAAATCCATATTGGTATCTTTTAAGTTATTTAAATATTACAAATATAAAAACCGGTTACCAGAAAAACCGGTTACCAGAAAACCCGGTTCCTAGAAAAACCGGTTATGGAAGAATTGGTAAACAATAAAATTAAAGAAGATTTACATGTTAGTTTCACTGAAGTATATAGAAACTTATTCCATACTGAAATGCCGTTTCCTTAGAAACCCATGGGACGGTTATTTAAAATTTGCTTTAATCGAGTGTTTTACAAAAATATTATCATGGAAAATTAAATAACCAATTTTTTTAATTTGTCAAAGACTGAACTTTTTTGTAGTTCGCATATGTGAAATTTACAAAACAGCTTATGTTAAAATCGGTGGCGGAAAATCGGTGGCGATAATGATATCTATATAAAAAATATTTAGAGTTTTTCTTTTAACTAATTTAGTGATTTGATTAGGCTAAAGTTCGTATCGCGTTGTCAGCCAAATTGATTGTGATAAATATTAATGAGCAAATGACACCAAAGTTAATTGTAAATATTCTGACAAACACGTAGTAGAATGGAACAACTAGCTGTTTTCGAAGGCCACTCATCAGCGTTCTTTGTGTTTGATCCACTGTGTATGGTGCAAGTTATTGTAGTTTTCTGCTTTATATACTCAGACGTTATTGCAAATGGAATATGTGAATTGTTTTGATTCATGGTATTTCAATTTGCTGAAAGTTTTTTTTTATAATGAAAGCTCAATTTTACCATCTCTAAATTTACAATATTCTTACCATTGTCGTTTTTCTTTTATTGAAATATTTTGAATTGTATAGTTTTCTACCCGCGGATCCGTTTTTAAGCAACCGCTTTTAATATTTTGAAATACTCTAATTATTTACGGACTGATTTTTTGAAAAAAAAAACAAAAAATGTTTTTTACTTCATTTATAATTACCATTGTTATTATAAATTATTAAATATGCTTAGTTTTGAAAACTATTTTCAGCTCACAGTGTTAAAAAAATATATCTCTAATGAATTATTATCCTATTATAGGATATTTGAATAATATTTCTTACAATTTTATTGCATTTTAAACAGATCAGGTAAAACCAAATTAGTATAGTGAAAAATTGGTTTTCAATATCTTTCAAACAAATATGCATTTATTAGTCGCTTAAGATATTATTCGATTAATATTAATGTTTTAACAGGCTGCTGGGATGAATTAAATGAATAATTTTTTTTTAAATGTATTTTGATTTTTGTTTTTTTTTGTCAATTATTTTTTTTAGTGCTATTTTTTTATTTAATTTGTGTTTCGAAAAAGTTCTTCTTTAGAAATGATTCTTTGTACATAATTCTGTTTCTAGCTTTCATAACTTTCTTTCTTTCTTTTTTTTAAAAATTTTTTGTTCACTCGATTATTCGAACATGCCATGAATCATATTGTATAACAAATACTTTCAACTAAAAAATGATCAAACAAAATATGTTCTTCAATGTCCTAGTAAATATCAAGTGATTTGAGTGAAGAATTGAAATAGTTTTCTTAATGAAAATCTTTACAAATTTTATTTTATTATTGGATCTTGTATCAGTATTTGCAAAACTACAAAAATATCTTTCTTAACTCATTAGAAATAATTTTCTTTAATCCCCTTTTTTCTTTTAATAGCTTAACAAAACATTGGACCACCCATTATTATTCTAACAAATGCATTGATTCTGTTGAAGTTTGTTGAATCCTTTTGCGACAGGCAAAAACCACTTACCTACCCTTTTTCCCTGTATTCATACAAAAGGGTAACAATTAAACAAATTTTTGATGTGGAATAAAGAAAACTAAATCCTTTTTGAAATAGTTCTTTTGGTCATTTAGTAAGGTTATGTTTATAATACAAATTATACTTAGTACTGCCCACAAGAATTTGTTCATTCTTGTGCTAGAAACGGATTAAGTCCTTCATATCCTGCATATACTTTAAGTATGAAAAAAAGATTTTCTTTTAAAACAGGATTAAAAATATGCTGATGGTGCAAACCAAAAAAAACGTAAATGGTCTATTTGAAAGTGTTCTGCTATTTTTATAGAGAAATCTTTGAATTTTTGAAAAACAAGTTGAGACATATTTCACAATTATCTTTTATTTCACTTCTAAACACCAAGTGGTCACCTTTTTTATAATTCCAATTCGTGAATTGAAGTGAAATATCAGTATCTAAAACGAGTATATTCTTTATAGTTGATACCTCATAAAGCTTGTGAGTTTAAATTATGGAATATACCCAAAAAAACAAATAGTGAGCACTTATTAAAACAACTAAGGATGCACATGAATATCGAGCCGTAACCGCGAAAAAAAGCATAAGCAACATAAGTTTTGATCATCGTTTTTTTTTTTAACGAAAATCGATTCTCTGCCGTTGTAAACAATCGATAAAAAAAACTCGAAAATTATGTCGCTTAAGCTTTGTTGGCGAATAAAATACATTTTTCGTTAATTAAGGACCTGGCCCACGATGTCGACAAGAAAAACTATCGCTTACTTATATTGAAAGGAAAAACAAATTTTATTATTTTATTGTTGTTTTCAATACAAGTGTTCAGTCCAAAGTTTTTTGTCGACATCCTGGTCTAAGCTGTAAATAATTTATAATAAAACAAAAAAACTTAAACGTAGGGAATTAATTTGGGTAGCAAAACCTTTGAAGAGTTCCATTACAACGTGTGACAAATTTTAATTCGTTTGCTTTTTGGCAGAAATATCACTATGCCACGATAGGCAGCATTACCCATTAATCTGGGCACAAATCGTAGTCAAAGTGCGTACTTGATTTTTCATTCTCATATTTTTTTAAGAACTTTAAATTTTTTAAGAATGCTTTTTTGAATATTTTTTCACATTAAGATAAGCTATTTCTTAAAAAATATTTGTATCAAAATCAAGGAAAACTCTTATAAAATTTAATAAAAATATATACGTGATACAAATTGAAATTTAATTAAATTAGATTGAATTTTCAATTCTTATAGAATAAACTATTTTTAATAATTAATGTGATTTTCTAAAAGAATAGCGAAATATTGAACAAACAAATTAAATACAATTGTTGCTGTTTATTGTTATTTAAATAGATAAAAACCCACTCTTGTTATTAAAAACTAAAATTAAATAAAAAATGAAGAGAAGAAAAAGTAAAGTAGACTTCTTAGCTGGAGGAAATGCGCATTTTTCTGTGCAGTCATGCAGTTCATCAGCACCCATGTCCTTCGACTTGATAGATATTATTTTTAACATCAGCTATTTGGCATAATTTTTTAATGAAATGGAATATGAGAATTGATTGTAACTGTTTTCTGTTTGTCTTTTTTTTCATTTCAATTCAGGTTAGCACGAAGTCATATCAGAAATGAATAGTTATAATCATTTCTCATATGCCATTTCATGACAATACGGAGTAAATTGCAATAAGTGCATATATTATTCGAATAATAGCTATTCGTATAAATGTCTAGAAATTGAAATTATTCGAGTAACAGAAAAATTATTTTATTAAAATGTAATTATGCGTACAAAATTTATTCCAGTTATTATACATTATTTAAATAAACTTTAAATAAAATAAAGTGTTTTAAGCCAAAATTCAGTTCATTCGATTAATGTTAACTGGCCAAATATTTCAATTAACGTGTTAGAAATAAAATAATAAATAAAAAATAATAGTGCATAATTGGCTAGTGTAATATTTTAAGCATGTGTGCATATTTTTTGAATAATTTTATTCGAATAAAAATTATTTTTATAAAAATTATTCGAATAAAAATTATTTCAATAAAAGTTATTGGTATAAAAATTATTCGTATAAAAATAATATATTACGAAATTGGCTAGTGTTATATTTAAAGCATGTATATTTTTTCAGTAATTTTATTCGAACAAAAATTATTTTTATAAAAATTATTCGAATAAAAATTATTTCAATAAAAGGTATACATATAAAAATTATTCGAATAAAAATAATATATTACGAAATTGGCTAGTGTAATATTTTAAGCATGTATATTTTTTGAGTAATTTTATTCGAATAAAAATTATTTTTATAAAAATTATTCGAATAAAAATTATTTCAATAAAAGATGTTCCTATAAAAATTATTCGAATAAAAATAAAATATTACGAAATTGGCTAGTGTAATATTTAAAGCATGTATGCATATTTTTTTAGTAATTTTATTCGAATAAAAATTATTTTTATAAAAATTATTCGAAAAAAATTATTTCAATAAGTTATACGTATAAAAATTATTCGAATAAAAGTAAAATATTACGAAATTTTTTAGCAATTTTATTCGAATAAAAATTATTTGTATAAAAATTATTCGAATTTAAACTATTCCTATTAAAAATTTTAGAATTAAATTTGTTCGAATAAAATTTATTCGTATACAAATTGTTTGAGTAAATTTTGTTGAAAGAATTTTTATTCTGATAATTTTTATACGAAAAATTTTTATTCGAATAAAATTACTCAACAAAATTAAATGCTTAAAATATTACATTAGCCAATCAATGAAATGTTTGTAAAAATGTGCTATATTCAAATAAAAGTACATACATACATATAAATATCGAGCCATAACCGCCAAAAGAGCTTTTACGACACATTTTTTTTTAATCGATTATTTACAACCGCAAATAATCGATTTTGGCGGTTTTTGGCGCTTATGGCACGTTATGTACATATAACTACTATTCAAAAAATGAAAATTTGTGCAATAAAATCCATAAGAAAAGCACGCGTTTAAAGTTCATTAAGATGAAATTAGAACAATAATAAACGGGTAAAATTGAACACATCCATTATTCGAATAGAGGTTATTCGAACGATCAACTAGAAAGGTCAGCTAAAATATAATTATTATCTTATAATTTTATGTGAAGAAATATTCGATTAACAGTATGAACATATAAATTATTCGAAAAAAATTACTCGTATTTACAATTTTTAATCGATATGCCAAAAATGGCTGTTAGTTCGGTTTTAATAAAAATTATTCGAAATATTTTTTTTGTGAATAAAATTATTGTTCGAATGTGTATATTTAAGCGAAAAGCATTTGAATAAAATTTATTTGGTCAAAATTCGTATAGAATTATCTCATGTAATATTTTAGGTATAAAAGCTTTTTTAGTAATATTATTGGAATAAAATTTATTCGAAAAAAATTTTTTTAATGAAAATTCTAAGATTTTTATTTTGGTATGCCATTACATTGGCCAATCAATGAAATGTTAGTAAAAATTAAATTAAAGAATAATTTAATCGATTATTTACAACCGCAAATAATCGATTTTGGCGGTTTTTGCTGCTTATGGCACGTTGTGTACATATAACTACTATTCAAAAAATGAAAATTTGTGCAATAAAATCCATAAGAAAAGCATGCGTTTAAAGTTCATTAAGATGAAATTAGAACAATAATAAACGGGTAAAATTGAACACATCCATTATTCGAATAGAGGTTATTCGAATGATCAACTAGAAAGGTCAGCTAAAATATAATTATTATCTTATAATTTTATGTGAAGAAATATTCGATTAACAGTATGAACACATAAATTATTCGAAAAAAATTACTCGTATTTACAATTTTAAATCGATATGCCAAAAATGGCTGTTAGTTCGGTTTTAATAAAAATTATTCGAAATATTTTTTTTTGTGGATAAAATTATTGTTCGAATGTGTATATTTAAGCGAAAAGCATTTGAATAAAATTTATTTGGTCAAAATTCGTATAGAATTATCTCATGTAATATTTTAGGTATAAAAGCTTTTTTAGTAATATTATTCGAATAAAATTTATTCGAAAAAAATTTTTTTAATGAAAATTCTAAGATTTTTATTTTGGTATGCCATTACATTGGCCAATCAATGAAATGTTAGTAAAAATATGCTTTACTCAAATAAAATTTTAACTATTATTCGAATAATTCAAATAATTCCGAAGCTATTTTTATTAAAACGACCAAAATATCAATGAAAATTTGCTTATTGAGTCAATTTCTCTTCGGATAAAGCTATAAAAAGAAATATTCTATTGTAGGTATTGAAATAAAATTTATTGGAATAAAATTATGCATTTAAAATTATATCAAATAAAATTCGAATTGAACTCGAATAATGTCGCCAAGCTCCAGATAATTAGAACAAACCGTATTTGAGTATTTTCAAGTATCAAAATATCAATGAGAATTTGCTTAATGTTTCAATTACTATTCTTATAATTTTACGTAAAGAAATATTTATTCGATTAAAAGTATTGAAATAAAATTTCTTCGATTAAAAGTACTGATGCAATACTTATTCGATTAAAAGTATTTGTTTTAGTATTTTATATCGGTATATCAAAATTTTTTTATTAAATCGCTTTGAATGAAAATTAATCGTACAATTTCTCGGAATTAACTTTGCTCGATTAATCCTAAATGAATAAAATATGCACTGGTTTTTGCTATACATATGTTAATTTGATTATAATTCGAACGCGTATATTTTAAAATAAGTATATTAAAAATTTCTGTTAATTCGATTAAAATTCGAATAAAAATTATTCGTACAGTTTTCTCGGAATCAACTTTTTCTATTATTTTTAAATGATTAAAATATGGACTTATTTTCCGCTATATAAAAATTAATTAAGTTATTATTCGATTACGTATATGTATTAAATAAAACATTCGAATAACATTTATCCGAATAAAAAAACGGTGCTGTTATATTAAATGCCACTTAAAAAAATTGTTGTTAGTTCGATTCGAATAAAAAATATGAGAGCAATCTTCTTGAAATCAACTTTGTTCGATTAATCTTAACTTTATGCGTTAATTTAAATATAATATTATAATATTATAATATAATATAAATAATTAAATTCTAATAATTAAATTACCCGCTGTTATTTTTTTAAGTTCCAATATTAAAAAAAATATATTAATTCCATTTGAATAAAAATAATTCGAACAATTTTCCCAGAACCAGCTTTATTCGATTAATCTTTGGGGAATAAAATATGCATTAGATTTTTGCTATACATATGTTATTAAATTATTATTCGAATAAGTATATTAAAAAAAACATTTTAATAAAATTACACCTTATTATATAAAATTGGTATATTAAAAAACTTATTTTAATTCGATTCGAATAAAATTTATTCGAACAATCTTATATTTATTCGGTTAATCTTAAGTGAATAAAATATTCATTAGATTAATATTCTAATAAGTTTGTATGAAAACAAAACATTTCGATAAAATTTATTCGAATAAAATTTAATCGAACAAAATTACTTGCTGTTGCTATTTTAAACCGTCATATTAAAAATATGCTACTAACCCAATTCGAATAAAATTATTATTCGAAAATTTTTTTGGGATCAATTTTAATCGATTAATCTTGAGTGAATAAAATATGCACTAGTTTTTCGCTATAAATATATTAATTAAAAACTAAACATTCGAATAACATTTATTCGAATAAAAATACACGGTGTTGTTATTTTAAATTGATGCATTAAAATATTGTTGTTAGTTCGATTCGAATAAAAATTATCGGAGCAATTTCCTTGGAATCAACTTTGTTCGATTAATCTTAAGTGAATAAAAAATGCATTAGATTTTCACTATGCATATGGAAATTAAATTATTATTCGAATGCGTATATTCAAATTGGTATATTCAAAAACTTCTCTTAATTCGATTCAAATAAAAGTTATTCAAACAATCTTAACTTTATTCGATTAATCTTAAGTGAATAAAATATTCATAAAGCTAATATTCGAATAAGTTTGTATGAAAACAAAACATTGAGGTAAAATTTATTCGAAAAAAATTACTTGCTGTTGTTACTTTAAATCGTTATATTAAAAAACTTCTATTAATTCGATACCTAATAAAAATTATTATTCGAAACTTTTTTTTTAATCAATTTTATTCGTTTAATCTTGAGTGAATATAATATGCACTACACAGAAAGAAAAAAACCGTACTAAATTTAAGTTTTTTCTACTTACTTTTAGTACGAATCATACTTAAAAATTTAAGTACGAATAGCACTTACATTTACTTAAAACAAACCGAAAACAGGATTACTTTAGAAAATTAATCCTTTAGTTTCTTAAATTGAGTATGAAGAGCTTAAATTATCTAAAAAATTTAAACCAAGTACAAAGTTCTTAAATTGAGTAAAAAACTTATTTAAAGTACGATTTTGTGTACTTACTTTATACACATATGAAATGAAGAATAAAAAAACCTTTTAACCAAAAAATTTAAAGTTCGTTTAGTGTGCTTGTGATTGAAATTCAATAAAATGAAAAAATTAATATATTAAAATAAAAATAATAATTGTACTTTTTAACGGAAAATGTTGCTTTTGATTTTTCTCGTTTGCAAAAGTGTTTTTAATAATATAAAAGTGAACAAAATAAAACTATAATATCAATATTAAAATGTGAATTAATAAATAAATAAATAAGACAAAAAGTGAAAGCAAAGGACGACTACAAACTGCTAAAACTTCTGAAGGACTTAGATTGTGAAGCTGTTTCTGTTTATAGAGTAAGTAAATATGTATATGAGTTTTTGTTATCGATTGTGCGTATTGTTTTTAACTAGTTCCGTTTGAAACACGGCAATTTTAGTTGAGCAACTTTTTAGTTCATAAGCGGGAGAGAAAAATATGATAGTTCCCATTTTCATTTATCTTCTCTTTCATCTTTAATAAGATCAAAAGTTGCTCAACAGAAATTGACGTCTGTGAACCCAGTATAATAATTGCTTCTGCTCCCGTCTTTGCAAATAATAAAAAAAAAACAAAATACACACTCTGTTAACATTATGAAAATTTCATGAAAGTTTTATATATAGAAGTATATTTTAATCTGTAGTTTTTTTTATACTATATAAATATACATACATATCTACATAACATGTAATATTATTTGGTAAAAAATAGTAATAGGTACGAAAACTTCCTGCAACGCATCCCTCATAAGTTCTCATTGATAAATATTTTATTTTGCTCAACTCGCTGTAAGACCGGACTCAGAAATATGTTATCGCTCTAGGTGACCAAGAACCCCTATCTTCTTAATGACATAGTTTCCCTTAGAGCACTGATGGGGTTACACTTTTGGAGTGATAACGATTATAAATGTAATCAACTTAGAAACGTGGGCTTTAGTTGGGAGCAAAATATATAATTATTTATTGATGACAAAGAGGCAGTATTGTGCAACAAATAACATATATAAATTTAAAATCTAGTATTTTTTCTTCCATAGAACAGACATCTTGGACTCACTTAGCATTCTTCCGTCATAATTTTTTGGCAACACTGTCAGCGATGCATGTAACAGAGCGACGTAAAGGAAACAATACCCACTTTTGGTCTTTTGCATTAAATTTAATTGTTATTACCATAGAAATTCAATAAAAAGCTAATTAAAAATTATATTAAATCTTTTTATTCAAGAAATCAAGTTAGCATTTCTTAAAAAATGCGCGTTTTGAGATTAATTCAATCTAATTGTTTCTTAAATGAATCTCGTTTTCGGATTATTTCAAGTACGGATTCGGGATTAAATCAAGCCCATTTTTAGATTAATTCAATCCCAGATTTTCTTAAATCAATCTAATTTTGGGAGTATTTCAAGTACGGATTCCTATTAAACCAACTAAGAAATTCTTGAATCAAACGTATTTTAATATTAATTTTATCTCAGGTTTTCTGAATCCAATCTGGTTTTGGATTTATTGCAAGTAATCGGAATCGGGATTACATATGGATAAAATTAAGTATTTAGTTCTTGAAAAGACCGTACTTGAATTAAGTCTTTTGTACTTGATTTTAGTAAATCCGTACTTACCGTACTTATGACACCGCTTTTGATTGATTTAAGTACGGATGGATTGATTTTTATTTTGAGTGTAGCTTTTCGCTGTAAATATATAAATTAAATTATTATACGAACGCTTATATTAAACCAAACATTAGAATAAAATTTATTCGAATAAAATAGTGCGTCTAACAAGTTTTTATATAACAAACATGGGAGTGAAAAATATTGGAATGGAAATTATTGTGGGATGTTGAGATTACTCTAATCTCCTGCAGAGTAAATATATGCTTCACACATTGAAAGACCGGAAAAAGAGCGATTAGTAAATGTAACACCAGGTGATCTAAAAATTTAAAACAAAATTCAGTCCTAAATTTCCCAAAAAATATTATGTTTGGCTGGCCTTGAAGAATTCGCGAAAAAAGTTAGTCCCTTTACAAGCGCACTAATCCACTCAAATGTAAATTTAAAAAACATTTAAAATAAATGCAGTTTTAGTCCGCAGATTAAGTTTTTTTTTCTGCCTAATTTACTTATTTTACCTCTTTAATTGTAGCAAAAAGTCATAAATTAAAAAGAAAAAAATTCTGAACATAAAATACCAAAGTCATTGTGTTAAAAACACATGGACGCTAAAATGTCATACTAATTTTTATGTATTTGTGTATTAATCCTTGTAGTAAACGTAATATTAGATACTTTTTACCTCTTAAGCCTAGAGGATTTAATTTTTTTTTTCGTAGCAATAAAACAAAGAATTGTCAAAGACTGGTTACGCGCACGAGGATTGTTACTAGCGAGGGATTAAAATTAATCCGCTGTATTGTTAGGCAAATGTATGAATGCGTCTGTTTACATAGTGGGCGTAATATTGACGGATTTTCCTTTAATCCGCAGATTAGCCGGCCAGCAAAGAAAGAGCGTGAGGTGTGTGTGCGCATTTTTTTTACAGCAAAGGTATATGCATAGTTTAAGCAAGACGTAGAAAATATAAGGAAAAAAAAACATAAGGAAACAGGTCAATATGCAGCTTTCAAGAAAATTTGAAGCGAAAAAATTAGAATAAATTTCTCAGAACATGTCCGGACTTAGGACATTCAAAGTGGGATCATAATTATGAAAATTCAAAACAAACCAACCCAAGTTGTCTTAAAGTGAAACGCAAGTGCGTGCGTGTGTGTGTGTGTGTGTGTGTAGTATCTACAAATAGTTGACTTACATACATACATACTATAGCATTGCACAGATACATCTGTTTGCACTAGTTTTGCGTGTTTTTTGGTTCTGGTATGAACAAATATGATATTTATCGTTTTCTGTTACTAGTTGTAAATGTTGATTTTTTTAAGCAATTATTGTATGGTTGGGCAATGAGCAAATGAAAACAACACATCTATTTTTTTTTTGTTTTTCTAAGGCAAATAAGATACATAAAACTGCTTTTACCATAAGTGCCTTATGATGTGTTGAGAAAACATGTAATTGGCTGATGAATGAATGAATGAAAGCAAAATTGCACATGCATATGTAAGTAAATGATACATGTACATGAAACACATGCATTTGTAATTACTCTCAGAGCAAAATTGTCTCTTTCTCTCTCTATACTTTGGCTGCGCCACAAAATAACATAACGAACGTCCGCACATACATCTGCACATCATGTATTTGTTTCAATAGTGGTTTTTTTATATATTTGTATTACAATATGTATTTTTTTAGCAAAAACAGATCAAACAGTTGCTCAGCAGCAATACAATAAGCAATTGTTATTTGTTTTCAATTGTTTTGTTTTCAATTGTATTTTAATTTCCCTCTAGTCAGCCTAGAACTATATGTCTCTATGTCAATACTCTTTCTCCATCGACAATTGCACTAGTTAAAATGTCGACAACTTTCGTTTTATGTGCGAGTAAAGATACGTTAGAGACAATAGTTCTAGTGTATTTCTGGTGATATTGTCAATGAACGCGTCAATAGATTGTTTTTCTTTTTTATTACTCTGTGCAATAATATTAAATAAATATATGTAGACGAGGGTTACTTAAATCTACTAGTGAAACTTTTGTTCAAATATCAGTAGCACTATTGACAATGTCACTAGAAAATCACTATAAATTTACTATTGACAACGAGCGAGGAAATATCGATATTGTAGACTAGACCACCTAAAATTTACTAGTGATTCTTTGGTGTCAATGTCTCCATGTGGTCCCAAAAATACAGTCTAGTGGTGGATTTTCAATGACAAGCTAATGTTAAATGTCAATAGATGATTACATTGGCTGGGGTACACCTGGTCAGTAGTACTACTGACAATGTCTCTAGTAAATCACTACAATTCCATTATTCACACTTTCTGCAGGGTTGGAAAAGCACGCACACACAATAACTCTTATACTAGTTCTGTCGCTCACACTACAATTATATGGTACATACCATGGTATATATGTTTTGGCTATACAAACGAGTATACAAATGCAATCCTTTAATACATACATATAGACATATTATACTTTACTACCTGCCCGCGTTTTATTAATTACTTTGCTAGACCACTCACTCTGCTTGCGGACTGTTAATGAAAATTTCCCAGAATCGTAAGACCTTCACGGAAGTTTGTTGTTTGCCTCAGTAATTAAGAAGTCAAAAATGCAATTGTTCAAGAAAAAAAAAAAACGTTGACTGTAAATGTAAAACTGCACTAAATCGGTATTATGACTTGCGTCATAAAACTGCTTGCACTAAATCCGACTTAATGGCAAAAAGGTTTGCAATATTGTAAAAATATGCAGAATTGTAATTTTTTTTTAACAAAAA
This sequence comes from Tachina grossa, assembly GCA_949987645.1. Lineage (NCBI taxonomy): Eukaryota > Metazoa > Arthropoda > Insecta > Diptera > Tachinidae > Tachina > Tachina grossa. The sequence goes on along the minus strand of OX465278.1, from coordinate 134,540,182 downwards.
GTGGCAATAAACCAATAAACAGCAGAAAAACAGACAGTTAGTTATTCTCAACTCAATTTTGTGAAATTGTGAAATTTTAAGAGCATGCAAATCAAAAAAGGATGATTGAATATGCGTATGTACTCGTATTTCTTTTTCTAAAGAGAGTCGACCGGCTGCACCTACAATTACTTTTTTGTTTGCTTGTTTTATGGAGATCCTTTTTTTAACGCGTTAGCGGTTTGACTTTTTACCAAATTTTTTACTAGTTTTTTATATTGTCCTTTATGTTATACGATTCAAAAGAAAACTCATAATTTTATAGTTCTTTTTAAAAGTGTAGTCTTCATTTTTTTCCTAGAGTTTTTTTTAGCTAAGGCCATGAAGAATGAGTAAAAAATTTTTAATATTTTGAAATTAGAATTTTTATTGCTTTTATTTCTTTTTTTTTAATTGAGTAATTAATGCCTGGCAGGAAAATGTTGAAAATAAGAATCAAAATTTTTTAAATTTTCAAATGTTGAGCCGTAACCGCAAAAAAAAAAACTTTAGCAACACATTTTTTGGACTTCGTTTTTTTAACCAAAATCGATTATTTACGATCGCAAATGATTGATTTTGCTTTAAAAAATTAATTAAATTGAGTTCTCATTTAGCTAATTGACACTTAAATTTAAATTACAATTAAATGTTGTTTCATTTTTTCAGTGGATAATTAAAGTTCTTGTTAAATTACATTGAAAGTATGGCAGTACTACAAAATTTTCCAGTATTATGGAAGGCTTTTCAAACAACAGCTGTTTATCAAAATGCCGAAAACAAAAATTGCATAAAAAACACTATTTGTGAAACAAAAAGATCAGCAGAACGAATTTTTCGATATATTTTTCCATGATATGAAACTAGAGCTGCAAAACTATCGATAGTACTATCGATATCATCGATAGTTTTGTTGTAAATGAAATATCGATAGTTTTTTCTACTATCGATACTATCGGCAAAAAAAAAAGTAATTAAAAGAGTAAAAATAATCGAAGTCAGTAAACAGTAGCCGGCAGATTTGAAGCAAACTATCCGTAGTTGATTTATGCTTTTGTACAGCGATGGAAAAGTTGGTACAATTGTATAATTTTAGCGCTATTTGAATGCCAAAAGTACCGTAGCACCGCAATGACCCATTTAGCACTAGTGGAATCTCTTTATATTATATTACATGCCAAAAATAGCATTAAAATATATTAACCCCCTTATGCAAAAATAATGCGTGCTTGAAGTGTACATTAAAAAAAATTTCCATAGAAAAACCGGTTTTAACGTTCACTTATTTTTTTTTGCACAAGGGGGTTAATCTTTAGCTCGAAGGTATTAGAAAATTATGTAAATCAAACGATGTTTTCCGGTACTTAAAGAATTGCTGGAGGAATGTTATTTATTCCAAAGTCATCTGCAAATGTGGAAATTTTATTTTCGTACCAAAGGGAGAAGCCGACTATTTGCATCGACTGTGAACAATCGAATAAAAAAAAGGTTATAAACGTAGTATATCGTAAATGTTACTTTTATATTCAGATCCCAGCAACTAATATTCTTTGCGCACCTTCTGGCGTTTTGTTAATTGATTTTTAGTTAATTGAAAAGTACAAGTATTAAAAAAATATAAATAAAGAATTAGGTACAATCGTACTGAAAAAATTTAATTTTATTTGAAAGTTAGTACAATTTCTAAATATGATATCGCATCCCTGCTTCTGTATACATAAGTTATTAAATATGTATGTATATGAATTTATTTATAAATCCAAGTGTTATTCGACAAATAGTAGTCACAAGTATCTTAATAAATTCAACATCGTCGACACAAAGATAAATTTTGGTGGTACTGATATCGCGACGGCCGACAATTGTCGGATTTATTTTGACATACCCTAGCGTGTTTCCCTACAAAATTTTTTTTTTAATTGTACCTACATACCTACATATCCAGCCTAATTTTCGATGTAATCGTATGCGATAAAAATTAAATTTTTAGAAGAAGGTTAAAATTGTCGCTTAAGATAAAACTTTACAGTTAGTGTCTTAAAAGTTATCAACAATTTTCGCATTTTGATAATTCTAAACCATGGGTAGGCCCATAAAATTATAAGTTCAATAAAAAAGTATATTTTCGATAATGTGCCGCTTACGATAAAATCGAAAAAAGGCTTGATATATTTTTATATACTAATGAAAATGTTGAGGACTCTGGATTTTTTTTCGAGTCAAATGTAGTTTATGTGGCAACTTTTATAAAACTATTCGATACTATCGATAGTATCGATAGTTTTACATACAACTATCGAAACTATCGAGTGGAGCGACTATCGATAGTTTTGCAGCTCTATATGAAACTATATATTGTATATGTTATATATTTATGAAAAATAAACGAAATTTCCTTTAATTCAACACACAAGCACAATAACATATCGTGCCATAACCGCCAAAATAGCTTAAGCGACATTATTTTCCAACCTCAATTTTTGACCAAAATCGATAATTTCCGATCGTAAATAGTAGATTTTCGTCAAAAAAAAACGAGGTCCAAAAAATGTGTCGCTTAAGCTAATTATTTTAGCGGTTATGGCTCGATATGGTAAGCTCGAAAAACTTAAGTAAAGGGTGTTTTTTATTGAGGTATAGAACTTTAAGTTGGCATCACTTTTTTAACTGGCGGCCATTTTGTCAGCTGTCAAGTGATTAATATTTAGTTTGGTTTGCCATTTCATCATGAACAGGTTGACAAAAGAACAACGCTTGCAAATCGTGCAAATTTATTTCGAAAATAATGGTTCAGTTCGCGAAGTTTACCGCAAGCTCCGTCCATTTTATGGTCGACATAATCGTCCATCAGAGCAATTAATTCGGTTAACCATGGATCGTTTTCGCACTACGTTTACTCTATGTGATAATACGCATCCGCAGAGACGTCGAACAGTGCGCACCGAAGAAACAATTGCCGCTGTAGAGCAAAGTGTTGAAGAGGACCCGAATGAATCGATTCGCCACCGTGCACAGCAATTGGAGCCGACTAACCGACTATTTTGTTCCCGAATTGGATGGCATGAATGTGGATGAGTTGTGGTTCCAACAAGATGGCGCTACATGCCACACAGCGCACGTCACAATCGATTTATTGAAGGAAACATTCGATGAACGCATAATTTCGCGGAATGGACCTGTCAATTGGCCACCAAGATCGTGTGATTTGACACCATTGGATTATTTTCTTTGGGGATATGTGAAGTCGCTCGTCTACGCCAACAAACCAGAAACGTTAGGGGACTTAGAAGCCAACATTCGTGGCGTTATTGCCAACATACGGCCCCATATGCTCGAAAAAGTGGTTGAAAATTGGACCTGTAGAATTGGCTTTATTCGAGCCAGCCGCGGCGGCCACATGCCCGAAATCATATTTAAACATTAATGGCATAAAATTATCCTTCCAATAAAGCCAAATTAATGGACATTAAAACGATTTTCTTGTGTTTTATTTCAATTCAAAGTTCTATACCTCTTAAAAAAACAACCTATAGTATATAAATACACAGTGTTGGGCATTTAAGTTTGATTTAAATGTCTCTCAACTTTGTACTGAAAAAATTAATTCGGCACTTAAATGGCACTTAAAGATAAATGACATATAATTGAGGACCCAATTATTGGGCCTTACATTGACGAACTTTATTAAATAATGTTTTAGAAAAATTATGCAAAAATTAGTTTTTTATTACAGAAATTATTTTCTGCTTGCAATTCTTTTCTCCAAATCATTTCATAAGCTTGAAAACTGGAAACTTAATTGAAGCACAAAATTGTTAAATAAAAAAAATCCATTTTCCATTTTAATTTCTTCCACTCCAGCACAAGTCGCCAACAATAGTGGTTCCTCAAAGTACTCAACCTATAATTCTCAGTTCGTTCAATATGTGCAATTTAAAAGGCTGAAGTATTTACGAGAGCAGAATGTTTGAGCAACTGGCACTATTCGGGAAAAGTGTATGGAAAATTAGAATTTGCCAAATTCAAAGGACATGAAAAAATGTAAGGTTTTTATAAATATGATTTAATAATAGTAAAATTTAATGTTTTCTGCATTGTTTATCTTTGAACGACTTCGGCTACGCCTAATAAACTCTTTTTGTACTGATGTTTGTTGGTCATATACAGGGAAACCGCAAATATGCAATTGCATGTTTTTTCTTGTGTGACGTATTAATGTGGGAACAAGATATTTATCCGTTTCAGAACTTTTTATGAACTTTGGCATCGATTTGTTAGTGCATATTTTTGCATATTTTATCCTTTAAAGCATGTTTTTGCATATATCAGTCTAACACGCATATTTTTAGCATATTTTCTAGTTTTCCAAGCATAATTTCCGCTTTTAGGGCATATTTTGATGCTTTATAGATTTTTTTTTATATTTTAATATGCTTACAAGCTGTTGAACAAAATGTTTATTTTTATTTTTCGCCATCTAAATCTCATTTCCATTGTTCCATGTGGTGTATATATTTTTGTTATATATTATTCAGTTACTACGGACGTTAGTTTCAATAAAAATTTGGGTTTGCTATTTGGGACGGACTCTGTCCCGAGTAGACGTTGAAGGAACATAAAATTTAATTTAGATGTGACAGCAAGGATCTTTATTTGAAAGTCTAGGTCAATATGTTAATGTTTATTGCAATAAAAATTATATATAAAAATCTTTTCTTGTTTATCCAAAGTTTTAGTTTTGCTATCGAGATCTCTTTTGAAATTGAAGTTAAATTTTTACAAGAGTATTCAAAAAAGATTAAGTTGTATCATTTGCTTTAGTAAAAATTTATATGGCAATTTTGTTTTAACGTGCACTTCAAACCTAAATTATTGTTTTTAATACGGCAATTATTCTTTGTTAATTTTTAAAATATATTTTTATTTACAAATAAACCAATTCAGTTTATTTTTAAGAGCATATTTTTTTAGTTTTTAGTGGATATTTTCAAGTTTCTAGTGCATATTCTATGCGTATAAAATACTTTTTTTGCACTATTTTTCTGGTTTCCCTGGTCATATACATCTAAATTTATAAAATGTTGACTTCCATTTTTTTAGTTGGAACGTTTAACGTTTAAGCTAACGCTATGTAATGCATTAGATTTTTGTTGTAATTTCTTAAGTTTATTATTAATTGTAATTAAATCTTTTTGTAATTAGCAAAAAAAAAGTAATTATTTCATACATTTTCTATAATTGCTTGTTTAAAGAATTATTTTTACAATTACATGTAATTGTAGTTTTATTTTCGATTGCAATTACTTATAATTGTAATGGATTTTTTTCAATTACATGCACATGTAATTGCAGCTGAGATTTTTTCTGCCTTAATCACTTTTTAATATATGTAATTTTTTATTTTTTTTTTCAACTACAACAAAATGTAATTGTATCTTTTAATTACAATTACATAAAATTTTGTAATCTATGTGCTATAAATTACAAACTATTAGAATTACTGCCTGGGAGTATTTGCATTTTTTGCCTTAAATTATTCGCTTTCGCTCTAGAAGAACTATATATGCTTACAACAGTCAATATAAATCTATTATAAAAACTATACAGATTATAGAGTTACTTTAGTACAATATTTACAATTTAATGGAGTACGTTTTTATGCCGCAACAATTGCTTATTTATGACCCTTCTAGAAATAATTTTTAATGCAGTAAATTTTTGTTAATTCATGCATTGACGCATTTCAACAAATAAGTTATGCACAACAGATAGAAATTAAATCATAAATGCAGACTCTTCTAATCTCTTTGTCATGCATCAAATCTTCAAAAAAAAAACTAAAAATTTGCAACAAAAATACTTAAGAATGAAATCAGCGTGCACTCTTTCCTAAAAAAAAAAATTAAATAAATTTTAAATGAGTATTAATTTGATTAAATTAAAATATTTAACATTTTTTTGGCTTGAAAATGATAATGTGCAGGGTTCGGAGTTTAACAAACGCACCTAAAAATGAAAAATATGCATTTACCTACGAAACAAGCAATAAAAATAAAAAAAACATGTGGTAATATTTTTAAAATTTTTTATTAGTATTTGAAACAAAAAGAAGATTAAACCAATATAACAATTCATGTAAAATAAAGCTTAAAAACTATTTCAAACAATAATCAGAAAATTTCAAATACAAATAATTTTGTTTAGAGATGTATAAAACTTTAAGCTTGAGAACACTATTTTAACTGGCGGCCATTTTGTTAACTGTCCAGCGATTTATGTTAAGTTTGATTTGTAGATTCGCTGAATGGGCCCAAAACGAGATTGGCGCTGATTCCGATTTTCATAAGTGAAGATTTTTCTTGTGGGTATATGCAAAGTCGCTAGTCCACGCTGCTGAGCCCGAAAGGATTGACCACTTGGAGGACAACATTCGCCACGTTATTGCCAATATACGGCCACAAATGTAGGAAAAAGCAATCTAAAATTTGACCTTGTACGGGCCAGTGGTGGTGGTCATATGACAGAAGTCATATATATATTATAATGCCACAAGATTTATCCTTCACACATAAAGTAAATTTCATGTCAACTTAAAAAATTCATCTTTGATTTATTTTTAAGATTTTATAAATCTTTAAAAACAACTTTTATCTTAAAAAGTAAAATTAACTCTGTTTCCTAAAAACTGCATTCAACAGCTACCAAATTTGAGGGAGGATATATCAAAGATGATATTCCTATCGGCAAAGGTAGTTTTTTAAATTATTTGTATCTGATTCAAGTGCTTTGGAAATTTATTCCAAAATATTATAGTCGATGGTTATCTCTATGGCATTATTTAATCTTTATTTATTTCTTGCCTGTTTTGTCCTTTTACATTGCAATGCATTCATTGTTAACTTTTCCAATACTTTTTTCAACGGATTTTGCTTGTGGACTAAGGATATTGAATTCTTGCAGTAGTGTAAAAGTTTCACTTAAAAAATATATTCCAGCGTTTATCGAAAAGTGAAAAAAAGTGTGTCTGTAACCCAGGGCGAAAACTATCAATAGTGGTTACGTCGTTACGTTAGAAATGTCATAATATAGAATTTAAATCCGATTTAAAATCGCAGACTTTGTGAACGCTTGCCAGCAATATCTTTGACGGAGACCAAAATTCACTAAAAGTCGAAAACTTTCAACGAAGGCGGCGAAAATGCAAACTTCGGCTATAACAAATAATGTATAGTGCAACTTTGATGATTGTTGTTTTCAAAATTATAGAAAAAAATTAATAAAATATGATCCCAGCTAAAAAAATATGTATTGAGCATATATGATATCCCATGGTTCGGATCCGAAAAATGAGGGTATATGGACATATATGATAATATATATTCATACATTTTCATACATGAATGTGTATTCCCTATATAGAATGCAAAGTTCATATTGATTCAAAAAGCGCACTGCTGTGCAATAAATTAAATTATTAAAATAATTTTTTTGTAAGATTTTGTGGAGAAAGGTTGTGTTTAATGAAACATTTGTTCGAAAAAAATAATTCAAAACGAACTAAAATACATTTCATTCGACATTTTTAAAGAAAATGTGAATCGATTATTAAAAACACATAAAACACACAATCGTACACAACATATAATTTAAGAAATCAGATTAAAAACTAATGCAATTATAAAAGAAAAAATTAACCGTTTGAACTAGTTTTCAATATTATTTTTGGCAGTTATATGAATTTTGTTTAATGGCTGCATTATCTTTTTGATTATTTGATTTATTAAATAGACCCACAATATATAAAATCAACAAAAAAGATTTTTTTTGTTACACGAGTTTTTATATTTTAAACTTTGAGGCTCTACGCATATAAACTTTGCTTATGCGTATGTGTTTTCTAACAGACTTCCAATTCACCAGTAATAAAAAAGATGGAAAAAGATCGAATTAATAAAATTCAAGCTTTTTTGATTGCAAATGCGATCTTATGTGAGATATTATGTACGCATGTATTTTTATATGGCGCCATATATTGCATGGATTCACATATGAAGAGCTTCATAATTAAATTTTCATATATGAGCTCATATATTGTAATACATTTCATATATTAGTCCACATATTAGTTCATATATAATAGTTTTGCCATGTATAATCCCATATATTTCCATACATGAATTCATACATATTTATATATAGTTATATACATTCATATATTAAAAATATATGGACCATATATAATTTTTTTAAGAATCAAAGTATCACTTCAGAACAAAATGCTTACATTTTTTGCGTTGTTATTCATTGCATTTTTAACGTATTTCTTTGGTTAAAATTTTATCTCACCCCATTTTTATTTGTGAGTATATTTGACAGGACAAAGCGGAAACTTTTCTCACGAAAATTTTACAGACACACTTTTTCTGTAAATTGTCGCCAAGAAAAGTTACAGACACAGGTTAGTGAGAAAAAAAGCTGTTTGTTGCAATTTATGGCATTTTTGTTTCATTTAACATGTTCCAAGTGAAAAGTTTCTCGTGACGAGAGTTACAGAACATGGGTGCAGTTGATTGTAAATTCTTTTTAATGTTTTAATATGCATTAAAAAATGGTTAAATATACAAAAATATGCATTTATTGCCAAAATATGTAAAAATATGCACTTAACATCAAAATATGCGAAAATATGCAATTACATATCAGTGCCAATTCACTTAAAGTTTTATGATTCAGATAGCTAATTTAATACCTTTTTATCTATCACCAAAAAAACATTAATTTACCTGAAAGTCCGAGCTCTGATTATGAATATGATGAAATTACTCGTTGACTATTTTTGAGTTTTTTTGCTTCATCTTTTTTTTGTGGCTTTGCAAAGTGCAGTAACCGACCCAATGATAATTCAAATAAATCCTTGATCTTGAGATTTTTACTAAATATAATCGTCAAAAATAAAAAAATAAAATTCATATTTAAAGATACTCGTATTTTTATGCTGGCAGCATAACAACAAATTAATAAAATAAAAAATTTAAAACAAAAATTGCAAAAATTAACCTCCAGAGACAGCCACTGCCATTTAATTTTATTTAATGCAATACCACGCACTTGCTCAGGCACAAAATTTTATAAAACTGATAAGATTATGTTTTTTTTTTCCAAAACTTTTACATATTTATTGCCAAAATTATAAAATATTATTAAGTTATTGGGATGTATGTATGTATAATATGCGCTGGTTGCTGATAAACCTTTGGTACTCGTGTGTACATATTTTCTTTTCGTAGTTTAATGCTTCTTGTGCTTGTCGCATGACTCGTCCTCCCCACCCTACTTTATATTACGAATTATACTCAGGGGTTATATAATCATCATATTTATTATTATAATTTGGTTAACAGTTTTAATGCGGTCTGATAAGAAATATTTAAAATATTATTTTATATAAATTGGCATGTAATAAAAAGTCATTTTGAAGTCATTTTTAAGGAACTACATTTTTATTGCTTCCAAAGAATCTGTATTAACAATATGCATATGATTTAGAGAAAATCATTAAAAATTTATATTAATCATACCAAAATGTGCACGTCCGTTACATTGTTACAAAAATACTCAAAATGCTTTTTAAAAAATTTAATTTTTTTTTGAAGAAATTCAAGAATTAATGTTTATTTAGTTTTTTTAACAACTTCGGTAATTTACATGAAGACAATGTTTTATATTTGAATACGCATAGAGATAAGACGTTTGCGGAAATGGGGAGTTTTTTGCCCTCTTCCCAAAAATAAGTGGAAATTTGTATTAACCCCGCTTCTAATTTAGTGATTAGGAATATAACTTCTTGCAATGATAATCCTTGGTAAAAGTCATTAGAGATTATACAAATTTACACTACTTTTGCATCACAAATTCTATTATGACACTTCTTGGGTGTGCCTTTCATTACTGGGCTGTCCATCCATAATTATCCATAATTGGGCTCGAAGAACCAAATATTTTATTTAATATTTTATTGAAATTACTAACTACGTAAGGCACTAAATTAACCCTACAAGAACACTACCAGTCAATTGACTGCTCATTTGATCGGAAGTCATGAACGATATATTCATCACTGCGTAGAACAAAGTTTCTATCAGATTGTTAAAGGCAAAATGAAAAATGTGATGGAAACTTTTGTGTACGTGTGATGTTGCATCTCTCTCTAACCAATGAATATAACATATAGTTGAACTGCTCACTCCAGTGCTTTTTAATAATCAATGATAGCATAAATATTACTCAAGTTTGACTGTTCATAATTGAATAATATATCCCTCATAATTGAGTATTCATTTATGATTGATATATTGATAGCAAATATAATTTTTATTTTATTTGCTTTTTTATTATAAAAAATAACTTTAAATTACACAAGTATATAGCACATTTAAAACAAATAATAATACAAATAAAAACACCAAATAACTGCAGCGGTATCTAGCCCTGTTCACACCTTTTCATCTCCAACGCACCTTGCCCTTTACAAATATCTAAAATTTTGAAAATAAATATACATATTAAATTAAACTTTGTGAATTTCTTTTATTCACTGTTTTACTTATCTTTTTAACACTTTTATAACCTTTTTACAGACAGAATGAATTTTGTACTACCGCCTTCTTCAACCCACAACGCATCTTGGTCTTTCCAAATATCTAAAAATTGAAAAAGATACGAAAACATACATATGTACATATGTATGTATATTTTTAATTAAACTGTATAAAATTTCTTTTGTTCATTATTGTTTTTATCTTACTTTTTCACAAATACCATAATTCTTTTTACCACTTTTATGATTTATAAATTTAATTTTACAAACCGAACGAACTATAAATTAATTTAAATAATTATTCTCAGTAAAATTCAATATTTTAAAAATTTTGACATATGTATATTAGACGTTCCACTCTAGCATATATGTTAGAGTAGAGCAACTATAATAACTGTTGAATTGAATGTAAAATTGTTGCAAATGTGTTAGTAAAAAAATGTTGTTTGTGTTAGTTTCAGTCATTCATTCCTTGTAGGGAAATTTTTCTGTGAAACTTTCCGACAAAGTTTGTAATATACACATATCGAGCAATAGCCGCCAAAAAAGCTCAACAGACACAATTTTTGAACATCATTTTGTTTTCACTGAAATCGACTATCTACGATAGCAAATATGTAATATATTTTTGTTAAAAAATTAAGTTCGAAAATTATGTCGTGTAAGCATGGTGCGCCATGAATGTAACTTAGCATTTACACATGTAAGTGCAAGTTCGAAAAACTCAATACACTCACACTTTTTAACTAATACAATCACATTTTTTGTACTTACTGCTCAGCTTACAACACAATTTCCTTGTAAGTAATTTTTGTAAGTAAAATGACAAATGAAGAAACAGTGTTACCGAGAATGGGTTTTGTAAGTATAAAGTTTTAGTACTTCGTATAATAAAAATAATATTTATTGCTGATTTTTTGCGTATTTATAAGAAAATAATATTTAAATAAATTCAGTAAAGTGCGACTATGACTCGCGCGCATAGGGTTCCGTACGAACACTAGATATCTAATTTAATACAAACTTCATCCTATATAATATATAGTTTTAGCATTTTTTTCGTTTTTGGGGTCTTTTCGGTTGTTTTGTTTTGTCGTTTTTTGCGTTTTTTTCGGGTTTGGCGATGTTTTTAAGATTTGGCTCTTTTTTTTAGTTTAGACACTTTATTTTCTTGTTTTGGCGATTTTTTCGGTTTTTTGGCGTTTTTTTATTTTTGGCGATTTTTTTTTATTTTTTGCATTTTTTTGTTTATTTAAATTTTTTTTTTAGTTTTGGCGACATTTTCGCGTTTTGGCGATTTTTTTCAATTTTTTGCGTTTTTTTCATTTTGGCGTTTTTTTTTCATTTTGGCGATTTTTTCGAATTTGGCGATTTATTTTAGTGTTAGATTTTTTTTTTTAATTTTGGCGATTTTTTTCGTTTTGGCGATTTTTTTTAATTTTTTGGCGATTTTTTTTTTTTGGTTTGGCGATTTTATAATTTTCGGTTTGTTTAGTTTTACCGTTTTTGAAAATTTCAAGTGTTTGCCTCTTACGGTTTCCAAGATATAGCAAATTGTCAAAATTACATAGTCAAAATTGCATTAACTGATGGACCACCCTTTAATTAAAATTTTTTAAATTTTAGTGTTAATTGTTGTAGTCTGTATAAAAATACACTAATTTTACAAATTTCAAGCTCCAATATACATATGTTCATACAATTGGTTATATTTTTTTAAAAACGAGGAGTACGAGGAGAGGTAGAGGGAAATACCTTCCTCTGAGTCTAAAAGAAGACTTAGGCTGTGGAGTTTTTCAAAATAGGACCACGAGGGGAGATATTTCTCTTTATAGCTATATATATGAGATTTTGGGATAAGGGGAAATTTCTGCCCCGTTAAAATTTACTGATTTCAATGAAATTCAAAACAAGGATAGATTTGTTTCCGGAAGGAGAGAAGTGCTATATATTTTATCAAAAATAAGCCTACTATGGGGTAAGGGCCATTTTATATGGCAAGAAAAACGTAAGGAACTGTGTTCCTACCTGGTGGCACTTATGGCACGATGTATAGTAAAAATAATTTTGATTCGAAATCAATTTTGAATTTTGATAAAAATCATACATAAACAGCGAGAAAAAATGTATTCAAAAATTTATCAACCACGTTTTTGTTAAAATTGTGCACACTGTTGTCAATGTGTATAGGTTGACAACCAGCGTTATCAGTAGCTAATGAGTACACACTATGGCATTTTGTGACATCGCAATAGTGTATACTGGTGGCAACGTTTGTCATTTCCGATATTTTTCGATGTGTGGCATTGATTTTTACGTAAAAAACATAATTTTTTCTTTTTCCTTTCAAATAATAAATAATTGTTTACAATTTTCATAAAAAAATTATTTTTACAATTTTTTGGTAATAAAATAAAATACGTATGAGTCTACAATATTTGTTCATGTTAATAATATGAAAAAAATTAATAGAAAAAAAAATATTTTCAACATATAGAATTTTTGATAGGTTCTTAGAAATGATAATACATATTTTTAATACTTTTACATAACAAAAAAAAAAAAAAAAAAAAAACATAATGTGAATTGCGTTGCACATATTTTGAAAATGGCACTACAAAATGACAACACAAGAAATGCCAATTGCAAATTTGAAGCAAGAAGCCAAGAAAATAAAAAACATGAAAGTTTAACATAATAACTCTAGTTGTTCTAGGAAATTTTTGTGTAAAGGTGGTCTGCATTAGCAACAGTGAAATGCGCATAGGATCCAGCTAAACCCCTCAATAATCAATTTCAGTGTATTTTCAATAAAAAATAATTTGGGATTATTAGTGCGTTAAAAAAATTTTAAACTTACCTTATTGCCATTTTAGCATTTTCACTGCTAGATTTAACATAATTTTTTTTTTCGTAAAAAAGCATTCAAGTTCTTCAAAAAATCTGCTAAAAAAATTAAATTTAAAATGTAGCATTCTATGTTTTTTTCTGTAGAATATACTAGCAGCTACTTTGGACTGATTTAGCATTCTCTCATCATAGTTTCTTGGCAACACTGTATAAAAGAATAGTTTTGAATGCTGGGCGCAAAGCACTTACAAGATACTTTAAGGATATTAGAAATTTTTTTTAAATTATTTTATACAAATGAAAATTAGCACGTACACTGCAACAACCAGTAACAAGCTTTACTTTTATTTCAAAAAAAAAACAAAAAAAAAACATCTGCCATTTCAAATAAATCTTTGTATAAAAATCAGGTTTCTCTTTTTTTTTCAACTAAATAAAAATTACCCAAAAATCCACGTGATATTTGAAAATTTTTTAGAAAAAATTGACCTTAATTTCAAAATCCGCTTAAAACCCACCAGCCAAACAAAAATATAAGCGAATGCCTGAAAAATTTAACGTGACATAAACAGTTTGAGCCCAATACCAGCTGTTGAGGAGGGGGAAGATTAAAATTTTTTTAGCGCAAGCGCTTCCGCCAACACAAGCAATTTCCACAGGAGCAGGATCATGGATATGTATAGACAAGCTAAATCACTTCATTATCGAAAGAAACAAACACTCTAATACTTTTATTTAGCAGGAAAAAGGTCATTTGCAGGATCAAACAAACAATTACTTAAAACGGTACTTCATGTTGGCAACGAAATTTAAAAACAACCATAAAATCAATATGAAAATGCGCTTAAGGATTCTATTACGAGGCATTAAAAAACTAAATAATTCTGTTTCTTTTTGGAGTAGGAAAACAACAAAAGACTTAATAAACTGTAAAATAGCAAAACAAAAAACGAAATTATTTATCGATGAAACAATATTGTATCATTTATGGTGCATTTTTTTTCCAACAATATTTTATTATTTAATAAAAATCAATAAGATTTTAATCCTTATTCATCCCAAGTATATATTCCTTTCAACCAACTATTTCAAATAAAGTGCTGGGAGAAAAGACAGGAAGTTAGCTTCTTTCATTTATTTCGTTTTCTTGCAAGGTAGTTGCATTATATGAGACACTTCCTTGAATGTATTGCATATGGTCCATTCATGGTCCATCCATTAGGGTTTTTTGTTTATTGTTTACATGTCACTTAAGTTTGTTAAATACATACGCTTCATTTTCCATTCTCTTAGCTACGCAATTCTAAAATGGTGTGCATTATCACTTGGAGTTTTGTCAAGAGTTCGTAACAAAATTAAAATTGATTTGATTGTTAATGATGTTTTTAGAACTGCTGTTGTTGGCAAAAAAAAAATCTGAAATAAGTAGTTTCAGTATAATAATCTTCACCTTAGTTATTAAGCTTAAGGCCTCTTGTTTTTATATTAAAAAAAATGTTTCTTTAAATTTCAGTTTAAAAAAATAAAGGCTTGTAATAATAATATATTTCATAGTCCTTGTCCAGACTTGCAATTTTTGTTGCAGCAATTCTTGGGTTTATTGTTTTGTGTGGTGAGAAGATTGGGGAGGGGTACTCAGTTTCATGTGCTCTGCAATTCTCTTTTGATTTGAAATTCATAATTGGTAATTTGAAGTTGTTAGTTGTATTTGACGTTTTTTATAATTTTAGGAAAAACAAAAAAATATATTAAAAAGTAAATAGAATTGTTGATTTTTCATAGAAATTTGTGGTATAATAGAATTTTTAAATTCACAATTGCAAAATTAGAATTTCATAATGTAGACACTTATGCAATTTCAAAGCAGAATTTTAAGAAATTGCAGCAACAAAAATTGCAATTCTGGACGAGGACATATTTGAGAGAAATACAATAAAATCAAATGCAAATTTTGTGCTTTCTCAAACAAATTTGTTTTCTTAGATGGAAATATGAAATGTCTTTATTAATATCGATGCAGATTTATAATCGAAAAGTTTTTGTTTCTCTACTTCAAAGAGCAAATTTATTATACTGAGGGGAAAGAGAAGTTAAAAAATCAACAAGCCCTGTGATCAATATAACTCCCTGGGGTGTGAATTTTTGTTTTTATATTTCCTCAGAAAAAGCTGGATGCTGTACTATAGTAAGTGTGGGCCTTTTTTGGCCTAAACTAAAAAAAAAAAATTAAATGAAAAATTTGCAATTATTTTTACTCTAATATATCTCCAACACCAGAAATTAAACGTCTCTGCTTATATTTTTCCACTACGTTACTTAAGCATTGCGTTATAATTAGAGATGCTAAGTCCCGGGATTTTCGGGACTATGCAAATCCCGGAGCCCGGGATTTTTTAATTTTAAAGCCCGGGATTTTCGGGATTTTCTGAATCCCGTTTTTGCATAAATAATGTTTTTGACTGTCATATTCTATATTAAAAATTATTACAATCTCCCTGCTATAAAAAGTTAAAATAAAAAATTTGCTTTGAATAAATATTTTTGTGTATACAAGTACATAATATACATATATCTGTGGCAAAAAGGAAAAAGTACTTAAGTCATATTTTTTAAGTTTAAAATTTTTAAGCGCACTAATAATCCCAAAATTAATATTTTACTTATTAAGTAAAATATTTTTTTATTAAAAATACATTGAAATTGATTATTAAGGGGTTTAGCTGGATCCTATGCGCATTTCACTGTTGCTAATGCAGATAATCAGGGAACCTTTACCCAAAGCTTCTTAGAACAACTAGAGTTATTATACTATAAAATTTCATTTGAACAAATGAGAAGCTCAATAACAAATAACAAAGTTGAAACAAGAACTCAATAATCAACAT
This sequence comes from Tachina grossa, assembly GCA_949987645.1. Taxonomy (NCBI): domain Eukaryota; kingdom Metazoa; phylum Arthropoda; class Insecta; order Diptera; family Tachinidae; genus Tachina; species Tachina grossa. The sequence continues at coordinate 134,523,832 of OX465278.1, read as the reverse complement.
GTTTTTTATTTTCTTACTTTACTATTGCTACATTGGCTGACTTTTTGTCAGCTTCAAATTGTAGTCGTAAGAGTATTAAGTACTTAAGTCATATTTTACTGTTTTGCAGGAGAGCACTTTTAAACTTTCACGTAGATTTTCAGAAATTTGTTTCTTTTACAGTTAAATCGGGAAATTCTCTGTTAACCGTTATTTTTTAAGCAAATATCGTTCTATACACTAAAAGTAATACATTTAAGCATAACTTAATTAAGCTATTGTTCCAAATAAGATTAGAAGTCTAAAAAAGATAAGTCGTAAGTCATAGCGCTATAACTTCCTGAAAAATCACACAAATTGATTGAGATTTTGACCAGGATACTTTCAAATACGACGGCATTAGTGTTTAATATTTTAATTAAAAGTCTGATTTATATAAGTACATACATACATACATATGTACTTATGTTCGTCTGTATGCAGCTGTTAAATATGGAAAAAAATAATTTTTAAATAAAATTATTATTTTTAATATAAAACGCACATTTGTTCACAATGTTTTCGGGATTTTGTAATTCCCGAAAATCCCGGGGTCCCGGTTCGGGATTTCGAGACTCCATCACTAAATCCCGAAGCCCGGAATTTTCAAAACCTGTCCCGACTAGCATCTCTATTTATAATATGGTTTCCATGCCCTTTCTAAATGATTTAAAACACATAGAAAAAATTACCCCATAAAATTTGCACGTGTAAACAAGGTTAATTTAACATTTTTCTGCAATCATTTTGCTTCAAATGTAATTCATGTTAATTCAACATGATTTACAGTAACCTACAAAGATTTTTTTTTATTTTAAAATAACTTTATTTTATGTTCACTTAATATTTCACTACAGTTAAATTAAAATGAAGAATCATGTTGACTCAAAGTTAATCCAAATTGAAACAACGTGAGTTTGATACAAAAAACCATGTGGAATCAAAATTATTTTACCTCGAAACAACATCAAAATTTAATTTTATGTAGTGATTTGATTTTAATAATTATTTAACTTATGCATGTAATTGCATGTATTGGGACAGGCATCAGAGAAATGTTTGTTCGTATAGTTTCCCCGGCCAAGACTTGAACTGCAACCACAAAAAATTATTAATTTTTTAGTTTAATATTTTTTTAAATATTATAATAACTTATTCGACCTTTTAATTTAATATATAGAAGTTTTATTTAAGCTTTAAGTCCTTTTGTAAAAAATTTAAAACAATTTTATTAGTTTACCGATATTTCAAGCATTTCACTGTTGCTAATGCAGATCATCAGGGAACCTTTACCCAAAAATTTCTTTAAAAATCTGGAGTTATTATTATTACTGGAGTTGTTCTTAAATAGCTTTTACAAGCATATCCTACAAGCAAAGTAATATGAAAATGATTCAAAATCCTATTGCTTGGAAGAAAATATTGTTTTTGCGCAACAATCATATTCGTATTGCGGAAATTTCCCTCTTTGGGAGAGTCTGTGCAGCCAAGGAGATACCTTGAAGAGATACGAATGTAATACTGCTAGAAGATAAAACTGTGATATTGATAATCATCTAATAGAATTATTTATGATATTGCCACATTATCTCTAAGAAGATAAATTATTTATAACGATAGATTATCTCCTAAAGTACAATCTTACAATTTTGCTAAATTATCTGAAGGAAGATATATAGAAAGAGATATAGGATATCGTAAAGTCACCCCTGAATTAAAACTACCAATAATTTAAATTTAATTTTTTTGTAATTTTTTATGGTCAACTAAATTAAATTTATCATCACAGGAGTATTACTATGTTTAGTATAAAAAGGAATTTCCGGAGCTAATGTTTTGAAAATTTTCGGTTTGTTTTTATTTTAAATTAATTATTATTTTTTATCTTCTAGTTAAAAATATATTGATATATTACGCATGTGATAAGACACCAGGGGGTCGATTCTCGTTCTGTGAAACTATGAAATGAAAAGTTTTTCTACGATTTCATAGCATTTCTGATTCCCGTTCAGTGAAAAATGAAAAGAATTTAAATACATTTTCATTGTGAAAAAAAATGGGGAATGCAACAAAACTTTTCACAGTTACATAACTCTGTCGATTCTCGTTTAGTGTAACTGTAAAAAAAAAAACTTAAAAAACTTTTCATATGATAAATTATTTTACACAAAAAATATTTACGTGAAAAACAGTAAAGAAGCTAGAAAAAACTCGCGCAACGGCAAAAATCAAATTTTTTTGATTTTAAATTATTTGGGGGATGTCGAAATTGTTAACAACAAGTCCGAAATTTAAGTACATAATCAAAAATAATACCTTGTGAATTATTTAGGGGTGGATGTTGAAATTGCAAGCGACAATTCCGAAATTCAATTAATAAAAAAAAAAAAAAAAATACAGTAACAGTTGCGTCTGCAGACAGTGAGTACCAAGATCAGAGAAGAAAAGTGCAGAGAGGTACATATAGGTCATGCCTTTGGGTCATGCTAAAATTTATGATGATAGAATGTGGAAAATTAAGTGCGATGGTTAAAGATGTGCGCGGTAGCCTTTAAAAAAGGATGATGTCACGATGGGCATCATTTGCCTTTTACAAAAACATAAGATTGTACGAGCATATCAAACAGTAGCTTCATACGTTTTTAGCCTTCAAAGCTGTCGGCCGGACTAAAGAGGTTTCTCTCCTAAGTATAAGAATAATAATAATAAATACTTTCCTGAGTAAATATTTTTGCGTGCATGGCATAACACATTTCCCTATTCTTACAGAAGAAACGAATAATAACTCCTATGGTTTGAAGTAGTTTGTCCTAAATTCTGCTTGTGACGATGATTCAGAACAAACAACGGACCTTGCAATTGGAAGCGTCAATTTTACCCAATCTATAATAAAGAAGAGACAAATATTAAGTTTAATTATTTAGCGATAAGCTTTTAAACACTTTTACCTATGCTCATACCGAGTTTCTTGCAATATGTACATAAATAATAATTAATATTATTTATTTACATGACATATTTCAGTAGCATAAAAACAAAAGTTTCATAGGCACAACGGAATAAAACAATGTTTTCATAATAGCAACGAGAATCGCATTTTATGTAATTATGAAAAGTATTATGAAAAATGGTTGTGTAAATGAAAATGAAAAGTTTTTTTTTTCATTTCACATTATCACAGAACCAGAATCGACCTACAGGCTATACAAAATGCAACATTTTAATAATACAAAATACCTTGTTAAAGGAAAAGAAATAAAGAGTCAATACATTCTGAGCTAAAATGAATATATTTTAATATCAAAAAGATTTTGCTTAGATGATTTTCTTCCAAATGCTAAAAATAAGATATTGTATTTATATCTGCTGGTTAAGATATCTTCCAAATGTTTGTAGGGGTACAACTTTTTTTAATTTGCCAAGTCGTTTATAAGGCATATTTTGGCCGTTATAATTCTGTAATTTTCATGAATAACACTCAAAAAATAACTAACTAAAACTTTGGAAATTTTTCTAAATTTGAGTAAAAAAAAGTTTTTCAAAGTTTTTTTATGTCTTTAATGTCTGGTCCATTTTTTTTTATTATATCTTCATATTATATTCTTCATTAATTCACCATACATACATATTAATTCCTTGAGAGAAGACAAGTGTTGAACCAGCAACCTTCTGAATGATAGGCAAGCACTCTAACCAATTGCCTAACAGGCTGCCTGAATAAGCATTGAAATTTTTGAGTTTTAAAATTTTATTTTATTTTCAAAAAAATATATTTCAAGTTCAAATATTCCTCGAAAAAATATGAAAAACTTACTTAGATTTTTTGCTCAATGCAAAGAAAAGATATATTCTACAATTTAAAGAAAAAATACTTAAAACTGGTAAATATTTTATTTTTTATATCTTTCAAGTAAGTCAAATTTGATGAACTAAGCAGAAATAAGTCATTTCCTAAAATTTATTTGTTGATTTAAAACTAGATTGACTACTTCTTAGGATACATTTTCCCTAAACTTTTAAACCATTTTCCAATTTTTGGTAAATATTTCCTTTAAGCCAGTAAACTTGTCCTTGAATGTCAAAATTTTTCTGCGTATTTTTATGAACTATTTTTTTGGTTACAATGTATTGCGACTTTGTATCTGCACTTAATATAAATAACGCATGTCAAATGTTTATAAACCTTGTATTGATACATTTGGGAAGTCAGCCACACTAGTGGTATTAGTTTCTTCACATTTTTTTTTTCTATTGCAAACTTCAAAAGAAAACAATTCCAATTTCGATTCAACCTAAAAACCAAGGCACATTCACAAGGTAGTAGCGGAAACGCAGCTGAGCTATTTTTTTTTTAATTATAGTTCATTCGAAGCTTCCAAAATTGTTTACGAATGAGAAATTAAAAAAAAATGTTAAAAAATTTTCAATGTGAAAAATATTTTATTTAAAAAATTCTTTTGAAACAAATTTAAAAATATGAAAAAACTATTAAGAAATTGTGAAAAGTGCCTAAACGTTGAAAATTTTGTTAGTGTTAGCTGCCGTGAAGAAATTTTTTCAAATTTATGTGAATAATTTTCATTATTATTTTACAACAAATTCTATTTTTGATATTTTGGATCAACTAAAAGTCATGTTGTTTTTTTCATTGTTGTATTTTTTCATTGTTCTTGTAATCCTGATATTACCTGGAAATAAATGTGCCTTGCTAAAAACTAAAAATAATAAAAAAACTGGCTCCTAAAATTTAAAAAATAACGATTTCTAAGACAAAATAATACATTTTCTTGAATAAAAATTTCTTTAGGTATGTACATATGTATTTGCCCATGAAGTCATTTCAACAATTTGTTATCCAATTAAAACAACATGTCAAAAATAAAAACTAGCAAACAATAAAATACTAATTTTAACAAACTTTCGGTCACACAGGAAACCCCACCAAAAGAAACCTTGAGAAAAAAGGGATTTAAGGATTAAAAAATTAACAAAAAAAAAACAAGAACGCCAAAAATCAATTTACCTTCTTAGTACTGAGTTTCAATTTACATGTGTGAACAAATAATTTTTGCAATAACCACAATGAGTTCTTTATGAGTAGAGCGTTTGAGGTTGTAGTTTGACACTTTAGTTTGTTAAAACTGTCAACTGTCAACAAGCTGTCATCTCAGACATGACACTTTTAGTTGTGTTCCAAATGCTTGTTGCTTTTTTTTAATGCTTAAAAGTTAAATTTTGCATGAATAAGCATTAATTGCTGGGAATTTGCTGGTGACAGTTGTAAATATAACAAGGATAACATGATAGACAAATAAGGTCATGGGCAAAAATATAAAAAAATGCTAAACGAAACTAAACTAAACTGTCACTGCAATTATCAACAATTGTTTAAATTTCTGTTTCAAACGATTTAAAATCTTGAATTGTCAACAGGCTTAGCTAATGCCGTTTTAAAAATATCCTTTTATAAAAATATATAATTTAGTTTAAATCTTTTTTTTTTTGGTAAAGCAACTTTAAATTAATCATTTGTGCCACAATTTTTTTTTACTTTTACTTTAAAAATCAGTTGTATTTGTTTCTCTTGACTTTCCTTTATTAACTGGGCCATGATTTATGATGTGCTGCTACTGCTGCTGCTTAACATTTGCCAACCAGTCTCTAGACATTTTCTGTTAAGACCAAATTTTTATTTATTTTTTTTTTCAAACAATTACTTTGCCAAACTGCCAAGTTGTATTTTTTAACGCTCCCGCTCTAAGATTTTGCCATTAAACGCCAACAAACAACAACAACTGCAACGAAAGGTGTCAACTATTTTGTTAGTTTGGGTTTTGTGTCCCTTTTTTTAACGATTGTCCTTAGAATTGAGTTCTTTTTTTTTTTCAATGATTTCCCGGAGAATTTTAACAAATGATTATATAAAATTCTTTCAAAGCCAGTCAGTCGCATTTGTCTTGCAAGGAAACTCTATCATTAATCATATTACGGTTGAAAGTATGTGTCTTTTCTAATTTTATATCAATAATTTAAAATGTTTATTATTATATTAAAAAAAAAACTGTTTCATCATTTTGTTTATTGTTGTTGTTGTCATTTACTTACAGCAGTTGTTGTTTTTTTTGGCAATTGTTTTGGTGAAAGTACTCTTCTCTATCCCCTTTTTAATCTTAAGTAAGTGCTTACTTGCCACATTTCTTTGTATGTTCGCTCTCCTTGGCCAGGTGATATCAAACGTTTGTTAAGGTGGGTGGTAAAAATTTAATTTTTTGCTAAAAGAGTTTGTTATGAGAAGTGAAAAATTGGGATATCATATTTGGTTACCATAACGTTGCAATATGATGATTAATGACCTCATGTTTCATATGAAAATATTACACCAGCAATTGGTCAAACCTAAAATTGCGTTTAGGGATCAGCTCAAATTTTAATTTTTAGCAGATTCATGAAATTTCTTCACAGAAAAAATATTCCTGCAATAAAAAATTTTAATTTTAATTTAATTTTTAATTTAATTTTAATTTAATTTAATTTTAAAAGCCAAAAATTAATTAAAAACGTATTTAAGTCAAACTTTTGCTTAAAAAATATTAATAAAATTTTATTATTTAAAAAATATTATTATTTTTTCAATCAACAACTGTAATTGAAATTAAAACCAAAAATCAATTTAAAACGTATTTAACTCAATTAAATATTTGTTTAAAAATTTTATTAATTACAAAGTTTAATTGACTCAAATAAATTTTTTATTGATTTTTCAATTACAGTTTATTGCAAAAATAATTAATTTTTAAGAAAAAGTTTACTTGACTTAAATACGCTTTTCATTGATTTTTGGTTTAAATTTCAGTTAAAATTGTTTATTGCAGGAATATTTTTTCTTTCTTACGCGTACCATTGGAACCTTACAAATTTTCTTGCTATGTATCTTTTAGGCCTTTTTGTCGAAAGAGGTCAATCAACTGCTCTTAAATGGTGAATAAAATCGTGAATACAATTTCCCTTAAGATTTTGTTTCCTGTTCACAAAATCACCATAACCGCAAAAAAAGCTTAACCGACACATTTTTTGCCAGTCGTCTTTTTGACGAAAATCGATTATTTACGATCGCAAACAGTCGATTTTGCTCCATAAAATAAAGTTCGAAAATTATGTCGCTTAAGCTTTTTTTTTGGCGGTTATGACACTATATTTTCATAGAATTTTATTTCAACATTCATTGACAACCAAACATTGCCTTAATGTAAAAAGTTAGTAGCAAAACAAATGAGTTAAGTGCGACTGTGACTCGTAGACGAAGGGTTCCGTACGGAAACTACATATCGAGCCTTGTTTTCGTAAGCGGCAAAAATTTAAAGTTTTAGGATTTTTTATAATATTCAAATGTGTTTTACATACATACATACGTAAACTCTCACCTACCATACAATTTTAAAGCCTTTATCTTATTTATCAACCATTTTGGTAATTTAAAAAAAAAATTAATTTCAATAAAAAATTTAATTTTTACTATGTGTCGCTTACGACTAAATCGAAAATTCTACTCTAATTTTAGTCTATATAATAATCTTAACTGATGTAGACATTTAAAACAACGCAGATATATACATCAACTGATACCATACACAGTGGACCAATCAAAAAGAACGCTGATGATGAAAGTGTAGTGGCCTACAAAAACAGCTGTTTGTTCTGTGCATCTATGCGTTTGTCAGAATATTTACAATTAACTTTGGTGTTATTTGTTCAATAATAACTATCACATTTAACATGACTTACAAAGGACTATGAACTTTAGCCTAAACAAATCATAAATAAAGAAATAAATAGAGTTCGAAAAATAGTAATTAAAATTAACTAAAAATTAATAGCAATGGGCCTGTGGCAAAAAATTTAATAGATATACTTAATATTAACAAACCAAAGAAATTTGGCTTAAATAGAACAAAAATAAGCTAATTAACTAAATTGTGCATAATTAATAAAGAACAAACGACAATGGCAAGACTGTTGTAAATTTAGAAATGATAAAATTTAGTTTTCATTACAAAAAAGCTTTCAGCAAATTGAAATACGATGAATCAAAACAATTCACATATTTCATTTGCATATAAAGCAAAAATCTACATCAACTGACACCACATACAGTGGACCAAACACAAAGAACGTTGATGATGAAGAGTGCAGTGGCCTTCGAAAACAGCTAGTTGTTCCGTTCTACTACGTATTTGTCAGAATATTTACAATTTACTGTGATGTTATTTGTTCCTTAATAATTATCACATCTAATTTGGCTTACAAAGCGTTAAAAACTTTAGCCTGATCATATATATATATATATAGTTTAAAAAAAATTTATTTGGCGTTTTTTAGTTATAGCGCTTTTAGTTTTGGCAATTTTTTCGGGTTTTTGCGATTTTTCCGGCTGTTTTTTACTTGTAGCAATTTTTTATGTTTGGCGCTATTTTTTCCTTTTTGGTGATATTTTACGAGTTTTGGCGATAAAAAAGAATTTATTATGGCCTTTTTTTAGTTTTAGCGTTTTTTTCATTTTCCGGGTTTTTTTTTTGGTTTTGGGCGTTTTCTTTTTACTTGTTGCACTTTTTCCGGTTTTGGTGCTTTTTTCCGTTTTGGCAATTTTTTCAGCGATTTTTTTTAGTTTAGCGATATTTTTTCCTTTTAACGATTTTTTTTAATTTTTTTGGCGACTTTTATACTTTTGGTTATATTCTTTAATTTTAGCGATTTATTTTATTTTTGGTGATATTTTTTAGTTAAGCATTTTTTTATTTTGGCAATTTTTCTAGGCATGCTTAACTACGAGTAACAATAAAAAAACTTTTATAAGTTCGTATTCGTTTTGAGAATCGTTAAATAAATATAAGAAATTACAATAAGTTTTAAATTTCCGATGGGCTTAAGAAAACAGCCTTTGTAATGGAAAATATTTTTTTAGAACTTCTTAACTCGTTATATTCCCGTTTAAATTTACTTATATCATCCCCTTAGGCTCAAATTCACAGTCCTTAGCTAACTAATAAAGATGGTTTAAACAATGAAATTGATAAGAAAAATCGTTAGTTAAACCACGAGCGTTAGTTAACTACATATAGACTGTGAACTTGGACCTTAGAGGAGTAAGATGTTCTACAAATATGTTCCTCGCATAATTATGCACAAGTATAGTAAATACATCGCTCATTTACTTCAATAGTGGTACAACTCAAAAAAACCAGTTTTGCAGAAAACGCGTTTTAAGTTTTTATTTTGCATACAACTCAATGGAGAAATGAAAAAAAAATTCTTCTCTCAGGAGGTGATGGTACAAGCTATTTATATGAAATTTTTACACAAGATAAAATACAAAATGCCGCATCTTTCTGCATTATTAACTCAAAAAACTCATTTTTTGAGTTATGCCACTATTGAAGCAAATGAGCGACATTATTATATGGGTTACAAGGTTTGCAATACCGCTTCACCTTAATTATGTTCATTATAAAGGCACTTCAACTCCCCTTTCATATTTGACTCAGGCTTAAACTTTCAGAATCAGAATCTTGTTGTATCTATGTGATGTAAAGGGTGTTTTTTATTGAGGTGTAGAACTTTAAGTTGGCATCACTTTTTTAACTGGCGGCCATTTTGTCAGCTGTCAAGTGATTAATATTTAGTTTGGTTTGCCATTTCATCATGAACAGGTTGACAAAAGAACAACGCTTGCAAATCGTGCAAATTTATTTCGAAAATAATGGTTCAGTTCGCGAAGTTTACCGCAAGCTCCGTCCATTTTATGGTCGACATAATCGTCCATCAGAGCAATTAATTCGGTTAACCATGGATCGTTTTCGCACTACGTTTACTCTATGTGATAATACGCATCCGCAGAGACGTCGAACAGTGCGCACCGAAGAAACAATTGCCGCTGTAGAGCAAAGTGTTGAAGAGGACCCGAATGAATCGATTCGCCACCGTGCACAGCAATTGGAGCCGACTAACCGACTATTTTGTTCCCGAATTGGATGGCATAAATGTGGATGAGTTGTGGTTCCAACAAGACGACGCTACATGCCACACAGCGCACGTCACAATCGATTTATTGAAGGAAACATTCGATGAGCGCATAATTTCGCGGAATGGACCTGTCAATTGGCCACCAAGATCGTGTGATTTGACACCATTGGATTATTTTCTTTGGGGATATGTGAAGTCGCTCGTCTACGCCAACAAACCAGAAACGTTAGGGGACTTGGAAGCCAACATTCGTGGCGTTATTGCCAACATACGGCCCCATATGCTCGAAAAAGTGGTTGAAAATTGGACCTGTAGAATTGGCTTTATTCGAGCCAGCCGCAGCGGCCACGTATTTGAAATCATATTTAAACATTAATGGCATAAAATTATCCTTCCAATAAAGCCAAATTGATGGACATTGAAACGATTTTCTTGTGTTTTATTTCAATTCAAAGTTCTACACCTCTAAAAAAAACACCCTTTATTTTCCATTTTTGTTTTAATGCAATATTCTTATTATTTATATGTAACTGCAGGATATTTTATAATATCGTATATAAATTTAGTGCTGAGCATTGTGTTATTTAAGCCACATTAAAAAAATTTTCTAATACATCTTTTCATTATTCATCAATTCATACCAAAGGTGGCTTCCTTTTTATTTCGGTCGCCTATATATAAAGGGTCCGCCATCTAACGTTTTTTTTTTAACTAGTGCTTATTTCGTGAACACTTAGCTCATGTCTGATTTGACAGATAATTAGTTTTATCCTTCCGCTGAACGAGCCAACTGACCACCCAATGCGTTTTCGCTTCGCTAAGTGGGCCTGCGATCGACTTACAGAAGATGCCGCTTTTGTCAAAAAAAAAGTCATCTTTTCAGATGAAGCTCATTTTGATCTTGGCGGGTATGTAAACGAGCAAAATTGGCGCATTTGGGGCACAGAAAACCCGCACGCATACATTGAAAAGCCGAAGCACCCAAAACGAGTCACTGTTTGGGGCGGATTTTGGTCCAGAGGCATAATTGGGCCAAATGAGCAAGGAGTGGCCGTTACAGTCAATGGCGATCGTTATCGGACATTGTTGAACGAATTTTTGTTCACAGAAATTGAAGAGGAGGATATTGGCAACATTTGGTTTCAACAGGACGGCGCTACGTGCCACACAGCCGAAACTTCAGTAGTTTTTTTATATAGCATTTTCAAAAAAAAGGTTATCTGGCAGACCCTTTAGAAATCATCAAGGGTATTAAAAATTGCCCAAAACGTGTTTTTTATCAACTAATTGGTATTACAAACCCTGCATTTTGACGGCGGCTTGTTCTAACAAAAAAAAAAAAAAAAAAACTGTCAGGCATCATCACTTGCATAATGTGCCCATAAATAAATAGTTTAAGCCTTTCTTTTAAAAATTTTGCAGCTTGGATAGCAAATCCAGTCTACTGTTCCTAATTTCTTTTGTTTTCGATAATTGTTCTTGCTCCACAAAATGTGTCATTTGAAATGAGTGGTGCGTGATCTTTAGGTGACAATTTGTTATATCTCGGTGACAGCATTAATCGATATTTTATGTTAATGAAAAAATAAACAATTTTCGCTAAGAATGACTTAATTAGTGAGCAAGTTTTTATTACGTGAGCGGTCATTATTTTTTAGGATTCACAAAATTTTCATACACATCAGACAAACAAGCGGCAGATTGGCTTTGATGTAAATAATTATTAATCTTAATGTGTAGTGTAGTGTTGTAATGCTTAAAAAGGTGTTAAGTTGTTTTGGTAACGTAACGTGTTGCACAACAACAAAAATTAGATCAGAAATAGTTGAAAGATAGAGAGAGCAGTTTGCTTGAAAGTGATACGATTTTTTTTAGGGATAGCAAAATAAGAAGTATTATAGAAATTTTAATCATATGTAACACATGCTTAAGCAAGTGTGTATGTTTGTGTGAGTGTGTTTTTGTGTCATGCCGAAAATCTCTGCCTTCTAGGGAGTTTCTTTCTGGTTGCTGTGGCAATTTTTTACTTATTTCTAACATTTTAAATTTTTTTAGAATTTGAATTTTGTATTTTCTAGGCCAAGGGCTAAATAAAATTGCACTTCCATTTCCGTTCATTTATTAAAATAAATATTTTTTTTAAGAAAAAAACAAAATATTCCAATTTTTTTTAGATTGTACTTCCTTAAGAACCTGTCACTACTCGTTTATGCCAGAGTGTCCTGTTTTTAATGTTAAATAAACACATGACAACCACTTAAAGACTCCTTTTTTTTCTTTTTGTTTATACGGCCTGCTGGTGTTTTCACAGATGCTTCCTTGGGGTAGATTTGTGTAATCGTATTTTTTAAAAATTGTTTATTTTTGTGCAATTTTGGGTGAATCTTTATGTCAATTTCTAGGAAATATTATTATTTTTTTAAAATTTTTTTTTGTTCTTAAGGTATGATAAAAAAAAGGCGTAGCTCAACGCAAAATTCAAATGTTCAGGATAAAATTTCTGAAGAGTTTTTGGTTTTAATTAAGTTAGTTTAAAAAATTTTTTTACTATTTTTTTAGTAAACCTTGAGGTTATTAGTACGCTGGTTATCAAGTATGGAAATATCAGGAATAGAACTATTATGCCTAAGTGCACAGAAAAAAATTTTCTCTTTTAATGGAAACAAAATTGAAATAATCAAAAAAAAAATGATTCAACTTAACTTTTGTTTGAGAATTTAATTAATGAAAAGTGTAATTAAAAATTTTATTGAATCAATTAAACTTTTGTTTAAGTATTAAGTTACTTAAAAGTTGAATTAAAAATTTCATTGAATTAGTTAAACTTTTGTTTAAAAATTTAGTTGATTAAAAGTTTAATGAAAAATTTAATTGGGTCAGTTAAATTTTATTTTTGAGAATTTAATTAAATTAAAGAAGAATGAAATATTTAATTCGAAGAATTAAACTTTTGTTTAAAAACTGAATTGATTAAAAAATTTAATTGATTTAATTATATGATTAAATAAAAACAATTTTAAACTTAAATTTCAACAATTCCCATAAAAAACACTAAATATGATTTGTTGTTTTTGTTTGATTAAAGATATTGAGGTGAGAAATACTTTTCTCTGGGTGCTTAATTAATAAAGAACCAGAAAATTTTTGACATTGGAGTGCAAAGATTGAGAAGTTGTATGGGAGAAGAGTAAAAAGGGTTAAAATGTTACACAACTAAAATACAAAAGTTAAATAAGTTCCGAGTTAAAATTTTGACTAATTTCTGGTCTTAAGATTGAACTTTAGTCTTAACAGTGACGTATAAAGGTCTTCCAATAAGAGAGTTAATTTTAATATATAAAAGAAAAGTGTTTTTAAGTAGAAATATAGGATGTTTACTTAATTGCAAAGAGGCTCTGTCATTGATAATGGAGTAATTTACAGAGCCAAATGGCCGCTACGGCTACGCTTGTTAGACAATATTATTTTCATGAACTTTTCCAATAACAATTTGCACATTTGTGATTGTATGTTATCGACAATTTTACTAATTCTATCTTTGAGGTCTGGAATCGATTGTGGGCATAGACATTATCTTTCTTGTATCCTTAAAGTAAAAAGTCTAAAGGTGGTAGATCTCAAGATCTATGTGGGCAATTGTGATGGCTTCTTGGGGAAATCACACGTTTAGGAAGCCTTCCAGCGCAAAAGAGTGATGGTATCGTTACTTTTAGGACACGCATTGCCGGCCACACTAAATAATTTGTACAGCGCCCAGTTCCAAAGATGGACCTAAAATGGACAAACCTGACTTTTCGTCAGCACTATGGGCTACAAAAGCAATACTGTCAGCTGTTTTTGTGCGAAGTGCACTAGTTGGACTCGTTACATCGCTAACTTGCTCTAACAAGCAAAATTTTCAACCAGCTTGACAATTGCTCACCATTTCTATAGTAAATTTTAGTTTTTTAGTTGGTTGAAATATTTCCCAGAAAGGTTACTCAAAAGCGAACTGAAGTCATGCTATGCCTAAAATGCAGATTTCATTATTTTCCCTGTAGATACACCTTACTAATGTGTAAACTTGGAATGAGGAACCTTAGCCCATATTAAAAAAAAGGCTCAGAAACATGCTATCAAAACGCTGTTATAATCATCATTATTAGATCCCTCAAATTTTTAATTTTTAATTTTTTTTTTATTTTTTTTTTTTTGTTACACAGTGTACTGCAGCTTCATTTTAGAAATTTATCCATATTAACTCTATTAAAATACTAATCCTCTTTCAATTTGTGATCTCTTTAGTTATGTGATTTCAATTCACCAGCATCTTGCCAGTCGTTGCTGAGAAAAATACAATAATTTTTACTCAAATTAGTAAAAATCAAACAAATGCATTTAAAATATTCATATTCATTAAAAACAAAAACAAATATACCAAACTACTTGCTAACTATGGAAATTTATTAGAAAATGTACAAAAAAAAAAAGAAATGAAATAAAGTACAACAAATCAATAACTATACGCCTCCATAAAATTGCTAAAAATTATATACAAAAATAATTTCCATGTGTCACTATGACACCAAATAGAGAAGATATCAACAAAGCGCACGCAACAAAGGCACAAAGAAAATTTGACAATAAATTAGAAACCACTTAATGAAACAAACCAGAATGACCACTTGAAAATTAATGAAAGTAAAGAAGTGCCAGAAAATACACTTAAACAGGATGTGATGATGTTGTGTATTAAATATTGCATGAAAAAAATATATTCAATATATATTGAAAAGCCAAATCGAGAGAGTATGAAATTCATGCAAAAGCAATGATCAAAAAATTGGGGGTTACAATTCTGCGGGATGTATGAAAAAAATTAACACATTCACACAGCATCGCACAATGGGATGGAGGTTAACTAGACTGCATAGTATTGCCTATTGTTTTAAGTATTTAAGAATACAGTAAACTCTCAAAAACTTGCACTTATTTGGAAATATGTAAACGAAACGTGGTTATTAGAAGAGATATGTGATTGCTTAACCATAAATTTTCTTGAGGGGAAAAATGAACTAGTCTGGAAATAAGTTTGAATTGTGATGAGTTTACTGTCTTCTGCATGTAAATTAGTTTTAAATCAGCCGATTTGCAAGTGAATAAATAAGGTGTATTTTATTTCGTATAGATGACTATAAAAATACGTTTTTACTGCTTCCTGGTTAAATGTATGTACGAGCATGCGACTAAAAGTTTGAAGAAATATTTTCACAAAGTTTAACTAGTTTTGGTTTTATAAAAATTCGTTTTTAGAAAAACAAATGTATATAGTAAAAAGCTGATTAGGGTTGTCTACAGAAAGACCCAGAGTCTCCGGTAGGAATCGAATCTGTGAATCTTCTACTAGACTAATTTACTGCACTACTAACCAAGGGGCAGTGCTGCCAGTTTAGGGGATTTGTCTCCACATTGGGTATTTTTTTTTTTTTTTTTTGCCATTGCTGATGAAAATTTCGTGCTGGGGATCTGGGGATATGCTGGGATGATAACCAAATTTTAAGGGATTTTTTGGGATTTTTTTTTTGTAACTGATGGTTACAAAAATGATTTTTGAGCTATGAAATGTGCGTCTGGCAAGTCTAAAAATGTATGTTACTATTCATAGTGAATGGTTTCTAATAGAAATGAAGTATCAAGGCAGATTAGCTAATAATTAACACTACCAAAACAAAAATACATAAGAAAATGCAATATGATTTGTTGGAAAAACTTCTTAGAATAAGCACACACTTTAGAAATAATTCAATTTGTTGTGACCAATTTAATACCTCTGCTGAAATGCTAAAGCTTTTTAATACAAGTACTTTATGTACAACAAAATATCTGAGGCTGATGAATCAGAAGATTTCGATTCTGAAGTTTTTGAAATGGTAAACTTTAGTTAAAAATTTTTTTAAACTTTTGTATATTAAAATATGTGTAATTTCTTCTTTACAAGTTTTATTAGTACAAATAAAATTAATATGAATGTAAATATAGCTTATATATATATATATATATATATATATATATATATATATATATATATATATATATATACATATATATATATTTTTTTTAATGCATGTATTTATTTATTGTATCTTCATATATGAACTAACAATAATACCTGATTTACATTAAGCATTTTTCCATGAAATTTCATGAATTTTGTTGCACGCAACTTTTTCTATTTGCTAATTGCAGCGCAATGGAAGATAATTTTATATAAAAAAGAGCGTATAATGAATCTTTGATGCATTTTTGACAACTTTTTTGATATAAGTTGACCCTCCAGGCCTCCTATTCAAAAATAAAAAATTTTCATGCAACTAAATTCATGAAAAAAATGCTTAATGTAAATTAGGTATAAGTATTCAAATCTTAAATCTATAAAAAAAAATTTATTAGGCCCGATCAGTGTCGGACATAAACTTAGTGATAGTTATAAATAATACATTAGTAGTGATAATCAAAAAAGGCGAAAAAAGTATTTTTAAGTAGTCCCATCTGGAGTGTTAGGTATAAGAGCCCGTGTATCCCTCTTTCTTAGGCGGATGTGTCCAGTAAAGCTTAAAATATTACGAGCAAGCGGATTAGGATGTGATTCGAGTTTTGTTAGATATTTGCCTGCGTATTTTACAATTTCTTCAGTCACTAGTGGCATATTCAAATCGCGATGTATATTTGAATTTTTGATGTACCATGGAGCCGATGTTATTAACCGTAAAATTTTGTTTTGCCTTCGTTGGATTCTCTCGACATTGGAAGCTGAAGCAGTGCCCCATAACTGAATTCCGTAGCACCATATTGGCTTTAAAAGCGACTTGTACAGTAAAAGTTTGCAGTCTAGGCTGAGTGTTGAGTTTCTGCCAATCAACCAATATATTTGAGTTCACTTAAGTTTCATCTGATTTAATTTAGAGTCAATATGATGTTTCCATGTAAGTCTTCGATCAAGGTGTATACCAAGTTATTTCACTTGGGAATATTGAGGAATATTTTGATTGTTGATTCGAATGGGGGAGCAAGTATCTCTTCTTAGGGTGAACGTTATATGGACACACTTTTGTTCATTGACTTTAATTCTCCATAAGTTCAACCATATTTCCAGCTGGGTAATATGTTCCTGGAGATTGCGGGATGCCTCATAAGGGGTTTCGTGCACACTCATACAGGCTGTATCATCGGCAAAAATAGAAATATGGATATTATTGCTCACAGGCATATCACAAGTATATATTAAATACAAGATAGGACCCAGAATACTACCATGTGGCACACCAGAAGATATTGATTCGGGCACACTCGTGAACTCACCTTCCACAACAGTGAACTTCCTATCAATAATATAACTTTCCAAAAGCTTTTGAATGTTTATTGGCAGATATGTCTTCAATTTTAAAACTAGGTCTTCGTGCCATACTTTATCAAACGCCTGAGAAACATCAATAAAGAGAGCAGAACAATACTTCTTTTCTTCAAATGTTCTTCTTACAACTTGGACCAGTCTATGCGTTTGTTCAATCGTGCTGTGCTGACTTCTAAAGCCAAATTGATGGTCCGGGATGCACCCATTATCAGTTAAAATTTTGGACAATTTAGTCATGAGCAGCTTTTCGAAAAGCTTTGATATTGTAGATAGTAAGCTTATAGGCCTATATGACTCTGCTTTGGTAAGATCTTTGCCCGCCTTTGGAATCATTTTGATCTTGGCAAGTTTCCAGTTATGTGGAAAATACTGCATTCTTAAAATAGCATTAAAAGTAAATAGCAGGATTCTTATTGCAATATGAGGCAAGTTCATGAGCATTTTGTTACTAATGCCATCAATACCTGGAGCTTTCTTCGGGTTGAGTTCAGCAATTACTTTTTGTACTTCACGCATCTTAAACCTTAAGGGACGAGGGGTAGAGAAACTACACTCGGTAAATCAGCAGCACCCGTACATGAATTGGGAGTCAATACAGATTTTAAATGCTCAGAAAATAAGTTACCTTTCTCACTATCGCTTCTTGCCCAGCCTCCGGTCGCAGTACGCAATGGTGATTTAAGATCAACGGGTCGTTTAAGATTTCTAGTAGCGCGCCATAAAGAGTAATTAGATGCGGACGTTACATCAAGACCTTCTAAATACTTTTCCAGTAGTGCAGTTTTTTCCGACGATAGCAGCTCTTTGAGTCGTTTAGTACATTTTTTAAGTCTGATTTTATTTAGGGGTGATCTGTGTTGTTGCCATTCTCTTCTAGCTCTCCTTTTTTCACATACAAGACGTTCAATTTCCGTAGAATAAATTCTGTTAAAGCCGGTCTGCGGATAGGAGGTAGTGGCGTGTTCAGCAGCCTGTTTAATATTTTCGTTAAGATTGGCAATGTTAAATTCAACATCATCGCATGATCTAAGCTGAATGTTTTCTACGCAGTGACTACTAAGATATTTTTTGAATAAAATTACAAAATTTTAGCTTTTTTCGCAAAAGAAAAAATTTTAATAAAAATAAAAAATAAATTTGGGCATTTTCGGGGATGACAAATCAAAAATTGGGGATAAGCTCTAGAAAAACACTGGCAACACTGCCAAGAGGCACTCAAAAAAAAACCTAAGAGTTAACACTTAAGCTGCTTTTACACGGCATGTATACAGAGATCTTATAATTACTGCCTTTTATTTTTAACACTACACGCACTGTTACTGAAACAGCTTGGGGCGAACGAAATTACGAAATATTTTAATAGAGTTTATATGGAAATATTTTAAAATTTCAAATCTTATCGAATGTCTTAATCTAACCCCGGATGTCAGATGCTTTCACACGACATGCTTATCCCAAATTTTGCAGTGAAAAATTTGACATGTCAGATCTAAAATACACACGCCCTGTATTATAAAAGTATTTTTGGGAATAATATTTTTTAATAAAATAAAATGAGTCACAGTCCGTCCAGGTAAAGCATTTTGCAGGAGTAATTTCTTCAAAAAAAATTTCCCACTGTGCAAATTTGATTAACGAATATATTTAGTATATTTATGAACTCTCTGAGCCAGTGCCAATGTATATTATTCATAACATTACTCTTTTTTGCTTAATTTTTATTCTAGGGCGGTTTGACTCTATTGAATTTTGTCATTATCACGTTGACGTTCTTCTTGCCGGCTGACTAACTAATAACTAACAGTGATGCTTAATTTTGAATGTATTTTAATTTTTTTTAATACACAGGCATTGCATTACATTATCTTTTTATGTGAATGCTGTGCAAGTACTTGAAAAGAAAGTCACACATGCGGGTTGCATTATGACGTCCGATTAGTTTGAATTAAGTCTATTTTTTTAGCTTCTGTGTGTTTCTGCTCAAGAAGAAAAATCATCAGTAATTTTTTTATATGTCAATGATGTAAGAAGTTATTGTAAATAAATTTGTTCTTTTCAACAGGAAATCGCCAATTTAGAATAAAAAATTTTAATTTAACAAAAGTGAAATAGCTCATAAATGTTCATATATTAAGTTACAATGTAAAAAAAATAAAGTGAAATATTTAGCATTAATGTATAAAACGCTGAAAAAATTAAAAAGAAAACAAGGAATACACTGAACCAAATGTCGTAGGTAATATTAACGAAAAAATTTTGTGGCCACCTAACGAAAAAGATCGTTAAATTTACTGGATTTTTATTCAAATCTAAAGAAAATTTATTAATATAAACAAATTTTTTGCAAAACAAATAATGCATTTTTGTATACTTATTCGTATACGACATTTACTTGTACTTGTTGGAGTTGGAATACATTTGACCACGCAGCTGGCAAAATCAATCAAATTGTATCAACATCTATTGAAGTCCAAGAAAAAATTAAATAAAGTCAGTAAAGTAAGACTTTGATTAGCCCACGCAGAGTTCCTTACAAACACTGTATATGTAATACAGTTTAGAAGTTTAGACTATACAATCGAATATCTTAACTCATATATACATTTGAAAAAAAATTAAGTACTTTTTCGGTTTTTGGTGATTTTTTTTAGCTTTAGCGCTTTCTTTCGTTTATGTGATTTTTTTCGGTTATTGGAGTCTTTTTCGTTTTGGCGATTTTTTTTTTTGATTAATACGATCTTCTTCGGTTTTTGGCGAATATTTTAGTTTAAGCGATTTTTTAGCTTTTGAGCATTTTTCGTTTTAGCAATTTTTTCAAATTTCAGAATTTTTTTAGTTTTAGCGTTTTTGAAAATTTCAAGAGTTTGCCTAGATACAGCTAGTTGTCAAAATTACATCAACTGATAGAATAATATATTTAAACAATTTTTTTTTGTTCTTTTAGTTTAAGCGCTTTTTTGTTTTGCCAATTTTTATCGGGTTTTGGTAATTTTTTTTTTAATTTTGGCGCTTTTTCACTTATAAGAATGTTTTCAGTTTTTGACGTTTTTTTTTGTTTTTGACGACTTTTTATTTTTTGGCGACTTATTTTAGTTTTAGCGTTTTTTTTAATTTTAAAGCTTTGTTTCGTTTTGGTGATTTTTAGGGTGTTGGCGATTTTTTAATTTTTTGCCGACCTTTCTACTTTTTGTGATTTTATTTTAATTTAACGACTTATTTTATGTTTGGTGATATTTTTCATTAATTTTTTTTTCATTTTGCCGATTTTTTGTTTCGGAATTTTTTTAATTCAAGTTTTTTTTTGGTGTTTTTGCAAATCTCAATAGTTAGCAAGTTCTCAAAATTACAGAGGCCAAATTACACTAACTGACAGATTATATTTAAAAAAATTTTTTTTGGCTGTTTTTAGTTTTAGTAGTTTTCGTTTTGCCGATTTTTTTCGGTATTTAGTAATTTTTTGAGTTCTGGATTTTTTTTTTTTTTGACAATTTTGTTTAATTTTTTTTTTTTTTTTGGCGACTTATTTTGGTTTCAGCGATTTTTTAGTTTTGGCGCTTTTTTTCGTTTTGGCGATTTTTTTCGGTTTTTGGATTTTATTTAGTCTTTTAGAGTCCTTTCTACTTTTGGTGATTTTTTTGGAAATTTATTTTATTTATGGTGATATTTTTTTATCTAAGCGCTTTTTTGATTTTGGCATTTTGTCGTTCCAAAATTTTTTTAATTTTTACATTTTCTAGATACATTTTCCAAGATACTGCAAGTTTGTCAAAATTTTCATAGTCATAATTACATTAATTTAGCATTGGAATATTTGTAACGAATTTTGCGTTATTTCTATTAACAAAATATCTGAATTTTTTCAACTTTCACGATTTTTTTTAAAGATTTGGAACGTATCAAATAATTCTCCACAAAACGCATGTATTTTTTACACAATCTTTCTTTTGCACTGTTTTCTTAGGAATCGTGCGTGTAAAAAAAAGTTGGGTGTGATTATATGTTATATAAATATTATTTTTCTTGGTTTATTGGACGACATAAAAATGTTGCTTGATTATTATAATATTCTTTGTGTTCTTGACTTGTTTTATAAACATTGAATTTTTTCAAGATGTGGAACGTATCAATAAATTCTCCATATAACGCATGTATTTTTCATACGATTTTTTTGAATGGTTTTCTTAGGAACGTATCCTGAGTGTATTAAAAAAGTTGGTTGTAATTATATTTTTTCTTTGTTTATTGGACGACATACAATTTTCGCTTCCTATATTAAAATATTCTTTGTGTCCTTTACTTGTTTAAAAAAAAAAAAAGCAATGTGAGTCCGATCACAGAGGAGATGTGTAAACATCTAGTAATGAATTTTTTTTTTTTAAATTGGAAGTACTTATGCTTTTAGTATCTTTTTTTAAATTAATTAATTAAAAGTATCAAAACTTTCAATATTGTAAATACATATGAATTTGTTGGTTTTTGTTTGTTTTATTAAACTTATTTGGTTAGTAAATGGGCACACTGCAGTATATGTATGTATATGTACTGCATTCAAAATTGCAGTAAGCAGTAAATTTACTGATTACTGAAAAAATTCAGTAAATTTTTACTGCTAATGAAATTTAATTTGCATTACCAGTAAAATCGTAGGGCCGTAATCATAATAAAATTGTAGCAAGTAGCAAAGTTTTTTCATTCAAATTTTGAAACTTTTGTATGAAAAACATTTAGCCACTTGGTAGAATTTCATTATGAATACGGGCATTACTGATTACTGAAAATTCAATGCACCTCATCATATAACAAATCATTTAGGCAATTTATAAAAATTGTAGAAAAAAATTTTAGTAATCAGTAAATTTTTTTTGTATTTACTGAAGCTTTAGTGGTACTGCAGTGCTCATCTATGGTAAATGCCTTTACTTTTACTTTTTAATTTTTAATTCCTGTTGTTCATCGTTTAGTTGTTGCTGTTCTTGTTGTTGTGTACGCATTGCAATTAAAATAAATTCAGTAAAGTGCGACTTTGACTCGCGCACATTCGGTTTTGATCATTTTTTATTTTTGATTTAGCTTTCTTAATTTTTTAAGTTTTTTCAGTTTAAACGATTTTTTTTAGTTTTATCGGGTTTTTGGGTTTTTTTAATTTTCGCAATTTTTTTTTTTCATTTTGGCGATTTTTTCATTTTGGCGATTTTTTCATTTGGCGATTTTTTTGTTTAAGGATTTTTTTAATTTTGGCGATTTTTGCGGTTTTTCGCGATTTATTTTAGTCCTATAGATTTTTTTTAATTTGGTGCTTTTTTTCGTTTTGGCGATTTTTTTATTTGGCGATTTTATGTTTTTTTGATTTTTTAGTTTTACCGTTTTGAAAACTTCAAGAGTTTTGCTCTTACGGTTTCCAAGATACAGCAAGTTGTCAAAATTACAAAGTCAAAATAGCATTAACTGATGGAACACCCATTGATTTAAATTTTTTAAATTTAGTGTTAATTGTTGTAGTCTGTATAAAATTACACTAACTTTAAAAATTTCAAGTGTATATATGTACCTACAATTGTATGTATATTAAATGGGATTTTAAAATGTTTCGTTGCTCGTTTTGGAACACCCTTTAGTTTTTAACTCTCATGTATTTGTTGTTGTAGTGGCCAAATGTCTACATATTGTGTCCAAATTTCAAGTCCGTAGCTCTTACGGTTCATTGTCACCTTTGGTGTACGGAAATATACAGAAAAATAACCGGCGGCGGCGCACCGTCGGCTTCGAGCCGGTCGACTTGTTTCTCTGCTTGGTATTGCTTCTTTCAAACACTAATACACTCATACATAGCTCACACCGATTTGACAATGCAAAGCAAAAGCAAAAAAGGAAAGAAATCTCAGCAAAGAAATCTCAGCAAACACGCAAAGAAAAGATATTGTTGTAGAATGGTTGAGAAAACAATATTATGTTCTCTGAAACAAATATGTGGTCGTCGAAAACTAGTTATTGTTATTTTAAACATTTATTTCGTTGCGATAAACAGATAAATGTTTGAATATAATAATTACATTATTACATCCATATAAAAGTGTGATATGGTTAGAGTTTAACAATATAGTTTTGTTAAAAATTTGTGACTACAACATAATTTGTATTATTATTTAAAAATAATATGATGTAAATAACAATATAATGTTATCCAAAACCATACTATGTTGAGTTTTTACAAAAATATTTTTCAGAAACATCTGTCAGTTCAGTATTTCTTTTTTAAGCTATCGGTAGTGCACGGGTGGTGTTAAATAAATGAATAAATAAATAAAGAATAAACAAAAGGGAAGACAAATAAAAATATATAGGCAAACGTGTATCTCTTTATATAGAAATGTCTGTATGTCGTGTAAGTATACATTTCTATTTATACATTTTATTTCAACAGTATTAAATTATTTTTATTTCGAATTTAACGCACAGCTGTTTCTACAATAAATGTATGATTAAAAAACAAAATCGTATTATTATATTAAATAATAATGTGTTCGTATGTAACAATATTATTATAATATTAGAACATGGTATGATGAGTCTCAATTATATTTTAGTCACATCTAACAATAGTGTTGTCATATGTACAATACTAAGACTATAATATAATTAACTCAGATAATATTATAATTAACTTAAATAATAAAATTGTTAAAGCTTTTTTTCTATTAACAATAATATGATTTGACTGCAACCATGCAATTCAATCATAGTATGTTGCTGTTTGATTATGGTTACCTCAACCATATTTTTTCTTTGCGTGAAGAAATCAAAGTCAAAAGATTTTTACCCCCTAGCGTACAGATGTTTACACATCAAAAATTATTTAAAAATAAGGCTTTTTTTTAAGCTCCATTAAATCTGGAAAATATTTTTAAATTTCTAAACAAAATTTGTTATATCCAATATAATAACGAAAATATTATTGTTATTGATTTTACTGATAAAATTTATTTTATTTTATCTACAGAAATGCGTGAAACCAAAAACTAATCGATAAATTCTCTTCACTCTTTAATTTAGAAAAATATAAATTTTCTTAATTTCATTTATAAACATAATTATTTTATTATAGAAGTAACATGAGAATTTTGTAAATTCTATACAATTTTTGCACCAAAATCCAAACAATTAAATTCAAACTCCAGCATTATTATTAGTAAAACGCGTAAAAAAAACTTAGAATTTCCCTTTCATTGGTAAAAACCATTTCCGGTAGGTGAAACTGTTGGCATCCTTTCGTTGTTTGATAAAATTCTAAGCAAATACTTTCACTTATTGTTGCCATGATTTTATGAACTACATACTATTGTATTTCTCACTAATTTTTCATTTTTTTTCATACATTTACACACACACACACACCATTGATCGATACACCTTAAATAATGAAAAACTCACAATTATTAGATCATTTCAATGCGATATGAAAGAATGCAATTTGTTTGGTTTTTATTGAAAACCACAATCTTTTGTTCACGGCCAACGTAAACGCCTCTATTTTTTTCTCTTTCATTACTATTAAGCGAGTGAGTTTTCTTCCCTCACAGCCGGAGATACTTTCCATTTCAATTTAGATTCTTGATTTTTTTTTTTTTTTTTGGAGAAAAAGTAAAAATTCAAATTTTATCGAAAGTGAAATTTCCGTTTATCATGGCAATATTTGTTAAGTTATTGCAACTGCGTTATATATAGATCTTAATAATGGCTTATCAAATTGCACAGAAAATATAAAACATTTAGAGTTTTAGAAAGATGAAATAAAACTAAGGATTAATTTAAAATGAATTTCTTAAATGCGGGAAATTTGTGAAATTATTTTTAAGATTACGAAGCCACTTCATTGATCAAGTTGGAAATAAAAAACTCAAGAGCGAGCACCAAATTCCACATCGAAAATCAGATCCACAACAAAGCATTAATTATGTTTACAGTCCTGAAAATAATTATCAGAATATTAAGGATATGTAGCAGATTGTCATATCCTTGGAACTTTTACAAATTTAATATTTTAAAATCTCACCTGCATTGTTTTAGCTGTAGTAGCTTATTTTCGTATTATTATCATCTTCATTGTGGCTGCAATAACATTTTAAAAATAAAGGACATATGGGAGCATATGTCAAGCGTAGTGTGATTGGGATCAGATTCACAAGAGATATTAATTGTGTAATTGTACGAATAGTTACAAAGCTTCCGCAAATTTTATCAAGTAACCGTCACTATAACTTAAGTTTTAAAATAAAGGATATATGGAAGGTTTTCACATCCTTCAACCCATTTGGATGAAATATATTAGAGAGCTCAGCTGGTTTCGTCTCATTCTGATCTTTATGATGGCTGCAATAACACTTTTAAAATAAAGGATATATGGAAGAAGCACATATACCTCGTGCGACTGGCGTAAAATTTACTGGAGATATTGACAGTGTAATTGTACAAATAGTTAAAAATTTTCCCCAAATTTTTTATGTAACCGTGACTGTACCTTAGGTTTTTAAATAAAGGATATATGAAAGATTTTGGCATCCTTTCACGGATTAAGATGAAATATATTAAGAAGCTTACCTATATAACTTTAGAAATAGTAGCAAAGTTTCGTCCCATTATGATCATTATTGTGACTGCAATAAAATTTTTTCAATAAAGGATATAAGGAAGGTAACCTTGCTTCGTCTGTTCAAGGCTAAATTCTCTTAAGATGTTAATGGTGTAATTGTATGAATAGCTATAAAATTTCCTATCATTTTCTATGTAACCGTGAATGTAACTTAGGTTTTAAAATACAGGATATATGAAAGATTTTCGCATCCTTGCACCGATTAAAATGAAATATTTTAATAAGCTTACCTATATAATTTTAGAAATAGTAGCAAAAATTCGTGCCATTCTGATCCTTATTGTGGCTCCAATAAAATTTTTTAAATAAAGGATATATGGACGGGGACCCTTGCTTCGTCTTTTCAGGGCCAAATTCTATAAAAATAATAATGGTGTAATTTTATGAATAGTTAGAAAGCTTGCGATAATTTTTTTATATAACTGTGGCTGTAGCTTAGGTTTTAAAATAGAGGATATATGAAAGGTTTTCAGATCGTTGCACCGATTGAGATGCATTATTTTAGAAAGCTTAGCATTATAATTTTAGAAGTAGTATCAAAATTTCGTCTCATTCTGGTCTTTATTATGGCTGCAATAATACTTTTCAAATAAAGGATATATGGAAGGATGACATTTCCTTCGTCTGATTGCGGCCAAATTCTCTAGAAATATTAATTGTGTAATTTTACGAATAGTTAGTTTAGTAGTTTCCTTACATTTTTGAAGTTTTATAATTAAGCATATATGGAAAGTCCTTACATCCTTGAAGCGATTGGTAAGAAATATTTTAGAAATCGTGCCTATATAATTTAAGATATAGCAGCAGCTTATTTTCGAATTATTCTCATCATCATTGTGACTGTAGTACAATTTTTTAAATAAAGGATATATGGAAGGAGCAAACTTATTTCGTCTTATTTAGGTAAAATTCACTTCAAATATTAGTTGTATAATTTTACAAATAGTTATAAAGTAAAGTTACATTTTTCATGCAACTGTGACTGTTTTAAAAGAAAAAATATATGGAAGCTTTTGACATCCTTGAGCGGAGTAAGCTTTAATATTTTAAAAAGCTTGGCTATATAGTTTTGGAAGTAGTAGCCTTTTTTTCCTTTCATTCTGAACTTTATTGTGGCTGCAATGCAACATTTCAAATAAAGGATATATGGCGGGTGGACATATGATTAATGTGATTGGAGCCAAATTCTCTATAGATGTTGACCGAGTAGTTCTACAAGTTGTAACAAGGTTGCCCATACATTTTTTTATAAGGAAGGTTGAATTTTAAAATTAAGTGTATGTGGAAGTCGGTCATATTGTTTAAGTTTTACAATGTAAGATTTTACAAAAAGCTTTGGAAATTCTTACCTTTCTTCGATTCACTTTGATCTTAGTTATGGCTGCAATACAATTCCTAAAAACAAGGATGTATGGGAGTTGGTCCTCAATGAACTAAAATTTAACAGATATTTTAGTTGTCACTTAATTATAATTGTTATTGTAGCAGAAATTTAATATTGATATGTCAAAGATGAGCATGTCCTTATTAAATTTCATTAAATAGCTCGTTTGTAAAATTTTACTTAAAAATCTGAAATAATAATTTTTTTTTAATAAAGGATATATGCCAGATAGGCATGTCCTCATCCCAATTGGAGTGAAATAAGATAGCCAGATTAGTCCTGTTGAAATTAGAGTTGTTATCATAGCAAGGTTTGAATCCTGAAAATTAAGGATATGTGAAAGTTAGACATGCCGTGGCTACAATTTGAATCAAACTCCTACCCAATAAATTTTTTTGTCTATGGATAATTCCTTCGATTTCGTTATGTATTGCTCGTTGTAATGATGTAATGAAATTTATAGCACAAAGTTATGTGACGTACAATTATAAGAATAATTTTTTATTGATATTTTGAGGAGGAGAAATAGTTTGAATAGAGAAAGTTTTCACTATTCATCCTAAATCTGGCGAGAAATTCGGGTTACCCTTGAGTAGGTTAACTATGCAACTAAAACCAAATCGCTGAAAATTCTGTACGCTTCTTCTTGTCATCGGCTACGAACAGTTGCACTTTTCTGATTCTAATACTTCTTTAATATTTATAAATTTTATCTTGATGACATTTTTCTAACATACCAAATGAACAATAATTGGACTTAATACTTTTATTGTGCTACGTTACAAAAATGTAGTGCACATTTTGATTGAGATAAACACTTGTCAATAAAACAATAAACCTGCTCAATTTAGTAGCAAAATCTCAAATAACTTTTGTCCTGGCAAATGTAACGAACATTTAAGATCTCCCAATTGATAATAAGGAGATGTCATGTTTATCTTTTTAACTCAATGTTGAGGGAACCTCATATGTTGCTTGAAGAGAATAGAAGAAAATTGAGACTTAGAAAATCATTTGACAATTTTCCCACAAGTGTATGAGATTTTAAAGAGATAAGTTTCCTATTTTATATTTTTTTTACGAGTATAAAAACAATAAAAAAATCACTAAACGGCGGAAGTAGTTCTCAAGATCTGCATTAACACATGCACACTCTCGCACACACATCTGGAAACTTACGTTGGTCTTTTGTGGTTGTTTTGCTTGGACAAATTGTCAATTGCTGGCAACTTGACATTTGTAACTCAATTTAAAGAACGAGTAGTTCTCATCATGCAACATCATGTTTATGGCAAAATTCAACACAATTATGCAAACGAATTTGCCAAAATTAAAAATCCTTTTGAAAGAGCATGCGAAGGATTAAAAATCTCTAAGTATTAATAAGTTTTTTTGTGAAATTCTTATATTTAAAACAGTTTCACTTGTTTTTCATTTTGCTTGTTTTTTAAAGGACCTCTTTCTTGCTGCTTAAAATAATCTTCTTCAATGCTGACAATTAAAAAAAAGTGAATGCTGGGAGAATTATGAAATTAAATACTGTTTGTAATTTTCACTTATCTCCTGCAGGTTTTCTACCTAAAATCTTAAGAACCACAAGTAATTTAAAGATGTTTTACCGGACTTATAGACATCAAAAACACTATGTTCTATGTGTGTTCTTTTATACAAATGTTGCACAATATTTTGTCGGCCATTGTTTAATTTTCATGTGACCATATTTATTCTTTCATGTATTTTTTTGTTTGTTTTTGTTACAAAAAAAAAAATCCTTTTTGTCTATGAGAAACTCTTTTGTTTTTAGTGTTTTAACTGTCTAAAGAAGAATTTCTATTTGTTGGAAATTTTGCAACATGTTCTGATATAATTGATGATTTTCTAGTTATCTGACCCTTTTGTTTTATTGATGCTAAATATCATCTTCTCTCTATGTGTCCTTTCCAATAGGCTATAATGATTGGCGGCTATTTTCTGATGATCATAAGTTATTATAGAAATTCAGTTTAGTAAAAAAGAAATGAGTTTTTTTTTATTGCGTTGATCCTCGTAACAATATGTAATAAAGACCGTGAAGAAACTGAAAGTTTTGTGAAAAATTAAGAAAG
This sequence comes from Tachina grossa, assembly GCA_949987645.1. Taxonomy (NCBI): domain Eukaryota; kingdom Metazoa; phylum Arthropoda; class Insecta; order Diptera; family Tachinidae; genus Tachina; species Tachina grossa. Next base: position 134,494,271 of record OX465278.1, on the reverse strand, counting down.
ATTTTGAGTTGAGTATAAGTATTAAGAGGCCCTATGCTGCTTATAAGGAGCCAAGGTCGAAATGACCAAAGATTATTTTCAACTCCAATGTAGAATCGAAATTGTTATATAAGGCTTGGCATGCTCTTTCTGCTGATACCGAATCTTTGGAATTTCTGATAGACAAATACATTTTGAAGACTAGCACAAATCATCTAATATAAAAGTCTATGAAACAAAATACATCATCAGTTGACAATGTGCACATAAATTTAGAAAAATAAAGTTCTCTTAAGCTTCAATCAGACATGCCATATCATAAGGTCATAACCATAACCATTGTTGTAATCATTGACATAAACATTGCCATAACCATCGCTATAACCATAAATATATTTGCTTTACCTTCTACCTCAAATAAAATTTGCTGGCAGGCCTTATCGTATTGAGCTTTTAGTAGATCAGCACAAGTTCACTGTATCGGCTGCTCAATGTTTAGTATAACATGTCATACCACGAAACCATTACCATAACCATAAATATATTTGCTTCACCTGGTGATGCTGCCATAACCATAAACAGCTGTTTATGTTTTCATTTCTTTATTGATTAAAAAATAACACGACTTTGACAAGCATACATCAGCATCCATACATCAAGTTTATTAACCACAAAATTTAAATAAAAAATAATTTTAATAAATTCAGTAAAATGTGCCTTTGACTTGCATACGAAGAGTTCTGTACGGACACGATATGTGTACATATGTTACACTATGGGTCATTTTCACAACTTAACTTTAGCTAAAGGTAGGATTTTGTCTGCCCGATAAATATTTTTGCATTATTACAACTTAAATTATTTATTGGTATTATTATCAATAATAATAATATTTAATGGATAAAAATATAATAAATGAAGATTTTATAATGCAAAGCCATTTATCGGGCAGACAAAATCCTATCTTTAGCTAAAGGTAAGTTGTGAAAATGGCCCTATAACTAATTGAATATTTTCCACCTGATGTAGACATTTTTTTTTTAATTTTTGGCGATTTAGTTTTGGCGATTTTTTCTGTTTTTTTCTTAAATTTTTTCGGTTATTTGTTTTTTAGTTTTTCCGTTTTTTTTTTGGTTTTTGGCAATTTTTTTAGCTTTGGTGCGTTTTCTCAGTTTTGGCAATTTTTTTTCGTTATGCCGATTTTTGGTTAGTTTTTGGCGTTTTTTCCATTTATTTTGGCGATTTTCTAAGTTATGGCGCTTTTTTCGTTTTAGCGATGTTTTTTGTTTCACCGATTTTTTTCAGTTTTTGGGGTTTTTTCCATTTATTTTGGCGATTTATTTAAGTTGTAGCGATTTTTTTTTAATTTTAACGATTTTTTTTTCATTTTGGCGATTTTAAAATATTTTTTAAATAGAAGCCAGGACACATGCCTTGCTATCAAGGGTTCATGATTTTAATATTTTTTAGTTTCATTTAAAAGTATGATTATAATAAAATGAAAACTTGCATATATCTTCGAAAGTACCAATTTTGTTTCAGTGAGTGTAATGACAAGCATATATGTATTCCACACGTCCTTTATTTTAAAAATCTTAATCCACCAGCAATTATAATCAGAATTCAGGATGTATTTGAACTAATTTTAGATTAAGACAGTTCAGCTAAGAAAAAACGTTTTAATAGTTGAAAGGATAATGTCACCTCCACTTTGTTCTTTAATTACAGAATTGCGTTTCAGCCACAATTAAATATAGGAGTAATCTTAAAAATACAAACACTTTTAGCTGATTTTAAAATTAGTGAGTTAAGAAGTGTGTTAAATTTTTTACAATCTACGCAGACGCACAACTGCCTGGCTTATATATTATTATTATTTTTAAAAATTAATAAGGCCTTATAAAGGCTTAATAAGAAAAATGTGGTATGAAAATTTGTTTTAAAAACTCTTTTTAAAGCATTAATAATTTTTCAGTCACAATTACTGTTAGAATGCGGTAAAAACTTTATGAATATTTATTATTTTATATAACTAAAATATTTAAAAAATATCTCTTCAAATGGTACAAGGACTTAACTGTCTCCCATAGACACCACCAAATTTCAATTTTTAAATCTTGTTTCATATGTGTATCATGATAATTTAAGGTGATTCACGGTAATCCTTAAAGAACATTTTTCCTTTTGAAATATATAACTTTATTTCATGTTGATTTGACATTCCTATAATATTAAATCAAAATGAGGAACTATGTTAAATGAAAGTTATTTCAACTTGGAACAATGTTAATTCCATGCTGAAACAAGACGAACACAATCATGTTGAGTCAACCAAGTTGAAACAATATGAATTTAATTTAATGTAATTAATAATAATTTTTGCAACTTTTCTTTCACATTTTATTTTTAATTTAACAGCTATTTTATTAACCTTCATAGGGTCTTTAAAATCGTGGACGTTAACGATCTTCGGGTCAAATTAGACCCAAATTGAAAATTATGTATTGGTTTCATTTATTTGTGATTCATTTATTGCCAATGAAAGAGAACATTATTTCATATATTTAATTCGATTAATATATGATAGATAAAACCGTAATATTAAATCGATATTATTATTAATTGTACATAAAGTAATGGTTTCAGAGTGCAGTTTTCATATCAAGTTTTTGCAAGTTATAATAGTATCTAATGGTGTTTTATTTTCTGCGTTGAGGCCTATCTGGCAACGACTTCTTTTTGATCTGTTTTTACTCTCTTCAAGCATTTTTTCTTTGGATTTAGTTGAAGTTTACGGCTACTCATTTACCTCACGTAGTTTTAGTGCAACTTTCTGTGAAAATACTGATATTGATAACTTCTTTTGGTTTTTTATATAAGGCATAGTAAGCTGCAATCCTAAATTTTCTAAGAAGTGTCGACGTTTTGCAAAACAGTTTATTTCCAGCCGCTATTAGCTGATATAGATAACACAAAAGCATTGTAAGCTTATATATCTACCATGTTACTAAGCACCATTTGACAACATTGATTAGTCTTTCTTTTGCAAGTAAGACATGATCTAACTTTGTCCAGCAAATAAACCCTTCCATTTTATTTATTGTAATCTAATCATATTTGCAGTTTCTTGTCTTGGTGATTACTAACTTTAGAGATATGATGCAAAGTATAAGAAGGTTAGGTTAGTTTAGGAAGGGTGGTGCTTTACCGCACCCACTTGGAGACCCAATTGGGTCCATTGTGATTCCCTTCTGTTGCCCAAAAAAGTAATATTTACCCTCCCATTTGCAGCCAGAAGTGACCATATTATACTAAGAAGATTCAGAGACTTTTTTTTATCGGAATATATATAAGAAGGGTACGAGTACTATCTTTGGTAAAACAAAAATAATGATAAACACGCATGATAATAACACATGTACTATCTCTGGTAGTAACTCATTTATATTTTTATGTGTAGTTTGAACTAAAGTGATTTGTGATCTCAGTATTTATTGTTCAACCGATAAGATGTAAGAAAATTATCTGCAGTCGTGTTATATTTACAAAATCGTCTGATAATGTATGCAGGCCATTTTCTATTTCATTATCTTTCATTATTTTACAAGAAATACCAGACACAACACTTCCAAACTTTAAAACGGGTCAAATTTAACCCGAAGATCTCTAGTGTAAAATCTTGCATACAATTTTCTTTGGCAAGTTTGCGGATATATAAACCTACTATATCTGTTAAGATATAAAATTAAATAAAAGTCAGAAAATATGACATAGATCAATCACTAATTTTCAGACAAAATCAAAGTTTTTTCCTGAAATGGGTCAAAATTGACCCAAAGACCCTATGAAGGTTAAGCTTGAGGTATCTTTTATAAAAAAATTAACAATATTTATTTATATTTAATATTTCGACACGGATTTGTGTGTCTTCTTCAGGAATTTTTTTTAAATTAGTAATTAGTGTTAGTGAGTGTTAGCTCAGGCATCAGAAAGATGTTTGTGTGGTGACTTCCCCGGCCCAGATTTGAATTCGGAACTCATCGGCGTGGAAGTCAATGCGCTAACCACTACAGCTGCAACAACTATAAATACTTATGATTTGATCAGGCTAAACTTCGTATCGCTTTGTAATCAGATATGATAATTATTACTGAACAAATAACACCAAAGTTAATTGTAATAATCTGACAAACACGTAGTAGAACGGAACAACTAGCTGTTTTCGAAGTCCACTACACCTTCATCATCAGCATCTTTGTGTTTGCTCCACTGTGTATGGTGTCATTTGATGTAGATTTTTGCTTTATACTCGTATACGCAACTTTTATTGCAAATAGAATATGTGAATTATTATTATTCATCGTATTTCAATTTGCTTAAATATTCTTTAGATACACACTAAATAAATGTACAGCATCAAGACTAATATTTTAATTTAACGTTAACGTTTTTTCAAAATGTTGATTTTTCGAATGTCGAATAGTCCGGTTTTTTCACAATTTAAAAACCGGCTGAGTCGAATACTTTTCGATATGTATATTTTGCAATAAAATAAGTTTTTACTATGTTAAAGCTTACACCGACGTGTTCTGTTGATTTTCCGGAGTATTTTTTTGTGTAAAAGATCTAGGCGTTTTTTGAGCATGACAACACTTACTGAAACATGAAATTAAAGCGAAATTATTTTATGAGGTGGTAGCAGAGGCGAATTAAATTGGCCTTATGGTGTGCAATGGATGTCAAAATCCATTTGCAAAATGTTTTTTTCAGTTTTGTTGTCATTTTGCTTCATATTTTGTATAGAGGTAGATATCCACCATCCATACATTCATATGTACGAGTATATATGTATATTATATATCTTTGGCAAAAAGTAAAAAGTGCATAAGTCGAGATAAGCTGATTTTGAGTTGATTGTACCTCCGTAATCTACATATTTGAAAGTACCCCTGGACAAAATCTCAATTAATTTGCGTGATTTTTCAGGAAGTTATAGCACTATGACTTGCGACTTATCTTTTTTATACTTCTAATCTCATTTGGAATAATAGCTCTATTTAGGTTATACTTTGGTATATTTCAACTTAAAGATATTACTTATAGTGTTAGGAATGATGTTTGATTAAGAAAATAAAGATTAACAAAAAATATGCCCTATTCAACTGTAAAAGAAATAAATTTCTGAAAATCGACTTGAACGCTTAAAAGAGCTCTCCTGCAAAACAGTAAAATATGACTTAAGCACTTTTTCCTTATTGCCACAGATAAATACATATATATATACCATACATAAGTATGTATATGAAGTTAATTTTTATGTTTTACCTTTAATTTTTGTATTGTTGTATAATATAATAAAGCAATTTAAATCAAAACTTTTGTATAATAATTGTCTTACTTAAAAAAACCGGTAACCGGTTTTTCCTGAATTGTAAAAACCGAAACCGGGTTTTTCATAATTTCAAATATTCGAACTATTCGAAAACTGGTTTTTGGAAAAAGTCGAATAATCGATCACCCTAGTTGGGAGTAAATTGAAAACTTTAAACTCGTTATCAGGCACTAGTTTTTTTTTTAGTTATGACGTTGTTTGAGTCAATGAGCGATATGAATAAGATAAATAATTACTTTAGCTAGTTTTAAATACAACATTGATGCAATATTAGATTTGTCACAAAATCTGTATTGATCTTAGCAACGAGGACTTTGAGAAGCGTTAAATACGCTTATGATTTTGTTGTCAGTAGACAATATAACAAGTTTTTGTTTTATCTACAGCATAAAACCAAATAAGCACTATAATTGCTATTAAAATCAAATATTCTACACAAATCATTGCAATTCGCTGAAGCTGCTTTTTCAAATGTCAAATAAAAAAAAAACAAATCTTTTTACATTCTTCACACGCTTTAATGGAAGGAAATAAAAACAAATTTGTTACAATTTTTTATTAACAAATAACTAAGATGGAATCTTAAAATGTTTATTAAAACTATTTGTAGTTGAACTAAACAACAAATAAACATAAATGCCCAACTATAAAATCACGCAATACTAAATCCTACTTAAATTCACTTTTAATACAGGATACACTAAGGATACGCTACTTGACGAAATGAGCACATAAAACAAGAAAAATACCGACACACTAATAAAAGCAACCAAAAAGAAAAAAAACAAAAACAATGCCAGCAAAAACATTGCCACAGCCAACAAAGGACAATGAGGAAAATAGTAAAGGATGTGGAGAAGAGCATCATATAGGCAAATGTGTACATATGTAAGTATTTATAGGTGAGCTATATAAAGATACAGACATATATAAAGGACACTTGTTCTGTTTTCAGCTGAATAACAGCAAAAATGCAGCTATAAAAGATTCACCAGGAAAAATAAAGGATATCAACGGCTGAGTTTTTAAATGTGACATCTTAAGCACATGTGGTAGCAAGTGACAATTATGTGAGAATAATAAACTACTGCATCACATTTAAGTGAGTATTTAACGGCCTGGCCCACGATGTCGACAAGAAATTATCTGTCGCTTAGTTATATTGAAAACAAAAACAAAATAAGAAAATTTGATTTTGTTTTCAATATAAGTAAGCGATAGATAGTTTCTTGTCGACATCGTGGGCCAGGCCGTAAATATATATTTGTGAATGAATTATATCTATATGCTGCATAACCAGCAAATCGTTTGTGTGGTTAAAACATTGTTGCACACAATGAGCACAATCGATAAGGACTCAATTATTATGCGATTTCCATAATTGTGTAGAGCTTACTAGGGTTCTAAATGATTGCGCTCTTGAAATAAAGTTGTACTACGCTTTGTATGATCAGCTATCACAGCATGTTTTTCGTGTTATTTCAGTATCGAATTTACCTTTTTCCAACTTCAAATAACTTTGATTCAACATGGTTCTTCATTTTGATTTAATAGCGCGGGAATGTTAAATCAACATTAGAGAAAGTTAGATTAACCTGAAACACATATGAAGCAAAATCATTGCCGAAAAAGTTTAAATTAGTTTTTCTATTTATAAATTATAATAAGTGAAATTTTATTCACTTTGTGAAAATACTTTAAACTTCTTATTTGCCTAAGGGAAAACTTTGCTGGGTTGTGTTCATCCGCCTGCCATAATTAATTTGTTTCACAGGAATTGAAATGATATTTACAAAACTATCAGGTTTTGATTGTAAAAAAAAACACCAAATTTTTTTATTTCGCATTCAATATCCTTTAAATTGTGTGTCGTCCTTTTAAAGCTAAAAGTCTAATTGTGTACTCAGAGTATTTTATCTCTTACACACATATTTAGTTTATGTTTCTAATTTTATTATAGTATGCATGATCCTGGGCCAAATATCTGCAATTGATTGCAGGTTGTTTGTTTAGTTTTCCATACGCAGCGGTCTTTTGTTTTTTATGTCTGACACTTAAACATTTACTTTCTAATTTTTTTTTTGCTCTCAGGTTTTGTTGTTGCTTTCTTACTCCTTGCATATATGTACATAAGTAATATTGTTGTTTTTATGGAGTTGTTTTTTTATTGCTGTACTTAAGAAATTCTTTTCTAATTTTGATTTTTTTATTTCCGTGTTATTTTTACCGCAGACCCACTCAAGCAATTTTTTTATGTGCGTCTAATTTTTTTCTCGTTTTTGTGTTATTTTTCGCTTATATTTATGCGTCCAATTGACAGGGAAATTTTGTAGTTTAAGTGACACTTGTGACACTTTTTTTTTTTGGTCTACTCATATGTGAGGATTTCATTTCTTTTTATCAACTGTTGGTTTAAGTATCACAAAGGATAAGTGTCAATAATATATGGAAGTTTATGATTCGTTTATGTGTTTGAGATGTGTTAAGCAATAAAACAATTTTATTCCATATCATATGAGATATATGTAAGTATGTCCTTAAGAATTCATCTTGCGGTATATAATTTTGAGTTTTTATAAAGACAAAGGAAGTGTACAGCTCAGTATGAGACGGGTTAAACAGGTTTGCGTATGTAACAAAGGCATTCTGAGTTCTAGGGGAGAGAGGGTGGTGTTGGCTAAAGTAGTTAGTGCATTAACTACAAAGCAAATAACAGTCTCCGAATCTCCTTGGCCAAATTCAGTCATAGCAACATCATAGAGTTTTCTGATATACGAGTACATTGGTGTCTATGCTAATGCAGCGCGTTCCTCCTTCAATATTTGTAACAATGAATAGCCGGCGAAATAATATAACTGAATTCAGTAAAGTGCGACTTTCACTCGCACACGAAAGGTTCCATACGGCACTCACTTCTTTTGCCGATTTTTTTTTTAGGTTTTAAATGATATTTTTTGGCTTTTCCTGATTTCGTTGTATTGACGCTTTTTCTAGTTTTAGCGTTTTATTTGCTTTGACGATGTTTTTTTTTTTTTTGGCTTTTAGTGATTTTTTTTAATTTCAGCTATTTTTTTACTTTGGTGATTTTTTAATTCTTGCGCTTTTTCTGGTAGTTTTTTATCTTAAGCAACTTCTTTAGTTGTAGCGCTAATTTTTGTTCTGGCGATTTTTGTTTAGCTTTGCTTTTGTATTTTTTAACGCCCTTTCTGCTTTTCGCGATCTTTTTACTATTGATGCTTGTTTTGCGTTGGAGTTTTTTCGCTTTGCCGATTCTTTCGTTTTTTTCAAACTTGTTTAATTTTTGCGATTTTTTCTCTGATTTCTTAGCTTAAACAACTTCTTTAGTTTTGGCGCTATTTTTTGTGTTGGCGATTTTTTTTAGTTTAAGTGTTTTTTGGAGATCTTTCTACTTTTGGCAATGATTTTAGTATTTTTTTTGGTTAAGAGTTTTTTCGCTTTATCGATTTTTTCGTTTTTTGGATTTTTTTTTAATTTCAGCGATTTTTTACTTTAGTGCTTTTTTCTTTTTGTCGATTTTTTGCAATAGTTTTTTTAGTTTTAGCGACTTTTTAGTTTCGGTACTGCTTTTTTTCGTTTGGCGATTTTTTTTTGCATTCTAGCGAGATTTTTTATGTAAACGCTTTTTGATTTTGCCGATTTTTCGTTTCGGAATTTTTTTAATGTTCTCATTTCAAGTTTATAACGTCAAATTGTTTTTAAACAACGGAGAATCTAAGAAAATTTTGAAAAATATGGATGTACATATTTTATTTTCTTAAACAATAATAAAAAAACTGTTTTGGATGTAGTGAAAAATATCGTGTTTTGGACATGCGCTGCTATTCATTAAAACCACTGATATACTTTTAATTGTCGGCTCCATGAAAACTCGCCCAAAACCAAATCATATAAAAATGAAAAATCGCCCAAAAATTTTTCATACAAATTTTAAGTAATTTTTCATATGAAAAATCGCTCAAAATTTTTCAAACATTTAAAAATGAAAGAGAAAATACACCCAAATACCATGGTGGTGAAAATTCTTAAGGCCGGCAGGAAAACTTTGCAAGACAGAAAATTTTTATTAGGCAGCGCCGTGTTGGGGAACGCCGGTGATTTTTCATTTTTTGGTTTTGGGCGATTTTTCATGGAGCTATAATTGTTTGTCTCAATTATTTATTTATCAACTTGCACAGGCATTTCAATTTAACATTAATTTTCTTGTTAATGTTTTGTTATGATAAAACAGGTGTTTCTATATCTGGAATATATATTTTCTACAAAGCAAAACCCTAGAAAATCGCTAAAAAAAAGCCCGCGGAAGACTGTAAATAATTTGAAAACGCTACGTTTTCCAAAACATGAGCAATAATTGATTAATTTTTCTCAATGCGAAAACTTCTCATCATTTATAAAAACAAAGTCTGGTATGTATATTCGTTTGAAGTATCGATAACGTCATTCTGTAATTTCTTTTTTATGATAGTGTACAGCTATGTTTTAATTCTATATCGTGTGGCAACTCTGTATACAAAATGTCAAAATAAGCGAAAATCAGAAAGAAGAATAAAACAAATAAATGCATTTGAGTTTGTGATTTTACGTTTTTTACTTCAACCGTTAAAATCTATTACTGAATAGCAAAGTCGATAAGTTTTCGTTTTATTCATTACAGCGATACGATTATCATAATAAAAATTACTGGATCCAGTATTTGCATTCAGTAACGTTTTGCGAACTGAAAATAGCAATATTTTACAATATATTCTTTCGTTTTCAGAAACGATAATGTGATTCAGTAACTTCTGTTTAAAGAGTATGTACAGTTGGGTTTTACTCATGTGGCATCACTACGTACGAAATGACAAAATAAGCGAAAAGAAGAAAAACATAAACTAACTTGAGTTAGTGATTATATTTTTTTTAAACCGTCAGCGATTATCGTTCAAATAGCTGCTGTATAGCAAAGCCGATAATTAATTCGTTATATTTATAGCAATACGATTATCGTAATAAAAGTTACTGAATCCAGATACAGGTTTCCGAAAAAAAGGCTGAAAAATTTTACATTGCCCATGTATTTTTTATTTATTTATTAAAATTATTGTACAAAACCTAAAAACATAGAGAAAAAACAAAAAGAAAATATTACAAGCATTTGACTAAAACTAAAAAATTGTAACAACTATCACTTGAGCTATTCTTTCTAATATTAGTATACGCATATTGTCCATAAACCCGTCAGTTAAAGTTCAATGTCAACATAAAGTATTAAATTTATTGAGTTCTTCACTATTCAAATGACAGTAAATTAAAATTGACAAATGTTTACAGGCAGACCAAACAGACATGATCAAAAGCGGCTGATATTGAATAATTTTGGCGCCATTAAAATATACATATATACATACAAATAAACAAATATAAAATAAAGAACTTGAAAATTGATAAAATTTCGTTTAAATACAAGTAATAAAATAAATACATATGTATGTATATACTTACGAATAGCTTTTGCCAAAAAGCAAATAACACTGGATAACAAAAAAATAAATAAAAAATCTTATAACAACGTTCTGACTGACGCCTCATACATATATCATGCCGTGACCGTCGAAAAAATCTTAACCGACACATTTTTTGCACCTCGTTTTTTTTACGAAAATCATTTATTTACGATCGCAAATAGTTAATTTTGTTAAAAAAGAACAAGATTTTTTGACGGTTATGGCACGATATATCTGCTGCTTAAGTTAAATTTCAAACTTTGGTGTCATGATAGATTTATAATAAAATGTTAGTGACGAGTATATTTGTGGAACAGTTTAGCCCATTTCATTCCCGATTAAAGATAATTATTTGAACTCTTTGTGGAGGGTTCAAATGTTCCTCGAAAAAATTTCACACAAAATTAACCCTTAAACGGATTTTCAGTTTTGACATATTTCTGATGTCAAAACTTAATTTAAAATTTGGGATATTTCGAATAATTAAGAACACTTTATTGAGCTTGAATTATCTTGCTTATAAAATATAAAACATACCCTACCGACCAACAAGAATCAAACAGAAAAAATTGTAAGTTGTGCAGCAGCAAGGTTAGTTTTATGACGCTCAAGTATTCTTTTTCGAGAGAGGAGAGAACTTTCGAAAAATACTAGCAAACGAACAAACACTAGTAGAACGGAACAACATGGTGCTTTTGAAGGCCGCTATACCTTCATTATCAGCATTCTTGTGTTTGGTCCACTTACAGTATTCTGAAAATTATTTAAATAAAGGTTCTCAGCCACCCGTAATTGCTGCTTCAAGCTTGCAAAATAATTAATTCAAAAAACGCTCAGACGTAAGCCTTGAAAATGTTAAAACGAATAAATTTATTTAAAGTCCCTCTCCCGAAAATTGTCTTTCGAACGACCCTTATTATTTTGAAAAAAAGTAAGATTTCGTGGCACATCGTAATGAAGAACTTCATACAATGTATTTAATTGATACGAGCCATACTTAATTTTCACCTTTTGTCTTCAACTTTAAAATTTTTGAAGTGACTGAAAATAAAATTCTAAGCAATTACTGCAAAAGAAAAATTTAATCAACTTTTTTAAAAATCTATAAATTATGTGACCTTTTTGTTTCAAGGGTCAACAAAAATATTTAAAATAATTACTGGAGAGACGTTTGTGTTTTTATTTATTTTTTTTTGCTGTTGGGGATCTCAAAATTTCGTTTCGCTCGCCTTTTCGTAGCGGAAATGCATTTAATCGCATAGAACAATTGGCTGCTTTAATCAATGATACAACTGACTGAGCATATTGTGGACTTAATGTTTCATTAATTTGGCTGGCGTCAGTGTGACAGTAATTCGTGTGTTTTTTTTTGTTTTGTCTTTTTTCAAATTAAATTTTTGCTGAAATCTTTGTCTTACTTTTGATTACTCTTTCTTTCTTATTTTGCTGGTTATGCATGCCATTTATTCCTACAATTTGAATGCATCTACATACATAATTGATTGTACATATGAGTATTATGCTTTTCTGCTTTGAGGTATTTTTGGAAATTAAGTAATTTTGTCTTATCAGCTGTGATAAGACATGTGTGTATTTGTGTATATAAAAGATAGTCATTTTATTTTAATTAAATTTTTCTTAATTTTAAAAATGTAAATTGAAATTCTTATTTTGTAATGTATATATGTATCTTCGAAATGAAAGAGTTTAAAAAGCTGTAGAATGGTAGCAAACAAGACTAATTGACATCAGATGGTCCCGATTCAGGAAATTGTGATCAGCTGTTGATTTCTTTTGTGTCAAATCAAGCAAAAACGTTTAAAAATTTCTGACACCAGGAAATCTGGCAAGAATTCGCCTTGTTAGCAAACAAACTTTTTATGTTGTCTGTTTGCTGCATTTTTTGAGAGTGGTATCGTTCAAGTTCACTTAAAATTTTCTTCCTGCTATCAGTCCCCAGTGAATGCAAAGTATTTATTTATGGCCGCGTCACATAGAATCTTAAATACGTCGTTTTTTTCAACTGACAGCTAAGTTGAAATACAGTTTGTCTCCGTCAACACAAGGTACAACAGTTCGACAACGTTTACCTTTTAGCATTTTGTGACGGCTGAAAAAATATAATACAATACTATTAAATAAAATAAGATAAAATAAAATGAAATAAAATAAAAAATAAATAAAATAAGTTTAAATAAAACAAAATAAAATAAAATAAAATAAAATAAAATAAAATAAAATAAAACAAAATAAAATAAAACAAAATAAAATAAAATAAAATTAAATATAATAAAATATAATTAAATAAAACAGAAAAAAACAATATCAAATAATAGAAACCAAAATAAAATAAAATAAAATAAAATAAAAAATTTTTACCTGAAGAAGACACACAAAAAAAATAGTTACTACTTTTTAAAATAAAATAAAATAAAATAAAACAATATAAAATAAAATAAAATACAATAAAACAAAATAAAATAAAATTAAATAAAATAAAATAAAATAAAATAAAATAAATTATAATTAAATAAAACAGAACAAACCAATATCAAATAATAGAAAACAAAGTAAAATAAAACAAAACAAATAAAAATAGCATAAAAAATGTAAAAAAAATTAATTAAATTAAATTAAACAAAATAAAATAAAATAAAATAAAATAAAATAAAATAAAATAAAATAGAATAAAATACAATCAAATAATGTAACATAAGATAAAATAAAATAAAATAATATAAAATAAGATAAAATAAAATAAAATAATATAAAATAAGATGAAATAAGATAAAATAAAATAAAATAAAATAAAATAAAATAAAATAAAATAAAATAATATAAAATAAGATGAAATAAGATAAAATAAAATAAGATAAAATAAAATAAAATAAAATAAATAAAAATAGAATAAAATTTAATAAAAAAAAATTATTAAAATAAAATAAAATTAAATAAAACAAAATAAAATTATAGTAAATAAAATAGAATAAAATAAGACAAACAAAAAATAAAAATAAATAAAATAAAATATATAGCAATATAAATTTAAATAAAATAAAATAAAATAAAATGAAATAAAATAAAATAAAAAATATTAACAAAAAACTAAAATTTAATAAATGAAATGGAGAACAAACCTATTGTAGCTGTATATGCGTTGATGTCAGTTGAGACGGATTCTCTGTAACTCGGCCTTAATTTAATTTAAAGACAAAAGAAACTTTAACACAGTCAGCTGACCTTACTTCAGCCATAGTCCAAATGCTGTACATGACAATTGGTCTCAATAATAGTTCTTAATTTAATATAATAGATTTACGTAAATTTGAGTACACTAGTAAGAAAGTGTGATGTGTTTAAAGATAAATTTACCAGTGTTGTAACACATTTTTAAATCAAATAAGTTATAAAAAATACAGCTGCTAGAACATAATTATTTGAATCAATGCATTATATAGAAAGTCACCTGTATTCATTAAATACTTCTAAAATTTATTTGCTTCAAGCAAATCAGGATGTTTATTTTTTTTTCGTGAAATAAAAAAATAAATAGAAATAATGATAATATTAAAATTTACTTTAGAGGAGAATGTTTACTTAAAGGTCAGTTGAAATGAGACGTTCAGTCTGCTTTAGGAGCAGGATGTTGATACTATGAAAATTATGCAGCAGGTATATTGAGTAATAAGTGCTATTGAACTGCATACTATCGTTATTTAATACTTATTACATTAAGAACAATTTAAAAGTAATTATTAGCAAAATAAAACTAATTTATTGCTTTTTTTTATTCAAGCGAGTATAATATCAATTGTTTTGTTGTTTCATATTCAAGTAAAACGGGACGGAGACTGCAAAAGAGCCCAATATATGGCACAAAAATTATTTAACTTTTTAATTATGAAATATTATTTAAAAAGGTTAAATATACGCACATTATATCTACGAGTACTCACCTTGTATGAAGATGAAAAATGTGATTTTCAAATTAAAGATCGAATTTTGTATAAGGATTCCAAAAAAACATTTGAAGGGTTAAGAGATGACCGTTGATGAGCTGGACTGAGCCAAAATCTTAATTTTATCGTTAACACTAAAATTTTTAGCCGATTTTCTCACGCACCCTTATTTCAGTTGTAGACATCGACATCACTTTAACACAATACCAATGAATTGGGGCTTTTTTACTAGCTCGCGATAATAATATATTTCCGTTCCCTAAGGTCTAGAAGATAGCATAAACCTGCCAACAGGAGTCAGTTGTTTTCGACAAACGGATACACAAGCCCCAATTTTGGGAATTGTGTTAAAGTGATATCGATGTCGACAACTGGAATAAGGGAGACTATTTAGCTTATTTTAAATACAATGGTTAAAAGTTCAATATTTTAAAGTTTTGAATTTTTTATAAGCTTTTAGAAGAAACATTTTTTTTTTTAATTTTATTTTACTAATAACTAAGAAGCCATTGATTTGTTTAGCTCACCGTATTTTAATAATTTGAAGGAAATTTTGTTAGTTAGCCGATGGTGTGTCCTTGGTCAACGTCGGACATAATACCTTCGAGTTGTGATTAATTATAATGGTATACTTCGTGAAAATACTAGGTAGGCTCATAAAACAAAAAATCTGACATGAAGCTTAATACCTACCCGAATTGCTTATAAGTAAAAATGAGTTAAAAATTTCCAAACAAATGAAATTAAAAACTTTTCGGGAAATTTTTCACTTTTGCGGCTACCTAAACGGTGTTAAGAATCTTTTCTATGAATCTCCTATGTTCTAGAGAGTAAATCAAAGTTCCGTACGGTTTGCAAGATATGAGCCTGAGAAAATGCAAAAATAGCACCGTGGCCCCAAATCTTTGGGGGCCCATAAAAAATGCATGACTTTGGGCAAAATTGGGAGACACTGGTCTTTGTTTTTTGGTGTTTTATCACGAAGTAGTGTCCATATAAATTTATATTTCCATGATTTAAAAAGTACAAAAAGTGTTATTAATTTCTTAAGGGGAAAACCGTCGTGGGGTTGTGTTATCATTTTTTCCACATAAAATTTGTAAAAGCTTAGCGTTGCGTTGCTAAATTTTTTCCGCTTATGAGAAAAGTACAAAGAGAGTAAAACTAATAATTTCTAATATATTTATCTTTAAACAATTTTATTTCCAAAACAAGAATATATGTATAAGTATTAGATAAAGTAAACAGAATTTTCATTAACATTTTAGCGAGAAGTAAAAAAAAACAAATTTGTTGTGCAAGGTATTCAGATGGATTCAAAAAACTCATAAACTTTAGCTTGACGTATTTTTCCTTTAATTTCATTCACCCTTATTCCAGTTGTCGGCATCGACGTCACTTTAACACAATACCAAAAAATTGGGGCTTGTTTACTCGCTCTCGAGAATAATTTTGTGCAACTGACAATCTATTTCCGTTCCTTAAGGTCTAGAAAATAGGATAAACCTGCCAACAGGAGTCAGTTGTTTTCGACAACGGGTACACAAGCCCCAATTTTTTGGTATTGTGTTAAAGTGACGTCGATGCCGACAACTGGAATAAGGGTGATTATCTTGGAGATGTATTTGAAGATCAGATAAGCAACATTTGTACGAATATAAAAAAGAGTAAACGGAAAAACAATGTTGCAGTATTATTAGCTGTCCTCTTATGGGGAACTAAAATCTCTTTGGTGTTGAAAAAAGTGTCTGCGTCCGGTTATGGGAGGGTTGTCCGCTCAAGAGGGAGAAATTTAAAAAAAATCCATAAGGATTCTTTTGGTACTGCAAAAAGTATCCGTCTATGGGAAATGTCCGCTCAAGAGAATTGCCCGTAAAGAGAGAGTACACTGTATTTCGATTTCTTGCAAAACGTGAAAATTCAAAAATTTTCAGGAACAAGTTTACCTCTGACCCTATATAAAATATATAATATATATAATTAATAATTATAAAAATATAAATCTTCTTTAATTTTCACGTTCCCACGACAATATTTTAACTACACGATTAAAGTGAATAAGCAAATGTAACAAATAGTCATTTCGGTGTAATGCGTCAATATATTTGTATATCCTTTCTCAACATTTGTCATTTCATTTCATATATTTTCTATTGTAATCATTATCCTTTCCTTCAGTTGTTGAATGCCCGAGAATATTTTCCCATAAAAATTTTGTCATTATTAACAACAACATCAGCATTACGCAGCAGCAGCAGCAGACAACAAACATCATCTAGTGAAAGTGAGAAAATTGTATAAATTTTGCTCAATAAATAAATACGTGCACACTTACACTTGTGTAAGAACATCTCCAATTACACATAAACAAACAACGAACTCTCATCATACCCATGACTTTGTGCAGTGAGAAAATGCACTTGCAATTGAAATTGACATACACATACGGGCAAATGCAAACAGTATATCCTTTCGTATCCTGTTGCATGGTTATTTGAGTTATTGTTGTTGTTTGCTGCTACTGTCTGCTTTATGCGGTCACAAGAGTGACTGACTGTGTATAATCGTTAACGTCTTTCTACAGGTGACATTGCGGCTGCAGTGATTTTCCCTTTTCGTTCACATATTCATTCTTTAATCATGAATAGGAAAAAAAAGGATTTTTTTCTTTCATATAATGTTATATCAACTATTAGACATACACGTTATACGTATGTAAGTGTGTCTAATAAAGTGTTTTGAGAAGTTTTCATTGAGAAATTTAATATTATTTTTTTATTTATTTTGTCATGACTTTGTATAACTTTTGTGCAATTCCGATTGAAGTCTTGGCGTGGGAATTTCAGTTGTAAAATAAAAATGTGTGCGTGTGTGTGTGTGTGTGCAAATATAATTTATTGTTTGCCAATACTTCTATGAAAATATTTAAACAAATATTTGGTATAATATCAAGTATTTATCAATTCGCTAGAGTAAAAGAAAATAAGATGAATTATGAATTGATAACAATACTCTATGAAAATGAGACTCTTGAATTTTATACAGGTGCACATTGGTCAAGATGAGCGTGAGCATTTTTATTCTTTCACAATATCCCTGAT
This sequence comes from Tachina grossa, assembly GCA_949987645.1. Classification (NCBI taxonomy): domain Eukaryota; kingdom Metazoa; phylum Arthropoda; class Insecta; order Diptera; family Tachinidae; genus Tachina; species Tachina grossa. The sequence continues at coordinate 134,476,333 of OX465278.1, read as the reverse complement.
TTATTTGGGAAAATATTTAGTGCAGTTGAATTTTTTTCACTCTTTGTTTTTGTATATCTATATCCATTAATTGTACTGGTTTTTTTTTAATTTTTTTAAACATAAAAATCCCTCATTTCTATCCTTTAATGATTCTTATTATTATCTATTTATTTAACTTTTTTTTTTTCCTTTATTTTGTAACAATGCAATGTTGCATATTCTTCTTAAACCCACAAAATATTCTTTCATATTTTTTTTTTCTAAATTTTTTATTATTCTAAAATGTAATTCTTTTCATTAAATCACCTCTTCATAATTAATGCTTTGTGTAGTATTTTAACGCTGACCTAAAACTAGGCCTTTTAATTTTGGCGCATCATTTGGTCAGTTATCACATTTAGATTTCCTTAGAAATGTTTCTTCTACAAAATTTTCAATTTGTAGTTCAAGCGTGAATTCTAATAAATGAATTTTTGAAATTATATTTTAATAAGATTTATTAACAACACATTTAACACAATAAATAAAACTGATTAAGAGCCATAAATGAAAAGGTTTGTGGGAATTTCATACCGGAAATAAGCAAGTCCATGCCTTAATGCAAACAAGTTGTTGAAGTTATGAGTTTAATACCAATATTAGCCTTTATTTGAAAAAATTTCGATATTCAATAGTGCCGAGCAAAAGAATTGTAATATAGTCTTATGAGGCGCATGGGACGAAATATGTAGCTATTGTGTAACTATAATGAGATTATTCAAAATAGTTTAACAGTACGACTTTGACTAGCTCACGAAGGGTTCCGTATGGACACTACATTAGTAATACTATAGGAACTTTAGAATATTTTACCTGATGTACACATGTTATTAAAAAATAATAATTACCCGCTAGCTTTTTTCGGTTTTTTTAGTTTTGACATTATTTCTTAATTTTTGCGCTATTTTCGTTTTTCCCATTTTTTCTGTTTTTGGCGTTTTTTTAGTTTTGGCGTTGTTTTTGCTTTAGCGTTTTTTTTTAATTTTGCCACTTTTTTCGTTGTGGTGATTTTTTTAGTTTTTTTTTGATGCATTTTTAGTTACTGTGATTAATGTTCAGTTTTGTTGCTTGTTTATTTTTATTATTTAGCGATTAATGTTTAGCGATTTATGGCTTTTTTTTAGTATTTACGCTTCTTTATTTTGGGCGATTTGTTTCGTTTTGTCGTTTTTTGCGGTTTTGGTGATTTTTTCGGTTTTTGGCAATTTTTTATTTTTTATTTTTGTATTGACGCTTTTTATTAGTTTTTGTATATATTATTATTTTCGTTTTGGCGATAGTTTGATTTTTTTTTGCAATATATATTTCTAGTTTTAGAAACTTTGGAAATTCTTTAGTTTTTTTTTGTTGGTGTTTTTTGTGATTTTTTTGTGGTTTTTTCATTGAAGTGCTTTTTAGGGTTCCGTACATCAAAGGTAAAAAGGAACCCTATTGTTGTCCCTCTGTCCGTCACACGGTATTTTCTCAGGAACTGTAGGAGCTACGGACCTGAAATTTGGACACAGTATGTAGAACCTTGACCGCTACAACAGCAAATACATGAGAATTAAAAAGTAAAGGGTGTTCCAAAACGAGCAACGAAAAATGTTAAAATCCCATGTAATATACATACAATTGTATGAACATATGTATATTGAAACTTGAAATTTGTAAAATTAGTGTATTTTTATACAGACTACAACAATTAACACTAAAATTTAAAAAAATTAAAATTAAAGGGTGGTCCTTAATGCAATTTTGACTATGTAATTTTAACAATTTGCTATATCTTTCAAACCGTAAGGGCAAACACTTGAAATTTTCAAAAACGGTAAAACTAAAAAAAAACCGAAAATTATAAAATCGCCAAACAAAAAAAAAATCGCCAAAAATTAAAAAAAATCGCCAAAACGAAAAAAAATCGTGAAAATTAAAAAAAAATTCTAACACTAAAATAAATCGCCGAATTCGAAAAAATCGCCAAAATGAAAAAACGGCAAAATGAAAAAAACGCCAAAAATCTAAAAAAATCGCCAAAACGCGAAAATGTCGCCAAAACTAAAAAAAAATTTAAATAAAAAAAAATCGCAAAAATGAAAAAATCGCCAAAAATAAAACAAAAGTCGCCAAAATGAAAAAAACGCCAAAAACCGAAAAAAATCGCCAAAACAAGAAAATAAAGTGTCAAAACTAAAAAAGGAGGCAAAACTTAAAAAAATCGCCAAAACCGAAAAAACGCAAAAAACGACAAAACAAAAAACCGAAAAGACCCCAAAAACGAAAAAAAATGCCAAAACTATATATTATATGGGATGAAGTTTGTATTAAATTACATATCTAGTGTTCGTACGGAACCCTTCGTGCACGAGTTAGAGTCGCACTTTACTGAATTTATTTTATTTTGCCGATTTTTCGTTTCGACATTTTTGAAAAATTTGTTGAAAATTTCAAGAGCTTTCAAGATACAGCAAGTTTTCAAAATTACATAGTCAAAACTACATTAACTGATAGAATACCCATCTGATTTTGAGTTTTTTAATTTCTGTGTTAATTGTTGAAATCTGCATAAAAATAGGCACACTATGAAAAGTGTTCACATATATCTGTGGCAATAAGGAAAAAGTGCTTAAGTCATATTTTACTGTTTTGCAGGAGAGCAGTTTTAAGCGTTCAAGTCGATTTTCAGAAATTTATTTCTTTTGCAGTTAAGTTGAGAAATTCTCTTTTAACCTTTAGTTTTTTAAGCAAACGTCGTTCTAGACACTACAAGTAATACATTTAAGGAAAAAGTGCTTGAGTCGAGATAAGCTGATTTTCACTTAAATATACTTTAGTAATCTGCATATTCGAAGGTACCTCTGGGTAAAATATTAATTAATTTTTATAATTTTTCACGAAGTTACATCACTATGACTTGCGACTTATCTATTTTAGACTTGTAATCTCATTTGGAATAATAGCTTGATTAAGTTAAACTTTGGTATATTTTCACTTAAATATATTACTTATAGTGAGTAGGATGATGTTTGCTTAAAAAAAAAAAATAAAGGTTAACAGAGAATTTCCCAATTTTATTGTAAAAGAAATAAATTTCTGAATATCGGCTTGAAATCTTAAAATTTCTCTCCTGCAACAACAGTAAAATATGACTTAAGCACCTTTTCCTTATTACCACAGATATATTTGTTGTTATACCGGCTAAAGTTTTATGTGAAAATTTCAGGTCCGTAGATCTTGCGGTAGAGCTGTGTAGATCATGAACGAACGGGTTAAATTGAACGAATCACTTAATTGAACGAACTGATCCGGTGATTTTACTGAACGCTTTTGGATCAGTAGCGTACCGCTTGATGTTTTCCTTCATTCAGTTTGTGTTTCAAGTCTTTTATGTCAAATTTGCTTTCGTTCATATTTGCTATTTATGTTATGTCTTTTTGTTTGAGTTGAGTTTTTGTGTTTTAAAAGGTTTAGGTACGTGTATATTAAATTCTATTTAACATCGCTGTGGCACTGTCATCATTCTTTTTATAATTTGATTTAACAGTCTTTTCACAAGAAGTATTTTTACTAGTGTTTTTATAAAGTGTTTTTACAAAGTAAAGTTGTTAGACCTTAACTGTATATATGTTTATACATACATTTCATTACCTCAATCTAAACTGAATTTGTAGTGCTTGAGATATTTTTTTTCTTTCCGGTAAAATATTTTTGAGGACAAAATTTTAACTTAAACTTTGAGAAGTAACATTCAAACATTGATGCGCTTTTGATATATAAGTAACGATAAAAGAGTTACAATTCTTTTATTAATTATCTGAAGGAAAAAAACTAGTAAAACCAACAAAAGTACCTTTCTTAATCTTAATATAAAAGTAAATATGAAAATAAAATGAACAATATTCTAGTCGAAAGAACAAGAAATTATTTATAAAATGAATTTAAATATTATTTTTTAAATAAAGAATTCAACTTTTTTTTAATAAATTCTTCAATTCATTCATTCGCATTATTTAAATACTCGTATATACAACCGATTTTATTATTCTTACAAAATAGCATTGTTTCATACTGTCGTTCAAAAGTGAACGATTGAACGAACGGGTAAATTTTTTGCTAATTGAACTAAAATGACCGGTCACTGAAAAGAACGATTTGGCACAGCTCTATCTTACGGTTCTAGATAAAACAGCCTGTAATATAGACACAGACAGACATCATAGCGAAAACAATAGGGTTCCTTTTTTCCTTTGGAGTACGGAACCCTAAAAATTAAAATCAAAATATGTACTTCATTGTATCGTAAAAAGTTCATGTATTATCCCCATAACAGCCCTTAGAAAACACTAGATTTTTATCTCAAACTTTAGAACTAAAGCTCATAATTATATCAGAAATAGTTCGAAGAGAAACAGAAATTCTATTTGAGCAGGTGCCTAAAATAAATTTTATAAGTTTTATTATTATTTAAGTTTAAAATTTCGAACTTCATTTGTTTCTAAATTTATGATTTATAGCTTTTTAAGCCAAATTACATGACAAACACTTAGTAGAACGGAACAACTAGCTGTTTTTGAAGGCCATTACACCTTCATCATCAGCGATCTTTGTGTTTGGTGCACTGTATGTGGTGTCAGTTGATGTAGACTTTTTCCATATATGCTCAGGCGTTATTGCAAATGGAATATATGAATTGTTTTCATTCATCGTATTACAATTTTCTGAAAGCATTTTTTGTAATGAAAGCTCAATTTTAACATCTCTAAATTTACAACAGTCTTGCCATTGTCGTTTGTTCTTTACTAAGTTTTAATTAAGTATATAAAGTTTAAGAACCATCGCACTTGTAACAGAAGAAACAATATAAAAGGCACAACCCAGCGAACATATGGAAGTAACAAAAATATTTTAACTAAATAGCTTCGTATGATAAGTGTTAACGTAGTTGTTCGTTTCTTGCCGAACGGTGACACTCCAATCAAAATAAAGGATCATCATGTATGATGGATATGATCTTCATGGCATTACATTTCGATCAATTAGTAAATACCTAAAAAAAAAAATTTAAACTTATTACTTCTCCTAAATCTTAAAGTTGTCCTATTTACAATGAAAATAATTGTTTTTTTAATTCAAAATTCCTTACATTCTCGAAACATAACATATTTGGAGTGTGGCAAAAAACATTCAAACTTCAATAACTTCAATAACCATAAAAATAATATGTTGAAAAAAAAAATTCTCTGAGATTGTGTACGCAGTGAAACAATTTCTTTAAAAGTTCGGTTATTTTGTTCAGTGGTCTCCTTTTATATTCCCACTGATACTAAGGAAAATCATTGTTGGGCACCAACAATACATACTTTTATTTAAATATAAACATTTGCTTATGTTTAAGTAATTTCCAACCTGTATCCCATTACACCTGTCAATACGGATACACGGTAGTTTATGTATGCCAAAAACCAACAATAAGTATTTGTTTTTTATTTTTTATAACCCTGACCCAGAAACCTGCTATCAAATGAATGCACAATAATAAAGTGGAAAAGAAAAGAAAATTTTTTGGCGCGCGAAAAAGAGAAAAAAAACGCAGTTGTTTCAAGGGTCCAAATGCATAGAAAAAACTAAAACAATTTTATATAAAAAAAAAATTATATTGAAACTTAAAACCTTTGTGGAGTAATTTGAATTCAACAGGATATGATTTGATATAAGATAAATAAAGGAATTATATTTCTTTACAAAAAAATATTAACCACATTTTTATAGACTAGTGGATTTTCTCAAAAAAAAAAATTAAATAAAAGTGTAAATAAAAATACAATACAATCCGGACACCACAATAAACGCGATCTCAAATTGCATTAAACCACTCTGAATTATTTTTTTTTTGTATAACTAAAAGAGGGTCCTTATTAAATAAAGGGAAGAAGATAAAGCGAATTTAAAAAAAAGACAGGTTTTCTGATGCTGTAAAATTTGGCAGAAAAATTTATTAAAAGCAACTGTCCAGTCTAGAATTTGTATGAAAGGTTTTTTAAATCTATTTGAAAAGCATTCGTAACGAGCACCATGAACTAGGCTTCCATACTTCTAGGGTCTGCTAATATTTCTAAGCATCAATAGCGGTCTGCCTATGCAAGGTTTTTAACCATGCAGATTTATCTAATCTTAGTACGCCATTACATTTGACTTCCTCCATTTGGAAATTGCACTTATGAAACTTTGCATTGCACTAAACCAAATAATTATTTTATTATTTTACTATGGCCTGGAAACAGAAAAAGTTGTGACATAATTTAGTATACAGTGTTAATACTTTTTTTGTTAATATAAAACTTCCACCTTGCTATGTTAGTTGTCAATTGGAAAAGGTTATTTCGGAAAAGCTTCAGGAAACCATTTCCGTAAAACCTTTTGCGATGACTTGTGATTTCTTTTAAAAATAAATATTTACCTTTTTGTAAACTGTCACTCGTTTATTTGTCGCTTATGTATATGTGATTCCCTAATACACAAAAACTTATCAGGTGCCTTTTCTTTACCAAATAAATTTAATGGCAATACCTCACCTTAACAATTAACAATCCATCATTTGCCCCTTATGACAGGTTTGTTTCACTTTACCTAAAATGATAAAATCTTATCCAATCCATGCAACAAATCAAATACAAAAGCAATCATACTATTAAAGAGGAAAACCAGGACAATAGAAAATAAAAAGAAAACAAATCACTGAAAATGACAATTTGTAGGGGTTAACTAAGAAAAAAAAAAAGGATTAAACAAAACAAACACAACAAAAAGGAAACATGTTCCCATGACAAACTCTGACATGATGTTAAAAATTTCAGAGCCAAAATCAAGGACATCATGAAATAAATACATTAAACAATTTCATGGTATTTAAAAAGAAAGGAAAATCTTTATTTTTTTCCCTAGAAGTCTTAGCTCAAACAAACAGCCCAAAAGGATACGAAGGAGTTGAAAAGGAAGGCATCTTAAACCAGCCACTTGCCTGCGCTAGGTTTTTTGTGCAACCATAGCAAATGTCTATGGATTTATTTATTTCTTTTTTTTTTGTTCAGTTATCCAAGTATAACTTTTTTTACCTTGACTTTTTTTATTACTTTAAAAATATTTTTTAGTAGACAATTTTAATCCTGCCTTAGGAACCCTTTACCTCAAAAAAAGGAATTTCACGCCTGACAGCTAACAAAAACAAATTTTCTTTTCAGTTAAGCGTGTGATATTTTTCCGTGTTGAAAGATAATTCTGTTTTAAAGGTTTATAAGTAATAATTGCAATAATTAAGTAAAGAGGTTTTTGTGCTAAAAAAGCAAAAGAAAACTGTCTAGACAGTGAAAAACAAGTACTGAAACTCCAATTCTTTATAGCTGATTTTAAAAGAATGCAGGGTTTCAATTCCATTGCAAACCAGTGCACCTCTCGCACTGTTATACAATGTATAAGAACACACATGAGTTACCTTACAACTATAGTACAATAGACATACACGCATTACAACTAAACTCATTCTAATATCTTAACAGTATGTTTCTTATATTTTTTACTTCAAAACTGTTGGTCAATTTTGTGCCGATTTCAAAAGTGTGCTGTGTATGGCCTATAAAATTTTTCTGTATGACAATTTTGTTATGTATAGCCCATTAAATTTTTTTTAAACAAAAAATTGGCTATACATCGTTCATTTTGCATACAAAAAAATTAATAGGCGATACATCTTATTTTTCTTATACAAAAATTTATTTCATGCAAAAAATACAATGGACTATATACGGTCCATATTTCATAGAAAAAATTAAATCGTCAATTTTTCATGCAAATATTTTTTCATACAAAAAATATACTGTCTATACATCCATTTTTTTGCAAAAGAAGAAATGTATTATACATAGTTAATTTTTCATGCAAATGAAATAATGGACTATACATCCTTCATGTTTCATGCAAACAATTAATGGGATTATACATCGTCCATTTTTCATACAAAAAATATAATCAAGTTTTTTATGTCCATTTTTCATGAAATAAAATATTTTGAGAAAAAAAATGGCCATCGTCTATTTATCACGAAAAGATGTTTTATGAAAAAAATTCAATGGAAAAAAATTTATACATCATCTATTTTTCGTAAAAATTAATCTTTTTTTAAATTTAATGGACTTTACATCGTCTATTTTCATTAAAAATAAATTTTTTATAAGAAAATTTAATAAACTATTTCGTTCTATCATCCATTTTCCATACAAAAAATTTTTTTATGAAAAAAATTTAATGGACTATGTATGCATCGTCTATTTTTCAAGAAAATAAATTGCTTATGAAAAAATTTAATTAACTATGCATCATCCATTTTTAAAGCAAAAAATTTAATGGACTATACACATCGTCGTCTTACATGCATATAATTATTTTTCATGGAAAAAAAATTTTTATGAAAAAAAAAATTAATGTTTCATAAAAATAAATTTTTTATGAAAAACCTAAATGAACATCGTCCATTTCTCATACAAAAAAATTTTATATGAAAAAAACTGAATAAGCTATACATCATCCTCTTTTAAATTTTTTGTGAAAAAATTTAATGGACTATAAATCGTCCATTTCGTATGAAAAAAATTAAAAGGACTATATACACATCGCCTATTTTTAATGAAAATTAAATGGCCTATATACATCGTCTATTTTCATGCAAAAAATTGAATGACTCATACAATCAAAATCTATTTTCTTATAAAAAAATTTAATGCACCATAAATTGTACATTTCGTGTGCAAAAAAAGAAATAGACTATATACGTCGCCTTTGTTTCGTACCAAAAAAATTAATAAACTATACACCATCCATTTTTCATGGAAAAAAATTTTTTATGAAAAAAATTTAATGGACCATAAATTGTCCATTTCATGTGCAACAAATTAAAAAGACTATATATACATCGTCCATTTTCAATGCAAACAATTAAATGGGCTATACATACAAAATTTAATGGGCTATACATTGTCCATTTTTTATTTTTTTTATGAAAAAATTTTACTGACTATACATCGTCCATTTCGTATGCAAAAAATTAAAAAGACTATACATCGTCCATTTTTCATGCAAAAAATTAAATGGGCTATACATAGAAAATTTAATGGGCTATAATACATCGTCCTTTTTTAAATTTAATGCACTATAAATCGTCCATTTTGTATGCAAAAAATTAAAAAGGCTATACGTCGTCCACTTTTCAAGCAAAAAATGAAATGGGCTATACATACAAAATTTAATGGGCTATATATACATCGTCCATTTTTTTATTTTTTTATGAAAAAATTTAATGGACCATAAATTGTCCATTTCATGTGAAAAAAATTAAAAAAACTATACATCGTCCATTTTTCATGCAAAAAATTAAATGGGCTATGCATACAAAATTTAATGGGCTATACATTGTCCATTTTTTAATTTTTTTATGAAAAAATTTAATAGACCATAAATTGTCCATTTCGTGTGCAAAAAAAGAAATGGACTATATACGTCGTCTTTGTTTGTACAAAAAATTTAATACACTATACAGCATCCATTTTTCATAGAAAAAATATACATCGTCCTTTTTTAAATTTTTTATGAAAAAATTTAATGGACTATAAATCGTCTATCTTGTATGCAAAAAATTAAAAAGGCTATACATCGTCCACTTTTCAAGCAAAAAATTAAATGGGCTATACATACAAAATTTAATGGGCCAAAAATTGTCCATTTCGTGTGCAAAAAAAGAAATGGACTATATACGTCGTCTTTGTTTCGTACAAAAAATTTAATACACTATACAGCATCCATTTTTCATAGAAAAAAATTTTTTATGAAAAAAAAATTAATGGGCTATATATAAATCGTCCATTTTGTATGCAAAAAATTAAAAAGACTATACATCGTCCATTTTTCATGCAAAAAATTAAATGGCCTATACATACAAAATTTAATGGGCTATACATCGTCCATTTTGTTATTTTTTTATGAAAAAATTTAATGGACCATAAATTGTCAATATCGTGTGCAAAAAAAGAAATGGACTATATACTTAGTCTTTGTTTCGCACAAAAAATTTAATAGCCTATACCTCATCCATTTTTCATAGAAAAAAATTTTTTATGAAAAAAATTTAATGGGCTATACATCGTCCATTTCGTATGCAAAAAATTAAAAAGACTATACATTGTCCGTTTTTCATGCAAACAATTAAATGGGCTAGACATACAAAATTTAATGGGCTATACATCGTCCATTTTTTATTTTTTTATGAAAAAATTTAATAGACCATAAATTGTCAATTTCGTGTGCAAAAAAAGAAATGGACTATATACGTCGTCTTTATTTCGTACAAAAAATTTAATACCCTATATAGCATCCATTTTTCATTGAAAAACAATTTTTATGAAAAAAATTTAATGGGCTGTAATACATCGTCCTTTTTTAAATTTTTTATGAAAAAATTTAATGGACTATAAATCGTGCATTTTGTAAGCAAAAAATTTAAAAGGCTATACATCGTTAATTTTTCATGCAAAAAATTAAATGTCCTATACATACAAAATTTAATGGGCTATACATCGTCCATTTTTTAATTTTTTTATGAAACAATTTAATGGACCATAAATTGTCCATTTCGTAGTATACGTAGTCTTTGTTTCGTACAAAAAATTTAATAGCCTATACATCATCCATTTTTCATAGAAAAAAATTTTTTATGAAAAATATTTAATGGGCTATATATACATCGTCCTTTTTTTAAATTTTTTATGAAAAAATTTAATGGACTATAAATCGTCCATTTTGTATGCAAAAAATTAAAAAGACTATACATCGTCCATTTTTCACGCAAAAAGTTAAATGGCCTATACATACAAAATTTAATGGGCTATTTATTATACATCGTCCTTTTTTTAATTTTTTTATGAAAAAATTTAATGGGCCATAAATTGTCCATTTCATGTGAAAAAAAATAAAAAGACTATACATCGTCCATTTTTCATGCAAAAAATTAAATGGACTATACATACAAAATTTATTGGGCTATACATACATTGTGCATTTTTTAATTTTTTTATGAAAAAATTTAATAGACCATAAATTGTCAATTTCGTGTGCAAAAGAAAGAAATGGACTATATACGTCGTCTTTATTTCGTACAAAAAATTTAATACACTATACAGCATCCATTTTTCATTGAAAAAATTTTTTTATCAGAAATAATTTTTTTTAGTCAGGCTTGAGTTCAGTAATTTCAATTCTTTTTATTGAATGAAATATTTTATTAATTAATGTGAATTTCTAAAGAAGAAAAGAAAAATTAAATTAGACTTTTAAGCTGGGGGAAATACCGATATTTTTCTGTGCAGCAAGGCACTTCATCAGCACCCTAGTCTTTCTACTTGGGTAAAGATTGTTATTAACATCAGCTATTTAACGTAAATTCTAATGAAACGGAATGTGAGAAATGATTGTTGTGTACAATTATTGATTTACCTTTGGTAAATACATATGTAAGTATCACTATTTATTTCCCCTGTTTTTCCATTTTTTTCATTTTTCTATTTAGGTTAGCACGAAGTTATATTACTCTACCTACGTATGTTTAACTATTCTTGCTTATCTTTTACGATCATCACATTAATTATTTTTACTTATTCGATGTACCGTCGGTACATGCATATAAGTATTATAGTAGTGGATATTATGTTACTTTTGTTGTTGCATTCTCCCGTTTATTTGGTTTTCGAACATTAGTGATTGCCAAGTGAACAGTGATTGCCAAGTGAACATATTTTTGTCACGTGCCCATGATGAATTGAGACATTTTTAGATTTTTAATTGAACTATAGTGAATTTTTAATCAGAAATGATTTTTTTAGTCAGGCTTGAGTTCAGTAATTTCAAAAAAAAAATTTTTTATGTAAAAAAATTTAATGGGCTATACATCGTCCTTTTTTTAAATTTATTATGAAAAAATTTAATGGACTATAAATCGTCCATTTTGTATGCAAAATATTAAAAAGACTATACAGCGTCCATTTTTCATGCAAAAAGTTAAATGGCCTATACATACAAAATTTAATGGGCTATACATCATCCATTTTTTTAATTTTTTGATGAAAAAATTTAATGGACCATAAATTGTCCATTTCATGTGAAAAAATTAAAAAGACTATACATCGTCCATTTTTCATGCAAAAAATTAAATTGGCTATACTTAAAAAATTTAATGGGCTATACATTGTCCATTTTTAAATTTTTTTATGAAAAAATTTAATAGACCATAAATTGTCCATTTCGTGTGCAAAAAAAGAAATGGACTATATACGTCGTCTTTGTTTCGTACAAAAAATTTAATACACTATACAGCATCCAATTTTCATAGAAAAAAATTTTTATGAAAAATATTTAATGGGCTATACATCGTCCTTTTTTAAATTTTTTATGAAAAAATTCAATGGACTATAAATCGTCCATTTTGTATGCAAAAAATTAAAAAGACTATACATCGTCCATTTTTCATGCAAAAATTTAATGGGCTATACATCGTCCATTTTGTTATTTTTTTATGAAAAAATTTAATGGACCATAAATTGTCCATTTCATGTGCAAAAAAAGAAATGGACTATATACGTCGTTTTTGTTTCGTACAAAAAATTTAGTACATTATACAGCATCCATTTTTCATAGAAAAAAATTTTTTATGAAAAAAATTTAATGGACCATAAATTGTCCATTTCATGTGCAACAAATTAAAAAGACTATATATACATCGTCCATTTTCAATGCAAACAATTAAATGGGCTATACATACAAAATTTAATGGGCTATACATTGTCCATTTTTTATTTTTTTTATGAAAAAATTTTACTGACTATACATCGTCCATTTCGTATGCAAAAAATTAAAAAGACTATACATCGTCCATTTTTCATGCAAAAAATTAAATGGGCTATACATAGAAAATTTAATGGGCTATAATACATCGTCCTTTTTTAAATTTAATGCACTATAAATCGTCCATTTTGTATGCAAAAAATTAAAAAGGCTATACGTCGTCCACTTTTCAAGCAAAAAATGAAATGGGCTATACATACAAAATTTAATGGGCTATATATACATCGTCCATTTTTTTATTTTTTTATGAAAAAATTTAATGGACCATAAATTGTCCATTTCATGTGAAAAAAATTAAAAAAACTATACATCGTCCATTTTTCATGCAAAAAATTAAATGGGCTATGCATACAAAATTTAATGGGCTATACATTGTCCATTTTTTAATTTTTTTATGAAAAAATTTAATAGACCATAAATTGTCCATTTCGTGTGCAAAAAAAGAAATGGACTATATACGTCGTCTTTGTTTGTACAAAAAATTTAATACACTATACAGCATCCATTTTTCATAGAAAAAATATACATCGTCCTTTTTTAAATTTTTTATGAAAAAATTTAATGGACTATAAATCGTCTATTTTGTATGCAAAAAATTAAAAAGGCTATACATCGTCCACTTTTCAAGCAAAAAATTAAATGGGCTATACATACAAAATTTAATGGGCCAAAAATTGTCCATTTCGTGTGCAAAAAAAGAAATGGACTATATACGTCGTCTTTGTTTCGTACAAAAAATTTAATACACTATACAGCATCCATTTTTCATAGAAAAAAATTTTTTATGAAAAAAAAATTAATGGGCTATATATAAATCGTCCATTTTGTATGCAAAAAATTAAAAAGACTATACATCGTCCATTTTTCATGCAAAAAATTAAATGGCCTATACATACAAAATTTAATGGGCTATACATCGTCCATTTTGTTATTTTTTTATGAAAAAATTTAATGGACCATAAATTGTCAATATCGTGTGCAAAAAAAGAAATGGACTATATACTTAGTCTTTGTTTCGCACAAAAAATTTAATAGCCTATACCTCATCCATTTTTCATAGAAAAAAATTTTTTATGAAAAAAATTTAATGGGCTATACATCGTCCATTTCGTATGCAAAAAATTAAAAAGACTATACATTGTCCGTTTTTCATGCAAACAATTAAATGGGCTAGACATACAAAATTTAATGGGCTATACATCGTCCATTTTTTATTTTTTTATGAAAAAATTTAATAGACCATAAATTGTCAATTTCGTGTGCAAAAAAAGAAATGGACTATATACGTCGTCTTTATTTCGTACAAAAAATTTAATACCCTATATAGCATCCATTTTTCATTGAAAAACAATTTTTATGAAAAAAATTTAATGGGCTGTAATACATCGTCCTTTTTTAAATTTTTTATGAAAAAATTTAATGGACTATAAATCGTGCATTTTGTAAGCAAAAAATTTAAAAGGCTATACATCGTTAATTTTTCATGCAAAAAATTAAATGGCCTATACATACAAAATTTAATGGGCTATACATCGTCTATTTTTTAATTTTTTTTGGAAAAAATTTAATGGACCATAAATTGTCCATTTCGTAGTATACGTAGTCTTTGTTTCGTACAAAAAATTTAATAGCCTATACATCATCCATTTTTCATAGAAAAAAAATTTTTATGAAAAATATTTAATGGGCTATAATACATCGTCCTTTTTAAGTTTTTTATGAAAAAATTTAATGGACTATAAATCGTCCATTTTGTATGCAAAAAATTAAAAGGACTATACATCGTCCATTTTTCATGCAAAAAATTAAATGGCCTATACATAATAAATTTAATGGGCTATACATCGTCCATTTTGTTATTTGTTTATGAAAAAATTTAATAGACCATAAATTGTCCATTTCATGTGCAAAAAAAGAAATAGACTATATACGTCGTTTTTGTTTCGTACAAAAATTTAATACATTATACAGCATCCATTTTTCATAGAAAAAATTTTTTTATGAAAAAAATTTAATGGGCTATAATACATCGTCCTTTTTTTCAATTTTTTTATGAAAAAATTTAATGGACTATAAATCATCCATTTTTTATTGCAAAAAAATTAAAAAGACTATACATCGGCCATTTTTCATGCAAAAAATTAAATGGCCTATACATACAAAATTTAATGGGCTATACATCGTCCATTTTGTTATTTTTTTATGAAAAAATTTAATAGACCATAAATTGTCCATTTCATGTGCAAAAAAAGAAATAGACTATATACGTCGTTTTTGTTTCGTACAAAAAATTTAATACATTATACAGCATCCATTTTTTATAGAAAAAATTTTTTTATGAAAAACATTTAATGGGCTATACATCGTCCTTTTTTTCAATTTTTTTATGAAAAAATTTAATGGACTATAAATCATCCATTTTTTATTGCAAAAAATTAAAAAGACTATACATCGGCCATTTTTCATGCAAAAAATTAAATGGCCTATACATACAAAATTTAATGGGCTATACATCGTCTATTTTTTAATTTTTTTTTGGAAAAAATTTAATGGACCATAAATTGTCTATTTCATGTGCAAAAAAAGAAATAGACTATATACGTCGTTTTTGTTTCGTACAAAAAATTTAATACATTATACAGCATCCATTTTTCATAGAAAAAATTTTTTTATGAAAAAAATTTAATGGGGTATAATACATCGTCCTTTTTTTCAATTTTTTTATGAAAAAATTTAATGGACTATAAATCATCCATTTTTTATTGCAAAAAATTAAAAAGACTATACATCGGCCATTTTTCATGCAAAAAATTAAATGGCCTATACATACAAAATTTAATGGGCTATACATCGTCAATTTTGTTATTATTTTATGAAAAAATTTAATGGACCATAAATTGTCCATTTCATGTGCAAAAAAAGAAATAGACTATATACGTCGTTTTTGTTTCGTACAAAAAATTTAATACATTATACAGCATCCATTTTTCATAGAAAAAAATTTTTTATGAAAAAAATTTAATGGGCTATACATCGTCCATTTTGTTATTTTTTTATGAAAAAAATTTAATGGACCATAAATTGTCCATTTCATGTGCAAAAAAAGAAATGGATTATATGTATACGTCTTTATTTCGTACAAAAAATTTAATACACTATGCAGCATCCATTTTTCATTGAAAAAAATTTTTTATGAAAAAAATTTAATGGGCTATACATCGTCCTTTTTTATATTTTTTATGAAAAAATTTAATGGACTATAAATCGTGCATTTTGTAAGCAAAAAATTTAAAAGGCTATACATCGTTAATTTTTCATGCAAAAAATTAAATGGCCTATACATACAAAATTTAATGGGCTATATATCGTCTATTTTTAATTTTGTTATGAAAAAATTTAATGGATAAATTGTCCATTTCGTGTGCAAAAAAAGAAATGGACTATATACGTCGTCTTTGTTTCGTACAAAAAATTTAATACATTATACAGCATCCATTTTTCAAAGAGAAACATTTTTTATGAAAAAAATTTAATGGGCTATACATCGTCATTTTTTTTCAATTTTTTTTATGAAAAAATTTAATGGACATTTCGTATGCAAAAAATTAAAAAGACTATACATCGTCCATTTTTCATGCAAAAAAGTAAATGGCCTATACATACAAAATTTAATGGGCTATACATCGTCGATTTTGTTATTTTTTTATGAAAAAATTTAATGGACCATAAATTGTCCATTTCATGTGCAAAAAAAGAAATGGACTATATACGTCGTTTTTGTTTCGTACAAAAAAATTAATACATTATACAGCATCCATTTTTCATAGAGAAAAATTTTTTATGAAAAAAATTTAATGGGCTATACATCGTCCTTTTTTTTCAATTTTTTTTATGAACAAATTTAATGGACTATAAATCGTCCATTTTGTATGCAAAAAATTAAAGACTATACATCGGCCATTTTTCATGCAAAAAATTAAATGGCCTATACATACAAAATTTAATGGGCTATACATCGTCCATTTTGTTATTTTTTTATGAAAAAATTTAATGGACCATAAATTGTCCATTTCATGTGCAAAAAAAGAAATGGATTATATGTATACGTCTTTATTTCGTACAAAAAATTTAATACACTATGCAGCATCCATTTTTCATTGAAAAAAATTTTTTATGAAAAAAATTTAATGGGCTATACATCGTCCTTTTTTATATTTTTTATGAAAAAATTTAATAGACTATAAATCGTGCATTTTGTAAGCAAAAAATTAAAGACTATACATCGGCCATTTTTCATGCAAAAAATTAAATGGCCTATACATACAAAATTTAATGGGCTATATATCGTCTATTTTTAATTTTGTTATGAAAAAATTTAATGGACCATAAATTGTCCATTTCATGTGCAAAAAAAGAAATAGACTATATACGTCGTTTTTGTTTCGTACAAAAAATTTAATACATTATACAGCATCCATTTTTCATAGAAAAAATTTTTTTATGAAAAAAATTTAATGGGCTATACATCGTCATTTTTTTTAAATTTTTTTATGAAAAAATTTAATGGACTATAAATCATCCATTTTTTATTGCAAAAAATTAAAAAGACTATACATCGGCCATTTTTCATGCAAAAAATTAAATGGCCTATACATACAAAATTTAATGGGCTATACATCGTCAATTTTGTTATTTTTTTTATGAAAAAATTTAATGGACCATAAATTGTCCATTTCATGTGCAAAAAAAGAAATAGACTATATACGTCGTTTTTGTTTCGTACAAAAAATTTAATACATTATACAGCATCCATTTTTCATAGAAAAAATTTTTTTATGAAAAAAATTTAATGGGGTATAATACATCGTCCTTTTTTTCAATTTTTTTATGAAAAAATTTAATGGACTATAAATCATCCATTTTTTATTGCAAAAAATTAAAAAGACTATACATCGGCCATTTTTCATGCAAAAAATTAAATGGCCTATACATACAAAATTTAATGGGCTATACATCGTCAATTTTGTTATTATTTTATGAAAAAATTTAATGGACCATAAATTGTCCATTTCATGTGCAAAAAAAGAAATGGATTATATGTATACGTCTTTATTTCGTACAAAAAATTTAATACACTATGCAGCATCCATTTTTCATTGAAAAAAATTTTTTATGAAAAAAATTTAATGGGCTATACATCGTCCTTTTTTATATTTTTTATGAAAAAATTTAATGGACTATAAATCGTGCATTTTGTAAGCAAAAAATTTAAAAGGCTATACATCGTTAATTTTTCATGCAAAAAATTAAATGGCCTATACATACAAAATTTAATGGGCTATATATCGTCTATTTTTAATTTTGTTATGAAAAAATTTAATGGATAAATTGTCCATTTCGTGTGCAAAAAAAGAAATGGACTATATACGTCGTCTTTGTTTCGTACAAAAAATTTAATACATTATACAGCATCCATTTTTCAAAGAGAAACATTTTTTATGAAAAAAATTTAATGGGCTATACATCGTCATTTTTTTTCAATTTTTTTTATGAAAAAATTTAATGGACATTTCGTATGCAAAAAATTAAAAAGACTATACATCGTCCATTTTTCATGCAAAAAATTAAATGGCCTATACATACAAAATTTAATGGGCTATACATCGTCGATTTTGTTATTTTTTTATGAAAAAATTTAATGGACCATAAATTGTCCATTTCATGTGCAAAAAAAGAAATGGACTATATACGTCGTTTTTGTTTCGTACAAAAAAATTAATACATTATACAGCATCCATTTTTCATAGAGAAAAATTTTTTATGAAAAAAATTTAATGGGCTATACATCGTCCTTTTTTTCAATTTTTTTTATGAACAAATTTAATGGACTATAAATCGTCCATTTTGTATGCAAAAAATTAAAGACTATACATCGGCCATTTTTCATGCAAAAAATTAAATGGCCTATACATACAAAATTTAATGGGCTATACATCGTCCATTTTGTTATTTTTTTATGAAAAAATTTAATGGACCATAAATTGTCCATTTCATGTGCAAAAAAAGAAATGGATTATATGTATACGTCTTTATTTCGTACAAAAAATTTAATACACTATGCAGCATCCATTTTTCATTGAAAAAAATTTTTTATGAAAAAAATTTAATGGGCTATACATCGTCCTTTTTTATATTTTTTATGAAAAAATTTAATAGACTATAAATCGTGCATTTTGTAAGCAAAAAATTAAAGACTATACATCGGCCATTTTTCATGCAAAAAATTAAATGGCCTATACATACAAAATTTAATGGGCTATATATCGTCTATTTTTAATTTTGTTATGAAAAAATTTAATGGACCATAAATTGTCCATTTCATGTGCAAAAAAAGAAATAGACTATATACGTCGTTTTTGTTTCGTACAAAAAATTTAATACATTATACAGCATCCATTTTTCATAGAAAAAATTTTTTTATGAAAAAAATTTAATGGGCTATACATCGTCATTTTTTTTAAATTTTTTTATGAAAAAATTTAATGGACTATAAATCATCCATTTTTTATTGCAAAAAATTAAAAAGACTATACATCGGCCATTTTTCATGCAAAAAATTAAATGGCCTATAGATACAAAATTTAATGGGCTATACATCGTCAATTTTGTTATTTTTTTTATGAAAAAATTTAATGGACCATAAATTGTCCATTTCATGTGCAAAAAAAGAAATAGACTATATACGTCGTTTTTGTTTCGTACAAAAAATTTAATACATTATACAGCATCCATTTTTCATAGAAAAAATTTTTTTATGAAAAAAATTTAATGGGGTATAATACATCGTCCTTTTTTTCAATTTTTTTATGAAAAAATTTAATGGACTATAAATCATCCATTTTTTATTGCAAAAAATTAAAAAGACTATACATCGGCCATTTTTCATGCAAAAAATTAAATGGCCTATACATACAAAATTTAATGGGCTATACATCGTCAATTTTGTTATTATTTTATGAAAAAATTTAATGGACCATAAATTGTCCATTTCATGTGCAAAAAAAGAAATAGACTATATACGTCGTTTTTGTTTCGTACAAAAAATTTAATACATTATACAGCATCCATTTTTCATAGAAAAAAATTTTTTATGAAAAAAATTTAATGGGCTATACATCGTCCTTTTTTTCAATTTTTTTATGAAAAAATTTAATGGACTATAAATCATCCATTTTTTATTGCAAAAAATTAAAAAGACTATACATCGGCCATTTTTCATGCAAAAAATTAAATGGCCTATACATACAAAATTTAATGGGCTATATATACATCGTCCATTTTTTAATTTTTTTATGAAAAAATTTAATGGACCATAAATTGTCCATTTCGTATGCAAAAAAAGAAATGGACTATATACGTCGTCTTTGTTTCGTACAAAAAATTTAATAGCCTATACATCATCCATTTTTCATAGAAAAAAAGTTTTTATGAAAAAAATTTAATGGGCTATATATACAACGTCCTTTTTTTTAATTTTTTATGAAAAAATTTAATGGACTATAAATCGTCCATTTTGTAAGCAAAATATTAAAAAGACTATACAGCGTCCATTTTTCATGCAAAAAGTTAAATGGCCTATACAAACAAAATTTAATGGGCTATACATCGTCCATTTTGTTATTTTTTTATGAAAAAAATTTAATGGACCATAAATTGTCCATTTCATGTGCAAAAAAAGAAATGGATTATATGTATACGTCTTTATTTCGTACAAAAAATTTAATACACTATGCAGCATCCATTTTTCATTGAAAAAAATTTTTTATGAAAAAAATTTAATGGGCTATACATCGTCCTTTTTTATATTTTTTATGAAAAAATTTAATGGACTATAAATCGTGCATTTTGTAAGCAAAAAATTTAAAAGGCTATACATCGTTAATTTTTCATGCAAAAAATTAAATGGCCTATACATACAAAATTTAATGGGCTATATATCGTCTATTTTTAATTTTGTTATGAAAAAATTTAATGGATAAATTGTCCATTTCGTGTGCAAAAAAAGAAATGGACTATATACGTCGTCTTTGTTTCGTACAAAAAATTTAATACATTATACAGCATCCATTTTTCAAAGAGAAACATTTTTTATGAAAAAAATTTAATGGGCTATACATCGTCATTTTTTTTCAATTTTTTTTATGAAAAAATTTAATGGACATTTCGTATGCAAAAAATTAAAAAGACTATACATCGTCCATTTTTCATGCAAAAAATTAAATGGCCTATACATACAAAATTTAATGGGCTATACATCGTCGATTTTGTTATTTTTTTATGAAAAAATTTAATGGACCATAAATTGTCCATTTCATGTGCAAAAAAAGAAATGGACTATATACGTCGTTTTTGTTTCGTACAAAAAAATTAATACATTATACAGCATCCATTTTTCATAGAGAAAAATTTTTTATGAAAAAAATTTAATGGGCTATACATCGTCCTTTTTTTCAATTTTTTTTATGAACAAATTTAATGGACTATAAATCGTCCATTTTGTATGCAAAAAATTAAAGACTATACATCGGCCATTTTTCATGCAAAAAATTAAATGGCCTATACATACAAAATTTAATGGGCTATACATCGTCCATTTTGTTATTTTTTTATGAAAAAATTTAATGGACCATAAATTGTCCATTTCATGTGCAAAAAAAGAAATGGATTATATGTATACGTCTTTATTTCGTACAAAAAATTTAATACACTATGCAGCATCCATTTTTCATTGAAAAAAATTTTTTATGAAAAAAATTTAATGGGCTATACATCGTCCTTTTTTATATTTTTTATGAAAAAATTTAATGGACTATAAATCGTGCATTTTGTAAGCAAAAAATTAAAGACTATACATCGGCCATTTTTCATGCAAAAAATTAAATGGCCTATACATACAAAATTTAATGGGCTATATATCGTCTATTTTTAATTTTGTTATGAAAAAATTTAATGGACCATAAATTGTCCATTTCGTGTGCAAAAAAAGAGATGGACTACATACGTAGTCTTTATTTCGTACAAAAAATTTAATAGCCTATACATCATCCATTTTTCATAGAAAAAAATTTTTTATGAAAAAAATTTAATGGGCTATACATCGTCCTTTTTTTAAATTTTTTATGAAAAAAATTAATGGACTATAAATCGTCCCTTTTGTATGCAAAAAATTAAAAAGACTATACATCGTAAATTTTTCATGCAAAAAGTTAAATATCCGATACATGCAAAATTTAATGGGCTATACATCGTCCACTTTTTAATTTTTTTATGAAAAAATTTAATGGACCATAAATTGTCCATTTCATGTGAAAAAAAAATAAAAAGACTATACATCGTCCATTTTTCATGCAAAAAATTAAATGGGCTATACATAAAAAATTTAATGGGCTATACATACATTGTCAATTTTTTAATTTTTTTATGAAAAAATTTAATAGACCATAAATTGTTAATTTCGTGTGCAAAAAAAGAAATGGACTATATACGTCGTCTTTATTTCGTACAAAAAATTTAATACACTATACAGCATCCATTTTTTATTGAAAAAATTTTTTATGAAAAAAATTTAATGGGCCTTTTTTAAATTTTTTATGAAAAAATTTAATGGACTATAAATCGTCCATTTTGTATGCAAAAAAATAAAAAGATTATACATCGTCCATTTTTCATGCAAAAAGTTAAATGGCCTATACATACAAAATTTAATGGGCTATACATCATTAATTTTTTAATTTTTTTATGAAAAAATTTAATGGACCATAAATTGTCAATTTCGTGTGCAAAAAAAGAAATGGACTATATACGTCGGATTTATTTCGTACAAAAAAATTTAATACACTATACAGCATCCATTTTTCATTGAAAAAAATTTTTATGAAAAAAATTTAATGGGCTATATATACATCGTCCTTTTTTAATTTTTTTATGAAAAAATTTAATGGACTATACATCGTCCATTTCGTATGCAAAAAATTAAAAAGACTATACATCGTCCGTTTTTGATGCAAAAAATTAAATGGGCTATGCATACAAAATTTAATGGGCTATATATACATTGTCCATTATTCAATGTTTCATAAATGAATTTAATTTAATAAAAATCGTCCATTTCGTATGAAAAAAATTAAAAAGACTATACATAAAAATTTTAATGAACTACACATCGTGTTTTTTTTCATGAAAATCATTTGTTTATGAAAAAATTTAATAGAAATTTGCATATATTAATGGCCTATACATGGTCCACTTTGCAAAAAATTTATTTCCCTATACATACAAAATCTAAGGGGTATACAGCGTCCAATTTTTAATTTTTTTATGAAAAATTTAAATGGACCATAAATTGTCCATTTCGCATGCAAAAAAGAAATGGACTATATACATACGTCGTCTTTGCTTCGAACAAGAAATTTAATAAACTATAACCATACATTTTTCATGGAAAAAAAATTTTTATGAAAAAAATTGAATGGGCTATATATAATACATCGTCCTTTTTTAAATTTTTTATGAAAAAATTTAATGGGCTATAAATCGTCCATTTTGTATGCAAAAAATTAAAAAGGCTATACATCGTCCCTTTTTCAATTTTTTATGAAAAAATTTAATATACTATGATCATCCATTTTTCATGGAAAAAAAATTTATGAAAAAAATTTAATTTTTTATGAAAAAATTTATTGGACCATAAATTGTCCATTTCGTATGCAAAAAATTAAAAAGACTATACATAAAAATTTTAATGAACTATACATCGTGTTTTTTTCATGAAAATAATTTCTTTATGAAAAAATTTAATGGAATATACATACATTAATGGCCTATACATCGTCCATTTTGCAAAAAATTAAATGGACTATACATTGTCTATTTTTCACTCTAAAATTAATTTTTTTTGTGCAAATTTAGCCCATTAAATTTTTTTCTGTTATAGCAAATTAGATTTTCAATTATATATCTGTTGTTTTCACAGATACTTTGTGGGCTAATAGAGGAGAAATCATGGAGTAATTTGTGGGAGAGACAATTCAATCACGTGAATTTTGAAAAAAAAATTACACTGTGGTCTTCCACTCGCTAAATTAAAAAATAGCAATTCCCGTTCATTGCCATTTGTTGTTGTCCTCTAAAAAATTAAAATGTAGTTCCAAAATTTATGAAGGTAGTGAAATACATTTTCACAGGCTTCTAGAATTTAAGACGATGATTCGAGTAAACGCAATTTCAACTCTGTAAATCCATTACTTGGCATGATATAACGATTACAAGAATATAGGATTTTGTCATTGAGATAGATGGGGGCACTAGGTGGGCCAAAGTTTGCCCATCTTGTACCCAATGTTCCAAACTATTATTTGGCAAATTAATTATCCATATAGAGTCAAAGGTTAACGACTCATAGTGCTTTGAAAAAATATTTGCCAGACATCCACCTCCTACCAGTTTCTGTTGACCTAGGTTTAAGAAACATAAATTGTTTGTTTTTTTATTTAATATTAAATTTTTTTACACTAAAAAACGACATACATAAACTTTAAATAAAACAATGATGGTATAGAAACAAAACAGTTTTTGTACTTTATTTTTTCTTCTGTTGTAATTTATAAAGTTCTTTTGCAAAAATGTGTTGTTTAACTGCGTTTGAATATTTTACTTTATAATTTTTTAGCTTTCATTTAGCAATTGCCTAGCGTTGGTGGAAAATCTGAAAATATATATGTAAATAGGAGAATCATTGATTAATTCATTAAACTAATTTAATATGAGAAAGACATTTAAGTTACCTTCTTCTCTTAGTTCTTTTAACTAGTTTTTAAGTTAATAAGTCGTACAGCGTAGACATTGAAAATGGTTGAACTCGTATTGGAGATGATAATTCGTTCTGTCGATATCTACAAAAAAAAATTTAAAAGGATTAAAAATAGTTTTTATAATTGTGATAAAGAGTTATTGCAAAAGTCTAGGAACAAAATTTTGTAAACTAATTTGTTATCAACAGGGAATCTTATAAAAAAAATAGAATAAAACTTATTATTTGTATGAAAAACTCTAGATTATTACCAAAAATATAGAAAAAAAACAGGCCGTTACGGCCTGTTCCACGATGTCACCAGAAAT
Source organism: Tachina grossa (assembly GCA_949987645.1). Classification (NCBI taxonomy): domain Eukaryota; kingdom Metazoa; phylum Arthropoda; class Insecta; order Diptera; family Tachinidae; genus Tachina; species Tachina grossa. The sequence goes on along the minus strand of OX465278.1, from coordinate 134,451,217 downwards.
CGTTCGATCGAATGCTTATATTGAAAACAACAACAAATTTTCTAATGTTATTGTTTGCAATACAAGTTGTCGATCGAACGATATCTGGTGACATCGTGGGATAGGCCATATGAACTTATAACATCATTTACGGCCCTTTTCACAATGTACAATTAAAAGCTAACAGGGACTTTAACGGCAAGTTTTGTATGAAGAACTGTCAGTTAAAGTTCACGTTAACTGTTAATCATACATTGTGAAAAGGGACGTTAATTGTTCAAATACACATATCGAGACTTTGCTGCAAAAGAGTCATTACCCAAAATAATGCAAACTTAATCGACATATCGTTCTTCTTATTGTTTGAAAGTTTTATACAAATATCTTTTATCAACAATGTTGCAGAGAAAAATAAAATTTTCTTTTCCCATTAAGGCCCAGTCATTAGTTAACTAATAGCAATAGTTTAACCAATAATATTTGATTCATAGCTGTCTTTAGACAACAGCATATTCATTGTAAGCTTTATTAGTAGTGTTGTTTTGTGAAGAATTTAATGCATATTTCACATACGTTGTCGAACATATTCTTTGCATATTTTTTTTACGATATACAGTTTTTTTTTTTTGCAACACAAAAATTAATTTTTCAACATAATCTCCTTTTAACTCAATACACTTAGCCCGACGTTTTATTGTTTTCCCTTTTGAAGGTAATGGATGTGGATTATGCCGCGTGCATCCCAAAAAACTGTTGCCATCAGCTGATTGGCCGACAAACTCACCTTGGCCTTCTTCGGAGCAGGTTCACCCGGAGAAACCCATTGTTTAGACTGCTGCTTGGTCTCCGGAGTACAGTAATGGATAAATGTTTCATCCACAGTTACAAAACACCGAGGTTGCGGTTAAAAAACTCCAAACAATCCTTTCAAGTTACCACACGATTACATTTACGGTCAATTGAGACCAAACGCGGCACCCATCATGCAGCAACTTTCTTACACCTAGCTGATCATTTAAAATCGAAACCATACCGCCATATGGTTTAATTGACGGTTTCTTTTGGCAAAAAAAAAAATGTTTAATGAGTACTCGAAATTAATTTTTTCCATTTTTAGAAAAATTCACAAGGTTGTATGTTTTGAACAGCTGTTAAACGCAAACCAAATGACGACACTTGCTCAAAATTTTACAGTAATATATTAACAGGTGGTACTTGATGGGAACAGTGATACATTTCATATAAGTACGACGGAAGTTCGGACTTATTGATCCGCCGTCGTATTTAGGTATAGCACATTTTTTTTTTTTTGTTATTTTCAGCACTTTCTAACACTAAAGTTAGACGAGCGGGCACTGTTTTATCAATTTTTAAGAAATAATATAACAAATTTTAACAAAAACCATATACTAATAGCAGAGCTGCCAATAGTGAAACTTAATAGTTTGATAGGGTTACCATTCTTTGCTCATATTATTATATTTTAGTTAAACAATACACTGTGAATATAAAGTATTAGTTAAACAACAGTTATCATTTTAGTTTACTAATAATTAACTAATGACTGTAAATTTGGCCCTAAGTTGTTAGTTTATTTAACACTTAAAACTTGTTTTCGGCAAATCAAGTTTTTTTAATTACAAAAAAAAAACATTTTTTTGCATATTTTAATTTTTTTGTAGAAAAATACTTATTTTGGATCACCTTGCATAAAAAAGCTTATTTTTCACTCTGGCAACGCGATTAATATGTAACGACTCATATAACTCAAACTGGTGTAAAAGAAATTCACATGAAATATATTTCTTTCCTCTTCTGGCACATGTATGTCTGCATGTTACTAATTTTTTTCTTTACTTTTCTATAACTTCTACCACAAAGTCGAACGGAAACTATTACCGCCAGAGGCATATGATTGTTTGCTTGCAGATATTCGATTCAAAAATACCTTTCGTTACCCTACGTCTTCACGAGCCATCAACTTGGCCATGCCATGAACATGACGCCGGCAGAGCAACTGTGAAAAATTCATCAACTTCTTTGTTGTGGTGAACACGGGTGATATCCATGTGCAGGCATATCAAAATATTTTGCGGTAGCGCAACAGAGATAGAATGTTTATCAATTTTGTTCTGTCTCTTTTCTTTCTATTGTAAATGGTTGCGGACGGCGAGTCTCATGGCGAACATCGTTGCTCAGACATATTATTCTGAAAATTTCAAAGAAATTTGTGACGTTTTAGATGAACTTGATGACGATGAGGCAGAGTCTATACGCAAGGCAAAATTATTGTTTCAAAAAGCGTCAATGAAATCTGACTTAGTTTATATAAAACATAATTTTTAATGCCTCTGCTCAAGCAGCACCCGACTAGAAACTAAAGGACTTCCTATTAGTGAAAGTTTAGCTGTTATAGAACGTGTGAAAGAAAGTATTGAAAATACAAACCAAAATGTATTCATTGATAAATTCAACAAAGTTTTGAACAGAAACACAGGTCTGAAGACTTTAATCAAAATTAAAAATTATATATATTTCAATAAAACCGAGACCGATGAATATATTGAAAATTTGTCCCCATCTGAAATACTCGCATTTAAACACGCTCCTGTTACATCTACTGATGTTGAACGCATATTTTCCATGTATTCATCTATTTTATGTGACAATAATTAGAAGATCATTTCTTTTTGAAAATTTAAAAAAACAAATGATTGTTCATTATAATAACGATCTCTTTGAATAAAAATACTTTAAGGTAACAAAATTGTTGATTTTATTCTTGCATATTTTTGCATATAACAGTGCATATTTTGAAATTTTTTCGTGCTATTTCTGGCGCATATTTTGATTTTTTTTTTGCATATTTTGATTAGCCCTACATATGAGTCTATTAAAGCAAGGGGTTAATATATACCTTGTTTGGTTTTGTTAATCAATTTAATATTAATTTCAAGGTATGAAATTTTTGGGCTCCGAAAAATTTGGCTTTTTGACTAAAAGTGAAAATAAACACAAAATTTTCTATTAAAAATAACAACAATACACAAGTTTAATGTGCCACAGTACACTTTCCGCACAGGAAAATTTATTGTGTCACAGCATACTTTTCTTATAACAGAATTTTACTGTGTTACAGTATACGTTTCTTATAGAACACTCTTTTATTACAAACAGTACAATTTATTCTCAGTACATTTTCTTATAGAAAAGTTGACTATGCTTATAGTAAAGTTGTGTTCAAACGTTTTTTATGAAAAAATTTTATACGCACAATTACAACACACTTTTCATAACAAAAAGTTTACTCTGTTCACGGCACACTTTTCTTATATTCTAAATGACTGCTCATGTCACACTTAAAAAATTTGACTGTGTTTATCGTATATTTCGTTGTAAAAAATCTTACTTAATACTTACAGCACATTTATCTAACAAAAAAAAAAAAAAAACTTACTATATCACAGTACAATTTGCTTATAAAAAAGTTGACTACGATCTGAGAACAATTTTCTTATAGAAGATTTAACTCTATTAAGAGCAAATCTTTCTTAATTTTTTTTTTATAAAAAAGTTGGCAGTATTTCTTATAGCAAAGTTGACTTTGTTCACAGAAAAATTTTCTTATAGCAAAGCTCATTGTTTTCACAACAATTGGTTCTCATAAAAAATTTTTTATGTTCACAGCACACTTTTTTTATAAAAATACTGTGTTCACGGCACACTTTTCTTATAAAAAAAGCTAAGTGTGTTCACAGCACACTTTTCTTATAAAAAAGTTTACTGTGTTCACGACAAACTTTTCTTATAGAAAAGTTAATTGTGTTCACAGCACACTATGCTTATAGAAAGTTTACTGTGTTCACAGCACACTTTTCTTACATAAAAGTTTAGTGTGTAGTTTGAATAATTCACAATAATATTTTTCCTTTACTGTTACACTGTAAAAAAAAGTACAAATATATATTTCTTTATATAAAATGTTTGTCTCAACATCAAAATTCCTGTTTGTTCTTTAAACTACACATACGTATGATCATAGCACCAAAGTATATTAGAAATCAAGTTATATGTCGTGACTTTAATATAGAAAGTCCCTAACTCATTATTTTTTTGAAATCGAGATTTTGGCACTTTTCCATACATTAGATGTTCTTCTATCGAAATATACAAAAAACTCGATTAAAAAAAAAAAAAAAAAATATGAGTTAGGGCCTTTCTATATTAAAGTAACGATATGTTCATTTAATATGTTATTACATTTGAGTAACAACTCCAAAACAATTCTATATATAAGACTTAAAAAAATTAAATAAAAACATGGCTGCCAACAATTTTAAATCACTCTTGAATGAATGTGTGCTCTACATTAATACTATTACTCCCTTCGCACCAGTGAAAGAGTTGTTAAAAACAAACTTAAGAATAAAATAATTTGCAGAACGTATAAAACAAAACAAAAACTATAATAGCAAACAGAACACGTGCAAAGATATCCCGCACACATCCAACCAGTGACCTGCGCCGAGCAATTTCGTCGGCGGCAGCGGCTCATGAAAAATTGTTCGGCGGCGGCTGAAATTCGGCTGAGTCGGCTTCACAATTTTTGTCAAAGTAAATTCACAAAATTTTTAAAACCGATTTATTTTTACCAGCTAAATTTTAGGGAAAAATGATTTAATCAGCGTTGCCACGTTCTTTTTCTTTTGTACCACAAACGAAGCGGGAAAAATTGTTAGAAAATTGTGATATATCAAAAAAGAACCACTTGTTATTACACATTAACAGCCGTATTCATAAAAATTTTAAACCGCGTTTCAAATATTGTTTAAGCAAAATTCGCTAAAATTGTATTCATGATAGAATTTTAGCTTAAAAAACGGTTTTTAAACCTTGCGTAAATCAGCAAATTTTAAAATTGACTGCCCCCATGTTTAAACCAATTTTAAGGTGACGTTGTTGTAATTTTGCTTCGTTTTTGTTTACATTTTGAACTTTACCTGTATGTACATATGTGTGTATGTATGTATGTACTTATGTATGCATGTATGTATGCATATGCCAGTGTTATTTAGAAGAAAACAATGTAATTTTTTTTTTATAGAAACTATTGCCGAAATAACAAATATACTCCAAAGAATATTTAAAAGAAAAGGAGCGATCCAGTTTCCATTCCCAGTCATTGTTTTCTCATTTTATAAGTTAACAAAAATAGTATAATTGTAGAAAATTAACTAGTGATGTATAAACACTCAAAACAAACAAAATAAAGCTCGTTATTCTAGTGCTTCTTTATCTGCAATAAAATAAATAATATAAAAAGCACTTTTAACAAAGATTTGTTGTGAATTTTTTTTATTATTTTATTAAATACAAGTTGCAACATATCTTTTATTTTATAGAAACAATATTTCTCTGAAAACCGACAAATAAACAAAATAGCCACGAGTACTTTGTGAGTTAACAATCGTTGTTTTGCAGAACTAATATGCAAGTGACAAATAAAGAATACAGTGTTGCCACGATATTTAAAAAAAATTTAGTTAATTGATTTTTAGTTAAAAAACTGATTATGAATACCAATATTTAAAAAACGTTATTTAGCCTTAAAATGTTTTTTAACTAATATGAATTTTAAACCTCAATCAACTTTCTTTTATGAATACGGCTGTAAATCATTGTAAAATTGAATTGAATGGCAACGCGGACTACAGCAGGTTTTCTCTGAAATTTAGTCATTAAGTCCCGGTTCAGACTTACATTTTTGTATATTATATACGATAACGTTTTCCACTTTTATTTGCAAATAAGAAGTGCTTATAAACGGGATATACATATCGTCGGGTGGTTGTTGGTTTGCGGCACAGTATACTAAAAATTCATCATGTCTGCAGCAAACCAATAACCAACCGACGGTATGTCAATTGGAAAGAACATTTGATAACTAATTTGTATAAAAATTTAAAAGTGTGAATGGATTAGGGAAAAAACCTAAGAACCTCAAGTAAAATATAAAAAAAAATCATCAATCGGCGGCTAATCTTAGCCGATTTTGAGCCGAGAACAATTCGGCGGCGGCGGCTGACATAAAGCCTTCGGCGGTTCGGCTGTCGGCTGTCAGCCGGTCGGCGCAGGTCTCTGCATCCAACACAATATAGTACATACATACATACATACCAGTATATACATACATACATATGTAGATAATCATTATGATAAAAACAAAACGCAAACAAACTCTCTTATAACCTGACATTAACCAGAAGAAGAAACTATAATTTCAAATGCTTCTGTTTACAACCTGTTTTACTTTTTCAACAGATACACAACCGCATTCTTGCTCGTACTCATGCGTCTACACATGTATCAGACAATAACCCTTTTAATGGCGTCTCGTGGTAGTAGACAAGTATAAAACACCCACAATGGCCCCCAAATACAGAGAATACCCCATTAATTTTGTGCCGAATGATAAAAATAATGTTAGTAATAACAGCAACAAATATTACTGTGCTGTTGTCTATAACACGGCCATTGACTCTTGAAATCTCTCGTTTTCACTAACGAATACTGCTCGTTTAATAATAAAAATGTTTTTGCCACTTGTTACGTAGTAAACAACATCACACACACGCATACATATACATATGTAAACAATTTGTAACATTACATTTCTACTCAATATTTCAAAAGAGAAAGAGTTGTAGATTGAGTGTGTGAGTGATTTTTTTTTATTACAAAAAAAAAGGGGAAATTTTATACCCCTTTACTGAATCAATGTAATATTATTTTATATGAAGAACATATAAGAGAGGAAAATTACTCTTAAAAAAGATTTTTAGAAAAAAGAGTTCACTCACGTTTTTCATCACCTAAAGAGAATTAGCGAGTGTGATGAAAAAGTACCCATAAATATGTACATACATATATAAAATCATTTTAGAAAGTGAAAGTAACAATGACGTTTCTCATAAAAAGGGTAAAACTATTAAAGTTACACCAAATGTGTACGTTGATGATGAGTAGCTGGGTGCAAGTGGATGGACATGTGTGTTTGTGTGTGACAAACAATTTATTATTCTCTTACTTTTTTGTTGCTTGTTTATTGTGATTTTTATTGATTATTATACTTATTTTTTGTTTGTTTTTGTTATTGTAAAGTCTTTTAGTTCAATGATGAAAAAGTTTTATTATAAGAAGTAAGAGGGGATATAATCTCAAATGTGCGAGTTTTTTCAAGTGTGTATTTAATTTTGTGTATGTGTGCATGTATTCAACTCTTTCAACTCTTTGCTCATAGGCCTATACACGTCCATACATACATACATATGTATATATTTATATATATTATGGTATATCATTCATTCTTATTTATATTTTGACCGTACCCTGTTAATGTTAGTAAAGCAATATTTGTTGATGTTATTAATATTGTTATTTTTTTGGGGAAGGCGGAGTTTGATCGATAATTTGTGTATATACACAAAAGTAATTACAAGTAATGTGTGTGTTTTGTGAAAGAGTTAAGTGCTTGAATACTTTAAGACAATGATTTCTCGGATTAACGAACAATATAATGTCAGAAAGATGCGTTAAATTGATGTACATACATACATATATACACAGAAAAAATTATTGTTGAATTTTTTTCAATTAAGTAGAAACAATAATATTCTTGATTAATATTTTAATCAAATCTTTGTTTATTTAAATTGAATTTATTTCTCAAATAAAAGTTATCAACAGACTTTAATTCAGAACACTACGAGATGGTAAATAATGTTTACTCATTAATTACATGCACGGAGAATAACTTCTGTTTTATATTTGAAAATGTAGCATTTTTTAGAGTATTTAACATTGTTTTCAAAAAATATTTTTAATTAAAATACTCAATTAATCTTTTAATTAGTCTTAATATTAATGTTAATCGTCTTAATTTTGACGTTTGCTGAAGAAAAGTAAGATATTAAAATAGAAAAATAGACTTTCATTTCTCTTGCTCTTAACAAGAAAAGAAAGAACTGTGTATTCCAGTTTCGCCCCAAGTGCCCTCATGAACATATAAAATCAAAAACACTTCATCTTCAAGATTAAAATCGCAAAAAATTTGATTTTTTTACCTTTTTTCCCCCTGTTCAGGTCCATAGGTAGCAAACCGTTCAAAATTGAAGGAAACGATCAACTACAAAAATGTACCTAAGATCTCAATAAATAACTTTCTAGAGAATATGAACTTTGTGGGAATGAATCTTAATGCCGTTTAGGTAGCGCCTAAGTAGCCGCAAAAGTGAAAAATTTCCCGAAAATATTTTAATTTCATTTGTTTGGAAATTTTTCACTTTTGTGGCTACCTAAGCGCTACCTAAACGGTGTTAAGAATCATTCCTAGGAAGTTCATGTGTCCTAGTTTTAAGGTGATTTTTACTTTTTTCCAAAAAAAAAAAAAAAAAAAAAATGCAAAAATACCAATTTTCAGAAAAGTTAGTGCATTAATGTATAACAAAAAAATGTTGGTTGTAATGTTCTGAATAAATATTTTGACCTATACCAAAAACCTAAATACCACGCAATTTTCTACAACTTTAATAGGCCGTAAAATGAGTTTCAGATGTAAACGTTAAAAACGCCGACTCACGTACAATTGTTTAGTTCCTCTGCAAGAATCAGTTGACAGAACATTGTTATTTTGAAAAAAAAAATTAATTTTGTTGTACAGTGTAATTTTACGTACAAATGATACAAAGGAAAAATTATGAAAAGTTTTTTTTAGCAAACTTGTTTTTGAAACTGATTTGCTTTAACGCTTTTTAGATCTCCAAAATACGCTTTTTACTTCTTTTTTTTAATTTTGATGAACTTTTAGAGCCAAAAAAGTTGGTATCACGGGCCGGATTTATATGAATACATCAGTGCTGTCCACCGAGAGTAATGTATTTGTACTTATATGTGTACTAATACTCGAATGTATAAGAAGCCGATTGAAGTTCGGCACTCTGGTGACACTTTGATCGACTATGGAATAAATCTTTAGTGCCCCTAAAAGTATGCTACCCTATAACGTCGTTTTAAAAAATTTTGTATTGATCTTTAAAGATTTCTTGGTATACAATAAAGTTATCATTTGCATGTAACTGAATTAAATAATTTCGCTTGTTGGTAACGTTGTAATGGGAGAAATCGGTTAGATGCATAACGGGTGTTTTTTTTAGAGGTATAGAACTTCGAATTGAAATAAAACACAAGAAAATCGTTTTAATGTCCATCAATTTGGCTTTATTGGAAGGATAATTTTATGCCATTAATGTTTAAATATGATTTCGGGCATGTGGCCGCCGCGGCTGGCTCGAATAAAGCCAATTCTACAGGTCCAATTTTCAACCACTTTTTCGAGCATATGGGGCCGTATTATGTTGGCAATAACGCCACGAATGTTGGCTTCTAAGTCCCCTAACGTTTCTGGTTTGTTGGCGTAGACGAGCGACTTCACATATCCCCAAAGAAAATAATCCAATGGTGTCAAATCACACGATCTTGGTGGCCAATTGACAGGTCCATTCCGCGAAATTATGCGCTCATCGAATGTTTCCTTCAATAAATCGATTGTGACGTGCGCTGTGTGGCATGTAGCGCCGTCTTGTTGGAACCACAACTCATCCACATTCATGCCATCCAATTCGGGAACAAAATAGTCGGTTATCATGGCTCTATACCGGTCTCCATTAACGGTAACTGACTCTCCAGCATTATTTCGGAAGAAGTATGGCCCAATGACTCCACCAGCCCATAGAGCACACCAAACAGTCAGTTTTTGTGGATGTAATGGCGTCTCAAGGGTCTCATGTGGATTCTCTTCACTCCAAATGCGGCAATTTTGCTTGTTGACGTAGCCATGCAACCAAAAATGAGCCTCATCACTGAACAAAATTTTGCGATGAAAATCAGCATCGAGATCAATCTCATTTTCGGCCCATACACCAAAATCACGACGCATTGCATGGTCTCACGGCTTTAATTCTTGCACAAACTGGATCTTGTAAGGTCGCAAGCCAAGATCTTTGCGCAAAATCTTCCATAAAGTTGATGGACAAAGCTCCAATTGCTGTGCACGGTGGCGAATCGATTTATTCGGGTCCTCTTCAACACTTTGCTCTACAGCGGCAATTGTTTCTTCGGTGCGCACTGTTCGACGTCTCTGCGGATGCGTATTATCACATAGAGTAAACGTAGTGCGAAAACGATCCATGGTTAACCGAATTAATTGCTCTGATGGACGATTATGTCGACCATAAAATGGACGGAGCTTGCGGTAAACTTCGCGAACTGAACCATTATTTTCGAAATAAATTTGCACGATTTGCAAGCGTTGTTCTTTTGTCAACCTGTTCATGATGAAATGGCAAACCAAACTAAATATTAATCACTTGACAGCTGACAAAATGGCCGCCAGTTAAAAAAGTGATGCCAACTTAAAGTTCTATACCTCAATAAAAAACACCCATTATTTAAGCCATTACGACTACTAGGGATATCGCTGGTCTTTTTCTGATGCATTATGTATGAGTATATGCTGGCTCTGTTGATTAGTAATTATGCCTACAGAAGGTGAAAGTGTACAAACAATTTCAAGTACCCGTAGTGAGAACGTTCTTACATACCAGGGGTCAAATTACGACGCTTGATATCGTTCGAAATTTCTCTACAATTACAACTAAAATTATGTGAAAATTCTATATCGATCGAAATTTTCATACAAACCAGTGATGCCAGAATTCCTTCGCCAAAAATGGCTAAATGTAAACCAAAAAAATTTCTAAAAAATGGCTTAAAACTAGCTAAAAAATAAAAGCGAAATCGAATGCAAAAATCATGAACTTTAGCAAAAACAAGAAGGTATTTCATATATGTATGTGAACCGGTCTATGAAAAGGTGGCTTATGATCCAAAAAATATTTTTCACTTTTTTTTGGTTCGGATAGTTTTTGAGACGCTCTTTAACATGGTGAAAAGCAGAAAGTCCTAACTTGCTTAGAAGTGTACTAAAAATGTAGAGAAAGAAGAGCACAAATGAAAGAAAAACAGAATTTTATTGAAAATCGAGAATGAACACAGAAAAAAATGATTTGTAAATACAATTAATTTTTTTGTTATATCAATTAAATAATTAATTGATTTTGAACCTACAACGATTTTTGTAAATACAATTAACGAAATTGTAAGTTGAAGGAAAATCTTAAAAATATTTTCAATTAAATATATCAACAAATAATTTGTTGGAATTTATTTTTTTTTTCAACATTTATTTTTGTTAGATTTCAAAGTTATTTCAATTGAAGTTATTGTTATATTAACAATGTGAATTGTTGAATTTCTGTATCATAATTGTTATAATTAACAAGCTTTTTATATACAATCACAATACTCGAAACGATTTTTTGCTTGTCTGCGAAAAACACTAAATGTCTTTGGGCGGAGTTGAACCGGCAACATCAACACTAATAAACTGACTCACTTACCTCTCAGCTAAAGAGCAACACTTTATTAAATACGCAAATGATAAATACACACAAAATATGATTTCTTGTTTCTTCTACATGTGCGCATTCCATTCTGATATAATTTAACAAATAATTTTGTTGAGTAATTTAATTGACTACAAAAATTTAAATTTGTTATATCAACAATGATGATTGTTAATTTTTAAATTAAATGTCAACAATTTGTTTTGTTGGTTGCATTTAGATGATATTGTTTTCTGTGAAGATAATACATGGAATTGAAAATGAAAAAAAAGGATTGAACGCTACAAAAATGATTTTATCAAAATAAAAACTTCACTAGGTTATAACAGAAACGACCAACAGAAACAGAACGAAGGAGAACAACTACCGAGAAACTGTTGAAATGCATTGTTTATCTTTAACAGCTGATTTCTCGAAATTTTGTTTTTGAGTCATAAGCCACCTTTTTATAGCCCGGATCACATATTATTTTTTCAAAGCAAATCGGGAACCTTTTTTAAGTAAATAAAAGAAATAAATTAAAATAATAAATGAAATAATTTTTCTTCAGGTAATCACGAAACTGTGCATATAGTGCAAACTTGCAGTACGCCTTCTATTCATGTATACATTCTGATATTCAGTCTTAAAGTTTTTGGGTTACTAATACATTTCTTGCGAAATGTTTTCTTATACCTTTTATTCATTTTCTATTTTTAAACTTTCATTTAAACTTTATTTTATTTTTTATTTTCACTAGTTTAAAACAAAAATGACCCTTGTTTGATTGATATCATAAATCACCAATTAGACCTGACAACTTGTGACAACATTGCAACGATTATAAGAATGTAGTAGCAAATCTTATTGTTACCAATTGATCCATCTCTTTCATATAGTATATAAGCGCTTTTAGATTGCTGCAACAAAAAATGGCAAGTTTGAATCTGGATTTATAGATATTAATGCGAAAACAATAATATATTACTCTGTTGTTTTTTTTTTGTAGTTAATTAATGTTCCATTGTTACGATGTTAAATTTTATGTTTGGAAAAATTACTAAAAAATAGATAGATTAAAATAAAAATGGCTAAAAAAAAATAGCTAATAGCTAAACTCACTTTTCTTCCGGCTAAATGGGATGAAAAATGGCTAAATTTAGCCAGAAAATGGCTAAATTGGCATCACTGATACAAACACAACTAAAATTTTGTGAAATTTTTTTCGATATCGAATGCCTTAATTTTGTCCCCAGTAAGAAAAAAAATTGTCTTAAATATTTATTTGATTCAAATTCATAATAAAAAAAATATATATATATATATAAAAAGCATACATACATACATCATCTAAGCAAACTTTCTTTTAATAAATAAAAATATTCAACTATACTCCTCGCACTGTACAAATCTTTCCTTTTGGAACATCATCAAAATGAGGGTGTTGCAAAGCATTTGCGGCGGATAGACGACTAAAACTTAACAATACAAATACGTGAAATCAAAACAAATACAAGATGAAATAAATAACTAAAGGATATAAAATAAATGTGAACATACTTTTGCTGGCCATAATAACAATAATTTTGGATAAGATTTTTATATCTTTAGAAAACTAAAAGTAATGAAAAAGGTTTATAGCTTTTATTGATTGAATACGTATAAATGTGTTGTAGTATCTAATATATGTATATGATTTGATTGTTAGTGATGTATCTATCAACTGTTTATGTTTTTTGTATTTCCCTATTTCGTGGTTTTATGCTTGGGTGTGCAGGGCATTCATCGGCTGCCAACTGAATGTTAATAATTACCAGCTTAAAAAAAGTTTTCTTAAAACGTGAGGGTGGTCGGTCACTCACTTACGATGTGTTTATTTAAATAAACACACAAGATCGTGTTATTTAGTTAATGAGAGTGCTGGAGATCAATAACATTTATAAACATAATTATTAACTGACCATTACTAATGTTTTTGGGAAATAGCGTTGTTAGGTTAAGCGTTTGCTTTAAATAATACGAGTATATATACTTGTTAAAATTGTACGCTTAATTGAAACTCATTAACGGGAAATAGCAAGCGTGAGAAAAAATTCAAAGCGAATTTTCTGAAAAAAGAAAAAAAAAATTAAAAAAAATTAATTATAGTTAGTTAATAAAGCTGCTCTGCAATCATGCAAACGAGCGGTCTAGTTTCATGTGAGACCTGCCAGGACGGCCTAAATACGTAGAGCTCATTGTGAGTGATTATAAAAAAAAAGCAATGTGAGTCCGATCACAGGGGAGATGTGTAAACATCTAGTAATGAAAAATGTTCTTAAGTTGGAAGTACTATGCTTTTAGTAATATTTTTTAATTAATCAATTAAAAGTATCAAGACTTTCAATATTGTAAATACATAGGAATTTGCTTGTTTTTATTTGTTTTATTTAACTTATTTGGTTAGTAAATGGGCACACTGCTGTTTAATAAAATGTAATACATGTAGTTATTTTACAGCAATGCTTTTCGAACTATACAGCGTATCAATTATATGTTATGTATCAGCACAATTATATGTTAGTGAAAATTAGTAGCTACTATTGCACACAAGATGGTGTTTATATGAAGCTGTTAAGTTTCTCTGTACTTCTTGTTGTCCGTATGAATGACAATCTCAAAGACGATGAAGACTTTTAGTTTGACAAGTTTAGGTTTTTGTTTTCCTTATTTTGCTTTGTTTTAGTAAATTTCTTATTAAAAGTGCAAAAAATCTTTTTAAAAGTTATTAAAATTAAATGTTTTTGTATTTATTTTATTTATTTGTTTTTATTTGTCTATGATAACTTAATGTACGACAATTAGTAATAAATTCAGTAAAGTGCGACTTTGACCCGCGCACGAAGGGTTCCGTGCGGACACTTTAGCCTATATAACAAATAGTTTTGGCTTTTTTTCGTTTATTGCGTTTTTTCGGTTTTTGGCGCTTTTTTATATTATTTTCACTGAAATTTTAGTGGTCCTGCAGTGCTCATCTATGGTAAATGCCTTTACTTTTACTTTTTACTTTTTAATTCCTGTTGTTCATCGTTTAGTTGTTGCTGTTCTTGTTGTTGTGTACGCATTGCAATTAAAATAACTTCAGTAAAGTGCGACTTTGACTCGCATTCGGTTTCGAGCATTTTTTTGATGTGGCTTTTTTCCTTTTTAAGTTTTTCCGGTTTAAACGTTTTTTCAGCTTTGTCGCTTTTTTCTCTTTTTTGGCGGTTTTTTTCTCTTTTTGGGTTCTTTTAATTTTCGAAATTTTTTTAATTTTGGCGATTTTTTCCATTATTGCGACCTTTTCTGTTTATGGGTTTTTTTCATTTTGGCGTTTTTTTTTGTTTTTGGGGTTTTTTATCTAGGCGATTTTTTCATTTTGGCGATTTTTTTGTTTAAGAGTTTTTTTTAATTTTTGCGATTTTTTTTATTTTTGTGATTTTTTTTCATTTTGGCGATTTTTTTCCGGTTTTTCGCGATTTATTTTAGTCCTAGAATTTTTTTTTTAATTTGGTGCTTTTTTCGGTTTTGGCGATTTTTTTTGGCGATTTTTTTTAGATTTGGTAATTTTTTGATTTTTTAGTTTTACCGTTTTTGAAAATTTTAAGCGTTTTACTCTTACGATTTCCAAGATACAGCAAGTTGTCAAAGTTACAAAGTCAAAATTGCATTAACTGATGGAACACCCTTTAATTTAAATTTTTTAAATTTACTGTTAGTTGTTGTAGTCTGTATAAAAATACACTAACTTTACAAAATTCAAGTGTATGTATATTACATGGGATTTTAACATTTTTCGTTGCTCGTTTTGGAACACCCTTTAATTTTTAACTCTCATATATTTGTTGTTGTAGGGGCCAAATGTCTACACACTGTGTCCGAATTTCAGGTCCGTAGCTCTTACGGTTCTCGAGGAAATACCCTGTAACAGAGTAACGGACAGAGTAGCGAAAACAATAGGGTTCATTTTCACCTTTGGAACCCTAATAAAGCAATTATTATTTTCACCTTTGGTGTACGGGACCCTAATAAAGCAAAAAACCTAACGACCCTAACAAACAAAAACCAGCAAATTCCTATGTATTTACAATATTTTAAATAAGTTTGTATTGCTTCTTCTATAGCTCACACCGATTTGACAACGCTGTGTGCATCTCAGCAAAGAAATCTCAGCAAAGAAATCTCAGTGAAAAAGATTTTTACCCCCTAGCGTATAGATGTTTACACATCAAAAAAAATATTAACAAATCGGTATTTGCTGAGCTACTGGACATACCTTCAGATCATGTTCATAAAAACCGTACAAGATGACGTAAGCTTTTATAAAATATGTAATCGCATTGCTTATGGCCATTCTATCGACATATGTATATGGCAGCAAAGTTAAACAAAGCTCTCCATTAATATCCAGCGCATCTTTCTCAAAACTTACAAGTGTTGTTATACAATTAAAATAATTATTAAAATATATTTTTTATACATATTAAATTTAATTGAACTATAGTGAATTTTAATTTAGGAATAATTTCTTAATCGGGCTTAACCTCAGTATTTTAATTCTTATTGAAAGAAGTATGTACTTTTATATTAATTGATGTGATTTCCTAGGGAAGAGGAGCTAAGTTGAACCAAAAAATTTTAATTAGACTTTAAAGCTAGTTTAATTTTACTTTCCCTTTTTTTTTGGAAAATCAATTTGAATTTAAAATCACATTGAAAATATTTCATTTTAAATTGAAATTTATTTGCTGGTGGTTCAGCACTTATCGATATACATTTCATTAATGCTTTGCCAAATCATCAGTAGAAATCAGCCACACATTGTGAACACTCAGAAACCCCTTGTCTTATATACAGACTTTCAAAAACTATTTGAGAATTCACATACATATAATAATATTTTTGAAAATCACGAAAGAAAAATTAGCGTATACAAACCCCACCAAATAATTTATATTCCATATGAATTTATTTTATTTTTTTACACCTTTATACAATTAGAAATCCATTGGATAAATATAAAAATAACACTGTAAGTACTCGTATTAAAATGACAGAAAACGCAGAGACAGCCCAACTTAATTTTTGGGCGTAGAATACAGTAGTATACTCCATTTAAAAGTCAAAATCAAGAGATATTCCATGTATAAGTTTGCATTGTCTCTCAATCTTAAAAATCTAAGAAAATTTTTTTAAATTTGAATATGGAAATAATCAAGCTAAAGGTCTTTGTATACCCTTGTTAAGGTCGAAAGTAATTTCAATAAAATGTCTAAATTTGAGTTCAAAAAAGCTATCGTATGTCGCCAAAACCGTTTTTACAGGATTTTAAAATTTTACTTGATATTAAGTAATTTTTACAAGATTTTTGTAAGTCTATCGGCCCAATGTAGCGATTTTCGTCAGTACACTGAAATAAAGTCATAAAAAATACGTTAAATTTGGCTTATTTCTCGACTAATTGAAATATAAGGATGTAATAAGGACTCTATCCAGAATTGAATAATATTGTCATTTCGTCTAATTACTTATGATTTTATTGCAGTAAGCCAATGAAAATCGGTATATTGTGCCGACAATGTGATCCACGCTTTAGAAACATTTGCTTAAACTTAGAAAATTTGTTTACTTAAATTTAGTAAATTGTTTACTTAATAATAACTAATAATAATATGTCTTTTTTTAGAGTGTACGAAGGACGTGGCTCAGTTCGAGAAACTCATCACTCTCTTCATTCATTTTACGGCCGGAGGCATTAAGCTACATACGTCGATCGGAGGCATTAAGCTACGCTATTTTTACTCTACGGGAGAAAAAGCATCGAGAGAAATTCGCATCGATACATACTGCAGTATGAGTAGCGTCGAAGAAGGCTTGAAAAAGCTCAGTGCTCAACAACTGGACCATGACGATTGGCTTTGCCTATACTAGTTTAATGGACCTGATTACGAGTGTCGTATTTCGACTACGTCTACGACGATTTTGTACTAGTCTAAAGAAAATTGAAAAATGTTTTCTTTAATCTAGTACAAAATATCGTAGTAGTAGTCGAAATACAACACCCGTAATTAGGGTCAATAATTGATTATCTTTATGTGGTGGATACGTGGTTTCAACGTGAGCGTTTAACATGACACAGTGCGTGCCACAATTGATTTATTGAAAAAATGTTAAGCAACTTGACGCCTCTGTACTATGTTTTGCGGGTTAAAGAAAGTCTATGCAGATGAGCCTCAATTAAGCTTCCCGCTTAGGCCACCTCCGAGGCAGTAGAACTGATCATATACAAGAAATAATATTAAACACTAAATGACAGAATTATACGTTAAATAAATATAAATAGGTTTAAGTCAATTAACATCTTGTTTTATTTAAATTTTAAGCTTATCTATACACAGAACGACTGTTGAAATGTCAAGATTTTTCCTTTAGAGAATACTGCCGAATCTAATTGGATAGTGAAGAAGAGCATCCCAGTCTCTGATCGAACGCTGTCTTACACATTTTGGCTTTTATCATGAAACCATCACTAAGCGATCTTTCTCTTTTTTCTTAAGCACCGGTAACACTTTCAGCCTTCAACGTGACTCCATCAACTTTACTTACACCAAGTTTTTAAATATTATTTTCATGATTCATATTATGCTTATCAAAACACAAACTATAATTAAACCAATTTTAAAATGATCCAGCTAATCCAAAATAAACACGAAACTTTAACACCCTCCCTCCCCCACAAAACAAACACACACACACACACACAACCCCATGAGTTAATCAACATGTTGAACTCGCTGAATGTAACTCACTAACTGACACACGTCAAAATCATTTATAAAGATCAAACTCAAGCCATATGGTGGCAAATGTGTATTAAAAAAAAATCCCCCCAAAAATACACAAAACACAGAAAAACCAAATACGTATTATTATTCATTCTAAACTTACGCACACACGGCTGGCGATATCACGTGAAGAGAACGCCTACAATTCTTATCGTAAATATGAAACGGAATAAGTCTTAAATAAACTTTTCAAGATCAATTATTATCTGTGGCAGTGAATCGAATTATTTAAAGAAAGAGGTGTTATCTTTCAGTTGCTTCATTTAAGCGATTCTACAAATAAACTTGTAGGCAGCTCAGGTTCCCATATACGAGGGTAGGAATTTTTCTAAATCATCATTAAGATTTCACTTCAATGGCGTGCTTCTTAAACCTGGAAGCTGTTAATTCATAAGAATGTTTACAAGAATAGTCAACAAGGGTAGGAATACGAAGACTTTAATTTACCTGTGGTTTTGAAGGTGAAACGACTATAGCAGTACATTGAAATGTGATGATTCATGTCACATAAGACTGGCTGAAATGCCAATTATAGAAGCTGCTATGACCTGAATAAAAACTGTACTTTATTTTTACTATTTAGTGGGTGGATGAAGATAATGGTGGATTTGCTGCTACTCTGAGATAAGAGCTATCATCTCTTTCTAAATTATGCCAAGACGACAATAACTGAAAACCCAAGGTGAATCCGTATTAGGTGCTCTCAACCAGAAATTGACAATGCGTACTCAAAAAATATACATAAGTAAATTTTCTTCATTTCAGTAACTGCGCATAATCATAATTTGTACGCTCACATATTTTCTCTCAAGCAACTATAACTATAGCCGATTCCAACATAACACAGCGTCTCTACTTCGTTTACGCGAAAAACTAAAATAAGCTACAACTAAAAATAAAAAGGAACATACGTATCAAATGAATTATGTTTATACTCAGGCTATATATACGCATGATACTCGGGATATTAATTCATCATTTGCCACCGTATACATACATTTGTTTATATAACATGGAATGGAAAATGTCTGGGTATGTGTAAGTGTGGCTGTTTGAAAACATGATTTAGTGTGTGTTCGTGTAAATAAAATAGCCCCGTATATACATACGTGTAGCCGCTTAAAAGTCAGAGTATTTTTATACTCATGCGTATGATTGTACCTCACATAGTCTATAAATTTTAGTTGTTGTCGTTTGTGCTGCATTAATTAAAAAAATGTGTATAAATATAGTTGTTGGATGTTTATAATTATAAGTACTCCGTTTAATGCGTTTGCTCACTTGATTATTTTTGACGCATGTAAATTAAAAATCCGTTAGATGCTAACACAAATCTTTTAGTATATTTTCTTGACATTAAAATTATACATAGCGACTTGAGCCGAGTATAATTTATATGAATATGCCTTCCTATAATTCTTTGCAACACCTCGTTAAACAAATCAATCAAATCATAATATGAGGTTAAATGAAGGGTAAACATGATGTCACGAAAGGGGAAAATTAAGACGTTGTTGAATATGACAACAAAAACCTAAAAGTAAACAAATAAATTAAGGGTTACAAGAACATACAAACACACAATAGATTCTAATAATTTAAAGATCATCACAAAGATCATATCAAAAGATTAATAAACGCTCAACCAAACATGCAGTAGCAAACGTTCGCTTGATTTTTTCTCTATTCCCTAAGAAAAAAAAAAAAAAAACAATGAAAACAAAATGATTATAGAGTTGATAACAAGCCGGAATGTGCACACGATCATCTTAAAACTACAAGCAATAAAAAATCCAAATAGAAATAAAAAGGGGGAACATATAAACACAATATATGTGTGTTTCTTTTTATTAATAAAAAAAAAGGTTCACTGAAAGGGTCACATTTAATCAGAAAAAAGAGTATAAAAAACATACTAAGTGAAGGTGTTGAAGTATTTTTTTTTTAGCCTTTAAGAGTTAATACTTTAGAGATCATTCTAAGGAGGTGTTGCTGCTGATCATGATAATGTCTTTATTTTTGTTTTGGGGGGCTTTATTTGTTACCCTTCCGTTTTAGTTTCTATTCTACTCATTTTTACTTTAGGCCACTTGTTATTTATTTATTTATTTATTCTTAATGTGTATCTCCCTTTGGTTTGGTTTGTTGGAGTTTTCTACTTCAGCATATTTAATTTGTTGCACACAACATGATCATTTAGATGCATCATAAAACACTTAAAATTCCTGGAGTGTTTAACATTTTAATGGCTTGTTTTAAGGCGTTTAATTTGGATGGGGTTAATTTATAATTTCAAAAGTCATGTCTATTGTTTCATATTATGAAACAAGGTACTTACGTATGTCACTCACGTGTCAAATTAATCATTTGTTAATAAATTCTAAATTCTTGCGCCCTCCTAAATACATAGTTAAAAATACACTTGAGCTCTTCGCGTGGTATTTAAATATTTTGTCATTTATGTTAAATTAACTTGATTTAGTAGTGCATTGTCATTCTAATGAAATGTTTAAAAAAATTAATTTACAATTTATTCACGGCATGTAGTGGGAATATTTAAGAGACTTACAAACATATTATTATTTTGCGGTAGGTAATGTGAGTGTAATTTTCGAATCAAAACATAAATAAAATGTAAATGATCTAACAACCACTTGATATTCGTATAAATAAAAAAAAGTTTTTATTATTTCACAAGTGTTTTATTTAAAAAAAACGTCTTACTTTTTAGCTAAATAAATTCTTTACCTAAGTTCAATAATTTTTGTGTTCCGTACACCATGAAAAGGAACCGTATTATTTTCGATGCGATGTCCGTTTGCCTGTCACTGGCTGCTTTCTCGAGCTTCGTAAGAACTGCTACGGACCTGAAATTTTCACAGAATATGTAAAACTTTGCCCACTATAATAACAAATATAAATACATATGTAAATGACATTTAAAAATTAAAAGGAGTTCTAAAGCGAGCAGCAAAATAAGTTGAAAGCCTAATGTAATATACGGACAATTATAGACACTTGAAATTTTCAAAGTTATATGAAGTTTCCACAAGTCAGGCAGACGACTCGTCTAGAAAAATTGCATAGAAACCACTCGAAAGAAATAGTGCTTTCCATATAAATTGTATGCTCAATCGTCTGGATTGTAGAAACAAAGGGTTAGTGTATTTTTATGCAGACTACACCAATTAACACTGAAATTTAAAAAATCAAAATTAAATCAGTTAATGTAATTTTTACTATGTCATTTGACAACTTGCTGTGTGTTGGAAGCCACAAAATCTTGAAAGTTTCAAAACCGCTAAAGCTAAAAAATAAAAAAAAAATGCCGAAACGAAAAATCACCAAAATAAACAAGCGTTTAAATTAAAAATATCACAAAACATAAAATAAATTGCTAAGATGCTACAAAAAAATCAGCAAAACCAAAAATGCCAGCGAAAAACTCGAAAAAAAAATCGCAAAAAAATAAATAAATTCAGTAAAGTGCGACTCTGACTCGCGCACGTATGTAATTTAATACATACAAACTTCAGCTATATATTTTTGGCATTTTTTTGGTTTTTGGAGTTTTTCAATTTGGCGATTTTTTTTTCATTTTGGCATTTTTTTCATTTGGGCTTAGTTTTGGCACCTTTTTCGCGTTTTGGCGATTTTTATTCATTTTGGCGATTTTTTTTTCATTTTGGCGATTTTTTTCATTAAACAATTACTTTGGTTTTGGCGCCTTTTTCGCGTTTTGGCGATTTTTTTCGACTTTTGACGTTTTTTTTTCATTTTGGCGATTTTTTTCATTTGGACGATTTTTTCGAATTTGGCGATTTATTTTAGTGTTAGAAATTTTTTTTTATTTCGGCGATTTTTTTCGTTTTGGCGATTTTTTTAATTTTTGACGTTTTTTTTTTGGTTTGGCGATTTTATAATTTTCGGATTTTTTAGTTTTACCGTTTTTGAAAATTTCAAGTGTTTGCGTCTTACGGTTTCCAAGATATAGCAAGTTGTCAAAATTACATAGTCAAAATTGCATTAACTGATGGACCACCCTTTAATTTATTTATTTTTTTAATTTTAGTGTTAATTGTTGTAGTCTGTATAAAAATAAACTAATTTTACAAATTTCAAGTTTCAATATACATATGTTCATACAATTGTATGTATATTACATGGGATTTTAACATTTTTCGTTGCTCGTTTTGGAACACCCTTTAATTTTTAATTCTCATGTATTTGTTGTTGTAGCGGCCAAGGTTCTACATACTCTGTCCAAATTTCAGGGTTCCTTTTCACCTTTGGTGTACGGAACCCTAAAAAGCGCCAAAACTAAAAAACGAAAAAACGAAAAAATCGCGAAAACTAAAATTTCATCAAAAACCGAAAAACTCGAAAAAACATAAAATTTTCAAAAACTAAAACTAAAAAATACCAAAATAAAAAGAAAGGCAAAACAAAAAATCGCTAAAATGGAAAAAGCGCTTAAATGCAAAACACCACTTAATATAAAATTGTTAAAATGCAAAACGAAATCAGCAAAAATAAAAAGGTCGGCGCCAAAAACTTAAAAATCACCAAAAACCTACAAAAATGCGCTAAACAGAAACATCGCACAAAAGCGATAAAATCGGCAGAACGATAATATATCGACAACACTACAGGGTCTATTATGAGCGGCATTTGATTTTTGATCTTCGCTGGGTATCGAACATCGAAAGTCAAATGTTGAATTCATATTATGAGCATCGAAAATTTCGTTGAGAAACGAATTTCGATGAAGCATTTCAATATGAAAAATTGTTAAAAAAAATTGAAGTGTTTATTTTTAGGTACACAAACACAAATTCTAAGCTATTTTTTGTTGATTTTATTTAACAACGTTCTGTGTCGAATGCTCGTCATAATACCAACTGAAATTTAGTTCGATCAGTACTTTCGACTACAGTCGAATATCGAAAGTTGTTCATAATAAGGGCTTAAATAAATCTTCAAAACCAGATCGCCAGAATGCAGAACGCCAAAAATAAAAAGATCCCAAAATTAAAAAATGTAAAAAAGAAAAAGGCGGTCAAATGAAAAATTTCACAAAAAATAAAATAAATTGCTAAAATGGAAAAAAGCAGCAAAAATAAAAAGGTCGCCGAAAAACTCTTCTAAAAAATTAAATAAGCGCCAAAACTAAAAATAGTGGACAAAACGAAAAACATTGTGAAAGCTAAAAAATCGTCAGTAACCAAAAAATCGCCAGAAAGAAAAAAGCGCTAAAATTTTTACAAACACTTACGGTCTAATTCATACAAAATATTCTAGGTTTATTACAGGTTTATTTGACAAATTTACCAAATCAAATAAGCGCTTAATAAACCTGAAATATTTTTTATGAATAAGGCAGTTAGTCTACAAAAAATCCCATAACTAAAAAAAATGCAAAAACGGAAAATCGCCAAAATGTAAAAAGCGCACAGAAAAATTATTCCCAAAATATTTTCAAACAAACGTGTGTTTTGAAATATAATTTAGTTTCAGTAAATATTTTTTACTGTTCCAGTAAATTATTTGTTCCAATTTTATTTTATGTAAAAAAAAACTGTATAAAATGAAAATTATCTATATAAAGTAAAATATGTAAAAAAAATTTTAGATTTTTTTTTATTTAAATTTGTTATTTTCAGTTAAATTTATTTTTATATAATGTAAAAAAATTTGTCTGATTTTTTTTTAATTTTTTCAGTTAAATTTATTTTTATATACTGTAAAAAAATTTGTCTGATTTTTTTAATTTTAAAAAACATTTTATTTTTTTTAAAGATTTTTGTTTGCGGTTTTCAAACTTATTATGTTTGTATATTGGGATTCTCAATATAGTATTAAGAGTCTAAAGTCTAGTAGCTAAATTAAAAAATTTTTTGGGTTGAAGTCTACTGACGAGTTCCAAAAGCGGTAACGAAATGCTTAACCATAAAAACAAGCCAATTTTTGAAAGTAAAAAAAATAGTTGATTTTTTTCATTTGATTCAGTAATTTTTTTTTTTTTAGATAAAACTTTTACTATTTAAATAAAAAAAAAATTTTTAAGAATTGTTATTGATTCAGTTAATTTATTTTCTGATAATACGAAAAATTCAAGTTAATGTGTTAGTAAATTATAAAAAAAAATTTGATGAATAATACAAAAAAAGATTTGCAAAAATGTTTTTCTGTTCCTATTAACAAATTTGACTGAAAATATTTTGAGTTTCAGTTAACTTTCTTCTCTAATGCCATAATAATTTAACTAAAAATTAATTTTTTTTTCAGTTAAATTTTTACAAAATTGTTATCAGAATCTACAAATTTCTTTGTAGGTCCGCATTCACACAAAAAATTTACTAATTCAATGAATTTGGTTACTGGAAACGAAATTTAGTTTTTCTGTGCGGTTATATGAAAAATATCACCGAAAATAAAATAAATCGGTTAAATGCAAAAAAAAAAAATCATCAAAAATAAGAAATTCGGAGAAAAACTTAAATATCGCCTAAGACCGAAATAATAACAGAACTAAAAAAAAACGCCAAAAACCGAAAAAAACGCTAAACGAAAAAGGCACTAATGCTAAAAGAAAACGGCAAAAAAAATTTGCACAAAAATTTCAAATAATCTTTACATCAAGTAATCAATAGGCTAACGCTCGTATAAAAATCGCTCATTTACTGAAAGAACGTCATAACTCAAAAAATGGAATTCTCAATTTAATGATGAAGAATTAATCATTATATCATTTTTCATAATGCGTAAAAATTTCATACAAATATCTTGTTTACTCAACTCTTGAGAGAAAAATTAAATTTTATTCAAACTCGTTTTCTGGCAAACTACTTTTCTGAGTTAAGACATTGTTTAAGTAAGTGAGCGATATGTAGTATTCATACGGCACCCTTCGTGTGCGAGTCAAAGTCGATCGAAATTTTAAAGCATATTCATATAAACTTTATTGAAATATTTCGTAGTTTCGTTCGAAATCCAATGCCTCAATTTGACCAATGTACGTCAATCTCAAAACCTAAAAGTTATCGAAAGCATTAAATCATAGCGTATTTTGTCAGCGATAGCAAATAAATATTTCGACAACCTAGTATACCGAAAGCGAATTTCGTTGATGGCAGAACTCTGTTCACTGAACCTAAAAATCACATATTTTCAATCTCTAAGCCCGGATTCGTCAAAGGCCTTCAATTTAAAGAGTTTTCTGTTATCGATAACACAGTAATCGCAAACATTTTAGAGAAAATCACTTTCTCGTTTTTAATATTAAAGCTACTCGTAAAATACGTTTATAAATACAAAAATGTTATCGATAATACAAAAAATCGATAGAAATTCATCACACCTTTTCAAAATGATAATTTTCCACCACATACCTGGTTGTTAACTGAAAATGGCTTACAAAATATTTCTGCAGAAAACTTCCTCCGATCAATGAAATTATAGACGTTTTAATTTTTTTAAAGAGAAACCGCTTTAAATAGATAATTAGAAGTAAATATTTTTTTTGTAACAAACACAAGCTGCAAAGCTACTTTGACTTGTCTGCAGAAACACTCAGAGTCTTCGGCAGGAATCGAAACCGCAACCCTCTGACTACTAGACTAGTATACTGCCTAATAGTCATTAGGGCTAGTTGTTACCGATAACCCAGAACAGTCCACAATTCTACTATGGATAACATTTCAAATAGTTATGAAAAGCGCTTTAAATAAAACCTGAGCTAAAACTAGAAAACAGTTGCGAAATTATAATTTTTTTTTTATTATTTACATTTTAGAGGGGAAATAATTTTTCTAAAATATTGCACTTGGCATAACAAACGCACTAATTCACAAATTGTTGTATTATGAATATATAACAGTTTTACAACAACACAAACCAAGTCTACAAAAACACAACATTGAATCCTTTTATTTTTTGTGTTTCCCTTTTGGTCTGATGCCGGCAATTAATCCTTTGTAGGAAGCGCGCTACGTAGTAAGTGCGCACGCGTATCTAACCAACTCTCACAATTAGCAGGCGGCTGTTAACGGGCAAACAAAAGTGCGGTGCGAAATCAAAGAGAGCGAGTAAATGAGAGACAATTTCGTTGATAATTAGTAAAGTTAAATATTTAAAAATAAACAAATAACAAACATGAGAAAAATAACACAAGCAAACAGAAATTTTCTTTTGAAATTGAAAAAGAAAAGAGTAAATAAACGAAATGAAATGAAAGGATTTCACAAAAGGATGTGATTTATGCGGTTGTGGTCGTGGTCGTGGTTGTGGTTGTGATTGTTTTGTATAACAAAAATAAGATTTAACGAAATGCTTGTGAATGATGTTGATGAAATGTAATAGAGATGTGATGGAAGTGCTTATCTTTTCTTGTAGATTAAAAAGATTATAATTAAATGTTTATTATTAAAAAAAAAACATGCAAATAGAAAAAGGGAAGGATGTTTGTTATTTAAATTTTATTTATATTTTGCATGTAAATTATTTTATAAGAGAAACTCCATTTAGTTGGGCCACCACACATGTACATCATTTTATGAATGAAAAAAAAATTCACATCAACATTCTTATCACCAATTCAAGCACTTATACACACACAACAACAATTACACAATACTTTCATCATTAATGTTATTGATAACAACTTTATGAAGAAATTTATTTAGGACTTGTTGGGATTTTGGTTTTTCTTTTCTTTTAATATTTTTATAAGCATAAAAATAGAGAGTTTTTGAGAGTTTTTTCCTTCCGTCTTGTACTTGCATTTAATGTTTTTTTTTTTAAATTTTGATAAGTTCTTGTTTTTCCTTAAGAGTTGGAGTTGTCGGCCTTGTTGCTTTGAATTACCCTCAAGAAAAAAAGGTTGTTTGTTAATAATGTCTTTTCCTTCACGTTTTATAATTTCTTCTTTGCTGGTGAGCTAATCTTTTTTTTGTCTTATTGTTGGTAAAGGTGTTGCAATATAAAATTAACATTTCCCGGAAATAAGCTGACATTTATTTTATTCTATTTATGAAGGTTTGATTTGTTTATTTCACTTTTGACTGTGGCCGGGAAAACGTATTGACATGTATTATATTAGCATAAGTAAAGGAAGACAAACTGCCAATAATTTTAAGACTTTTAAAATCGATTGCAAAAAAAGTTAAAGTTTCTCAATTTGAAGTTAAATTCATAGAGTTAAATACATTTAAAAAAATATCGCATGCAATATATTTTCTTCTTCATTTATTTGGTACGTATTTTGTACTGAAATTAAGGGGTTTCTTCATAAAAATTTTCACTGGCCAAACTCCTCTTCCTCAGTGAGTCAAACTTAGTGGAAAATGAAGACAACGAATCATACTATTAAACTGCATTAACTGCATTTTTAGACAGCATTTTTTGAGGACATCCTGATTTTCGAAATCTGTGGGGGCACATAAAAAAAATTTGGTTACCAAAATCGCCTAATTGAGTATAAAGTTTTACTACCTTTTGAATGTACTATCGAACTTGTATTGTCAAGACCGTGTGGAGTTTTCAGTGCAGCACACTGTTGTGTATTATACAATTTTATACTTGCGAAAATAGGCAGTGCCATGCCCATATACAAAATTCTTATTAAATTTTACATTTAAACGGTGTACTAATGACCACATCTTCCTCGACTCGTGCTAAGTCGCTGCCAGATGCTAGTTCTATATACATATATGAATAACATAATCATTCCTCGAAACGATTAAATTTTATGAGACTTTATATTACAAAAAAAAGGGATAAAATAAATTAAATAGAATTTAAATTATGACTTTATTCACAAAAATATCCTTTTAAGAAATCAGAAAAAAAAATATATATAACGATCTGCATGTGTTTAAAATTCACTTTCTACCAAATACAAGTTAATTGTGAAACACAAAAATTCGAAAACTAAATAAAAATTGGGGCGTTTTAATTAATATCAGCTGTTAAAGATAACAAAAAGGAAAATATTAAATTAAAGGCACACAAGCATCAACTCGGGCTTACTTCCATCATTTATGACTCCTTCACTCATCCTTCAACGTTTGATGTATGTACACATGTACGTACAAAAAGTAAAAGTGTTAATCATAAAAAACAGCAACAAAAGAATTGTATTAGAAGAAAAAATTATGATTCGAAGAACTGCCAGTGAGAGTGTGGCAAGGACGACGACATATGCTTGAGTTGTGTCAAAACGAAATATGATTAAGACCATAGTGTAAAATATTAGTAGGCCTACACAAAGATTATTTTTTCCTTTAATTTGTTGAGAAAACAAAAGTGTGTCTGGCACAAGTAGTTTCACCGTTACTTTTTACCTCGTTTCTTTTATTTTTTTTTGTAAATTTTTGTAGTTCATACCATTCTAAAATTTAAGGGTTTGAATACATTTATTCGATAAATTTTTGTTTTTGCTTCGCAATGTAATATAGAAAAAAAAAATATTAGAAAATATTTAAGTAATAATTACTATTGTACCATGACTAATTAAAAAATTATGAAGTGTCCTTGTTAGTTTCTATATATTAATGAAACAGGCGCCATTTGTTTTTTAGGGGTTAATAAAGAGTTTAAATAACAGAAGTTTGTCCTGCAGTTGTATTATTTTTATTTTTTTGCCTGAAACTTTAAAAAGCAGTAGCCAGGCAATAAATTTAATATTTAGTCATACGTTTCCAGCAATAAATCTTTTACACTAAATAAAACTACCAAGAGAAATATAACTTTTTTAAAACGTTTGGATTGAAAAATTAAAAATAATTTAGTACAAAGTCCCTGCACAAGAGATCGATAACTAAGCTATGAGTTGTCTGCTTGAAGTCTTTGGCGAGTTTCCTAAACAGCAACGAAATTTTTATAGACAAGCTTAAACATTTTGCAACTAAATCGTCTTGGAAATAACACTAAAAAATGCAACAAAAAAAAATTAAAAAGTGATATAAATTCAGAACATACAGTGTCATGGGAGATCGGGTGCGAACGAAGTTCCTTCAGTTTTCGTTGCTATATACAATTAAAATATATACTACCACCAAAAAATTACAATAATAAACAATTAGGGAATTCACAATGAGTATCTTAAAATTTTAATGTGGCAACATGGTGCCCTCTTTAAATTTCCATTGTGAGCATGCAATGATATAGAACACAGTTAGGGAATTCACAATGAGTACACTCAGAAAAAAAATCCTATGAAATTAATAAGAATAATAATTATTTTAATAGTTTTTTACTATTGTGTTTAGTCAATGGGATAAATCACTTTAAATTAATAATATTCAAACTATTGAATCAGTAGTCGGTTTCTACTATTATTTTAATACTATTATAGTTTCGAATTAATAGTACACCGAATTATTTTTTAATAGTATGTACTATTATATTTAAAGTGAACCGTATTGATTTAATTCGGCTAAGATCATTAGAAACTAATGGAACCTTCTTTAAAAATTATAAGAAAATCATATTAAAACTCAGCAAAATACTAGTGAAGCAACTATTGTTTTAATAGGATTGTCATATTATATTAAACGTAGTATATTATTTATTCTATATTATATCCCGATTAAAGAAATAGTACTTCGCATTAAACTTTAATAGGATGTACTATTATATTTAATAGGATTGAAATATTACTTCAAATGGCGTAAAGCATTATTCAATTGGACCCTGAAATTTTCAAAAACTTTAATAATTGAATCAAACAAACATTTCTTTAAATAACAGAATTATTATATTTATTAAAGTACATTTGATATATAATTTTTTTTAGCCTGAAAGCCCTTTTTCCATCTTTTAGAAGATGTAAATGAATTGGAGGACCGTCAAATTCGTCGACATCATGTAAAGTAAATGTATTAATGTGTGTATTTACTACTAAAGTAGTAAAAAAAACTAGCGGCAAAATTAATAGTGATCCTATTGATTTAATAATATACCATATTAAATTAATAGGAATATACTACTCATTAGTTTTTTGAATATACTGTTTACCTCTGATGTGGTCCTGGAAACCTGGAACGCCGGAATGCCGTGCGATGGTTGTGGTGCTAGCTGCTGGCAACGCCGGAAAGCCGTATGATGGTTGTGGTCCTGGTTGTGGAAAAGCCGGAACTCCGTGCGATGGTTGTGGTGCTGGTTGCTGGGAACTCCGGAAAGCCGTACGATGGTTGTACCTCAATTGTTTTTATTTTTTGGAGCAGAATTCATACAATAAACACTTAGGTTTTGGAACAACATAAAGTACATAAAATAAACACTTTGTTTTTGGAGCAACACAAAATTCGACTTCACTCTTCGCGTTGAAAATGAGAATGCATAAAAAAGAAAGTCAAAGACAGACATTTGCAAAAACGCGAAGAAGCATAAGCATCTGTACACGGCTGGCGCATAACATAACATTATTTTAATAGTTTTTCACATTGATATTTAAACTTCATATGTTTAAACTATTAAATCAATGGGATTAACATTGATTTTTGTGTAAACTATTAAAATAATTGTATATCTTATAGAAAATATAATGTGAAATGTCCCATTGAAAATAAATAGGGACACCACATTAATTTGATACTGCGTTTTCGCTGATTTTTAATATGGTGATCACATTACTTTAATAGTTTTTCATATTGATACATAATAGTTTCAAAATAATTGTTTCAATAGTACAACACTATTCAATTCCTATTGTTTTAATGTGATTTGGAACAAATTTTGTCCCTATTAAATTAATAGGGACCCTTTTGGCGAATTAATAGGATGCTTTTTTCTGAGTGTATCTTAAAATTTTAATGTGGCAATATTGTGCCATCTTTCAATATTGAAGTATTGAAATAACAAAATTTTTTAAATTAGAAATTAGTGTTGGATAAAATAACAATATAAAATACAAATATATGTTAATCAACTACAGCTGACAGTTTTTACTTTTTTAGTTTAACATCGCCATACTGCCATATTGAAAATGATATGCTTTTTATTCTTTTAAATTTGCCAGCTGGTAATAAACTTGATTTGCACACAGACAAAAACAACAAACTTGCCAGCCCATATTATAGCATGTATTAAAATTGAAACGTTGCAATATTAAAGGCTCAGTTAGCCGACTGTAATATAATGTAACTGCAAAGTAGGAAACAGCTGATCTATATTTTTATATGAAAAGTAGGTTACGTTACATTCCATCTCTATAACCATTTTCATTACTTTTCACATAACCGTTGCAGTTACATTACATTACAGTTGGATAACTGAGCCTAAAGACATATTTTAATACGCTATTTTGAACTCCCTCAATATCTTACAAACTAGGTAAGGCGAATGGAATGTGTTATGAACGAGAAACTACAATTATATGTAATTTTGTTAAAATAAAATATGTACTACATATCATTACTTTAACATAGAAAGGGCCCAAGTTGTTATTTTTTTAAATCGAGGTTTTTGTATACATATTTCAATAGAAGAACATTTATTTAATGTAACGAAAAATTAATAAATCTCGATTAACAAAAAAAAAAACGAGTTAGGTCCTTTCTATATTAAGGTAGCGATATACAAACCTATTTGGCCACACATAACATAATTCTAATAAACCACAAAAATACAAAAGCGTCACTCGTCTTAATTTTATTCCTTTGGGATTCAACTGTGTGGGTGTTAAAGTCCTTAAAAAAATATTACAAGATGGCAAAATGTAACGTAACTTTATACAAATGCATTAGAAGCATGTATGTGTGTGTGTTTATTTGCCAAAATCACATTGGATGCTCATTATTAATGACTTGATTCGTGTAAATTTTCCTGTAGTATACTTGTACACATATATTCTGCAAAAATTATGATGAATTGATGATATTGAGTTTGTTAGTAAAATATTTGAACTTTTAGTTTTCAATTACAATTCAACCACTTTTTGTTGTTCTTCAAATTCATTCATTCTTTTGAGGAAATCATACATCATTTTGCAGTGCGAAATACATAGTATGACAAGTTTTTTTTTAATTGCTAATGGATTCATATAATAATTATTATATACATACTTAATTCTTTTAATTTAATTTCTTATTTGTCTGTGTAGTATATATGTATGTATATTTAATAGCTCAAAACGTAAGGGTGTATTTTGTTGCTAAAAGCTGGATATTTCTTTTGAATGCTTACATTTCAGTTCCCTACTTATTTTCAATTTCCTTTGCAATTGAACATAATGCACCTCTATGTTTAAGAACTCTTTCAAATAAAATTAGAATAATATTCATTTAAATTAGAATTATTTCAATCTGGTAAGCATTCTTGAGCATTAATGCTTAAACAGTGTTACATGAATCCACCAAGTATGGAGTTCGAAATTCGTATATGTGACAGCGCATAGAGAAAGGGACCTAAGGGTAAAAAAAATCAATTTTCACTTTTTTTTTTTTTTTTGATGTGGACAACATCTGAGCATCGAATGAGACCGATCCCATGCCCCAAAAGTGTTCCCTCCCAGAGATATGCGAGTTTTATGATGTGATGGTACACCAAAGATACACGTATTTAAATCTTTAAAATGGCTCTCCTGAACAAAATCGGTTTTTACCCTTAGGTCCCTTTCTATTTTGAGCGTCACATATTCCTACGAAGAGTTTTTTATACTAAATTTCAAAGTTTTCAACAAAGACGAAATGTTTACTTGTAAAAATTAACCTTTATATCAGTGTCCACCATCCCATTACCCCGAGGGCTCTGCTAGAATTCTGCTTTGCATACGTACACAGCACAACTACTAAAAAAAAATCTAAAGCAAGAGCATAATGCCCCTATCACGGTTCTCAACTAAATTCAGTTTGGTCGTCTAAGGCCCAATAATTGACTTCTCAGTTATGTGTCATTTATCTTTAAGTGTCTCTTAAGTACCGAATTCATTTATTCAGTATAAAGTTGAGAGCCATTTAAATGCCCAACCATGCCTATTTAGATCACACTCAAGTCTTACGAGCATACCATATGTTATTGTGCTTGTGTGTGTTTATTGAAAACATGTACATGAACATCATGTGGTCGTATTAAAAAGAATTTCGTTTAATTTTCATAAATATATAACATATACAATGCATAGTATCATATCATGGAATGAATAAATAGAAAAATGCGTTCTGGTGCTCTTTTGGTTTCATAAAATGTGTTTTTATGCAGTTTTAATTTTCTACATGTTGATAACCTAACTTTCTTATTTACATTAAATATCTGTTTTCTTTTAGAACTATCAACATTTCACAGTGCTACCACACTTTCATAGTATTTAAGTGATCATTTAATTTTACGACTGAAAAAATGAAACTGCATTTAAGTGCAACTTAAAATTAAGTGGCTATTAGCTAAATGACACTTAATTGAGAAGTCGATTATTGGGCCTAAGAGTAGATAAAACTTACACACGACCAAACTGTGTTTTAGTATTATGAACCACAACTGTTTTTTAGTTGAAATTATCATCACGTTGCCAACTTAAAATATTTAGTTTGACACGAAAAAAAACATAAAGTTTTAGAAAATGTATTGTTTTTAGTGTTTTAGTTCAAAGAAATCATTCCAAATGGATACAAATATCTGTAGATTTATTTTATGACGACGGAAACGAAGTCGCAATTATAGATGTGCTACGTATGAGAAGAAAAATTCGTGCTGATTCCAACCCTTTTGAACTACCCAATGCAAGGTAAGGCATAACCAAAATAGGTAACGAATTCTTTAAAACATAATTTTTTAAGGTTTTTTTTTTAGTTATTTCTGGCAGAACAAAGAAACGTTTTGTTATTTTTTTGGATCACCTAAAACCATATTTAAAGTAATCTTTGTATGTGTCCGGTATATCGCCGATGCTGAAACTGTTAAAATATTTTGTTATCAAGCATAAGAAATATTTCTAGTTATGATTCTTCCACTTTTTGTGCTTTTTATATCGCAACAACCTGTAACTAAAATAAACCCAACCACAGACCCAAATAATAAAAAGCAGTTGTGTATACTCAACGTTTTTCTCAACCAAATTTACGCACAGTTGTAAATGGAAGTACCATAACTCAACTGAAAAGTCAACTGTTAATTTAGTGGAGAATGGCAATGCAAATTTCTCAATCCCAACCAAACTATTTAAAAGTTGAAAACCGTGATAGGGACATAAAACACACAAAAAGAGCCGATTTCTGTCGCATTTTTTATGAAAAAAAATACAATGAGAGTATTCAAACACTACCAAATTGATTTAATTTATTTTTTTCT
Organism: Tachina grossa; assembly: GCA_949987645.1. Taxonomy (NCBI): domain Eukaryota; kingdom Metazoa; phylum Arthropoda; class Insecta; order Diptera; family Tachinidae; genus Tachina; species Tachina grossa. The sequence goes on along the minus strand of OX465278.1, from coordinate 134,416,587 downwards.
ATATTATTTATATAAATAAATTATATAATTTAATGGCATTTTCTTTTCTGAAAAAAGTGTAACATTTTTTTACTTTTTATTAAAAAAATACAACTTAGCGTTCGTTGAAAGAAAAAATTTAAGCTCGCAAGGATTGATACAATAATTTCTAATAAAATGTATATTTCAGAAAATCATTTTATTGCGAATTTTCATTAAAAAGTGTAACAAGTGTAACATTTTTTCCAGAAAAGCAAATGCCATAAATCTTTTCGTAATAGCACTTTTTATTGCTATAAAAAAGAGAAAAAATAAGTGGAATATAGATTTGAATACTAAGTTTATATTTGGCTTAAATACTTTTGCAGATGCTGAGTGCTTAGTATGTATCAAGAAATTGGAAAAAAAAACTAGTACAGTACAACTTCGATAGTACGGACATGCGCCAGTCCGGTCACTCCAGTAATTCGGACGCTTCTACATTTCGGACAATTTAAAATTTTTACCTCCACAATCCAGAAAAAAATTTTGTTATGCAAGAACAACAACTAAAATCCAAGCAAAACATGCGAGTTAACGGGAATTTTTGTTTTGTTTTGTTATTCGTAATTTGATTTACACTTTTCACTGTTATTGCTTCAGTTTCGGTCCATTATTTCACAAGCGTGTTTGTTTAATTCCATTCGAAGTGCCACATTTTTAAACAATAAACGCAAACATAAAATACTAATTTTACATTAGAAGTGTGTTATTTTAAAATGTCTTGATGAGGAAAAAACTATTAGGCAGGTTGCAGAAAATTTCCATGTTCCTAAATCAACGATTTATGACATTAAATGAATGAAATGGATGCAAAAACAAAGATATCTAATGCAGATGCAAAGAAAGCATTTCCAATTTGCATTCAGTTGGCTGATTAGAATAAGAGAGTATAGAGCAAAAGGCACAAATCAATCACCTCAACAAAGTTAGTCAGCACAAAATAACTTCGTCTTTTTATATATCATAGTATGTATGTATATATATATATATATATATATATATATATATATATATATAGTACATATGTATGTATGTATGTATTTAAATCACTTAGATTATTTTAATATTTTCAACTGCTATAGTCCGGACAACTCGTTAATCCGAACGAGCCTAAAACTATATGTGTCTTATGCATCACTAAATGCAAACGTCCATTCATATAAACTTAACCCATAAAAATATTTTTCATATACCCAACTAAACATTTACAAGAGCGATTTTTTTCAGTGGAATAGCACTAAGCATGTATTAGTGCTATTTATATAGAAGTTACTGTTTATAAAAACTGCTAATTATAGGGTACTTTTCGCATAAAAAATTTCTTAAACGCACTTACATTTTATAAAAAGTATTTTTTATAAACGAAGAAAAAAGTAAATTGCAAAAGAAAAGTACTTCTTATAAAAGGTTCTTTTTACAAAAAGTACTTTTTAGAAAAGGTACTTTTAATAAAATACATTTTTCATAAAAGATACTTTTTATAAAATAAGCATTTTATAAAAGGTATTTTCTCAAAACGGTCTTTTTTTGATATGCTTTTTGTAAAAGGTATTTTTTAAAAAAAGCTACTTTTTATATTTTATAAAAAGTACTTTTTACTTAGTCTATGTAAGTTCTACTTTACACTATGCATGTTCGTCAATAATATGTTTATTTTTTAATTGATATAAAAATGAATAAATGGTAGAGCTAACCTAAAAAAAAAAAGATTAACACCATTGGATTCAGCATACTTGAATTAGTTTTACCGGGTCCTCGGCTTGTTTAAAAAAAATTAGAAATCGAGAACAGTGGGTTTGGTTATGACAAGTCATCTACTTATAATTAAACTCAGTTTTGGCCGCAAGTACGGGTCGAACAGCTGTTCGGTGGCTATGGTGTCAATACGAGGACATTGAAGCTTCGCTATTTGCCCCGTTCCCTGCCCCACCCCCCGCTACACTCACCAAAAATACGAAAGAATCAAAACTCGTGACTAACAGAGGACCTCCCTTGGATCTATAAAGTTTTTAAGTTTAATTTCAAAGAAATGAAATCTTTAAAAATTATTCAGAAACACTTTTTCTATTGTTAATATTCCACACTAAAATTTAATTAAATGTTAATACTGTCGACCATCCATCCACCAGACGAGCGTAAATAAACCTCCTCCCACCACACACAATAACAATTTGATATGACAAATACAATGAACTTGTTTTGTGGTCGTCGGCACGGATGGAAATCATGGTACAATTGTACTTTTTATGGTAAATTTTTGACCTTGTTGGTACCGTGGTACTACGGCGAGTTACTTGGTACAATTTAAAAATGTCAATGTTTCACTATATAGTAACATTAATTTTGCCTATGTTCTCTTTAATTTTTTTGTGTGTGTTTTATTTTAATCTCTAATATAATAGTCGAATCTACGAATGTACCTTTATGCATGATATAAATATAGAAGGTACTTCCTTTCTCTCAATTTTTCTTGACATTCACCATCTGACAAGTATAAGTATTGTGAAGTTTCCGGTAAAATCGTGCTACCGTATTAATTTAATATTTCCCCCTCTGTTTCCTGTTTGTTTGAAAATTTTATTCTATAATTATTTCAAAATTGTTTTTCTAAAATATAGAATGTATAAATTAAATAATTAATGCCCAAATTCTGTTCGACGATTGTATCGTCTTGTCTATGGACGAAAAAAAAAGAAGCAGAATCTTTAAAACAATTATTAGTTATTGTCTATGCTAAAAGGTTCATGTATTTGCTTTATGATTTTGTTCCAAGCATTATATCCAACACATATTTTTTCCTTTAATTGTTAAACTTTTGTATAATAATTTTATTTTATTTTTATGTTTTAAAAACATAGTAATATTATTTTAATTTTTCATTATCAAAGACAACAACCATTTTGAAGAAAATAATTTAGACAATTCAAAAACAAGAAAATTATTTAAAAAAAAACGTCATAAATCTTCGTACTTAACTAGGGCATAAGCAAAAAAATAAGAGTGCAGCATATTTTAAATTCCCTGCATTTCCTGGTGTTCGCCAACAGTGGCTAAGACACAAAACATACAGAAGTGTCACGAGACGGAAGATACGGGTATTTTTCAGTTTGTCTCGTTTTCCCTCAAATTTTGTCGTCGGTTTTGTTTTGCTACGTCTTTCTAGTGCAATAGATTTTTATTAGCTGTGTTAATTGGTAAGTAGTAATACACTAGAGTATCAAATACACTATGCTTTTCTCTTTCTTCCATGAATTTTAACAAAAACCTGATTGGAGCTTTTTTTACATGTCACTTTCTTCACTTCTGTGTATTCTGTGGCTAAGAGCCTATAAGATCTGTGAAATAGACTTGCTAAATGATCTGACCAATTATTACACCATTTTTACATTTTTTTAGAAAGGGATGTTACAATCAACAAGAAACATATTATGTAGATTAAACAGAATGAAATATCAATTAATATTTGTTAAACTTAATGAAAATTCGTTGCCAAATAATCCAAATCATCAATCAATTTGGTTTCTCAGCGCCAAATTTAGATGCAAATATAGTTAAAAGATTTGTATTAAGCAGAAAACTTAAAAATATGAGATAAGTTATTACATAATCACTTTTTAAACTTCACAGATATGTAGTTATGTATATAACTTTATTTATTCCCAAATTTTTGTTAAGAAAATTACACATTTTTGTAAAAAAATTTCTAGGGGAAGACTTAAATTTTTTACTATATTTCTCTCAAAAACAAACTTCAAAAATACTTATCTTTAAAAACAAAGAGAGAATGGAAGTACCTTCTATATTTATATCATGCCTTTGTGAATGTAATATTTAATGTTTTTTGTGTTAAGTTTCTGTTTTTTATTGTAAACTTCTGTATTTTATACTAATTTTTTACGTTTCTGTTTTTATTAATTAATATTAAAAATTGGTACCATCATGGTCTAAAAAGTACATTTTATTTTCATAGTTGGTACAAAATCCAAGAAGTCATTTTCCTTCCCTGGTTGTCGGTCGCCATTGTTAAAGACTTCCGTTTAAAAAAAATCATTTTACTTACATATGTACTCGTATGTACATACATATATGATTAGTGAGTGAGTGTGTGCATGAATAGAAATCATAAAATTTTTTAAAAGACAGACCCCCTTTTTTACATGATTAACAATGATTTTTATTGTTTGTGTGGTGATCGCTGCTCTTGTTGCACGTTTCTTAAATGAATAATAAACATAAATAAGCCCGCCTCTTTCTTAAAAACTCTTAAATGAAAATGAATGAAAATATGAGTAAACTTCTTAGGAACAATTCTGTACTATTTAAATTTAATACAATTCAGTAGCCCATTATTGTTGTATTAAAACCACAGCTCATAATGATTAACTTGAGTTTAGTTTCTTCTCACGATCAGTTTCAATTCTGGAAAAGTCAACAATACTTAAGAGTTTTTTTTTCTTTTTAAAAACTTATTTTTCTGGTTTAATTTATATGAGTTAAGGAAGGAGTGATTTCTATTATTTCTTAATAAAAAATTTTATTATTATCTGTATTTCTTTTTTTTTCTTCTTTTGTTAAAGAAGCTTTCACTTTCAATTAAACGTCTTCAGTAAGTTATTTTTTTTTTTTTTTTTTTGGTTTGCTTTGATCTGTGCTTGTGCTGGTTTATGTATTTTCAAATTGGATGGTGAGAATTGATGAATATAAAGTGCAACGCAACTGTTTAGTTGCGTGCGGTTTTGAAAGATTAAACTTGGGTTGAAATTAGTTTTATTAAATAGAGGCTTCCGTTGTCCATTGGCTTTCTATGCATCGATCATTATTCTCTTTCTTAGAGAGTGGCAATTTTGTTAAACAAAGTAATAAATTTTTACTGCTAAAATAAACTTTAAAGCAAGTTTCTGCGAAACTATTCTGCTCAGAATTAGCCTTTGATATTTTCTATTTTTCTAAGTTTTCGAAAATATTTTCTATTTGACATTTCTTCCTAACAAAGTTAACATCTAAATAAAGAATTTTATTCAACTAATCGATTACACTATGCAACAAATGAAGACTTTTGGAAGAATATACGGACTGTACAATGCAGTTTCCATGGTGCTACCAAAGAGTAGCAAAACCCTATACTCGGTTTGAATTTCGGTGACCAATTTGTTTTCATGGGCCTCCAAAGACTTTGAAACTTTTTTTTTAGAATAAGTTACAGGGCCTTTTAATTTTTTGAAAACAATATTTGGCAAACTTGTAGCTACGGTTAAGACGGGAGAAGAGTTGGAGGGGGCGTATATATTCCAGAATTCGGAATTGAAATGTCTTTCAGACTCCCATCCGAATGTAGCATATTACAGGCAGAGATATCCACCATTAAAAAAGCAACATACTGTCGTAAGTTTTTATCGGATACATAATAGAAATATCCGGATAATAACGGACAGCCAATCTGCGATCAAGTCCTTGCAGGTGTGTACTCCACATCATTCCTTATCCAAGAATGTCGCACAGTTCTGGATAAACTTGCGCAGCACTCATTCATCACACTATATTGGGTGCGTGGACACGGGACTAATTCAGGCAATCTAGTTGCGGATAACCTGGCAACTACTCCTTACTCGGAGTAGACGGTATTGACAATCTCTGTGGGCTCATTCTATCGTCCTGCTGGAGATGTTTCGATACTGCTTTTCTCAATTCAGATCAGGACAGATGGCGCAATGAGCCTACCTACGTTTTATCGAGAACCTTTTCGCCTCGCCTAAATATCAACAGAACCAAAACCTCATTAGTTTCACCAGGAAGCACCTGAGGAATCTCTTGGCCACACTAACCGGCCACTGCACTTTTGGAACCCACGCTAAACGTATGGGTCTATGGTATAATGATTACTGCTACAGTTGCAATGATGAAGAAAAGGAGGAAAGCATTTCACATGTTCTCTGCGTCTGCCCCGCTTTGGAGGATATCCGTCTGCGCTTGCTTGGTAGAATATCCATCAATAGCCTGTCCGAGTTATCGGAAATAGGACTCAGAAACCTATGTCTGCACATTAGGAGCAGCGGCTGGCATGGTCGTTAACCCTCCTCTATGGCATGTGTATGTACTGGACCCTGACCCACTGACCCACTTCTCTTCTCTGTTATTCTCTCTTACTCTAAAGAAACTTGCCATCTATGTCCTCCCTTTATTCCCTATCCCCCCTTATTCTCCTACTTTCAACTTACAGGTAGCACAAAGGGATCATCGTATTGGACCCAAGTTAGCTAGGCCACTAAATTTTTCATTTCTTCACCAGCAGCCTGCTAACCTAACCTACTACGATAAAGCTGGACAACACTTGTGAACATATCAATAAAATCTGAACGTGTCTAGGCACCCAAATAGCTTATATAGACCACTGAAAGAGTTCGATATAAGTCTAGTCAACACCAAATAGACTTCTTACTGTTGCACAGTGTTATAAATGTATAAAATTTATTTTTAAGTTGATGTTGCGTTATTATCTCATAAATAATAAATTTGATTCGCTACTCTTCTCTTTGATAAATAAATGAATTTATGTGGGAATTAATACGACAAGATCGCATGTTAAACATCTCACTTTAATTCGTATTTTTCTAAGACAGTTTTAAATTTCAATTCGAATTAGTTACACTCAGTTACTGATGATTTTGTTTTTTCAAAGTGTTGTAAGTTTTTAGTTTAAAATTTATGTGAGAAGTTTAATTTACAAAACTGTGAATTTTGTTTCTGTATTATTTTCGTAGAGAAATCAAAGCAGTTTGCTATACCGCAAAGTTCAATAAGTTGGCCTAAAATGTCCTAATAAGAACTGAAACGCAGAGAAATTTAGCCCAATTCTAAATATTACCCGGGAAATAATTTTTTTTTTTTTAAATTTATTTCTGAAAATAAAATCAACCTGTCTTAAACATATTTAGTTAAAAATTTAAATTTTAGGAATAACTTTAAACTTTCGAAGTGTTTGTGTTGGTTGTCATAAATTTGGAATTATCAAAAAATAATTTTGTGCAAAAAAGTTTGCTTGTTGTTGGTTAAGCACGTCTAGATACATTAAGTTGCTGCTTAAGCAACTCATCAGTAGACTTCCAGTATATTTCAAAAAAGCCTACAAAACCCCAAATGCTTATAGAGAAACTCCTAATAAATTATTGAAAATTGACATTTGATTAACCAAGAAAACAATGCTGCCACCTGATAAATATGCCTTGATGACAGATGTTGCTTTTCATTGCAAATTATTACTCATTTTTCGCATAAACCCTTATTAAAATTATTAAAGCTTGAAAATACATATAAAGTCATGTTTTAAATGTAACCATAATTTATAAACACTATTCCTTATACGTACATATATGTATCTACTCATAAACATTTGCCTGGAGTGCCCCTACCCTAATATTTATTAAGAAAGTATTTTTATATGTTAAGTAGATTTTTTCTTTTCTTACAATTTTCTTTTTTTTTTTTTTCATTGTAAATATTATAATTTAAAATCCCTATTCAAGTTAAAACATGCGTTAAGAATTATTTCCTTTTTGACTAAAAAATCCTTTAGCAAAATCTTTAGAAAAAAATGGCAGCTATATTTATAAAGGATTTTTATAAAGTCCTTTTTTAATAAAAAAAAACAGGAATCATAAATTTTAGTTTTTTTATTTGCAAAAATAAATGGCATGTGCTTGTCTAATATTTTCATAAATGGCCTTTAAAGTGACCTCTTTTTTCTATTTGTTTCTTCTTTTTGTCCTTTTAAAATATAAAATATTAATGAAGACAAAAGGACAACTCACATGTATGGGCATGAATGTTGGCATACGGACATGAGCATTATTAAAGGATTTTAAGGAACTTAAGTGTATATGGTAGTTATTTATTTGCACAAGCAGTTTGCTTTTCTTCTAAATGTTATAGTTTTGCATATATGTACGTATTTGATTTTTCTGTTTTTTTTTCATACTCGTATATTTCTTACGTTGCCATATTGAAGTATATCACAGTTGGTCATGTAGTCCTAGACGGTATTTTCATCAAGATGAAATGTAATTTCTAGTCTATGTAATACAAATGGACTTTCAAACTGCATTCTGCTTTGTTGTAACATGAGCGAACTTGCCTTTAAATGTAATCCTTGAAATTGTTGCAATATATTTTTCTCAAACTTATCGAAATTTTCTGCAATTAGCAAAGAACAGTAAACTACTCATCTAAAAAATTTGCCTTCCCAACGAACTGTATTCAAAAATTATGAAAAATCTTTTATGAAGTCATTTGATACAAGTTCGATAATAACAATAATAAAAATAATTTCAATACTCTTAAATGAAATATTAGCAGAATTCACGGTTGGCTTTATATCTTGTAGCTTTGGTAAATTGTTGTTGCTTTGCTTTAAATTTAACAAAATTTACCAGAACTACAATATGTAAAAGATCTACAAGGCCAACCGTGAATTCCACTATTACCTATAAAGAACAACGTGTTACACAACTACATGTAGTGTGTCGTGCTTTCATGGAAGGTGCAGAATTTTACTGGCACCATCAGGTTTCGTTCAATGAAATTATGTTAATGGCAACTTAACTAACAACAATAATAACAATGTGAAACAGTGAAAAATACACACGGTTTTGACAGCATAGGTCAGATAGTATCGAGAGTAGGGTGATCGATTATTCGACTTTTTCTAGAAACTGGTTTTCGAATAGTTCGATTATTTGAAACTGTGAAAAACCCGATTTAGGTTTTTACAATTCAGGAAAAACCGGTCAACCGGGTATTTTAAATAAGAAAATAATTATACAAAAGCTTTAATTTTAAATCCCTTTATTAAAAAAAAAGAGTTAACAGTTCATGTAAATAACTACTATAAAACAATACAAAAATTAAAGGTAAAACATAAAAATTAACTTCATATACTTCTTATGTATAGTACATAAATATGTATATATAATATACAATTGAGGAATATACTCTACATACAGCCATAATTTTTAGGGTTTGTGGAAACTTGAGAAGAAATTCAAAATATTAATTATGCCAATATTAAGGGTGCTAATAAATATGTTTATACAAAAAATAAAAAATAATTATAATAGCACCTACAGTAGCAAAAATATTCAAAATACATAGGAAAAAAGTCTACATACAGACATGAAAAAATACGTGCAAAATGTGTGATGTCGTCAACTTGTTTGAAAATTCTGTGATTTCCGGTACCAAGCCGTCAACAAATGGCATCCAAATATGGTCTAATATCTTGTTGTTATTGTAATTGTTTTTTAATTTATTATTTTTTGTATAAACAGATATATTAGCAACCTAAATATTGGCATAATTAATTGTTTTAATTTCTTCCCAAGTTTTCTCAAACCCCAAAAATTATGGGTTTATGTAGAGTTTATTCCTTAATGGTATATATGTACATATGAATATATGGACAAGGTGGATGGATATCTACCTCTATATAAAATATGAAGCAAAATGTCAACAAAACTAAAAAACACTTTTTGCAACTGTGTTTTGACATCCATTGCACACCATAACACCAATTAAATTCGCCTCTGCTATCACCTCATAAAATAATTTCGCTTTAATTTTTATGTTTCAGCAAGTGTCGCCATGCTCAAAATATTATTAGAACTTTTGTACTGGAAAAAAATACTTAGGATAACAAAAATTAAAAATTTTAAAAACCCCCGATTTTTTAAGAAAAGATGTTATATCTTCTAAAGGGCTGGACCGATTTTCTTTAAACATACCTAAGAACACTCTCGATCAAGTCACCTTTCAAGCATAAAAGACTAATTTAAAATTGTTCAGCCGTATGGTATGTACGAGTACAGACACACAGATACACAGACACACACTACAAACTTATAACGCCCCTTTTTTGGTCGGGGGTTAAAAATCAACAGATCACGTTGGTCTAAGTTTTAACATAGTAAAAACTAATTTTTTTGCAAAATGTAACAATCGAAAAGTATTTGACTCAGCCGGTTTTTAAATTGTAAAAAAACCGGACTATTCGACATTCGAAAAATCAACATTTTGAAAAAACCGACAACCGTATTGTGAAAAAACCGGGTTGAAAAACCGAGTCTATCACCCTAATCGAGAGCCTATATTCAAAACACGTCAACCATAAAAAGCTAACTATTCAGTAGAGCGAAGAAACTAGTTAATTCGCTCAATATTGTAAAAATAAATGATGTGCCTTCCATAATATAGTTTAAATATACTTACTAATTTATATGTCTGAAAAAAATATTTTATTTTGCACTGGTTTGCGTATTTTTATGAGATAGTATATTTTTTATTTGATCAAAAAACAAATACATATTTTTTTTAGAGTTAGCATATTTTGTCGGAAAAATATGATATTTTTTTTAATATATTTATTTTTTAATCAATTTGTGATTTTTTTTTAATCAATACTAGATATAAGAAATGAAAAGTTACAAGAAAAAACTTAAAATACCATAAAAAAAATAGCTTAAGCCTGACTGAAAGCCTCTTCCATCTCGAGGTGGTCAGCTTTAGCACTCTCTAACTCACTCTTTAGTGTAACAGGGTCACTCTAAATTATCAATTTCGAAAGCTTATGTCATAGTCTATAATCGGTCCATATATAAATGTTTCTATTCGACTAACAGTTTAAAAGTTATAAATACATACATTAACAATTTTTTTTTATCGGAACCCCTCTGTACTAATATATTAAAAGTGACCATATCTCAAAAACTAGCCATATGATATCAAAATCCTTACCAGAAACCTTTTCAGTATGGCAAAGGCAATAAGATACGAGGTAGATTTATAATAAATTACTAATTTTTTAAAAATATTGGAAATTTACATGGGAGTTAGCATTTATTTTCCCACAAAAAATTATACTTTGAGATAGCAGAATAAGAAAAATTGATATAAAACGGGAAAAAAATAATTTTTTTGATTCGAAATTTATACTACAGATGAATATTGCATAGGGGAGCTATTTGCCATCGGAAACTCATTTTGACCAAATTTGAGATGACGTGTTTTGAATATAGGCTCTCGGTATGTACTACCAAAGGCTAATAAAGCTCTATACTCAATTTGGAGAATTTGGGGGCCAATTTTTTTTTTATCGGCCTCAAAAGATTTCGAATTTCAGTGCGCTCTCAAAAAAATGGTGTCATCAGTTTTTGGTCAACAGCTAATTCAGGCTTGGTGATAACTTTTAACTATATGTGACAGCCCATAGAGAAAGGGACCTAAGGGTAAAAACAAGTCAATTTTCATTTTTTTTTTTTTGATGTGGACAACATCTGAGCATCGAATGAGAACGATCTTATGCCCCAAAAGTGTTCCCTCCCAGAGATATGCGAGTTTTATGATGTGATGGTACACCAAAGATACACGTATTTAAATCTTTAAAAATGGCTCTCCTGAACAAAACCGGTTTTTACCTTTAGGTCCCTTTCTATTTTGCGCGTCACATACATATATGACAATAATGTAGAGTTCACTCAATAAATTTTATTAAAATTTTATGCCATAAGCCTGGTACTCTGTTCAGAATTTCGTGCGAAATGCTGTCAAACTGCATATAAAAGTATTTGGTATGAAATATTTGCGAAATAAATTCGCAAAAGTAGTACTCTGTTCTTGTTGTGAAAAACACGTAAAATCATGTCTTTCCATGCAAAATTAGTCTGGCATCATTTTAGTTTAGCTGCGAAACAACATGAGCAGTGCTTTTTTCGCACGGAATTTTAACAATGTTGCATACTTTCAAGCAATAAAAGCGAGAAATTTATAAAAAAAAACCGCGAGTTGGGCTACATTTAGTACATGAAAATTTTTCACAACTTTGAACAGAGTACCAGCCTATACACATTTATTTCTTCGTGCACATTCTTTTTTTTGCAAAAATAATGAAATAAAAATTTTCAACTTTTTTCAGAATAGCTAACAGGGACTCATAATTTTTTGCTAACAATATTTGACAAAATAAAATACGGTAAAGCTGGGCAAATTTTGTGAACTTATCAATATATTTATTCTTCGTATGAAAATCTTATTGTAGGAAAGAAAGCTGAGAGCATTTCATTTCCACTTTGCCCGAAGTTCGCATCAACGCTGATGTCTTTTGCAGACATGGCCAACAGTGATATGTTATATTTATATATTTGAATATATGTACATGTATGAATGTTAATCATGATACAATAATATAAAGGTACAACCACATTTGACTTACAAAATTAATTATGACTTTTTCCCGATTATTTGATTACTGTTCTTTTTTTTTTTTTTGTAAACAGAGAGGAGAACGTTGCCACACACATATAATGGCAACTTTCATTTAGGAATGCTTTTTGAAATGTGTAATTTGAGTTAAAAAATTATAGTTTAATCCACACATTTTTTAAATGCTGTATTTATTGGACATGAGGATAACGAAATCTGTGTGTAATATAATCTCGAAAAGTTGGCAAATGTTTGATTTATTATTTATTTCACCACATAATAAAAAAAAAATGTCATGGCTAGGCATGCAACATCAGTCTTAAAAACATCATATTTTTGTTAAAGCAGCATAACAGCAAAATTTAAAATTACTGAAAACTGTTAGGAAGCAGAATACTTGAAAAAACACGCTTGTATGGCGAACATTGCAAAAATACACTCGAGAAGTTGCAAAATCGGAAAAAGGGCGTAAAATTTATTAGAAATCGCTAAAACTGTTGAACAGAAAATTAACTCGGAAATAACGCGGAAAAATCTCAAGTTCGCGAAAAATTTCTAAGTGTATTGAAGAATAATTTCCACTGCAAAGAATAACAAAAAAAAACTCCCAGAAAACCAGATAAATCGCAAAAAAAATTCCTAACATCTAGTAAAAGTTTTTGTATAATTTTCATTTCGAAATGAAACTACAATGGACATAAATAAACATGCAAACATTTGGTCATCGTTCGACGACGTAAGAAATAAACTATCTCCAGTTAGTTACACAGGGAAACTTTCGTCCAACGTACTGATTGTGTGTATTTTCATATACGCAAAAGTGTTTTTATATTTTACGAAGAATATTCGTCGTTGGTTTCAGCTGTGTCTACAGCAGCTTCGTCCAAACACACAAAAGCTTTGAAAGCTCTTGAATTTTTTCTTGTTTATTTTCAAAATAAGAGCATGCATTGCTGTCGTCAAGATTTTATTGGCTGATGTGATCTATTCTGCTCCTGCCGGTGTGAAAGCACAAAACCTCCTTTCTAAAAGTTTGCACATTTTGCATATGCCTTGGACGTACCTGATGTAAGGCAATAAATAATACAGAGGAGCATGAACACGAAGTCCCGCCTATGATTCCGAAGTGGAGCAGATGCTCTTCAGTTAGGAATTTCCTTGCAGCTGTTCATTTCCTTGCTGTTCTATCTTTGCTGCTGCCGCTCTTGGTGCTGCTGTATTTTTTTATTGCTGATTTTTATAATGAAAAAATTTAAATATTTTTCAATATTTTTAATTAAATAAACAACAAAGTCAAACAATTAATCAAAAACTCGGATTTCATAAACTTATAAGGTAACATTAACTTTGAGAGTAAAAAATAATCGGGACAAACGTCAGAAGATTAATATGGCGACGAAAAGAGAGAACGGTTTTACCTTTATATTATTGTATCATGATGTTAATGTTGATATTTACCCAGTTGACCAAGACTTTCGTTATTAATATCGATTGCGAATATATCTGGAACATTTATCGAGTAAAACTATCGAGAGTTACACTCAAAAATTAATCGAAGAAAGTTCAGCTGTAGCTCAGTTTTGTCCCAAAAATATTCGATTTCGAAGTTTCGCTAGCAATATTAAAAGTGCGAGAATATGGAACTAGTTACGATATCGTAAAAAGGCAGCAGAAAAAATAAAAAAGTAATTTTATTTTTTTATTATGTATTTTAACTTATTTATTTGATTTATTTATTTTTATACCTTAACTTCGATGCAGGATTTGAATATGGTACCTCCATTCTAACAGACTAGAAAACACACATCCACTAGGCTATCGCAGCAAAAAATTTTTCTGTTCAATTATTGCACATATGTAAGGCTGAGTTTACATCTGGCATTTCTTGTGTGTCATTTGCACAAAAAAGCGTAACCAACTAATTACTAATGAAAAAATGTTTGATTCAGACATATATTTATTGATTTAAACAATTTCCAATCATGTTGGACTCTATAGAATTGTCTATTAGTTATGTATGAAACTGTTTAACTTAATAAATACGTGTCTGAATCAAACTGTTTTTCATTAGTAATTAGTGGTTACGCTTTTTTTCGCTTGTGTGGCACATGACACACAGATGTAAACCCGGCCTAAGTATGTGTTCTTATTTTTTTTTTAACTTACAGTGCTGTCATATCTCGAACTTAGTACCTCTAGACTAACAGGCTAGCACACTTCCACTCAGCTACCGTCACACATTCGAAAAACTGTTGAGAGAAGTTCGAAGATTTAGCGAACATACGAATTTTTTTCAATTTGCGAACAAATATCGAATAATTTTGTTTCGAAATTTCTTCGTTTTAGTGAGCATTCGTTTTTATAGAATTGCAGGTCAAGTGGGTTACGTATGGATATATATACATATATGGATTTGTCAGACGCTAAAAGACCTAACTCCACTTTTCGAAAATTTCTCAATTTTGCTAAATTACTATCTAATTAGTTGTGAACTCTATGGAAATTATTTTGTTCTTGTATTATTTGAATATTTTCCATTAAAAACATGAAAAATCGGCTTTGAATCTTATTTGAATTCTTTCAAATACAATAAGTTTGTAAAATGTTTGAAAACAATACAATTTTCAGTTATCGAACGAAGAGTGATTTTCACTAATAATTCACTTTGCTATATTAGTTTAAGGAACTAAAAGGATAGACAACAAAAAAAAAAAAAAAGCTTTAAATACGTAAAGGACATTAAAAGAAAAGTGCGCTGTTATACTTCTGTTAACTTTTTAAAGGAAAAAGTATATACAAAAAAGGTTGTGATAAAACAATTAACTAATTTAAAAAAAAGTGTGCTGTGATACTATATTAAACTTTTCTATAAAAAAGTGTGCTGTGTTATTACCGTCAAATTTTCTATAAGAAAAGTGCGCTGTGATAATACAGTCAACTTTTCTATAAAACAAGTGTGCTGTCATACAACTGTCAACTTTTCTATAAGGAAAGTGTGCTGTGATACTATAGTCAACTTTTCTATAAGAAAAGTATGCTGCGATATTACAGTTAATTTTTCTATAAGAAAAGTGTGCTGTGACACTACAGTCAACTTATCTATAAAACAAATGTGATGTGATGCAACAGTCAAGTTTTCTATAAGAAAAGTGGGCTGTGACACTACAGTCAACTTATCTATAAAACAAGTGTGCTGTGATACTACAGTCAACTTTTCTGTAAGAAAAGTGCGCTGTGATAATATAGTAAACTTTTCTATAAGAAAAGTGTGCTGTGATATTACAGATAATTTTTCTATAAGAAAAGTGTGCTGTGATATTACAGTTAATTTTTCTATAACAAAAGTGTGATGTTATACTACAGTCAACTTTTCTATAAGACAAGTGTGCTGTGATACTGCCGTCAACTTTTCTGTAAGACAAGTGTGTTGTTATACTACTGTCTAGTTTTCTATAAGACAAGTGTGCTCTAATACTACAGTCAACTTTTCTATAAAAGGTGTGCTGTGGTAAAGACAGTCAACTTTTCCATAAGAAAAATGTATGGCATTACTAATAAGTGTACTGTGCTGCTGCAGTAGACTTATTTTCTGAGCAAGGACATGTGATAAAGCGATACCGGTGCGTTGATACCTGATATGCTATTTCTTAGCTTAGCCTTACCTTCAGTTCCTTATAATTAGAAAGAAAATATGCAAAAAAATATGTACATATGTATGTGTGTCAGTTTTCCATTTAATTGGTGTCTTATACGAATTGAAGATTTCTTTTTATTAAAAATAATCAAAAATACATTAACACCAGATATTTACCGCACTTCAGCATTTCGAAATCCGTTTAGTGAAATTCACTCCCAAATGCTTTTAACCACCAGTTCTGAATATTTAATTTTGAATATTTTATACACACACTCATATTGAAAATATCAATTTTAGAGTTAAACGCTTACAATTAAACGCACAATAATTTTCATTGGGACCAGTCCTAAATAATAAAAAAAAGTTATGGTCGATATGTATGCGTACAGCCAAAGAATTCATTTCCCAAAACAGTAGCATAAAATTATATTATACTTTAGAAACTAACAAACTGACTTGTATTATTATTTTTTTATAATAAATCGTTTGCCCCTTGAACTCCACTCACCCACTCCCTTTTAGCTGTTATTAGTAAAATGTCATTTTATACTAAATAACAAATAATTACTGCTACCCTTTTTTCGTGTTTGTGCTTGCTTTTTACTAAATTTCTTTCATGTTTTTCATTGTGTGTAGTTCCTTTTTTTTACGAGAAAAAAAGTAATAATAAATAAATGAAACAGGAAAATAATAAAAACTCAAGAAAGAGGTTAAATGTGTGTGTGCGTTTTTTTTTTTTCGTTGAAAATAAGAAAGTTTTCAATGAACCCCTTCAAACACACTGAACTTCGCGTGTTTAATCCTTATTTGCTCTATTACAGTTCAATTTTAATTGCCACCCCCACAGCTGCTTTTTTTTCTTTCTTAATTTGTTTCCTTTCGTTTTTTTTTTATATGGATGTTTGGAGGCACGCAAAGTTTAAAAAGTGTTAAGCGCTACTCGACATGCATTTTTGCTGTCCAGTTTTCCGTGTCGTAAAAGTTGATAGGCGTGTCCTTTTACCCCTAATTCCCTCCACAACCAATTTGGTGGCCATTTAATTGTTATTGGCGTTATTTTTTTATTTTTATTTAGGTGGTTAAATTAAGAGTGAAAGTGTTTGTTTTTGGCTAGAAATTGGAAAATTTAAATAAAACAAATTTTTATTTTTTTTAATTTGCTTGGGAATATATGGAGCTGTCATGGGACAACATATCGTGACATACACAGAGAAAAAACTGCTTCATAGAATAAATAAGATTTTCTCTATGAAACGTTTTTAGGCTAAGGGGTATCCC
Source organism: Tachina grossa (assembly GCA_949987645.1). Taxonomy (NCBI): domain Eukaryota; kingdom Metazoa; phylum Arthropoda; class Insecta; order Diptera; family Tachinidae; genus Tachina; species Tachina grossa. The sequence continues at coordinate 134,399,405 of OX465278.1, read as the reverse complement.
AGCAGAAAGAAGCGAAGATTTTTTCATAGAGATTCCTTATTGTTTTTATGTGGTAAATCTCATTAATTTTATCAAGAAGAAAACCACATAAAATCAAGAAGAAATCTTATTATTCACAACTTTTTTTACTTAATTTCCGTTATTTTTGGCACCAAAAAAATAATCCATAGAGAAAAACTTCTTGATTCTATTAGGTTTTCTTATAAATTGTAAACTATAGGGATTTCTTATTGATTTTATTAGCTTGCCTTATTGATTTTTTTAGAAAGGTTTTCTTCTTGATTTTATTAGGCTATCTTATTGATTTTTTCAATAAGGTTTTCTTCTTGATTTTATTAGGTTCCTATATGATTATGTGTAAAGCATCTTATTGATTTTTTTAATACGGAAATCTTCTTGATTGAGGTGTCTTGTTATTTCATATCTATAAATAGACACAGACAATTTTTTTTCATGATCTTTTTTCGTTTTTGTGTAAGCATGTTTGCAAAATTATTTCAATGGTTATTCAGACTGCTTGTTAGCATATTGGTTAGAGTGTTCGTCTATCAGTCAGAAGTTTGCTGGTTTAATACTTGTCAGACTTGTCATACATATTATTATGTTTGTCACCATACATACATAATAATATGTATGTATGGTGAGTTAATTAATTAAGAATACAATATAATATGTATGTATGTATGTACATAAGTATGTATAGTATAAATAAATAACATTACATATACTACATACATACATACATAAGTATATGGTATAGAATTTAAATGAAAATACATAAGCAAAGCACAAAGAATATAGACATAATTTTTTTATGAGGTTGTCTCATAAAATCAAGAAGAAAACCTTATTAAAAAAATCAATAAGATAACCTCATAAAAACTACAAGATTTCTTCTTGATTTTTTCAAAAAGGTTTTCTCTATGAAATTAATAAAATTTCCTTATTGAAAAAAAACCATAGAGATTTCTTGTTAATTTTGTTCTATTTTATGAGGTATTTATTAGGCTCTGTTTTCTTCCTTATCGATTATATCCTATGCATGCATATATCCTATTCTATGCATGCATATATCGTGCCATAATCGTAAAAAAAAGCTTAAGCGACATAATCTTCAAAGTTTATTTTTTGACGAAAATCGATTATTCACAATCGCGAGTAATCGATTTTCGTTAGAAGGGAAGTTCAAAAAAATGTTGCTTAAGCCTTTTTTCGCAGTTATGGGTCGATATTTAAATGATATACAACAATCTTCACCGAAAAAAAAATTCTTTGCTAACGAAATTACTAAACATTAAAGTTTTAAAAAGTTTATCTTGTTAAATTCATTTATTTGATTAAAAAAACGGCCGTTAGTTATAAAAATGTTGTAAGTATCTTTTTTTTGTCATTAAACCATATGGGTATAAAATTTCAAATAAACTAAGTACATCAAAATACACACGCATACATACACACACATAAACACATGCCTAAATAGTTATAGCTATAAACCCTGAAGCGCATAGAAGGACCACCAACATCCACCCTCACAATTTACCCTTTGATTGTTTATGTGCAAACAATACATACATAAACGCACGACATGGACATAAACACATATGTATGTATGTATGTACATATGTACATTCTCGTTTAGTAAATACAAAATATATATGTATGTCTGTACGTAAATGCACACATGTATTTATTTATTTTATTTTTATGTATATTTATGTAATTTAATGCCCTTCATGTGGGTTAAAAATATACTACCACAAACATACACACGCACGTACACGCACACGCAGACACACACACTCAAACTCAAACATAAAATTATTGTTAATAAAACTCAGTGTGTGCAATAGTGATGAGCGATAGCGTGATTTATTAATAATGTTGCTCCTTGTAAACGTGATTTCTAAATCGCTGTTCTTTTAAACTGTGACTGTGATCACAGTTTAGCAGTATTTTGTTTGTAGCATTTCTGATATTTTGCGAAAATCTAATAAGAAGAGCAGCAGTGAAATTAAACAGTGACTGTGATCACGGTTTAACACATTTCACCTCTTCTGCTTTAAAAGTATTTATTAGTATTGGTGTTTTGATAAATACTAATAAGAAGAGCGGCAAAAACAAGCAATTGCCAATCAATAGCGTTGTCAACTTGGTGCGTTTCGCACCATTTTAGGTGCTTTTTGAAATTTTTTGTGCGAAAAATTCCTTAGTTGGTGCGTGGTGCGCTTTTTTTAAACTTCGGTGCGTTTTTTAATTTTTGGTGGCACCAACGCAAATTTAACACAACATTGGGTTAAAACCGGAAAATTCTTATTGTGAAACTTATCAACTTGCTGATAATGTTAATTACCATATTAATACTAATGATGTTTAAAAAATATCACAATTTGAAATAAAATCTGTTGTATGGTCCGATGATAGCAATAATGATGAAAATATTGGCTTTATTTATTTGGAATAATTAATTTTTGTTCTCTTTTTAAAAAGTTTTGAACAGAATTTATAAAATTTATGTAAAAAAAATGTATCATCTTGTACAAGTGAATATAAACATATTCACCCTTATTCTATTTGGCGTCGGCAACATCGTCGTCAATTTTGAAACAACATCAATATAACACAATATCAATGCTAATTTTGTATTCCTTAACAGTGTTATGACGACGTTGCCTGTTTATCGATAAGTACAATACACATATCCAATATTTGAGTCAGCTGATTCATTTTGTTTACTATTTTTGGTAAAAGTATTTTTGTATAAGTAAAAGCTTTGTAAATAAATTAAAATAAAATGTTTTTCTTTCCTATTGGGACGTTGAAAATAAAAAAATTTAATAGTGAAAATAAGATTTCTCAGACAAAATTCATGCATTTGCCAGTTACCCAAGGAAAAGTAAGTGATAAATTCCGTCATGTTTTTGAAAAATAATGAGTAATGTTCATCCTTTAATATTTTCAAGTTATTTTCGGCTGAACAAAACATCATTTAGGCAAGTATTGGACAAAATACATATAGCCTATTTTTTGAAACAAAAGGGATCAGATCAACGTTTATTGGAGATTGGAGCTTCCTCCAAAGGAGTTCAGTGCTAATTGTTTATATATTCCACCTCCAGTTGCTTCACACTCAGTACTGTTTGCAGCCTTTTTTTAATTTAAACCTCAAGTCCCCACTGTACCTTGAAATAATTGGGAACATTACCTCTGCGGAATCCACTAGAAAAATACGGACTTTTTTCAACTCTTCCACAAGCTTTTCAAATTGGTTGGGGATAGTCATTTTAATTTCGTCCATATATTTTTCACTTTTTTAAAGAAATTTTTTTAAATAAATACGTACATTTTTATATCTACTTTGGTATTTCTTATATTTCACTTTTTTAACATTTAAATTATTTTTCAAATTCGTTGAGGCATGCACACAACAGAACACGACATCAAAAACACTGACGACAAAATGAACGGCAACATCAACATCAATTCTTCTTACAGAATACCAAACATTTGCTGACAGTCTTCGATAAATGGCAATACTATCTACAGGAATACCGATTTGCCAAAAACCATTAAAAACGACATCGTCTTATGTTGCCGACGCCAAATAGAATAAGGGTGATTTATGTGCCCTTAATTATGAAAGTTGTATGAGTCATATATTTCTTTGGTCTAGATATTTAGTACATTACATTTGAACAAATCCAAAAATATTTCTGGAATTTATGCAGCAGTTTAATTTATAGTTACTAGTATAACTTTATTTTACTATATCGAATCAAAAATGCGTATGACTTAGACCACTTTCATAATTAAGGGCACATGTATACCATGTATGTACGAATTCGTTTAGTACATACGTATATTGTAAAAGGCTATTTATTTTAATTGTGATATTTTTAATATAGATACATTAAACTTCTGATGAAAGAGATTTAAAAATATTTGAATAAAATTATACATACTGAACTTTTATTAGTTTTGAATGCTTACTATTTATTAATAGTTGATCTCTTTAAAAATTTTTGTACAGAATTTATGAAATTAAAAAAAAATATAAAAAAATCAAACAAATTTGTTTAGTTTTTTTTAGGTTTACCCTTTTAACTTTGAACTGTAAAAACCTGTTTTAGGGCCAATTTCACCAAATCTATTTAAATATCAATTCATATTTAAATGTCGATTTTCATGAATTTTTGTATGAAAAAATTACTTTTGAATACGAGTTGATATTTAAATAAGTTGGTGAAATAGGCTCTTAGTGTTAAATTTTTAATACAATAATATAACAAAAAATTAAAAATTTTAAAAACTCCCGACTTTTTTCAGAAAAGATGTTATATCTTCTAAACGGCTGGACCGATTTTCTTCAAACATAGCTAAGAACCCTCTCGATCAAGTCATCTTTCAAACAGAAAAAACTAAATGAAAATCGGTCCAGCTATTTGGCCTGTACGTGGACACGGACAGACACACAGATACACAGACACACACTACAAACTTATAACACCCCTTTTTTTAGTCGGGGGTTAAAAAATATAATATTATACTTTTTATGCAAAATCAATTCAATAAACATTTTAAACTAAAGAAATCTTGGTGCGTTTTTTGTAAATGGCGCGATTTTTTCTCCATTTTGGTGCGTTTTGAAATTTCAAAGTTGACAACGCTGCCAAACGCCGTTCAAATATTGAGAATAAATAAAAAAAGATATAAGAGGCAGAGAGACAATAAAATTGCAAATATAAAAATGTGAGATGTACATAGTTGCCAGAAAAGATGATTTGACACGATTTGACGATTTTTTTCTTGACAAAAGCTGAAGGCATAAAAAAATTAATGTGGTAGCTTTATTTACTGTAAAGTAAGCATGCAAGAACAGTTTGTATTAGTGTCCTGCACAAGACTATTTATAAGACCTTTCAAGACATGAGAGATTTTTTCAAATGCTTTACTACAGCGAAATATTCTAAGAGAATCGCTAAGCAACACTGTTGGCAAGTAATTTTTTTCGGTGGTTTGTCTTGCCAACAGTGTTGTTTAGCGATTCTTTTAGAATATTTCGCTGTAGTAAAGCATTGGAAAAAATCTCTCATGTCTTGAAAAGTCTTATAAATACTCTTGTGCAGGACACTAGTTTGTATGAAAGAAATATATTTCCAAAACCTGTTACTTGATAAATTCAGTCACATTTGTGATTTGTGATTTTTCAATCGCTGTGAAAAAGTAACAGGTTTCTAAATATCGCTCAACTCTAGTGTGCAAGTAAGGTTTTATCAAAATTAAGGACATTGTATATTTTTATGAAATCCTTTCTCTTTTCTATATATGTACATATGTACTCGTATGTAAGTATGTATTAGGTATAAACACACACATGCACACACTTTTTGTATACATATAAAATAACATATCAAACAAATTTGAAAGTCATTTATAAAATTATATTTGGTAACCGTAAAAATGTTAAAATTATAACCCACACACATGTACTCGTATTTCAACTTTCTTTGCGTTTATGTTTTCTATGCACAAGAGATTTTAAGACTTTGCAGAGTGAGTGAATTTTTTGTGACTGTGTATGTGCGGCTGTGTTTGTGTTAAAAGTTTGTTAATGCGTATTCTCTTGTAGCCTGAAGTTTGACTGTAGGAAAATATATGTATATATACTTCCACAATTACATACATATGTGCATACATACATTCATGCAGCTCATCTATCAAATTCGTAGTTACGAGTTTGATGTTCTTGTCAAAGGATAATAAAATGTCTTTATATTGGTAAGCAACGAATATGGTGGGAATTACATAATGAGGTAGAATATAGAAAAAATTTTAATATTTGATTCATATTTGCTAGTTTTACAATACATAAACTAAAACTTGCTGAACAATCAAACCCGAATCAAAATTACCTTAACCAGCCCAAAAATTTGTTTTTCAGAAACCGGTTCGCTAGTAATATTGATTTCCATGGGTGAAAGAATTTTCAAAATCGGTTTAGAGGTTTGAGCGTGAAAGCGTCTCAAACAAACAAACTAACTCGTACTTTTATAATATTAGCAAAGAATTTCAATTAAAAGATTTTATATATGAAATAAATTTTTTAACCGATTTAATTAATTTTTAATTACTCAAATTAAAGTTCCAGCGTAAGAACTTAATTGATATTAGTAATTTGTGTACTGATGAAAATTTAATTGATATTTGAATTGATATGTGACAAATTTCTGTATTTAATTTTTTCCGTAGAGTGGATACTAAACATATGTATGTGTGTATTAACGTTTTAAATGCTTACCGCCCCTGTTTTATATAAAAAATCGCTGAAATGAACAAAAAAACCAAAAGTAAACAACTCGTCAAAATAGTAAAAATCGCAACAAAACCTAAAAAAAAAATCCTCAAAACGGAGAAAAATCGCCAAGACTAAAAAACACCAACACTAAAAAATGACTAAAACTAAAAAAAAACGTAAGCAACCGACAAAATCGGCAAAAAAAAGCGCTAAAATCCAAAAAAAATATCCGCCATAAATTAGAAATCAGCAAGTCTCGAAACTCAACTCCTACACGAGATATAAGTCAAAACTTTAAATGAGGTCCATGGTCAATTTCGTATTTATTCATGTTTATAATTTAAAAAAGTTTGTTTGTTGGTTAAGGACATCTAAATGCATTTCGTTGCTGCTTAAGCAACAGCTCAGTAGACTTTAACCACAATTTGAAAAAGCTTATAAAACCCAAATGCAAATAAGTTTTTTTTAACTTTCTTTAACCTCTACAAAATCACAAACTTTCAGCTCACTAGCACACAAATGCTTGACTGCTGGGCATAATGTCTGCATTGGCAGTGTAGCTGCTTTGCTACGAAATCAAAATCAAATTTCTAATAAAAAGGATAAAGTTTCTTTTACTCTTATTTCCAGTTTGTGTCTGGACAACAGCAACAATAACACTAAATTACAAATAAAAAGGGTCGTAAAGCCTTGTTGTGGACATTAAAAAGAAGAGCTAAGAATAACATAGAAGTGTGCCAGATCCACTGAGAGAAAAGTCGCGGTAAGGATGTTTGCAATGTAATTTGAAATCTAGTGAATTTTTATATTCTTAAATTAACAGTCTGGCCCACGATGTCGACAAGAAACTTTCGATCGACAACTTATACTCAGAACAACAATAATAATTAGTGTATTGCAATCACTACAGTAAAAATTATTAATACTGTTTTCTAAGAGAAAAAATAATAAAATCTATCTTTATATATATATATATATAATTCTACTGTACGTGTGTATGTCACTGATCTCCTCCTAAACGGCTGGAGCGATTTGAATGAATTTTATTGTATACGTTTGGGTGGCGCCCTTGAGGGTTTAGATTCACAAATCAGCCCGGAAGATGGCGCTGCAGTCGGTATCTAGGTTATTTATCTATACTGAGACTACAAGAGACTAAAATGCTTTACAAAAATATTTTCCCTTACATTAATATAGTTTTCAAAGATTTTTCTCCAAGTGCAGACACACACATATACACACATACATAAAAAATTGTCTTCAATATATTATAACGTATGGGAATGAAAACGTGTTTGAACAAATAAATATGTATGTATGTATGTATGTACATACATATGTATAGAGAAAGAACTTTATTTTACAACAGTTATTCACTTGAAAACTCAATTTCATAGTCTCAATCCAAAAAAGAAGCAAAAGTAAAATATTAAAGCCCACAATAAAATTGTCCACATGATGAAATAGATCAACAGCAGCTGCAGTCAGCGTTGCCAAATGTGCAGTTTTAAATGATTTTAGCAGTTTTTAGGGTTCCGTACACCAAAGGTGGATGGAACCCTATTGTTTTCGCTACGCTGCCCGTCTGTCCGTCACACGGTATTTTCTCAGGAACCGTAAGAGCTGCGGACCTGAAATTTGGACACAGTATGTAGAACCTTGGCCGCTACAACAACAAATACATGAGAATTAAAAATTAAAGGGTGTTCCAAAACGAGCAACGAAAAATGTTAAAATCCCATGTAATATACATACAATTGTATATTGAAACTTGAAATTTGTAAAATTAGTGTATTTGTATGCAGACTACAACAATTAGCACTAAAATTTAAACAAATTAAATTTAAAGGGTGGTCCATCAGTTAATGCAATTTTTACTATGTAATTTTGACAATTTGCTATATCTTGGAAACCGTAAGAGGCAAACACTTGAAATTTTCAAAAACGGTAAAACTAAAAAAACCGAAAATTATAAAATTGCCAAACCAAAAAAAAATCGCCAAAAATTAAAAAAAAATCGCCAAAACGAAAAAAATCGCCAAAATTAAAAAAAGATTTCTAACACTAAAATAAATTGCCAAATTCGAAAAAGTCGTCAAAATGAAAAAAACGCCAAAAATCGAAAAAAAAAATCGCCAAAATGCGCAAATGTCGCCAAAACTAAAAAAAATTTAAATAAAAAAAATCGCAAAAATGAAAAAAATCGCCAAAAATAAAAAAAAATCGACAAACTGAAAAAACGCCAAAAACCGAAAAAAATCGCCAAAACAAGAAAATAAAGTGTTAAAACTAAAAAAGAGCCAAAATTTAAAAAAAAAATCGCCAAAACTGAAAAAACACAAAAACCGCCAAAACAAAAAAACAAAAACAAACAAAAAATGCCAAAACTATATATTATATAGGATGAAGTTTGTATTAAATTACATATCTACTGTTCGTACGGAACCCTTCGTGCGCGAGTCAGAGTCGCACTTTACTGAATTTATTTAAAGCATAGAACAGTTTTGCAGTTGTTTGTTTTAAAAATTAGTTTTTCTATAAATTGTGCAGTTTTTAATTTATAATTTATCTCAAGTTTGTTATTTTAGTTCCGATATCTGAAGCCATAGTTTTACGTATTTTCCTTAATATAATAATGAGGTTTATTCGTACTTTTTCAAACAGCAAGAGAGAATTCACATGAAAGTTGTGTTTTTCTTTATGGAATTTGGTTTATATTTTGGAAGTTGGGTTCATTAATATTAATACGCCTTGTCTTATTGAAAAATAAAAACAATTTTCTTCATTGAAATAATTAGATTCCTTATAGAATGAGATAAAACACAACGAAATATATACCAAATTAGAGGATAGACCCCATAAAATTTGAAGCCATACACATTTTTTTCAGAACTGTCTAATAACAATATTTTATTTTGGCTAAGCAAGTGTATTAAATAAATAAATTATTATGCATTTCAAATGAAAAAAATCTTAAAAAACAAAAGCAAACATTTGAGTTACTTTATTTATTGAATTTTGGACGCACTTACTTCTTTAGGTTGATTCGGAATTTACGTGTGTAATTTAATGCGGAATATCCCATAGTGCAACTAATTTTTAATTAATTTTTGGAGATGAAATAAAAGTATTTATTAAAAAATTTGATTTCGAGGGTTTCTTTTTATTTTTTTATAGACTTGAAAAATTGTGGCGAATATCGCAATTGTTATCTAAATCAGGTAAATATTTTGATAGATATGGTGGTCGAAAAATCTCTGAACAGTGCTCCAAAGAAAAGTTTTCCGACGCATTGAGTTTGAAATTCGCGAGAACTTGCATATTCAGTCATATTCCATTTCTTTTCCTGAGCTACATTATACAATTATTCTATTACATAATTAGTTTATCAAGCACCTTTTCATTCTTCAATATTAACCAGGACATGCAAGACTTAGACCACAGAGACATGCTGTCAATAAAAAGAAGAAGTTTCAAATTGACGAATATGTACACACAAGCACATTTTTTTTAAATTACATAAAATGAAAAAGCTCGCCATGATGTATTGCTTAAATTACTTGCAGGTAGATACATTCATACATACGTGGAAAAGTTTCTTTGTGTTTTGTATTCATACAAGATACAAGATATATCAAGAAGAAAAACAACCTCCACAAAACTCCTGTCTCCTTCCCGTTATGTTATCAATACAAAAGCCAGCAGAAATTTTACAAAAACAGCTAACAGAAAAGTTCTTAAAAAGTTGTGTGTCCTTTTTTCATTCGCTTATTTTTATCCCTTTTTAAACCTCATGTGTCTTCAAATTGCCAATTTTTTTTAATGTGAATATGCAGGGCGAACGAAAGTAAGAGTGTTTTTATTTTTGAGTTTCGTTATAAAACTTTTATATTTTTTTCAATACTTGAAAGCAGGATGTATGTACATACATACAGCAACAATTCCAAAACAAGGGCCACACATGTCATTTCTTGTTGTTGTCTAATTTTTTTTATTTTATTTTATTTTTCTTTTTTTTTGCTTAGAAATGGGTAAATAAAGTGGTAAAAGAACATGCTTGGATGCGAATGTTTGTGTTTCAGCAAAAGGACATGTGAGTGTGTGTGTGTGTGCAGTTCTGCGAGTGTGTGTGTTCATGTTTGATATGTGAATTTAACAAGACGTTAAGCATGCATGTTGCCTACAATAAGGGTTAGAAAATTGTCCAGATGACGGCACAACAAATACATACGAAGTGTTTCTTTTTTTAAGAAAAAAAAAAAAAAATTTGGGAAATAAATGTGTAAAAAAAGTTTGTCTACTTTGTTTCAGTAAAATCGAATTTTAAGCACACTTCGCTTTACGAAATTTTTAATTAGAAAGTTTAATATGAAAAACTTTTCTATAGAAATTAATATATTATGGGCCTCTAACCATAGTTTAGAATTTAGCGTAATTTTATTTATTTAATTTTATTTAATCTAAATTATTTAAATTTTATCCTAAGCAAGAATTTATGTATGTAAAGGAATAGTTTAGAATTAAGCGTAATTTTATTTATTTAATTTTATTTAATATAATTTATTTAAATTTTATCCTAAGCAACAATGTATGTATGTAAAAGACATTTAAATATTATTTAAAAAAAAATCCTTTCCCTGAAAACTTAAATTTTTGTGGTTTAAAATTAAATCGAAAATAGGCCTGGATATACTCAACAGAGTTAGAAAAAAAAATAGCCATAATTATTTGATTCTAAACATTTTTTTTATAGACACATTTACCTACAGCTTATTAGTCAAAATTTTATATTCTGCTTTATCGTGGTTGGCGTATTTCAAATACGACTACGACTGTTTGGTAATTTATTAAAGAAGACCTCAACAGTTTTTCTTTAATCTATTACCAAACAGTCGTAGTCGTTTTTGAAACACGCCAATGGCGATAAGGCAAATTATAAAACCCTTCAATGTCGGTGTGAACTATTAACTTTTATTCCTAGTCGCAGGGACATCTTTAGCATTTAATATAACTTCCTTACTTGTAGTTCATTCTATTGAAAAACAAAAATCATTTTATTTTCTTTTCTTTTTTAACATTTTTCCTTTTTTAAGGATAACAGAAAAGCTTATCTTTAAGTAATGGGCTCGTTAAAGTTACAAAAAAAAGGGTGCTTCAAAGATATCGATTTTTTTGTCTCACCACACACGTGTCTAACTAAATTAAAAAGCATTCCTTCAATTTAAAATAAATTGCAAAAAAAAAAACGTAAAAACTTTTGCGAATTTGTAAAAAAAGAAAGGTAAAAGAACAATAAATAATACTGCGCCATTTTTTCTTTTCACAACTAAAAAAAAGACCAACCCTTTAAAGTACAAGTAAATATTTTTTTTTAATAAAGCAAATGCTTAATTCTGAAAACCATTTTTGCATTAAATTACATATTTTCATTGGCTGTTGATAAAACTTTAAACAACCCTTTTGATAAAGATGATGTGTATGTAACACACACATTATTTATTAAATGGTAAAATTTAACACTTTTTGGTTTAACCCTTTCTATCACCAAAGCCCTATACTTTATGTGCATGTATGTGTTAAAGCAGCAATCCGTTGATTGGTTACTCGAATTTCAATTAAAACTCACACAGAAATAATCCAAGCAGAAAAGAAATCTTTTAAAATGTTCATCTCACATCTCGGGCACAACGAGGTAGACATTTCCTTCTGATAACTCGTCAATCTAGTCACTGAATTATTTTTAGATATGTTCTTTAGGCTGAACTCCTTCACAGTAGTATTAATAAAAAAATACGACTTAAAATCTTATTCAGTAAAACCCAATAAAAAAAAAAAAAAAAAAACAATTCACTCAACCAAATTCTCTACCTCCCTGCTTTCAATAAAACTAAAAACAAAAAACAAAAATTTAAATCAGGTGTCTACTCTGTAATTCGAAAAGATAGAAAATGGTTTTGAATTTGCGTGCTCTTAACATACAAATTCGAAAGCATTTTTTTCTTCGTTTCGAAACCCCTGATTAATTTTTGCAAGCCAGTTTGTTCTACAAATATATGATGACATCTTTTTAAAAATCTATATGCAAAGAATCCCACTTTTATGCAATGCAGAGCTAAATATATGTACACAATAACATCAGATTTGCCAAATAATTTTTAAAATTTTAAGGTGCTTATTTTTCAAGTTCCTTGAGTACCGAAACCAAAGCAAATTTTCGTTATCAATAAGCTTTGCTAAACCAAGTTTTTTCTATCGGTAGTTTTCCTCTAGAAAGTTCTTGCTATAGGTGATTTTTTCTATAAAATTTCTGCTACCAATAATTTTTTTTTACTAATTTTTTTCTTTTTCTATTCTAAACATTTTTGCAGAGCATTTTATTTAGATAAATTTCCACATGCAACATTTGCTACCAAAAAAAAAAACTTTTATAGCAAATTTTTACTATCGAAAATTTTTCGATTGCAAATTCTGTTGGTAAGAGAAGAACTTTTTATAGCTACGATAGACAAAAAAAATTCTTTTTATTTTTTTTTTGCAGAAAATTTAGAATGCATTAAAAGCAAATAAAATATTATTTATTGAAGATTTTTCAAAGGAAAATTTTCCTTCCACAAGATTTTTTTTATCAAGTTCTCAATATCGTTAAAATTTCGATTGCAAATTTTTTCTCTTCTAAATTTTTAGTAAGTATTTGTAATTTTTTCAACAATAAAAATAAGTTTTGTGTAAATTTTTTTATGCAAATTTTTATTATAAAACATTTGCTATTATTGATTTAATATAAAATTTATTGAAAATTTTCGATATAAAATGTTTGTTATTAATAAATATTTTCTAGCAAATTTTTTCTATCATTACATCGAGCCTTATTTTGGATTTAATCATAAGCGACAAAAATTAAATTTTTCAGGAGAAGGGTTTTTATAATATTCATAATATATTTTATAATATGTTTTACATACGAAAATTGTCACTTACGATAAAATTTTACATCCCATATGTTAAGATTCAATTTTGGTATTTTGATAATTTTAAACTATGGGTAGGGCCCATAAAATTTTAAATTCAATAAAAAAAAAATAAATTTTCGATAACAAGTCGCTTACGATAAAATCAAAAATAAGGCGATGGTGGCGTTGACTACAAAACCGTAGGTCCTGGGTTACATTCTTGTATCCAACAATCATTAAATAACAACACCACGTATTTTTCTGATGTGCATTAGTGTCGCTTTATGTCAGTTGTGGTAGAAAAGTTCAAGTGATTAAGGCATAGTCACTGGTCACTTGAACTATACCAACTTCAGGAGATACTAAGCCTAATGTAACATCAGAGCGCCCTCCTTCGTCGGTATTGTGTAGCAGAATCATCGGCGAAGTAAAATAACCAATAAAATTGCTACCAAACACAGCTTCAAAAACTTTAATATGCCTTATTTACACCAGAGGCGCTGCAACACTGCATTATTAGAAACGTGCAAAAAAGCAAAGTTGAAAAAGAATGAAGCTTTCCTATCCTATTCATATCTCTTGCTTCACCACCTTTCTCTATCACTATCACTTTACTAAGTCCCTATTTACAATATGCAAGTCTTATTGCTAAGCTGATTAGTTTATTAGGAGAGAGAGACGGGGGGAAAAGAAACGTTGCTGTTCCCCTCGTCTCTCTCTCTCCCTAAAACCATTGGCGTAGCTAGACATTTTTTCTGGGGGGGGGGGGCAAACACAATTTTTTTAATTAGTGTTTTTTATGGGAATTGTTAAAATTTAAGCTTAAAATTTTTTAAACGCACTAATAATCCCAAATTAATATTTTACTTATTAAGTTAAATACATATTTTTTATTAAAAATACATTGAAATTGGAAATTAAAAAAATATATTTTACTTAATAAGTAAAATATTGGTTTGGGATTATTACTGCGTTTAAAAAATTTTATACAGATTTTTTTTATTTAACATTTTTTTTATTTAAGTTAAAACATAAATTAACAGTCCAGTTTCAATAACAAAAATTAAGTTATAATTAGAACTAAAAAAAAAAAACAAAACATTCAAAACAAAAACAATATATAGACAAAAAGTAAAGTATGTATTAGAAAAAAACTAAATAATAATAATAATAATCTAATAATAATAAACTAAATAATAATAAAATTAATATTCGTTTCCAACAAGTTTATATGTTCATATGGAAAAATTATTTATGTATATACTATATTTGAATACAATATTTTGAAAAGATACAAGCAAGAAATGATTTCATTCATCATTCATAATTTCATTCCTTAATAATTTATTATTTAATTTAAAAAAAAAAATTATCTGTTAGTGCATAAATAAAAATAGAAAATTGCCATTTATTATTTAGTTACCCTTCCAATATTGAAGTTCGGAATCAATACTATATTGTTGCGATGAATGAAAATACATGCACAAATAAGTAGAAAAATATGTATGCAAGTATGTATGTATACGTGTTCAATTGAAAAAAATTTTATGTGCGTATGCATATATACATGCATACATATCGATAGTTGAGTTTTTCAGTGATTTCAATAAATTTCACACTAATACACCTCATCACAAAAATTTATTGCAATACACTTTCTATTATGTTTTACCTTCTCCTGTAAAGTTACAATTATTTGCGTTAGGGCCTTTCCATTTGAGACCAACGATATATTGACCTGTGTAAGTTGATATCCTATCAAAAATTTCGGTCATCAAAAGTACTGATACCAAAATTTGGACCTAGGAATATTTTTCACAAGTTTTCCACTAGTCTAACAAAGTTGTATATGAACATGAATAGTTTTGTTTTGTTTTCTAATAAAAATAAAACATATGTATACATGTTTAAATGTAGAAAGAGAATAAAGTCTGCAACTTCAGGAAAATCGCTGACAAATTAATCAAGCCCATAATAACATCGACGGCAGTAACTTCAAATGCTCTCTAATTATTGTTTTATTTTGTTTTGTGTTTATTTTTCTTTGTAGTTTTGTTTACAAAATGTATGAAATTTATTGAAAGTATGGTAACATTTTTGTGAGAATGAACATTGATATGTGAGAGTATAAGAAAAAACGCTCTCAAAATAAAATAGATTCTATATCACGACCGGTTTCTGCGGCTGTTTTAATCATTTAAGGTACAATTAGTAAAATCGTATCATTCTACTTTACAGCTTGCCGTATCGTTCAACTTTGTGCACAAGTTATAGAAAATGTAACAATTTGCATAGCACATTTTTTTTGCCTGGCATTAAATACGGCGTTTTTGACATTCGCTACAGAAAAATCTGTTTTCTGCAGATTCCTAGGTCAGCAGTGCTACCACCACATATTTTATAACTAGTAACATGCATTGTATATCGTACGGTTTTTGTCAGCTGACACGCAACATCACGATACGATTTTACTAATTCTACCTTTAAACAGAATACCGGCTTCAACACATTTTCCATACAAATTGACACAAAAAAACAGCCGCAGAAACCGGTCGTGAGATAGAATCTATTTTATTTTGAGATCGTTTTTTCTTATACTCTCACATATCAATGTTCATTCTCACAAAAATGTTACCATACTTTCAATAAATTTCATACATTTTGTAAACAAAACTACAAAGAAAAATAAGCACAAAAGAAAATAAAACAAAAATTAGAAAGCATTTGAAGTTACTGCCGTCGATGTTATTATGGGCTTGATTAATTTGTCAGCGATTTTCCTGAAGTTGCAGACTTTATTCTGTTTCGACATTAATTATTAAAGAGGAAATTTTGATTTGATTTGATCATTTGAAATGACGATTATTTTATATTTTATCGGGATTTCGGTGATTTTTCCATCATTTTATCTGGCAGCCCTCGATTGAACCATAAATATGCATACATACATACGTACATGTGTGTGTAGTAGTATATATAGTATATGAATATATACAAGGTATTTGCAGATCATAATTTTTCGCTATTTTTTTAATTTTACTCTAAATTAAAATTGGTGGCTATTGTTACAAACAATTTGACAGTAGAAAATCTTAAGAACACCTTAAAACAACTTGTCTTGCTACTAGACTTGGGTCGAACTCGTTCACTAGTTCATTTTTGCCACAAACCAATAATCAAACCCATGTAATTTAAATGGGTTTGATCATTGGTTTGTGGCAAAAATGAACTAGTGAACGAGTTCGACCCAAGTCTACACACATGCATTATAAATTCACATGGAGTTTACTATTTGTGATGTTTTGAAGTGCTGTAAACTTATAGTTTTTTGGGTATTTGTTATCTAATAAAAGTATGCATATTTAGCGATTATTCGAAAAGTTTGTATAAAAATTACTGGTGATTTTCATGAGTAATTTTAAAATAAATAAAAAATAGAAGTTTTTAATATTACAGGCAAAAGAATATGTTTTAAAAAGAATTTGTAATAAATCCTGGGGGGGCAAAATCAAGTGTGGGGGGGGCATTGCGCCCCCCCCGGAAAGGCCTAACTACGCCTATGCCTGAAACTAATCAGCTTAGCAATAAGACTTGCACAGTGTGATTTGGGACTAAAGCATGTTAAACACCTAGTAATAGTAGTAGGCATTCATTGCCTGAGTGTTACTTCTCTAAAAAAAAAACCAATTTTGCTAGTGTTCTTTTCAAAGCTAATAATGTTTATCTTTGCCTTTTTGATTTTTAAATCAAGTTAAAGAAATTATTTCTACAATCAAAACAGAATATTATCACACTCTCAGCAAAAGCACCTTTTACCTCAATTTCCTTTAAAATACTAGTATTTTACAAGTTAGAGGACGCCCTTTCTTATACTCTTATAATCTTTTGCAATCTTTTTTTTTTTTAAGAAAACTATAGTAAAATTTAATAAAAATTCAGCTTCAGGATTCAAATTTTTTATTCCTTTTCATTTTATTCAAAATATGCTTTTAGACAAAAATAATTAGTGCTGCGAAACGTTTTGCTAAGGATGTTGTTAATGTAGTTAAAATAAACTTGTGATTCTTGCAACAAAAAAGTATAAATATATTGCAATTATTTTAATACAAAAAAAAAAAAAAAAAAGACAACAACCAACAACATCGTTAAGGGAAATTTTTTTATAGGGTTTTCTCTTTTCAGCAACGAATTTTTTTTTTCAAACTACTACTGCCGCCATTTTTACGTCAGGTCGGCTTGTTTTGGAATCGCCTACGTATTTATTTGGCTCCTTTTAATCATTTCTTTCCTATTTACTGTAGTTTTACTTGTATCATTCATTTCCTTTAATGAATTGTTCTAGTTCTGAGACATGCAGACTAAAGCAGTCAATTAGGAACATCTTTATCGATCTCCAATAAGCGTAACAATTTACTTAATTTTCATCCTTCCCAGAATATCACAAATCAAGCCACCATTGGCATCACTAATACAAGCGTTTCTCCCTTGTTTTCTTTGTTAATACCATAATGGCACAAAACCATTTTAAAACGTTAAACTCAACAGGATTCCTTCAAAAGCACATATTTTTGTTTGCTTTATTTACAAACATTTCATATATTGAAATAATTATGACATTCAAATATAAAAACTGCTGTTGTTTATTCTTTTTTTTTTAATTGAATTGATATTTTTATTTACTCCGCTTGTTTATGGTTTAATCATTGCAATATAAAAATTCCTTTATTCTATTGTACGTTATTATATTTATTTATGGACAATTAAAATTAAAATGAAATACATACATATGTATGTACATTATATAAGTTTTATTAGGAAACGAAAACATTATTGTAAAACTTTATTGTGAATCAAACAGCGTGAGTGTCACTACAAATTGTTATTGCATCTCTAATAAGAGTGTATTTTTTTTTAATTTCACACATTAGAGCACTTTTAATTATTATTTTCCTTTTATTAATGGCGATTTCATATGGTGATAAGTATTTTGAGGATTTGATAAGTTTCATTTCTGTCAAGCATACAGTGAAGTCTTGAAAACATGGACTGAGATATATAAAACGAGGGCTCAAAACTTGTGTTTACGAACACAAACAAAATATGAAACAAGCACACATGCCTTCGACAGGACTTTAACATCAAACTAGCTGCATGATAAACGCATGCTTTACCACTGCAGCACCCACAGAATTATTTATTTTGATTTTAAATGAAATTTATTTGTGAAAATAAAATTATGACAAATAATAAATTTCTTAAAGGTTTATATTTTTTTTATTTTTATTTTTCAGTCGTTAGTTATGTGCTTTTAAGTAATACAAAAGGTATGTAGTTGATATAAGTCATTAATAATTTTTTGATACATAATAACCAGGGACAGGGGTTTCATGCAAATGCATATTTTTCCCCTTAAACCTGATAATGGCAAGAAAGAAATATCTTTACGAAACATTGAATTTGAGTGAAAATGGCATCGCTTTGTTGGTGCATATTTTTGCATATTTTGCTGAAAATTCATATTTTTGCATAATTTGGTCATAAATGCATATTTTTGTGTCATATTTTGGTATAATTAAAAGTTTTTTGTCATATTTAGTCAAAAATTCAAATTTCAAAATATATTATTAATGAAAAATTAGTAATGAAAAAGTGTTTTTTGACAAATTAATTCGCTAGCATTGTTGTAGAAGGACTTTAAATGCATAAACACGTACCAAATTTAATAAATATTGTCATTTGGTGATTTCAATATGATATTTTCTTCTATTAAAGCCGAAAGTAGTAACATTCTATATAAAAATAATTATTTAAATTTGATCTGATTATATCTATAGACGTTATAAGGATTTTTTTCAATGCAACAAAGCTTTCTAAAAACAAGTTGATAGAACTTCACGTTCGAAAAATTTTAAATAAAAATAAATAAATAACACTTTTTTTTCAATTTACGTATCGCTCCTTTACTGCAATATAAACATGTCTCAAAAAATGCCTATTTGGAGTAAATAATGCAGAAAAAATCGTTGTCATATTAAATCTTGTGTACAAATTTAATATAAAAGGCTTGTATTCGCACCTCTTCAGAAAATAAAATATTTTTATATCTCTAATTAGTTTATGTAAATTTAAAACTTTTTATTTTTTTTTTTTTTTTTTGAACAAAACTTTTTTAAAATATGTGCATATTTTATTGTTTTTAGTGCATATTTTGCGTTTTTAATGTCATATTTTAGGCGAATAAAACACCTTTTTTAAATGCATGAAGTCCTTGTCCCTGATAATAACATTCTAGTTTAAGAATGCCTGTAAAAAAATCTATTAATTCCTGCTTGCATATGTTCACGTTTTCCAGACTTCACTGTATTCACATTCTGACAGGAGGTAGACTTATTGCTTTCAATATGTTTATAAATTTAACGAAGAAATATTGTTCTTGAGTGTTATAAATATTTTATTGTTATATTGAAGCCAATTTTTAAAATGAGGCTGTAAATAACTGAATATAAATATTAGTTAAGGGCGAAAGTACGAGTAGAAAAAGGTTATCAATCAAGCCATATTGCCTTTACTATTGCAAGTGTTCAGATTATTAAAAAAATTTTTAGTCTGATGTTTTAAAAATTGGCACGCACTTGTTTAATATTTATGAACATATTGATATAAACAAAATTCGGAAGAAAGGACGAATTTCGCATAGTTCTCAATATTAAAGAAATTAAAGAAAAAATGTTTCGGCACAAGCACAAATTATTATTTTTTAACCGGCTTAAAAAAAAAAGAGAAGGTTAAGTATTCGTCTGTATTTTTTTTAACGGTGCACAGTAGGTCAAATGATCACTTTTTCTGTGCAAAAGTAATAAAAAGAAAAGTGACATTTTACTTTTTTTTCGTTGTTTTTAATTGTCATAAAGACACGTTATTTTAATTTTCGGAAAATATTAAGCACTGTCGCATATTTTTGCATCTAAGTCAATAGATTACAGTTCTTCTGAAAATAAACTTGTGAGTTCAGTAGAAATCGGTCAACTTTAAATGCGATTTTCTCGAATTGCGTTGGTATTAACTCATTGCTGTGAAATAGAAAATAAAGCGACAAGTAATTATACATGTTTTTTATAAAAAGTGTTTCAAATTTATATCGCTATGCTTTAAAAAAACTCATTATAATGAGCTAAAGCTTAAGCGATATAATTTATCATAAGCACTGACTTTATGTAGGCCCTCAAAACTTTTGACCCCATTTGACCCCTTTCAAATTTAAAGTATAAATTAAGTAATAATCAATGAGTTATTTGCAATTTATTTTAAAGTGCGATTTTTTGCGTTTTGCCGGTAATGCCTCTTTTTAGTAAGTAACATTTGTATGAAAACAACTGAACTGTTGATGAAATTAATGAAAATGAAGGGATTTTTTGAATTTAAATCTACCAACTGAACTAAATTTAAGCAATTAGCGAATGTTTTGTTAAATTTAAAATTTTTTAATGTATATATCGAGTGTTGTTATTAAAGGGTTAATTTTTGGTCGTTAATGGGTTAAACTAAATTTTGAAAATTTTTTTTCAGAATTTGCATTGATTACAATGATTTGGTAGGCGGATTTAATTTCGCACAGAAAAAGTGGTGATTTGACCTATAGTGCGGTGTTACTTCATAATTCGGTACATTTTAGAGCAATTGTAAAAATTCTTTCTTTGTCTGAGAGGGTACAGCTTCAAATTGGTCCCACTGCAAAAAAAGTAGGCGGGAACACGTCCACAATTTTTTTAATTTAATTTTATGATATTATACTTATTGGATTCCTGAGAAACCTATAAATCACATTTGGTTCTTGTAATTTCACAATTTTAAAGTTGATCAAATGGGCGGGTCTACGCCCATTAAAATTTATTATAATATTTCACTCGGTTCTACTTAACCGATTTTTGCGAAACTTTGCACACACCTTGAGCTCTAAAATAAACACAATCCTCCATTTTAAAAAAATGGGCGGAAGCACGCCCATTAAAATTTAATTTCATATTCCAAGTACTTTTTCTTATCTTCTTCTATCAGATCTGTGCATTTAAGTCGATTTTTTTCTGCAGCAAGAATTATTTTATTCCTCTTTGTACATTTGGTTTATTTTAACAAAGCTACCACGTGATATCAAATTTTAAGTTGTTTTTAAGTTGTTAACAAGAAGTTAGTGAATAACATAATCGTTAATACAAACAATAATAATTGTACACAAAATAAACATTTATCTATTCGTTAAAAGTTAGGGAATTTCACTACAGGTAAGATATTCGATTAGATAGGGTAACGTTCGTATGGTACAGGGTGGCGCAGAATGAGCTATTATTCTTTCTTTGTTTTTTTCCAGCATTTTGTGAAGATGACTTGGGGAATTAATTGTGAATCAGTACACGATCGAGCAATGTACAAAAATAATTGAATTTTATTTTTCAAACCAACAGTCTATTGTGTTGACACAGCGTGTATATCGTGGTCATTTTAATATGCGCATTGCACCCACAGTTTTCTTTGGGGATATTTGAAAGAAAGAGTGTACGTTAACAAACCAAGAACTATATACATTCCAACTAAAAACCAACATTCGAAATGAAATCATGGCTATTACACCCGAAATTTTAAGAAAAGTTATGGAAAATATGAGATGTATACTCTCTCTCTCTCTCTAAAAAGAGCACGTATGTGCAAAACAGAAAATGGACATCACATACAGGATATCATTTTTCAAAACTAATTGCAAAAAATTCCCCAATAATATACTGCATTTGAAATAAAAAAATTATAATAATCGCTTAAATAAAAAAGTTATAAACCATCATTCTGCTCCAGCCTGTATTATAGTATTTTCAGTCTCTCCATGTTTTTTTTCGGTTGCGGAGTTTTAGAAATTAATTTTTCTGCTCGAAATAATAGAAATCTTAACTTCTATTTCTGGCCAAAAATATAAAAATCAGAAAATAACAATTACACAACCCCACGACATCCAACTTTTTGTTTCCTCTTCAAAAATTCATTCCATTTTTTCATTTATCTGAGTATGTATATTAATGAAAGAAACTACATTATTGGTTTTTTCCCATCACATTACAATTTTTTTTTATGAGCCTACCTAATATTTTCACTAGGTATCCCAGCAAAAAAATAATCGAGATTTCGAAGCAATTGCTTCTAAATTGCTTGTTATTAAAATCCTCTTTTGCATTTTTATAGCTTCTTTTTCTGTTTTTTTTTCTATTTTAGTTTCTTACATCCCTTCCATAAAAACATTTTGGAAGGTGTAGTTTAATATAACACAAAAATAAGCGCTTCGGAAGTGCGGAAAAGCACACAGTGCATCCCCTCTGCCTTACGAGGATGCAATAACGTAAGCGAATGACGAAATTTAACACAAACACTACGAAGTCAATCGGCTGTATATATTCAAACTCGCAAAGTTTTTTTATAGATCATCCTCTATCGCTTACCTGTATACAAAATTGAATTGTGTACAAAAATAAATATGTGCTTCTTTAGTTCAGTGGGTAGTGTTCTAGCCTAACATACGGAAATCCTGGTATCGACTCCTGATTCAACGCGCGAACAAAAAGTAAAATAAGAAAGAAAAAAATAAAGAGAAAATTTTTTTCAAGTAGACGAATATTTTTGCTGAATTCAGGTCACTCCGGCAGGCATGAAAGAATCACATTTTAGATCGACGTGGCAGAGCTTCTACGCGAGGAATCCCATATAAAAATCATGCAAAATTTCATGCATCGGGTAAGCGCTTGCATACCAAAAGAGCACTTATATAGGTGCTTCCAGCGAAGCACCATTTTTGCTGGTATGTCACCATAACACGAAGGAATTATGTCCGAAGTCGACCATTAAAACAAAATTTGCTTCAAATCACTGCAACAATAGGATTTTTGAAATAAAAATTTTGCGATAAGCTAACTTCGTGAAATGCACCTTTCAACTGACTTTTGAAGTCGATTATTTCCTGTGGGGGAATGTGGAGTTCCTGGTTTATAATAAGAAACCAGCAACAATTGACGACTTGGAGGCGAACATCATTCGTTTTATTCGTGACATAAGGCCAGCAAGCTCGAAAAAAAACTGGTGCAAAATTGGAAAACACTCGTGGTGGCCATTGTGCCCGAAATCATTTTCAAATGTCAATGCTATGTATTGATCCTACGAATAAAACAATTTTTTTGGATTAAAGTGGGTTTTTTTCTCATTTCGTACAATTTAAAATTTTATTAGGCGAATTAGAACCTTGTCATTTTTGAAATCAATTTTATGGCGCAGCATAATCAGTTGTCTTTTGAAACTCTTTTGTGTCTGTTTTGATAACTATGATGGATTTGGTTGTAGAAAAGCACCTGACTTTTGACATTCACTCACTGGAGTTTATTCATTTGAAAGTATAGACAAACAGGTGAATTGATAAGATAAATATGTAGTCATTATTTCTAACATCAGTCCATCATTCTTTTTTTTTTAACCCACGAAAAGCAACAAATGCAGAAAAAACACTTAAAATGTTCTTAGAATGTTAAAGTATTTTAACAACTTCTGTGTATGCAATAGGCTGGCTGGCGGCTGGTCGTCATGTAGAAACGAGTAAAGAATAAATACAAAAAACAAAAAAATAGAGTACGAGCAAAGAAACTATTGCTGCTAGTATTTGTTAAAAAATACCCTGAAGGAAATGTCGATGGTGAAAATGTACTGAGTCGCTTTTGACTTTGTCACCAGTACTACTCTACAATTATTCCCCATACAATACTTTATGCTATAAACATTTAGCATGTGCTTGTCATTGAAATTCTACTAGTAACACTAAAACAATTGACTAGATAGTGAATTCATAGTTCTTATGGGAACATGGAGACATACCAACCAGAAATTTACTGGTACATTTCTTTGCCTTAATTTATGTATATTGACAAGTTGTTGCAAAATCCACCAGAAATACACCACATCTGTTTTCTCTCTTTATTTTATACTGACGAATAAAAGAGAAATTGTGGACAATGTAACTACTACTAGAGTTTTAGTGTTGACATAGAGACACTTGGCCCCAGTCTGACTGCAGGGTATATATGCATGTACGTACAACAATAAATAACACCACATGTATTTGTAAATGCAACAAACTGCGGCAACATTGCGATAATTTTTTGTAACGCGCGCTGGCTCAGCAGAACAAACGGCCTGGCCTGACTTCTAAGTTTGTGTATCCATTCATGGACTAGTTGTTGGTATTTATTTTTTTGCCAAATTCATTGCATGTCCCGCTGATTTGCGTTCGTTTTCAGTTCAATTTGATCGGCAGGCAAGTTGCATTTTCTTTTTTAAGATGGATATCAGTGTTTTTGTGTTCTTTTGTCTTATTTGCTACAATTTAAATTTTTTTTTATTATTATTATTATGTTTTAAAATGATTAATGGCTTTCTATACTCCTACATTTTTTTTTAGCCCAATTGTAGTTTTTATCTCCCTGCAGGTAGTATTTGCTACTTAATGAGTTAAAAGCCTTTTGGTCACGTTTTTTTTCTGTCAAAGGTGTTGTTTTATTTGTCTTAAAAATGTTTTATTTCTGTTTAAAATAATTTAATTTATGTTTTGTTTATTATGTTACTTTAACAATTAATTAACTCACAATAGCGATGATTAATGTTTTTTTTTTTTTTTTGCTGGCTGCAAAGAAGGAAAGGAGTTAAACTGAAATTTCTTAATTTACAAAATACTTTTGTAAAGATCTTTATCTTTTTTATTTGGTGTTATTGTGTTTTTAGTGAAAAATTGTTTTGCATTTTTTTAAAAAATATTTTAAAGGACTTTTTTTTTCTATAGAAAGCATGTGGGAAATTTGTCATGTGGAAAGGTGTAGGTAGTAGGCACTTTAATAGTGTTTTCACACTGAAAGTTAAAACCTGGTTTTAACGTTAAAACCATAAACAGCTGATTTTGCTTTCACACTGCAAGTTTGTTAAATTCAGGTTCTAACTCACAGGCTGTCTAATAACTTTGCTCAAAATAAAATAAATCTCCTGCCGAAATACGTGTATTTGTTGTTGCATTTTTTCTGATTTTTAATAACACTTGTTGGACATGCTGTTCAACTGTTTTTGTTTGCATGAAAAACTGAGATATTTCACAATGCGCTCTAAAATGGAAATTATTTTATATTTTGTAAATAAACTTTTTTTAAATTATGGAACTTCTTATACAGAATGAATAAGTGCTTGGAAATAATGTTATTAATATAAAAATGCACAAATACATTATAAGATGAATGTCAGTCATATTGTCTATTTTCACTTTCCACAGTTAAATTTAAAATATTTTCGTTGTTTTCCTTCCAAAAAAAACTCTTTTTTTTCCATAATTTTTTGATTATTGTTGCTGCTGCATTAATTTTTATGTTGAAAATTTTTCAAGCGCCATCTATTGTTATTCACTGCTATAACATTATCAGCTGCTGTCGGTCATTTCAACTTGGCAGCACTGGATTTATCACAACGAAAACAAGGTTGCATTTCATAAAACCAACTTAAAACCAACTCAAAAATGGTTTCAATTTGGTTTTAACAAAAACAATTTGTATGTTAAAACCAGGTTTTAAGAGTTGGTTTTAACGTTAAAACCAACTTTTATTAAAACCATGTCAGTGTGAAAACACTGAATAGAATAGAAAAAAAATTCAATGATATTTTTTTCTTAATGTGAATTGTTGGGATATTCACTTTCGGAATTTAAAACCTCATTTATCTGGCAACTTTGTTTTATTTCTACTGTTATTCCTTGTCGTTGTTTGTGTCTTGCCCTTTTTAATTTCCCATTTATTCAGTTTGAATAATTTTATAATCAACTTTTTTTTTAATAATCTTGCATTAAATATAAATTAAAAAGTAGATTCTGCCGTTTTTATTTTTTGCGGGCATACGCATTTTTTCAATAGCGTTTTGCGTGTCAAATCTCCTATTTTACCCAACATGAGTAATAAAATAACTTTTCGATATTGTATTATTTTCGGCAACTGCTTTATATTATTGATTTGTTTTTTTTTAATACTAGCATGCAAAAAAATTTATAACTATTAATATATGTGACCTTCTCCGAGAAAAGGGACCTAGTGTGTCAAAAAAACGGGTTTGGACTTAAGAGTGGATTCTGATACCTAAAAGGGTGAAGAATAAGATGAAATGAGTTACGATTTCTGATAAAAATTTATTTACCCCATAAAAACGTACAAAATGAACTTGGGAAAATCGATAAAAATGAGAAAAACATTAAAATTTTATTTTATTTTTTTTTTTGTTTTAAATTCATTTTCACACACTAGGTCCCTTTTCTCGGAGAAGGTCACATATATTTCACTACAATTTAGTGCTGTTAAAAACTTGCATTTCTTTAAAAAACTTTTTTTTTTTTTTTTTGTGAGAAAGAGCGAGAGAGGAATACAAAATGTATATATACCCAGCAAAAAAAAAAAACACATTATCATCGGAACTACTTGCCATATACTTACATATACTTACTTTTCTGATTGCCAAAATTTCATTACTCGCTTACAAATCACATTACATAAAACTTGAAAAAAATGCTCTACAAGTTGCTAAATGAGGAAAACGATTTTTTTTAGATTAAATCGATTACGTGAACAAGTTGCCAAATAAAAAAATTAAGTACTTCTCAAGCATCGAACAGCTTCCGCCAAAAATGCTTAATTCCAAACCCGATAGACATTTTTGAAAATTTTCACTGGGTATATTTCTTTACCAACACTCTTCCACATATTCAAGAATTGCTGCAAAAAAATTTCAAGTCTGGACTGGGACTTAGGCATTTAAGCATTTTTAAAAATATAATTGTAATGTGAAATACATTTTAACTATTGGCTGCAAGAACCGAACTCTAATGACTGTACCTTAACAATACATTTTTATTTAGTTTTTTTTTCGTGACAAGGATACTCGTATAAAATAAGTAACAAATTAAATATGTACTGAAATTCCATATGTATATCAAATAAGGCATTTACGAAAACTAAGACGTATTTATTAGACCTTAAAGACCTTTTTAAATTAGAAATTAGACCAAAAAAGAAATATTTAAATATTAATTTACACCTGCTAACTGACACACATAATTTAGAACTAAAAACCCTATCATTATACATGAAAAAAAAGTAAAAAAAAAAACTTTTTCAATAAAATCTTTTAACGCGCCAAGTCATAAATAATTAACAAAATAGTTTTAATAACAAGGTTAGAAATAAAAATGCCGCTACAACTATTGAAAAAAAAAGTATGTAGTTAAAACCACAAAATGAGAGAGAAAAATTAAAGGTAACACACACATGACACAAAGCAGCGACCACACAATTGAAAATGAAGCAGTTAATAAATATATTTAGGGAATAGAGATGGTAACGTGAGGAATTCGTGCACAAGCATAAGCATATGAGTGAAAAAAAAACTTAAGGAGTTGCTCACGGTAATTTCTTAAATCAAAGCATTTATTTTACAAATCAGTAGTCAGCCAACGTTTGCGAAACTTTTTTTTTAATAAAATTTTATTTCTCATTATTTTTTTTTCTAGCTGCGTACACACTGTTTTTTGCTTTTGTTTTACTCACTGCAAAGAACAAAATAAAACGCTTCACTTAATTATTTTCGTACCTTGAACAAAATATTTTTGAAGTAATTATCTCAGATTATTATTTTACTTATTCATTAAAATATTGTTAATTACAAATTTATTGGTTGCTTCTGGTTGCCTAGTGTTTTCGTTTTTGGAGTTCCGTACACCAAAGGTTTAAAATTAAAGGGTGTTCTAAAGCGAGTAACGAAACATGTCCAAATTCGAAGTAAAATACGGATATGTAGCCAATTGAAATTCTCAAAGTTATACCTAATTTACATTACGCATTTTTTTCATGAAATTAGTTGCATGAAAATTTATTATTTTTCAATGGGAGGCCTGGAGGGGCAACTTATATCAAAAAAATTGTCAAAAATGCATCAAAGATTCATTATACGCTCTTTTTTATATAAAATTATCTTCCATTGAGCTGCAATTAGCAGATAGAAAAAGTTGCATGCAACAAAATTCATGAAATTTCATGAAAAAATGCTTAATGTAAATCAGGTATTAGTGTATTTTTATGCAGGGTACACCAATTGATACTGAAATTTAAAAAATTAAAATTAAAGAGTATTCTATCAGCTAATATTATTTTGAGAAATTGTTGTATCTTGTAAAACGTAAGAGGCAAACTCTTGAAATGTTCAAAAACTCTAAAACTAAACATTTTCAATATTAAAAAATTCCGAAAATAATCGCCAAAATGAAAATAGCGCTTTAATGAAAAATAGGACCGAAAATAAAATAAATCGCTAAAATGCAAAAAAAAAATCGCCAAACAAAATAAAAAGAAAGCGCCGAAACCGAAAAATTCGCCCAAACTAAACAACAACAAAAAATCGTCAAACCGAAAAAAAACGCCAAAACTAAAAAAATCGTGAAAACTAAAAAATTGGAAAAATCGAAAAAAGTGGCAGATATAAAAAAAATCGCTAAACCTATAAAAAATCTCCAAAATTCCAAAAAAAATCGACACAACGAAAAAAAGCGCTTAAACTAAAAAATTGGCAAAAATCTAAAAAATCGCCAAAAAAAACATTGAAATTTTCAAAAAATAAGACTTAAAAATCCAAAGATTAAAAAAAATGCCGAAACGAAAAATCGCCAAAACTAAAAAAGCGTTTAAATGGAAAATATTACCAAAAATAAAATAAGTCGCTTAAATACAAAAAAAAATCACCAAGTCAAAAGGTCGCAAAAAACACAAAAATCGCTAAAATGAAAAAAACGCCAAAACTAAAAACATCGTGAAAACTAAAAAATTTACAAACCCCGAAAAAAGTGGCAGATATAAAAAAATAGCTAAAACTATAAAAATTCGCCAATGTTACACAAAATCGACACAACGAAAAAAAGCCGCTTGAACTAAAAAATCGTCAAAAATCTAAAAAATCGCAAAAAAAACCTGAAATTTTCAAAAAATAAGACTTAAAAATACAAAGATTAAAGAAATGCTGAAACGAAAAATCACGAAAAATTAAAAAAAGCGCTTAAATGGAAAATATCAACAAAATTAAAATAAATCGCTTAAAATACAAAAAAAAAAAAAAAAAATCACCACAAGTCAAAAGGTCGCAAAAAAACTCAAAAATTAATCACCAAAATGAAAAAACGCCAAAATGAAAAAAAACGCCAAAGCTAAAAAGAGTGTCAATATAAAAAAACCAAAAACTGAATAAATGTCCAAAAGCCGAAAAAAAATATCAAAAACCGTAAAAATTTAAAAAAAATAAGAAACAAGTTTTGTACCAAACCCTTCGTGTGCGAGTCAAAGTCACACTTTACTGAAAGTATTTTTTTTTTTTTGATAATTTTCTCATTAAGTTTTAGGGTTTTTTTTTATAAACTTGCTTGAAGGGAAACATATATGTATTTCGCGAGATATTATTGCGCGATTAACAGACATCACGTGAGCGTGCTGCCTGTCCATCTCTCTACTCCGAGCACAAGCTGCAAGCGCAACTCATCCGTTTTGTTTTTTATATGTATGTATGTAGATATGTATTTAGTTTCTACTATTAAGGATTACGACATTTGTAACATATAATTGGATCAATTTGGAAAAAAATTTATGACTTTTAATCCACAATCGTTCGTTGTGCAGGGTTAAAAAAAAAGATAAAAATACAAGAAAAATATTTCAACTATTTAGAACAGGTGAACTCATGCCACTTAAGCAGTTTGTATTATGTTTACAATTTTCTTTTAGTTCTGCTTAAGTTGCCACTATGGGCCGTTAATATAATGATGCGCACGCAATTGATGGGTTCGTTATAAAATTGTGACACACAAACGCATGCACACACACACACACAAGCACGCACACAAACACTTTGACGTCAAGTTTTCGTTTATGAAGAAAGGCTGTGTTAGGGACAAAATCAAAGTCTCTGAAATGTTTGTAATCATTGTTAGTTAGTAGTGGTAGTTAAAGCCGTATTACATTTAGTGTTTATGGCGTATTCCCTATTGACCCTTAAATAAAATGCGTTTCTTTTTTTATTTTTTGGTATGAGGAGTTTTTGTAAAAATACTTTTTATGGACACCAAACATTCAAATCGTAACAAAGAAAGAAAAAAAAAGCTTGAGGACATTATTTGTTTCCTAGCACAAAGAATGTGTAACAATTTTAATAAAGGGACCTGTGGTTTCTTTTGAAAGAGGTAAGAAAGAAATGGCAAGGATAATGACAACAGCAATAAGAGTAAGAGCAAATAAGTGTTTTTTCTACAAAAGAATGTGCGTCGAAATATACATACATATACATATACATACATATACATATAAATATATTTATAGTATATATGTATGTGTGTATATGTATATTAGTCTTGTGATCAATTGGGCCCTTAACAAAAAGTATATCTGGTCCAACTTGACTTAGAAATAATGGAACTGAAAATCCTTAAACAATAGTCTCTAACATCCTTTCAATAAAATATCCTTTATAGTTAAACGAAACGACAAGTCAATTTTTTTGGCTCATAACTACTTGTTTTTATCTGCAACTTCTAATCATTGAAAGGTTTTTTATTTTGGTTTCTGTGTACGTACATACATATATGTATAATGTGTTTACAAAAACCCAATAGTTCTTTGATTCTGCTACAAACAAGCTTTTATTTTTTATTTAACTACTAAAATGAGCAAACAGCCAGTCCCTTTATTCAGTAACTCGCTAAAGCTAAAGCTGAAGCTAAACTCGATCCCTAAACCGCTGAAGATATAGAAAATTAAACAATTTTTAATTCTGTTATAGCCATAAATTTTGAAGTCATTTGGTTGATTGAGCAACACACATTTAAGAATTGAGTAGATAAATTGACTTTATATATTTTTAGCGATGGAGATTTAACTTTAGATAAAGGACCCGCCAGATAACTTTTTTTTTTTTTGAAAATGCTATAAAAAAAACTATTGAAGCTTCGGCTGTGTGGCACGTAGCGCCGTCCTGTTGAAATCAAATGTTGCCAATATCCTCCTCTGCAATTTTTGCGAACAAAAATTCGTTCAACATGGCCCGATAACGATCGCCATTGACTGTAACGGCCACTCCTTGCTCATTTGGCCCAATTATGCCTCTGGACCAAAATTCGCACCAAACAGTGACTCGTTTTGGGTGCGTCGGCTTTTCAATGTATGCGTGAGGGTTTTCTGTGCCCCAAATGTGACAATTTTGCTTGTTTACATACCCGCCAAGATCAAAATGAGCTTCATCTGAAAAGATGATTTTTTTTGGCAAAATCGGCATCTTCTGTAAGTCGATCGCAGGCCCACTTAGCGAAACGAAAATGCATTGGATGGTCAGTTGGCTCGTTCAGCGGAAGGATAAAACTAATTATATGTCAAATCAGACATGAGCTAAGTGTTACCAGTCACGAAATAAGCACTAGTTGAAAAAAAACGTTAGATGGCGGAGAGTTTAGTTACAGAATAAGGGCACAGTGTTGGGACTTAGGCGCTACTTAAAGTCGTATTTTTCACTTTTTCAAAAGAAATAAGAGGACTAACTTCTCTGTATAGTACATAGCTGTTAAATAATGATTTGCAATCGTACTGATTACTGATTTGATTACTTTTTTTTTAAGTGAAGTAATGATTAAATTACGATTATATTCAGTTTCGCACGATTACTAATTGATTAAGATTACTAAGAATGATAAAGTAATCTGAATTACTTGAAATTACAACAAAATAATTAAAAGGAATCAAAAATTATCCGATTATATTTAAAGATTACTTTTAATTCCTTTTGATTATTTGTTAATAATCAAAATTAAGCTTTGAAAGTAGTCGGATTTTGTTGTAATTTCTAGTAATTCAGAATAGTTTTCGATTATTAGTAATTGTAATCAATTATTTATCAGAACTTCTTTAAAGGAAATTATATAATCAGTACAATTCTTTTTAAAATGTAATCTAATTGATTCCTAATCGTAATCGAAATTTAACAGATCTGGTATAGAAAACATTTTTATTTCAATATTTTACTTTTATTTAGCGCTTGTCAAAAGAAAAACGAATTAAAAAAAAATTATTTGTTGTTGGTTAAGCACGCCCAAATGAATTTTTAGGGGTCTGTACACCAAAGGTGAAAAGGAACTCTATTGTTTTTGCTACGGTACAACGCGCTGTCCGCTTGTCCGTCTCTCTGTCACAGGCTGTTTACTTGAGAATCGCAAGAGCTACGGACTTGAAATTTTGATATAATATGTAGAACTTTGACCACTATACCATATATAAATATATGCCGGTTAAAAAGTAAAGGGTGTACTAAAGCGAGCAACGAAACAACAAAATCCTAATGTAGTATACAGACACATATATGTATATAAACACTAAAGTCATGCACAAGACCACTTGCAAGAACTTTGAAGACATGAGGGGTTTTTCAAATGCTTTACTACAGCGAAATCTTCTAAAACAAACGCTAAACAACACTGTTTGCTATAAACTTGTTTCAGTATTGTAGGTATAGGAGTAAAGAAGAAAATAATTCGCGACGGAGATTTTTTGATGCTTGCTTTTTCATACGCATATAAGTTGTGTATATGCTCTTTGAGTTTTCTGCGTACATACAAATGCACACATGCATTGGCATTAGTTGTGTGCGCTTCCCTGCAAATAATATTGGAGTACGTGGTCCAATCTAGATGAAACAGACTAGTTACATCATGGTCCCATGCAATGCAGTGATGGATCATGTCGGTTTCATACAAGCATTCAATGCCGTGCGATAAGTGTTCGTGTTTAAACGATTATGATCATTCTTCTTAGGCACTCACAACATGTATTCGAGTAGTCTATAACTATTCCATATGGAGTAGTTTTGGTGTTAGTCCAATGTAATGCAAAGTTGGACCATGTGGTCCAACCCTAGGACATCACATATATATATTTGGAGTAGTTTTGTGGTACTCCTACTCATCTTGGGACTAGTCGCAGTATTTCCAGGGTTGCTTTAAAAAACTTTCCTTACCATCTACATCTTACACACACACTCAAACGTACAATATATAATAATGCGACTAGTCCATATATGCATGTAAAGACTAGTCCCAAGAGGAGTAGGAGTACCACAAAAGTCTGTTTCATCTAGATTGAAGCACGTACTCCAATATTATTTGCAGGGAATAACAAGCATACACTCATCAACACTACTTCTTGTGAGTATTTCTTACGAACAAAAAGTCTTTGCGACATAGCTTGTAAGCTAGTGTCCTGCATAAGACATCTTATAAGAACTTTCAAGACATGAGGAATTTTTCAAATGCTTTACTACAGCGAAATCTTATAAAACAAACGTTAACAACCCTGTTTGCAAAAAAAAATTTTTGAGTATTGTAGGTATGAGAGTAAAGAAGAAAACACTTCGTGACAGAAGAAGTTGTGATACTAGCTTCTTTCTACGCATGGGCGCGTGTACAAACGTCATGCATGTGTATGTGTATGATCTTTTATTTTTCTGCGCACATGCAAAGGCACACACATGCATTAACATTAGTTGTATGCGGTTAGTCACATAATAGCTTACTATCTACATATTACACACACACTCAAACGTACAATATGAAAAATAACAAGCATACACTAATCAAAAGTACTTCTTTTGAGTGTTTGTTACAAACAAGCTGTCTTGGCGACATCGCTTGTTAACACTGATATACACGTACACCAATACATCCATCGTGCTTCGCTTATAATACGACAGCATTTATTACTGGTTTAGTATAATACATGCGACGTGAATACATTTAAAAATTATCACGTATTTACATTTAAAGACTGTTGACGCAGGTCGCTATTGTAAACACTTATATACACGAAACATCAATACATCCATCGTGCTTCGCTTATTAGACGATAGCATTTATTATTGGGTTTAGTATAATACATGCTACAGCAATACATTTAAAAAACAAGACGTATTTACATTTCAAGACTGTTTACGCAGGTCTTTAATAAACACTTATAATTTTCAAAGTTAATGTATTTTTATGTAGACTAGAGACCTGCGTAAACAGTCGCCGAAACGAAAAGATCGCCCAAAAATCAAAAAAAAATCGCTACAATAAAAATGCGTTAAAGGTAAAAAAAATCGCTAAATATAAATAAATCGCCAAAAACCAAAAAAATCGCCAAAATCGAAGAAACGCCCAAACTAAAATAAATGACATAAAACAAAATAAAAACCCAAAAACATAAACAAAGCCAAAGCTAACTAAAAAAAACGCCAAAGATAAAAAAATCGCCAGCAACCGAAAAAAAAGTTTACCGGCAATCTGTTCATTTTGAAACTTATTTTGGAAAAAGTTTCATTTTTTTTTTGTAAAGTTTGAGGTGCACTCTATTCTTGTTGCGAACTACCTGGCAAAATATATGAATGTTTGTGTGTGTGTCTGTGTTTGTGTGTGTTATGTATTTTATGTGAATAAACGTATCGAAAACTCCTTCACAATTTGATTTTATACTTCCCCAACCCACTTTAATGATTTGATTTCTTTTCATACCAACTTGTAATATCGTAAAGACTGCTTCACTAGATGGGCATTTATATTTTTTTTTTTTTTTTTTTTTGTTCGTTCTCAATAAGCAAAATGATAGACTTTTATTTTATATGTACATTGTCTAGAGAAGTTAAAGGATAAATTTTTTATACATTTTTATACTGCAAACATGTTGTTGACTCATGCTTTGAGCTGTAAGCATGATTTGCTTTAACCATTTTGTTGTGTTGAGAATGAAAAAATACATACGGGTATATATATAAAAAAAAGATATATAAAGCAGGAGATAAAATTATATATTTTGCGGCATTGATGTAATTGTGTGACATTGTGTCACATACTGCTTGTGTTCTAACAGAAAAGCATTGAAAATGTCTTTCACATAAACAAGAAAAATAGGAAACGCTTGCTTGCTTCTTCGTTCGTACACTCGCCAAAAATTCATTTCTATACTAGGAATCATAATCGAATTTCCAATGAAACGTTAAATGATATGTTGTATGTTGTCATTGTCATAGATGTCCATTTACTATTTATTTTTTTTTATACTCGTATATGTACATATATAATGTTCGTTTGTTTGCTTGTTTTATTTAGTAATTTTGTCCTGCTTCTTTTATACCCTTTTTTAGTAAGGAGTAGGCCCGAGTTTTATGGCGCAATATCGATTATGGCTTATTGTTACAGTTTGATGTTTCCTTTCGCATTATATTTATTATTCTTTCATTTCTAGACTTTAATTTAGTGCAGAAGTTTTCTGTTATGGTGGAGAGCAATTGCTTAACAACATTTAGATTTATTTGAAAGGAAGCAAACATTTTCCATTGTAGGGTTAACATTTATAAATGCAAGTTATTAAAGTTTTCGTGCTTGAAGCAATAATTAAAATTGTCATGGCTCACGTGAGTAAGTTTAATTCTAATGAAAAATTATTCAAACTCACGAAAAATCAAGCATATAATTTAATTGATTTTTAGTGTAAGTTTTTATGTAAAAGAAAGTGTTACCTGAGAATTTTTTTTTTTTTGCAATTGAAGCAAACACTTTCCTGCCCCCGTATTCTGTAACTTGCGAAAGCTAAATCTCTATTAAGTCGATTTATCGATTTTCGGCTGCGAATAAAATTTTAAAAACGTATGTATATTGCTAAATCAGGCATTGCCTCAAAAATTTAATACGCCGAAATTTTATTGTTTTCTGCCATCGCCAAAAATTTTTAATTTTCTATTTGTTCTACATTTCAGCGATTGAATTTAGCTTTAGCTTTAGCGAGCTACAAAATACGGGGGCTGAACTGTAAAACCAAAAACCAAATAAAATATATGAATATCAGTTACAATTTGTGGGTATTTACTAGAGATCGACCGAAGGCGTTTTTTTTTGGCCGAAGCCGAAGCCTAACATCGGCTAAAATCCTAAACTTCGGCCAAAACCGAAGCCAAAGCCGAATGTTTCAAACTTTAAAAATGATACTTACGATTTATATGAATTAAGAAAAAACTTTGCGTTTTTGAGATCACTGAAATAGCTGTAATATCTATTGGATACATAACAAGAAAAATAAAAACAAAACAATTCATTAACAAACAAAAAGAGTCTCCAAGACTATTAAAATAAAAAGTACTAAAAAATTTTAATTCAATAACCAAACTTTAAGAGTTTGATATTAAAGTGGCAGAACAACATTTTTTCGGTATTTACTCCATATAAACGCTACCTTCTTTCTGCATAGAGCCTAGCAGCGGCACTAAAGCTTAAATTAGACGTGAGATAGCCATAACGCCATAACCATAACCAAACCAAAATGCAATTGGTTTCTATGGTGAGAGTTATGGCGTTATGGCGAGTCACGTATAATCGAACACAGTGTTGCCCATTAGTTTGGTTCGAACGGCTGCTCTCTATGGCTATGGTTATGTCACGTCTGATTGAGCCTTAAAGAGCTGCTCACTGGCAGCACTACTAGGTGGAGCACTTAAAAACTTAACTGCTGCTGTTTTCAAAATATGAAAAGGTGACGACGGAATAAAAAATATTCGGCTTCGGCTAACCGGCCGATTACCAACTTTTGGCCGAAGGCCGAAGCCGAAGCCGATTAATCGGTCGAACTCTAGTATTTACACATTTTGCTTGAATAACACAATAAATGTGGATGAATTGTTATTTCAATAAAATGAGTTTAGATGACAAAAATTTTATTTCGTATATAACAACAACAAGATTTCAAGAATTCGCGCTCAATTATACAGCCGATATGAAAAATTATACTTGTGTCATAAGTGGGAGGTGGGTGTGTTTTTTGTCAGGTTGAATATTTTTTGTTAAGGTCCTGTCCTGTCCTGTGTACTCTTTCGTAAAGAAGACTATGGTGCAAAAACCTAAATTAGCTCCAGCTCAATCAGCAAACGCTTACTCTGCCACTTTTGCGCAAATGAGCCAACCAGTTACTTCCCGTGTATCGTATGCAGATGCTGCTAAGACAAA
Source organism: Tachina grossa (assembly GCA_949987645.1). Classification (NCBI taxonomy): domain Eukaryota; kingdom Metazoa; phylum Arthropoda; class Insecta; order Diptera; family Tachinidae; genus Tachina; species Tachina grossa. The sequence continues at coordinate 134,362,018 of OX465278.1, read as the reverse complement.
TTCAATTCCCACACAAAATGTTTCCCCGCCAAATAATTCAAAAATACTGACGCAAGCTTTAATTTTAATCGCCTTGAAGCTACTATTGAAAATCTGGTGCAAACTATAAACAATTTTACAACAAATATGACTAGCATGATGCAAGAAATGCTGCGAATGCAGAATACTCTGCTTAAAGCATTAATTAATAAGCCATGAACACGTTAACAATATGTTTCTGGAACGCAAACGGCATTCGCCAACATAAAAATGAACTTGAGCACTTCCTCACGGAAAAAAATATTGATGTTATGTTAGTATCTGAGACTCATTTGACTTCGAGAAGTCTTTTTAAAATTTATGGCTACACTATATATGACACAAAGGACCCTAGAGGAAGGGCTTGCGGTGGATCAGCAATTCTAATAAAGTCAAGACTCAAGCACTATGTTCTTGATAACATTTGTGAAGAACACCTACAAGCAACAAATATTGGCATTGAAAGTTTTTGTACAAATTTTGTTATATCATCAATTTACTCCCCTCCCAGATTTTCAATCACTAAGAATCAATATGAGGATTTCTACAAATCTCTTGGACCTTGTTTTGTAGCAGCTGGCGACTACAATGCTAAGCATACGTTCTGGGGTTCGCGTCTTATTACCCCCAGAGGTCGAGCATTGTTCAACACTATTTCAAAAATGGGCTTGGATGTCATTTCGAGTGGGGAGCCCACTTATTGGCCTACTGACATACAAAAAATTCCGGATGTTATAGATTTTGGCGTCATAAAAAATATCTCTAGGGATTTAATTCAAGTTCAAGCTTCTCTTGATCTTTCGTCCGATCACTCTCCGACGATCATTACAATTTGTAGTCCCTTAAGAAGTAACTTACCTGACCCATATGTGAAGATGATCAATCGTGTTAATTGGCTGGGGTTCAAAAAATATCTCAGTAGTCATTGTACGGAAAACATTACGCTTAGAACATCCGATGATATTGAATCTAACATTGCCAATCTCAGCGAGAATATTAAACAGGCTGCTGAACATGCCACTAACTCCCATCCGCAGACTAGGTTTAATAAAATTTATTCTACAGACATTGAACGTCTCGTACGTGAAAAAAGAAGAGCTAGAAGGGAATGGCAACAGCACAGATCACCACAAAATAAAATCAGATTTAAAGAGTGCACTAAACGACTCCAAGAGTTGCTTGCGTCTGAAAAAACTGCATCTCTTAAAAATTATCTGGAAGGTCTTGATGTCACACCAGCGTCTAATTACTCCTTGTGGCGCGCTGCTAGAAAGCTTAAAACACCCATTGAGTATAAGCCACCTCTACGCACATCTACCGGAAGTTGGGCAAGAAGCGATACTGAAAAAGGTAAAATATTTGCTGAGCACTTAAAATCCGTTTTTACGCCAAACATATATACTGGTGTTGCTGATTTGCCGAATGTAGTCGCTCTACCCCCTCAACACATAAAGTTTAAGACGCGTGATTTACAAAAATTAATTGCCGAACTCAACCCGAAGAAAGCTCCGGGTATTGATGGAATTAGTAACCAGATGCTTATGAACTTGCCTCGTATTGCAATGAGAATCCTATTATTCATATTTAATGCCATTTTACGACTGGAGTATTATCCACACAGCTGGAAGCTTGCCAAGGTTAAAATGATTCCAAAGCCGGGCAAAGATCTAACCAAGGCTGAGTCATATAGGCCAATAAGTCTACTATCAACTATGTCAAAGCTTTTCGAAAAACTGCTCAAAACAAAATTGTCCCCAATTCTAATTAGTAGTGGGTGCATACCAGACCATCAATTCGGTTTTAGAAGTCAGCATAGCACCATTGAACAAACTCACAGACTGGTTCAATTTATAAGAAGAACTTTTGAGGAAAAAAAGTATTGTTCTGCGCTCTTTATTGACGTTTCCCAGGCATTTGATAAAGTGTGGCATGAAGGCCTAATTTTAAAATTGAAGACTTACTTACCAATAAACATTTTAAATCTTTTGGAAAGTTACATTATTTCCCGTAAGTTCACTGTTGTGGAAGGAGACTTTACGAGTAGGCCTGAAACTATTTCATCCGGTGTGCCACAGGGGAGCATACTGGGACCAGTTTTATATTTGATTTATACTTGTGATATGCCTGTGAGCAGTAGTATCCATACTTCCACATTTGCCGACGATACAGCCTGCCTTAGTATGCACGAAAACCCTGATGAGGCATCCCGCAAACTCCAGGAACACATTAGCCAGATGGAGCTTTGGTTAAACTTATGGAGAATTAAAGTCAATAAACAAAAGTGTGTCCATATAACGTTCACCCTAAGAAGAGATACTTGCTCCCCCAATCGGATTAACAATCAAGTTGTTCCTCAACATTCACATGTGAAATATCTTGGTTTACACCTTGATCGACGACTTACATGGAAACATCACATTGACTTTAAGTCAACTCAAATGAAACTTAAATTAACTCAGGTACATTGGCTGATTGGTAGAAATTCAACACTTAGCCTAGACTGCAAACTTTTAATATACAAGTCGCTTTTAAAGCCAATATGGTGTTACGGAATTCAACTATGGGGCACTGCTTCAGCTTCAAATGTAGAGAAAATTCAACGAAGGCAAAATAAAATTTTACGCATGATAACATCGGCTCCATGGTACATCAAAAATTCAAATATACATCGCGATTTGAATATGCCACTAGTGACTGAAGAAATTGTAAAATACGCAGGCAAATATCTAACAAAACTCGAGTCACATCCTAATCCGCTTGCTCGTAATATTTTGAACTTTACTGGGCACATCCGCTTAAAAAAGAGAGATACACGGGCTCTAATATTCAACACTCTAGATGATGAAGCTGCTTGAAAACACTTTTTTCTTTTTGTTGCTTATCACTACTTATGTATTATTAATAACTATCACTAAGCTTATGTCCGACATTGGTCGGGCCTAATAATTTTTTTATAGACTTAAGATTTGAATACTTATTGTTAGTTCATATTTGAAGATACAATAAATAAAAAAAAAACATGCATTAAAAAAAAAAAAAAAGGTTATTAAGGCTTTATAAAAGGTTAATAAAACAGATTTTCATACAAAATTTTTTCTTATTAAACTTTTTTAAAGCATTAATATTTTTTATAAATACGGCCTTAATATTTTTATCTCATCGTATATGGAATCGAAGTACTGTGCGGTCGTTTTAATCTCCTTTCAAATATGAGCTCCAGCCACTCGATCACATTAATCGAATCATGGGTTCTATTTATTTGCCATAAATGAAGGGTAATCAGAATATTTCGTTTTAATAATTTATATTATAATTTCATTATATTATAATTATATTATAATTTCAATATTCCTTCTCTATAGTTTGCATAAATGATTTATAGAATATTCTTAAAATTTGATTAGTCTTCTTGCATTTTTTTTCTTCAATCTTGTTACAAAAAAAAAGAAGTATTATATAGCAATTCACAAACTTTTTTTCTATACAAGTATACTTCAAATTATAAACCCGCAATGGATTTTGGTGGCTGCCGTAATAAACAAACAATTTCTTTTATCAACGAAGCCATGTGTGTTTGTTATTCTTTACTTATATAATTTATTCAAAATTTTACACCACAAATGACTTCTGTTTGTATTTAATTTTGTTTTTATGTTTTAACAACCTGGTTAGTAGAAAGTCAAAACTTGTTTGACACCAAGCGGCATGTCCTTTATGACCTGGCTGTCTCCATTAACAGCATGTGTGAGCTCACTGTTATCGATGGCTCATAAAACGATGTGACAAAAGAGGTACAAAAAGGTTACAAACAATACTCAACTGCACTACATTTTCATTCTAAAGGAAAACAGAGCGTAATAAAAGGTTGAGGCGACAAGGGGCAGGTGTAAGTAACATTACGGAAAGATAGGAAAATGATTCCTGCAGGCAACGCAAGTTTGTTAATAAAAAAAATTATAAGAATAAAGTGTTTAGTTCGGAATTTTTTTAATGCTTAAAAGAATGGTTTTATTATTATTTTTTTATTTTAAGTTTAGGTATTTGTATTTTATGCTTTTCTTTCCCTGCAATTTAGCGATGTGGAAAAATACTTCCATTTTTAAATTATACATACATATCGTCGCTGTTTTAACTAACCGACCTAACTGACATTTTTTTGAAAAATCAGTTAAGTCCTCCACTAGACTTTATAACTCATTATAGAATTTTCATGACTGGTAGCTTTACTTTTGTGCCTACATACTAGGGTGATCGACTCGGTCTTTCAACCGGTTTTAAAACCCGGTTTTTTCAAAATACGGTTGTCGGTTTTTTCAAAATGTTGATTTTTCGAATGTCGAATAGTCCGTTTTTTTTACAATTTACAAACCGGCTGAGTCGAATACTTTTCGATTTGTACATTTTGCATGTTTTGTTGATTTTCGTAAGTATTTTTTTACTGAAACATGAAATTAAGAGAAATTATTTTATGAGGTAATAGCAGAGGCGAATTTAATTGGACTTATGGCGTGCAATGGATGTCAAAATACTGTTGCAAAAAGTGTTTTTTAGTTTTGTTGCCATTTTGCTTCATATTTTATATAGAGATAGATAGATATCCACCTTGTCCATACATTCATATGTATATACCATTAAAGAATAAACTCTGCATACAACCATAATTTTTGGGGTTTGAGGAGACTTGGGAAGAAATTCAAAAAATTAAATATGCCAATATTTAGGTTGCTAATATACATACATATATGTTTATACAAAAAATAAAAAATTAAAAAATAATTATAATAACAACAACATAATAGACCATATTTGGATGCCATTGTATCGGAATGCTTGGTACCGGAAATCACAGAATTTTCAAACAAGTTGACGACATCAAACATTTTGCACGTATTTTTTCATGTATTTCATGCCTGTATGTAGACTTTTCTCCTATGTATTTTTAATATTTTTGATACTGTAGGTGTTATAATTATTTTTTTTTATTTTTTGTATAAACATTTTTATTAGCAACCTAAATATTGGTATATTTAATTTTTTGAATTTCTTACCAAGTCTCCTCAAACCCCAAAAATTATGGTTGTATATAGTTTATTCCTCAACTGAAAAATATATATATATCGTCAGCCCATTATTGGTTTGACCTACCGACCATTTTTAAAAAAATTAGTTAGCTATGGGGTACATATATTTCGAATATACACTTTCTGAATCCAAAAAGTGTTTCGTGAAATTAATTATAGTTTCTGAGATATTTAGCATTCATATTGCTCCATTTGAACTATTTTTAGATTTAATAAGTATTGTTTGGCTGTAAACGCCACTGTTTGGCTATTGCGTCAAATTATTCATACAAAAACGTACAAAATAAATTTAACTCTTGTTTTGCTTTATTTCCGTATGTTATAAAAACAATTGGGACGACCGACGAACTTCGCATAGTTCGATGAACTTGCCTTCAAGAATTCGATCTACTCCAAATCTCTGCCTTCCTATGGATATATTTGTAGTGTATGGATACCAAGTTATGCAAATATTAACTGCGGCAAAAATTACTTGCATAGTATGAAAAAAAATTGGATTGTGTACTTGAAATAAAAATTAATGCAAAAATCCATATCAAGTCTTGAAATAAATAAAAGTCTCTTAAACTCTAAAAAGGCAGAAATTTGAAATAAATCACACCTATTGCGAAAATTTTAAAAATTCGCAATGTTAAAAACAAGCCCAAAACCAAAATTGATCATTAACATTATGAAGAAATTTTTTAAATTTTAAGTCCTTAAATAAAAATAAATAAGGAAACCTAAAAACTTTGGAAAAATTACATCTTTCGCAAAAAAAACAGAAATTCGTGAAAAATTGCAAAATTTTAAATCAGCCATAATTTTTATTACAAATCTCTAAAACTAACTATAAGGAACGCTAAAAATTCCATAAAAACGCGAAAATGGCGAAAATTCGTGAGAAATTGTAAAGTCGGAAACAAGCCCTAAAATTGATTAGAAAAAAAATAAATTCGAAAAGAACGCGAAAATTCCTAAATGCATTGTAGAAATTACTCATATTGCAAGGAATAAAAAAACCTCATTGCTAACATCGCGGAAATTACAATGGCTGGTAAGGGTTTTTTGTTTAGTTTTGAGGTCATCGTTAAACCGATCGACTTTTTTTATGGACAGCAGGAAAAGTAATTTTGAAGCATAAATTTTCTTCTCAACAACAAGTTTCTCAATATACAGCAGTATACATATGCAGCACAAAAAGCTACTTTTTAAAAATAGATTATGAAAAGTGGCGTATGTGGCACAAAACAGTATTTTTGTCTTTCAATAAAGTAATATTAACTTCTAACATTATTCATGAAAGTTCACAAAAATTTACACATTTCTTCTAAACATGTGTCGGAAACAATGGTGAAAATACAAAAAAATTATATCGGGTATACCTTGAGAAAACTTCATGTAAACCTTCTTTGTCGTTTTTCTCCATTCTGACTTTTTGGCATATGCTCCAAACCAATAATGACGATATGTATAAATATTTATATACTATACATAAGTATATGAAGTTAATTTTTATGTTTTACCTTTAATTTTTGTATTGTTTTATAGTATTGACATGAACTTTTAACCCTTGTTTTATAAAGCAATTTAAAATCAAAACTTTTGTATTATAATTTTCTTACTTAAAAAAACCGGTTGGCCGGTTTTTCCTGAATTGTAAAAACCGAAACCGGCTTTTTCATAATTTCAAATATTCGAACTATTCGAAAACCGGTTTCTGGAAAAAGTCGAATAATCGATCACCCTACTACATACATATTGTATTAGTAAAGAGATTTTTGACGCAGCCATAAGAATGAATGTATAAAACAACCATGAAAGCTGCTCTCTTGTTAAATTTTTAAAATGTTAGTTAGGTCAGTTAGTTAAAACAGCGACGATATGTTTGTACCTATTAAAAACAACAAACAATTAAAAATAACTATATTTTTATTTTCAATGTAAACTCAGAATGTACGTATACGTTCGATATCGTGGAACGCACTCGGCATATCTTTACTATAGAAAAATTTAATGTGCCCGTCACAGCATACCTTTCTTTAAAAAAAATTTTGACTATGCCCGTCACAGCACACTTGTCTTAGAGAACAGTTTACTGTGCCCTTTATTTACTTTTTTATAGACAAGTGGAATTTGCTTATAGAAATTTTAAAGCACCTCCCAAGCACACTTTTCTCCTAAAATAAAAAGTTGACTGTAACAGAGCATAATTTTCTTATAAAAACATTAATTGCGTCACAGCACACTTTTCCTATAGAAAAGTTGACTGTGCCACAGCCCACTTTTTTTTAGAAAAGTGAACTTTCTTATAGTAATTTTAAAGCGTTTTTCACAGCATATTTTTATGATATAAAAGTTGACTGTGACAATCGATTTTTCTTATAATTAAAAAAAAGTTGAGTGTGTCCTCAGCACACTGTTGGAAAAATTGGCTCTATCACAGCACACTTTTCTCATAGAAAATTTAACTGCATCCGTCGCAGCACACTTTTCTTATATAAAAGCTAGCAACGTCGCAGCACAGTTTTCTTACAAAAAAAAATTGATTAAAGCTATCACAGTACACTTTTATTATAGAAAAATTAATTGTGTCAAGCCACACTTTTCTTATAGCAAAGTTGATCGTGTCATAGCACACTTTTCTTATAGAAAAGTTTATTGTGTCACAGCACACTTTTCTTATAGAAAAATTAATTGTCAAATATTGTGTCAAAGCACACTTTTTTATAGAAAAGCTGATAGTCTCACACCTGTTTTTTTTTTTTTGAAGTTGACTATGCTCGTCACCGAACACTTTTCTTTTAGAAAAGTTTACTCTGCCATCCCAGCACAAGTTTCTTACATCCATAAAAGTTAACAATTTCTTCTGTGTCGTGACAATGTTGTTTATGTAATATTTATGTCTATCAACAATTTGTTATTCATGGAACAACTCTTTGTTTAATCATTTATAATCCTTTAGTAAGACATCAAATAAAAATTTTCGCAGCTCATTAACTTGTAATTGAGCAATAATTGGTGGTATCATGGAAATGTTTAACAACCCTTTTATTTGCTGTGCAGGCCGGAGCTGTTTTAATATTTACTTAATTAGCGGTTTCTATAACAAAATAAAAAAAGTATGGCTCTGTCAATATCTTCCTCTCTCCTTCTAGCTCTTTTAGTTCTTTTGGAACAACCCTTTCTAACGGCAATAGCTAAAGAAGTATTAAAATGTTTACAACCCTTTAGAATGTCACAACAGGAGATTATCATGTGTGTTGGGGTCGCTGTATTCTTTTGAAAAGGGTTAAGGGTTTTCTTTTTATTCATGGTTTTTTTTTTTTTGATGAGGAAGGACTAGCCTTCTAATCGGTTTTGGTTAAGAGTGCGGAAAATAATTCATTTTGCTTTTTTTGTTGTTGCTTGCTACAAATCGCGGTATGATTTAATAACAATTGTTATTAATAAATGTGCAAGGTGTTCGAAAGTATTTTGAGGTATTTAATAATATTATAATATAATAAAAACAAATTCCATTAGCGTATAGAATTTTTATGTATTATTTATGGACAGTGAACGGCAAAATAAGTTATAAAAATTTAATGCTGTTTGTATGCCTGCAGTTTGTTATAATAAAATTTTTCAATAGGAACAGGTTCGTATCAGAAAATGACGATGAGTTATCAAAAAATATATACTTAAGTGAATAGTCTTAATTTTAGTAACTGCGTGTAATGATAATTGTAGGGCAAACAATTCGTAAGCTTACATATTTTTAACCCCCGCCTAAAAAAAGGGGTGTTATAAGTTTGTAGGGTGTGTCTGTGTGTCTGTGTATCTGTGTGTCTGTCCGTGTCCACGTAAGGCCAAACGGCTGGACCGATTTTCATTTAATTTTTTCTGTTTGAAAGATGACTGGATCGAGAGGGTTCTTAGCTATGTTTGAAGAAAATCGGTCCAGCCGTTTAGAAGATATAACATCTTTTCTGAAAAAAGTCGGGGGTTTTTAAAATTTTTAATTTTTGTTATCCCTAAAGAAATTAGAACTATAGCCGATTTCAGCATATAAGAGTATCTCTACTTCGTTTATGCGAAAAACAAAAATACACTTTAACTAAAAATAAAAAGTTAAATTAAACTATTTTCTTGAGCTCTAGGTCAGTTAATATTTTTAAATTATTGGTTGAATATTTCGTTAACCTTCGGTTAACTTCTTCAGTATATATATTTTTTGGTTTTTTGATATTTAATTATTTCTTTTTTCTATATATCCTGAAGAAGTTAACCGAAAGTTAACGAAATATTTAACCAATAAATTAAAAATATTAACTGACCTAAAGCTCAAGAAAATGGTTTAATTTAACATATAAAAAAGCTCGAAAAATTGGATAAAAATAAAAATAAAAAGGCGCATGTGTATCAAGCGCACTGAATCTATCTTATACTTATAGTCTGAATGTGCTTATACTCAGAGTATGGATATTTAGTCGTACAAAAAAATATACGCATGATCCTTGGGATTTGTATTCCTCATTCACCAACGTATACATACATTCGTGTGTATAAAATGGAAAGGAAAATGTATTTTGGTTGTTTGAAAACATGCCTTATATGTGTGTGTGAGTAAATAAAATAGCCCTGTATAGACGCTTGTGTAGACGATTAATAATCAGAGTATTTTTATACTTATGCGTATGATTGCAGCTTACAGAGTCTGTAAATTTTAGTTATAGCAGTTTGAGCTTCGTAATTTAAAAATGTCTATGAATAAAAAGTTGTTGATTGTTTATTCTTACACGCATTCGGTTTTACATTAATGCGGGTGTTTCAATATTTTTAGCTGTATGCATTGTATTTGGATTTTCTCAACATTTGAAAAAAGGCAAAACAAAATTTTACGTTTGATAACATCGGCTCCATGGTACATCAAAAATTCAATTATACATCGTGATTTAAATATGCCACTAGTGACTGCAGAAATTGCAAAATACTCAGGCAAATATTTAACATAACTCGAATCACATCCTAATCCGCTTGCTCGTAATATTTTAAACTTTACTGGATACATTCGCTTAAAAAAAAAGAGGGACACAATGGGTCTAATACTCAGCAATCCAAATGATATATCTTGAAAATAATTTTTGTGCTTAGTACAACATTTATGTATTTTTAAGTAATGTCACTAAGTTTATGTCCGGTACTGGTCGGGCCTCATTATTATATTTAGATGTAATATTTGAATACTTATTGTTAAATAATTTTTGAAGATACAATAAATAAATATATGTATAAAAAAAGTATTCATTGTATGAATAACTCTTTAATTCGATTCAAAGATAAAACTGTCAAACTTTTTATATGTCTTTCCATTGCAGATAATAGAGTATAATTCCTGGTATTGCTTTGTAAAATCACTATTTTGGACGGTATCTTGTATTCTAAAAAGGCTGTACGAATTATCGCCCAAGCGAAAATCTCTCGAAAAACAAAAAAAAAACTGTTTAAAAAAAGTGGGTAATTGTTCATTATTGGGCGAATGAACATTTTTTCATATTTGGTTGTTTGTTCATAATGAATAATTGCCAAATTTTCAGAAACTGTTTCGGCCAGCAATTGTGAAACGGGTGTAAAAAAAATAAAAATCGAACTTTTGCATCTCGCTCTAGAACCACTGAGGAGAATGTTTCTGTTGTAGTCCATAGTGTTGAGGAAAATCTAGGTTTGTCCATTTCTCGTCGATGTTTGAAATTACCCCGCATTTATTTTGCATAAAAAATTAGTTTTTCAGGTTTTTACAGTTCAGTTAACACAAGTGCTCTTGCATCAATTTGCACCCGAGTTTCGTCGAACAATAATTTTTTTTTTTAAATCTAAATTAACCAACAAATAAACGTTAAAGATGTTTCTTAAAGTAATCGCAAAGTTGGAACTGGAACTACTGCTGCCTTCTACGGAGCCACCTGCGTGACTACTTCTGTGTTGTTTATGTTTATTACAGATTGTATTTTAGCCAGTGTTTTTAAGTTCAACTTAATGCACCACATCCAAATATAATACAAAAAATTATGCAAAAAGTCTGGTTATGCACTTCACTCACGCTCACGTTTGTGCTTATCTGCGTGCTGAAGGGAAATACTATGCCTATTAGTGTCCTGCACAAGAGTATATTTATAAGACTTTTCAAGACATGAGAGATTTTTTCCAATGCTTTACTACAGCGAAATATTCTAAAAGAATCGCTAAACAACACTGTTGGCAAGACAAACCACCGAAAAAAATTACTTGCCAACAGTGTTGCTTAGCGATTCTCTTAGAATATTTCGCTGTAGTAAAGCATTTGAAAAAATCTCTCATGTCTTGAAAGGTCTTATAAATAGTCTTGTGCAGGACACTAATGCCTATGCACAAAAGTGTTCAAGCATAATTTTTATGCCAATCATATATGTATACATATATACGTATAAGCAGTGCACATTGTAAATCCAAATTTGGAACTAAATTTTTAAAGTCTGCTGAATTTGTAGCATCTGCTTTGCGACAGGACACTCACTTATTTTAATAAATTACTTTCTGTATTTATTATTATTATTAATTATTACAAAATTATAATGAAAATTTTCTAACTATTTCCCAGCCATAAATTAAACAAGAATAAAATTTCAATTTTTAAATAAACATTTGCATGAATAAGGAGAGGAAGACAAACACTACAACCACTAATTATCCTTTTTTTTAAGTGTAAGTAAATGTTTCCCCAACTATTATTAGTCTAATAAAATATTAACTTAAGACATTTTCAAACATATTCAAAGTAGTTAAGCAGCAAAAAAAAACTAAGCTAAATAACAGCCCTCAAACTAGAACACCTACACAGGAATCTATCTTTCCTTTAAGGCATCCATCCTTAGCATTAAAAGGAAAAAAAGTCTTAAGGAAAAAATGTTCTGCTTAAATGAATTCATGTGAAAATAGAAAAAAAACAAAAGAAAAGTTACATATTTTCACACAATAATTAAAGAAGAAAAGAAAAAAAATGTTGGCAGAAAAGCGGGATAGAAAAGAAAAACGTTTGTCATGCAAATGACAGTCCAATGTCCGGTCATCATTTACGCCATCTTTACCAACGCAATAAGAAAATTAAATAAATTTTTAAAAATGTATAAAAGGCAAGAACAGGGAAAAAGTAGATAAAACTGGAATTACAAACAACAAAAAGGACTAAAAGGACTTTACAACTCCAGTCACTTGTACACTCATCATATTAATGACAACAAAGGCTAATTAAAAAAAAAATAGAAGAGAAAAGAAAAGAAGCCCTCAGCAGCCACCCATCCCACCACCGCCGCCCACTGTAATTCTTTTCTAATTTGTATGTTGGAATCTCAAAAAAAAAATCCGCTAAATTTCATTGTTTTCTTTCCTTTTCATTTTAAAACTCAAGATAAATTCACAACGTTGGAAAAATGTTGTCACTATTTAGAAAATCATTGAGATTTTAATAATTGCCTTGGCTACAACAAGTATAGGATGTATCCTGGCGGCCCAACAAAACCTTCGCTACAATATGGACGTACATAATGAAAACAAATGCAAACAGGCCAAAATTAATGACAATGAGAAGGAAAATGTTTTCAAATGCTTAAGCAGTTTCAGCAATGTGGGAGGAGGAATTAATACATCTTTTTTTTTTCTTCTCCTGATGCTTCCTTTGATGGTGATAAATTAAAAATATATTTTATTTTCATTTTTTATTTTTCAAGTTTTTTGTTTGTCTTTATTATTTCAGTTTTAATTTTCTTTCAAATTATTTTTTTTCCCCCGTTTATTTTCGCTTGTCAGCAGCACCAAATTGTCCAAATAAGCAGAGAGACCAGCGATGCCAACTTGGTGCTTTTGGCACTATTTTTACTGCTTTTTGAAGACTCAAAACGCCAAATTTTGAGCGTTAGTGCCAAACTAAGAAAAAGCACTAAGTAGTGCTTTTAAGAAATTTTTGTATTTCTTAAAATTACTTTAATAAAAACTTAGTGTAAAAGCATACCTTTTTCGTCTGATATATTTCATTAAAAATATTGATAATAATGCCGAAATAGAGAATAGCTTAGAAAACATTATTAAACTTCACTCGTTTTTCACGTTAGTGCTTTTTACGCTTTTTAGATTTCAAAATTACGGTTTTTAGTGCTTTTTCAAAACTCTGATGTGCTTCTAGAGACAAAAAAGTTGGCATCACTGAGAGAGACCCGTTAAGTAAGAAAAAGCCTCCTTTTGTCATTGGTTAGAGGAGTCTTGGTTATGTTTTAAGTTTTAATGGTTTTCGTAATGCAATCCCTGGTATTTTTAGGGAACATTTTGCTGGAATTTTCTATTGTTTAATTTTTGGCATGATGGCATGAAAAATAAATTTTATTTTTTTATTTTATTTTTTTTTAATTTTTATTTACATACATTAAAGTGAGAAATTGTGAATTTTTTCAATATTCTAAAAAAAACACAATTTGCAGTCAAGTCGTAAAAAAGGATTTCCACGTATATTTTAGCATGCAAGAATTTTATTCGATTTCAAAAGTTGGAAGGTTCCCAATTCGTGTGAAAAATGGTAGGAGGCTCTTATAATGGCAAAATTCAACTTTTGTAAAAGTGGGCTGGTTTGCGCCCATTACAATTTAATATTAAGACTGCCGGGTCACACTTAAATTTTTTGAAACCTAGTACTCTATTCAAATTTGTGAAAAATGTTGAGCAGCATTCATTATTTCGTACGCATGTATGGCATAAAAAAGAGACCATGCCCCCTAAAACTTATTATTGTTTTTAACGTAATTCTCAGCACAACCTCTACTTTCGAAATCACTCAAAACACTTTGAGCTCTTAATACGACACAATCCCGCCTGTTCTGTAAATCGAATCGATTTAAAAACGCTCTATTTAGAAAATATAAACTCACTAATAGCGAATTTTTTCAGACTTTTTTGTAGTTTTCTATTTTTTAGAGCTTGAAATATCATATCTGAAATTAATTTCGTATGTATGTATGATTTAAAACACATCAATAGGGCCATTGTTTATTTTTGGAAAACGAAAAATTTACTGGGATTCAAATATTATGTTTGAAAAAGTTGACGCATCTAACCTGCTTCCTATGAAACCATGAAAGCACATTATCCTCTTACGATGACACAAACTTGCATAAGGAAAGGGTACCATGAAATGATCAGAAATGCAATAACTCCCAACAAAAAACTTAATAATCCGCAGTAACTCTTCCAAACAAAATCGGAACTTAATTGTGCCCTTAATTATGAAAGTGGTCTAAGTTATTTTTTGTTATCTTTGTAGTTACTTCATTGTCGGTTATTTTATATGTTTTGGGAGTTATTAACACCCGACTAAAAAAAGGGGTGTTATAAGTTTGTAGTGTGTGTCTGTTTATCTGTGTATCTGTGTGTCTGTCCGTGTCCACGTACAGGCCAAACGGCTGGACCGCTTTTCATTTAGTTTTTTATGTTTGAAAGATGACTGGATCGAGAGGGTTCTTAGCTATGTTTGAAGAAAATCGGTCCAGCCGTTTAGAATATATAACATCTTTTCTGAAAAAAGTCGGGGTTTTTAAAATTTTTAATTTTTGTTATTGAGACTTTTTACATTCTTTGCGACTTATTTCATTGGAAAATATTTTGTTAATCATTGGAACCCAGCTAAAAAAAAAATATGTATGGAGCATATATAATATCCCATATATGGTTCGGATCCGAAAAATGAGGGTATATGGACATATATGATAATATATATTCATACGTTTTCATACATGTGTGTGTAAATATTCCCCATACAATAAATGTGCAATAAATTAAATTACTAAAATTACTTTTTTTTTAGATTTTGAACAGGTAGGTTGTATTTAATGAAACATTTGTTGGGACAAATAATGAAAAACGAACTAAAAGTCATTTCGTTCCCCATTTTAAGTCAAAAGGTGAGTCAATTATTTAAAAAACGCAAAAATCATATTCGCACATAAAATTAAATTTAAGAAATCAGATTAAAACGTAATGCAATTAATTATAAATGAAAAAATAATCCGTCTAACAATAGTTTCAATACAATTTTTTGAAGTAATATGAACTTTGTTTCTTATCTAGAGAATTTTGTTATTTTCTATATAATTAATGACTGGATTATCCTTTTGATTATTTGAATTAAATGGAGCCACAATGTATAAAATCATACAATAATGTTTTTTTGTAACAAAAGTTTTTCTTTTTTAAACGTTGAGGGTACGCATATAAACTTTGCATACCGTATGTAATTTCTAATGGATTTCCAATTCACCAGTGATAAAATCCAAGCTTTTTTGATAGCAAAAACGATCTTATGTGAGATATCATGTATGCATACATTCTTATATGGCTCCATGTATTACATCTTAATTCTATATATGTGACAGCGCATAGCGAAAGGGACCTAAGGGTAAAAACCTGTTTTGTTCAGGAGAGCCATTTTAAAGATTTAAATACGTGTATCGTTGGTGTACCATCACTGAATAAAACGCGCATATCTCTGGGAGGGAACACTTTTGGGGTATGGGATCGGTCTAATTCGATGCTCAGATGTTGTCCACATCAAAAAAAAAAAAAAAAAAAAAATAAATTTAAAATTGATTTTTTTTTACCCTTAGGTCCCTTTCTCTATGCGCTGTCACATATGGATCCACATATAAAGAGCTTAATAATTAAATTTCCATATATGAGCTCATATATTATAATACATTTTATATATTATTCCATATATTAGTTCATATATAATAGTTTTGCCATGTATAATCCCATACATTTCCATGCATGAATTCATACATATTCATATATAGTTATATACATTCATATATTAAAAATATATGGACCATATATAATTTTTTTAGCTGGGAAGTTATTTCTTTTTATGAGTTTTGTGATTGCGGCTTTCTATTTCACTATGGTTGGGTGTTATTTCATTTGGAGTTATATTATTGGGGGCTATTTCACTTCATGATACCTTAGGAAAATAGGAAGGTGCCATTTTACTTTATTTAAAAGATTCTTTCGAGTTTTGGCTTAGGTTCTTGCTATGATAAAAATTTGGCAAGGCAAAAACGCAACATGTGATCTTATTATGTAAATATATAGCACCAGTGTTACCAGATATCGTTTTCAGACGTTTTGACAAGTTGAGTAAAAATTAAACTAGTACGAACAAAATTTTCTAGGTTAATTTATTTACGTAACAGACATCTACAATACTTACAAAAAATATAAAAACATATTATATTTATTAAAAATCCCTTTAAAAATTATACTGACATATTAGCAACAATGACACGTAGTCCGGTTATTTGTAGTGTTTACACAAGATTAAGAAGAGGCTACAGAAAGTTAGATAACACAAAAAAGAAAGCTAGAAAAATTATGCTTGAAAATTAAAGTGTTGTAGTAACCTCACCTCACTTGACTTTGAGCAGCAGAAATTGAATTAATTTGAAAATCTGAGTGTCTCTTTTGAAGATGGTTCTTTTGTCTAGAAAAGTTTTATTTCTCTGCAAAGACGTTTATTTCGCTGGATTGTCAAAAAAAAAAAAAAAAATTACTAAAAATCTTTTTTTTCATTAATTTTGGTTTCGATACTTAAAAATTTCACTTTTAAGAATCTTTTTCTAATTTTTAACAAATGCTTTTAACAAACAAAAAAAATTGTGCCAAATCATTATTCATCAGCAAAACAAACAAAATAGTTATATAGCTACATACATTATACAGGCATGTACTAGAAAATAAAAACTTTTTTTTAAATATTTTCCATGTAAACGTGGCCTGAATGTTTGAGGTACATAGCGAAATGCCCATGACAGCCCAGAAGACTAACTAGGCTAAAATAATAAAAGTAATAGTTAAAAAAAAATAAACTGCCGCAAAAAAGCTGAATCTTTAACTAAGCAACTCATCTTTTTCGTGTTCCTATATTATGTATTAATTTTTTTTGTTTTGTTGGGGTTGAATTACAAGCAAGCTTAAGAACTCACACCTTTTTTTATGAAAATCGCCCAGTCACAGGATAAATATGTATTTGCTAGATGAGCTGTTTTTGTTTCTTGCTGTTGTTTTATTTTTCTTTCGTTTTTTTTTCATAGAAAAATTGCTATTAGCCGCGATTTTTCTTAAGGTTACTTACTAGCAAATTCCATTCCGCCAAAAGTCCATTGTTAAGCTATTACGCCGTTTCTATTTCTCTGCGTTGTTAATTTTTGTTGTTGTTGTTGGGCAGCTCTTTGTACACGGCAATTTTTCATTAAAACTGCCAACTTTTTATTTTTCAACTTGTTCAAAAATTTTAGGAGTGGGCTATTGAAAACAACACATGTTGTTTGTAGTAGTTGTTGCTGTTGCTGTTGCTTTTGACGACAACATTTTTGTTGTATTCAATTTATGCGTTTTACTTTTTTAGCCGAGAGCATTACTCGTGTTTTATATTTTTTAAATATTTTTTGTTATTCATCAAACAGTGTGAATTACAATTTTTACCACAATGAAAAATTTGCATATGCACACAGAAAAATTTCAACTTAAAATCTACGTAAACAATATAATCTTTTTCGGCAATGATTTTGCTTCATATGTGTTTAATGTTAATCTAACATTATTTATGCATAGTTATTTCCAAAGAAAATTTTTCCTTTTGAAATGACTTTATTTCACGTTGATTTAACATTTACGTACTGTTAATATTAAAACGAAGAATCATGTAGAATTAAAATTACTTCAAGTTGGAAGAATTTAATTTATGTAGTAATTGTATTTTATTATTTACACTGTGCTCGAATTTTACAATTTTTTTTAACAAGCCTTGCACCCTACTGGTAAAGCTAATTCGAGTACGCTGAATTCAATGGCACTAGCCGTTTTTTTAAGTTGGCGCTTGTATTAGCGATATTCGCTATTTAACATTTGTACGCTAAAGTGCTATAAAAACGATATTTTTATTCTGTTTTGACCATTTTGAAATTTTAAATTAAGAAATTTTGATTAAATATGCACATCAATAAATAGAAAATTTTAGCGAAATTTTTTTCGCGATTTTTTTTTTTTTTTTTTTTTTTTTTTGCTTCGAGTTAGAAATTAATTCGAATAGCCGGGGAAGCCAATTACAGACACAAATCTTTTTCTGATTCCTGCTCCAATAAACACACGTAAGTTAAATAATTAATAAAATACAAATGGCTACATTAGATTAAATTCATGTTGTTTCAACTTGAAATAACTTTGATTCAACATGGCTTTTTGTGTTATTTCAGTATCGAATTTAAGTCGCTTAAACTTGAAATAACTTTGATTCAAAATGATTCTTTATTTCGATTTTAACAGTACGTAAATGTTAAATCAACGTGAAATAAGATTATTTCAAAAGGAAATTTTTTTTGAAAATTACTATCTAGATGAAGATGAAACACATATGAAGCAAAATCATTGCTGAAAATTATTAAATTACCCGGGTTTACGTAAATTTTGAGTTGAAATTTTTCTGTGTGCATTAAATAAAAATAACAAAAGGATGTCGACAAGAACATTTCAATCGACAAGTTGTATTGAAAACAACAATTAAATAAGAAAATTTGTTTTTGTGTTCAATGTAAGTAAGCGACAGAAAGTTACTTGTCGACATCGTGGGCCAGGCCGTATATGTTTTTCAATACAATAATTTGGTGGAAAAATTACCCAGCGAAATATTCGCGTAATTTCCTCTTTGGGGTAATTAAATTTATTCCGTCTAATTGCCTCAACGAGATAATAAAACGAATTTGTTTAAATGTCTTCCCCGCTTAATTCTCCGAAAATCTGAGATTTTTGAAAGAGGCAATTATCCGTGAAGTACTGTAATGATCTACAATTTCAGTAAACTCGCTTGCGATGGGCGTTTGCCAATAACTCAGAGGAGTTATTGGCAAAATAAAAATCAATCCATCAATCAAAAATCTCTCGGCACTTTTTCTAACTCATACCAAATTCTCTTTCCAGTATGGAGAAGAATTAGAGGATTAAGGTGTTCAAAAAAAATTACTTTATTATCTCATATCCGAAATGAAAATGGGACTACTTAGATTAATTCGAAGTTTTGATTGGTTTTCTGGTAATAAAGTTTAATTTAAAGCTTTGCTGTATTCATAGACTTATAAAAGAACTTTATGAGTATAGAACATTTTTATTTGAGGTTACTTTTCTGAGAAGAGGCGTACGAGGGAGAAATAATTTTGTGAAATTTTTCAAAAATTTGATGAGAAAATTGTATGCATAAAATGAGAGCGTTTCATGCAATACAAAGGGGAAATACTCCCCGTCTTTAAGTCAAGCTCTGTGGTAAGCTTTTGAAAATATTCTTATCAAAAATTGGCACTCATTTTGAGCTTTTATGGGCGGCAGCATGTCTCTTGAAATTCAATATTATATTTGAAGCCCAACCGATACTTTCGAAAATTTGTGCACACTTTTTGGCCTTTTTAATTACAAGATTTCGCATTTAGCAAAATGGACAGTTTTACAACCATTAAGTCTTGATTTTGTACTTTAACTCAAGCCATTTTAACAAAACTTTATTCGTAACGAAGCGCTTTCACATTCAGAAAAATTCGCGACGCCATGCCTGACAAAATTTAATATAATTTTGTTTTTCTGATACAAATAGGGTGTAAAACCCGGCTAGTTTGTGATATTATAAATATCACCAATGTTCCCAGGTTTTGCTTTTAATAATTATGACAAATAGATTTGCAATTTTCTAAAAAAAAAAAAACTTATTTCAGAAACAGACTCAAAGAAGTTAAAAATTTAAGATCACTATACCCTACGGAGTCTCTCCAACAATGAACTACCCTAGAAAAAAATTGTGTGCCCTTAATTATGAGTGTTTTAAATCATATGCATTTTTGCTTCAAAATTTCAAATTAATCTTAAAAAAAAATTCCAATATATATTAAATAAATTTATATCAATCGAAATTAGTACAAATCTAAATTTAAATGTTGGCTAATATAAAAACATTTTTTATTTTGTAATCTACTTAATATCTTGTGACTTAGACCACTTTTATAATTATTCTTTGCAAATGTGTTTGTACAAAATTCACACATTCACAAAATTTTTGCATCTGATTTTTCAATTTGCGACAATGATGGATATATCCATCACCACTGCCAGTTATATGATGAATAAAATTACTGTCACTGTTTCTATAGAGTATATAGAAACCTTAATGGCATCACAGCTGAACAACAAATCACTTATCTTGTCAACTTGTGAGAGAACTGGCCTTTGGCAAAAATAATGGCAACTACATAGTTGAGCTAAAGAAAAATAACTGTTCACTATATTTCGTTTCACAATTTATCCAGCATTCATCTTATGCCAGCGCTCATCTCCTACTTATATCCTTTACAGCAAAAAAAAAAAAAAAAAAAAAAAAAAATCTCTGGAAAAAAATCATTATTTGGCAGCAAAAATAACAACAGAAAAAAACAGCGTTAAAGCTCAACATTAGTTACAGATTTTCTATTTTTTCTTCTTGTTTTTTTTGCAGGCATTTTCCATTAAAATTCCTACATTATTTTATGAATTGGAACAACACAACACTCTGCACATTTCAATACAAATTCATTTTAAGATTTCCAAGTAAATTTAACAATGAAAAAAAAATAACCGTCATAATGAATTAAAGAAGGAGTACAAATGCAAATGGTTTTTAGCTTTTTATTCCTTTGCCTTTTAAAAAAAATTCGGCACATAATTTTCGTTCGCAGGACGTTAATAACATTTTAAAATTAAATGGAAAAATGTTTTTCCATTTTTTTTTCTTTCAATTAAGCCCAGTAGTAAAATTTGAAGCCTATTGATAATAAAATCTTACTTTTGTTAATTTTAATGTTGCCTACAAAAGTCAAAAGGCTAAAGTGAAATAATAATAAAGAGAAATAATTAATATTACAGAAGAAGCTAAAAGAAAAATTTTGTTTGACATTGACGCAAGGAATATGGTAATTGTGATGAAACCTTTTTAGTAAGACAATTTTTTTTAATTGCAGAAGCATATTTTTCGAAAAGGGCCCTACTTTAACCAATAGAAAAATAATTCGCATATTGTGAATGGCGTCGTCGACGTCACATCAAGACGACAGTAAAAATTGTCACTTGTCTACTCTTTAACGGCAACAGAGAAGACTAAGGACTATTCGAGGTATTTATATAAAAACCCAAATGCTATGGCTAATTGTAATAGTACCATCACCAACTTTGGGAACTCAGTTGCGACTCGAAGGACCAAAAGCAAACAGTTTGTGTATTGTAACTACGTAGCAATTTATGCTTTACTAGAGGCTTCTCCAACACTTATTATAGGTATATTTATATTTTCAAATAAAACATTATAAATTACCACAAGTTACTCTCGAATATTTTGTTATTTCTATATACTTTTAAGTAGCAATAACAAAACAGCACAAGCGCATAATAAATAATTACTTCAATCAAAAAAAAAAAAAAAAAAAAAAAAAAAAAAAAAAAAAAAACTTAAATATTTATTCTTTACCATCTTCAGCAATTAAACTGCCACCCAATTCATTTAGATAAAGAAAAAATATCCCTCTCTCTAGCTTTTTGCCCACTTCGTTTTAGGCACAAACAAGCAAAGTTTTAAAGTTGTTAATTTTTAAGAAAAACAACCTTTTATATTTTTTCTTCTAATTCTTCTGATGTAACCATGGAGGTCTAAAAATAAAAGAGTAGTTGGCTAAAAATATATTTTTTTTTAAGTAAAAAATAATATATTAGGAAAAATTTGTAAAAGTGACCCCATGACAAAATATTTGGCAGGGAAAAAGAAAGTCATTCAGTCGTGCCTTTCAATTATTTTTCTGTTGTATTTACTGGCTTTTCGTTAGAATTATAAAATAATTTCTAAACGGAATTTGATAACGAATTAACAAGAAGTCATACAACATAACAAGCAGCCACAAAAAATCCTGGAAAACTTTTACCTTCAATGCACCCATTTTTCTTATTTTTAAATGCGAAAAATACTTTTTCTCAATTGTTTATGTAAATAAAATTCAGTAACTTCCAAAATGGAATGAGTTCATCCAAAATGTGCAAAATGAGAAGTTAACTAAGATGTGTTTTTTTTTTTCATTTTAGTTTTTTTTTTGCTGATCAAAAGTTGAGATAAGCAAAAGAATCAAATACTACGTTTATACGCAGGGCTTATTTGCAAATAAAGCTGTAAATTGTTGCCATATTATTGTTTTTATTGAGATATACTAATTCAGAGAACTATTCACGATTAACTAACTCACTATTTGAAAATGAAATGCTTGAGGTAGCCACGCTTAAAAATGTTTGATAACAAAAAAAACAATAAATGGATAAATATTGCACAAAAAAACATTATAATAGAAATAATGGCAATTAAAACAAACAATTATTTGATATTTTGTACATTTACACTATTTACTTTATCAACATAAGTAAGTTTTCTATAGAAGTGCTACCAAGTTTGTTTACTTTTGATATACCGTATATACAGTACACAGAAAAAAGTATTCACCAATTAATCACCCTTATTCTATTTGGTGTCGGCAACATAACACGACGTCGTTTTTAATGTTTTTTGACAAATCGGTATTTCTGTAGATAGTATTGCCATTTATCGATGACTGTCAGCAAATGTTTGGTATTCTGTAAGCAGAATTGATGTTGATGTTGCCGTTCATTTTGTCGTCAGTGTTTTTGATGTCGTGTTCTGTTGTGTGCATGCCTCAACGAATTTGAAAAATAATTTAAATGGTAAAAAAGTGAAATATAAGAAATGCCAAAGTAGATATAAAAATGTAAATATTTATTTGAAAAAATTTCTTTAAAAAAGTGAAAATATAATATAGACAAAATTAAAATGACTAACCCCAACCAATTTGAAAAGCTTGTGGAAGAGTTGAAAAAGTCCTTATTTTGCTAGAGGATTCCACAGGGGTACTGTTCCTAATTATTTCAAGGTACAGTAGAAAAGTGTGCGACTGCACTAAATTCTCTCGGTCCACCAATTAGAACTAGTGGTGGATGGCAAAATGTAAGGTAAATAGTGTGTTGGGAAAGCATACTGTAAGATAGAATTATTTTTACAGATCTGGCGGGACTTGAGGTTTAAATTAAAAAAAGGCTGCAAACAGCAACATCAAAACAGCTGGAGGGGGTATATAAACAATTAGCACTGAGTACCTTTGGAGGAAACTCCAATCTCCAATAAACGTTGATCTGATCCCTTTTGTTTCAAAAATTATGCTCTCTTGTATCCAATACAATGATGTTTTGTTTAGCCGAAAATAACTTTAAAATATTAAAAGGATGAACATTACCCATTATTTTCCAAAAACATGAGAGAACTTATCACTTACTTTTCTCCGTGGGTAACTGGCAAATGCATGACTTTTGTCTGAGAAATCTTATTTTCACTATTAATTTTTTTTTTCATCGTCTCAATAGGAAAGAAAAACATTTTATTTTAATTTATTTACAAAGCTTTTACTTATACAAAAATACTTTTACCAAAAATAGTAAACAAAATGAACCAGCTGACTCAAATATTAGATATGTGTATTGTATTTATCGATAAACAGGCAACGTCGTCATATGACTGTTAGGGAATACAAAGTTAGCATTGATGTTGTGTTATATTGATGTTGTTTCAAAATTGACGACGATGTTGCCGACGCCAAATAGAATAAGGGTGAATATTTTCTATTAAGAACTTAATTGATTCAATTAAATTTTTAATTGTGTTAATCAATTTGAGCGGAAAAACTTAATTGATATTATCAAATTGTTTATAGGTGAAAATTTAACTAATTTTTTAATTGATATTATAAATATTTTAATTAATATTACAAAATCATTCATATTACTTTTTTGTGTGTAAGTTAATTTATTTGCAAATAGTGCGCGTATAAACGTAGTAAAAGCAAAGAACACGACTTGAGGTTATTGCAAAGTTAATATTTTTAATAATCTATTAAATGCTAAGGATTAAAAAAAAATTAATCGGTTAGCAAATTCTACTAAATCTGAATCTATTTTTAACTTTCTAGTGCTTATATTTTAGGTCAGTTTAATTTTCTTTTAAGTTTTGGCGCATATTAAAAGTCAAAACAAAGTATACTTTAATAAATACAAATTTAAAACCAGTATTACCATACAAAATATTGGTTTGGTACAAAATTTTATTTAAGGTACATGCTTAAAAAAATTCTAGAATTTTTGTTTGGCTTAAGGGCGCAACTTAAATAGTGAACTTTTTTTTTCAAATAGGACCAGCACTCAGGGGATGACCCCTACTCATGCAATGCATTGTGCTAGAACTAGGAAAATAGGTTATAGAGAAGGAGGATAGAGGGAGTAGTGTCTGTGGACATTCGGTTTAAACCTTCCCACGCTGGTAGTGACAGGAAAGACCTCCGCAGGTAGTTGATTCCACATACGAACAGTGCGGCTTAAAAAGGAATTTTCTCTGTAATGCGTAGTGCGATTCATTGGCCAATCGACCACAAAGGGATGTGCTCTGAATGAGGCACGTGTTGTACGTATAAATGTGCGGGTTTCAGGAACAAGTTCCCTAATTTCATTGGAACACATTTCGTTGTAGTAACGATAGAACAATGAAATGCACCCCACATTGCGTCGATGCTCCAATGAATCAATAGAGTTGGATACCCTACTGTCACCGATGAGCTTCTTCGCCCTCTCGAGCAGCCCCAAAATAGACTTTAAAGCGTCGGCCCATACATGAGAGTTGTATTCCATTTTCGGTCGGATATAAGTGGTATAAATAGTAAGGAGATCAGATGGGGTGAGATATCGTTTGCACCGTTTCAAAAAGCCGAGTCACTTGAATGCTTCTTTTGCAATTTGAAAAATGTGTTCAGTCCATCGAACATCACACTGTATTTTCATGCCAAGAACATCAAGAGCATCTGATTCCTTAATATTTATACCCCCATAGTTACAGAGGCAGGAGCATTTTCGGTCGTGCAACCATGCAACATTGGGTCTTACAGGCGTTAAAGTCGACCCTGTTCGCATGACCCCATTCAGAAATTTTTTCTAAATCATAGTTTAAAGTCTCATTCATTGTTTGTCGCATGGCCTCAAACTGCGGCAGACTAGGTCTATTGCTGAATGAGAAAGAATGGCAAATGCTGCTGTCGTTCGCGAAAGAGTAGATAGGGTTGAAAGTTTTACATAGAAGGTCGTTTATAAAGACAAGGAATACAGTTGGCGAAAGAACGGAACCTTGCGGTACCCCTGAATTTAACTTGAACTCATTTGATGAGATCCCATCTATAACAACTCTTATAGTGCGATCCCTGAGGAAACTCGATAAGAATCGAGAAAAATTATCACCGACGCCAATGGCAATACATTTTTACAAAAGTGCACCATGCCACACTCTATCAAACGCCTTGGAGATATCTAGATCCACCACCTTACTTTCGCCAAAATGGTGGAGAACTTAAAAACAAAAACCTAAAAACTTCAATTTTTTTTAAATCTAAGGGACCGTAACTCAGTGAATTTTTATCCGATCAATGCATTTAATAATATGGACTGATAAAAGAACAACATATCTTGGCAATGGTGTTAAATTTGCTAAATTTTCATAAATAGTTCTCAAGAGTTTTGGAAATATCTTTGTAAACTGCAAAAAACAAATGAATATCTAGAGTATCTCGAAAATGCTTCTTAAGAAAAGTAAATTAATGCCATATTCGTGCTCAGCGACCCTAAATTAGCTAAGGAAATATTTAATTTTTGAGGTTATGGCAAAAAGACAAAAATTTGTTGCATAGTGTAATCATTGGAGTGGACACGCTCACTTTTGCAAATATAAGTGGTTGCACCGCACCCACTTCCCTAAATATAAGATATCGCCACTTTCAAAGCTCTTGATGTGTGTAAATTTTTGTACGAATCGGTCAAGTAGAAGGATGTGAAATTTGATATTAAGTTTTAATGGCCGTGACTCTGTCCACTTTTTTTAAGCACAAGATTATGCCATTCCATGAGCCACAAGCGTTGCCAAGTTTTGTAGGGATCGGATAAGTAGAGGTACATAAAATTTAATACTAAGCTTTGATGGGCGTGGCCAATTTTTTTTAACTCGAAAAGTTCTCTTATTCTTTAAAGGATGGGGTGTAGGGCCAAGAATACCCAGAGAATATTTATTATCGTTTTAACAGAGATCTATTAAAGCAAGAATTTCTAGAGTTTAGTACTCCAAAGAAAAGCAGAAACATATTAACGTGGTTATGTATATCGCCCTACAGTTCGCCAGTCTGCGATTCAGTGCGTCTTTTCGTCCGCCCGTACCCTGATGAAAGAAAAACTAACTTTGTTTATTTGCTATGCATTATTGGCTAAACAGTTTAACCGATTTAAATTTAATTTAAAAAATATATTCTGAGATCTCCATCTAAAAGAACAAATAGGCTTTATGCTATATTTTTTTAAAGTAGGACCAAGAGAGGGCAGGAGGCAATTTCTGCTTTACCAAAACTATGTAACCGATTTTTATGAAATTCAAAACAAAGATACATCTGCGTCAAAAAAAAATCATACACGTTTTCTATATTTTTAAAATTACAACTAGGAGAAAGACGGGCGCCGGTGGGGCAATTTCTGCCTCTCCGAAACTATGCACCCGATTTGTATAAAATTTAAAAGATATAAATTATTTGTAAATTTTTTTAATTAGAACTAGGACCAAGACTGGGGAAGGTGAGGAAATTTCAGTCTCTTGAAACTATCTAATCGGTTTTCACTCAATTGCTTATAACTTTGTAATTTTTCGGTCGATTTTCTTCTGGTTGGTCTTAGCTCCTACGTAAAAGTATCATCTTTACGTACATGAACAGAAACCACACTTCTTTTTTAACGATTTGTACTTTTCTGTCGGCATAGAATCGCTGTAAAATATGATTTTTTTTTAAATGTGCCCTATTTTCATCGATATATTTTGAACTGCTTTACCAATCAAAGATCAGGGGGCAAATTACGGCATTCGATACGACTCGTAATTTAAAAATATTTCAATAGAGTTTATATGGAAATATTTTTAAATTACGAGTCGTATTGAATGCCGTGATTTGCCCCCTGATTATACATATTTATTCGTCACCTCAATACCTTGCATTTGAATACCAAGAACGACCCAATCGGACATTGTTTTTTTATTTATTTTTTTTTTTAAGTAACACACAGGCAATTAATGCCTACTTCTATTACTAGGTGTTACCTTCTTTTAGAAAAGGGATAGTGATAGTGACAGTTGGTGAAGGAAGAGATAGAGGAAAGCTTCATTATTTTATAACTCTGCTTTTCGCACGTTTTTTTTAATAAGGCACTGTTGCAGCGCCTTCTGGTGTCAAATGAGGCGTATTAAATTTTTGAAGCTGTCTTTAGTATTATTTTATTGGTTATTTTACTTCGCCGATGATTCTGCTACTCAATACCGACGAAGGAGGGCGCTCTGATGTTACATTAGGGCCCAATAATCGACTTCTCAATTAAGTGTCATTTAGCTAATAGCCACTTAATTTTAAGTTGCACTTAATTGCAGTTTCATTCTTTCAGTCGTAAAATTAAATGATCACTTAAATACTATGAAAGTGTGGTAGCACTATGAAATGTTGATATTTCTAAAAGAAAACAGATGTTAAATGTAAATAAGAAAGTTAGGTTATCAACATGTAGAAAATTAAAATTGCATAAAAACACATTTTATGAAACCAAAAGAGCATCAGAACGCATTTTTCTATTTATTTATTCCATGATATGATACTATGCATTGTATATGTTATATATTTATGAAAATTAAACTAAATTCTTTTTAACACGACCACATGATGTTTATGTACATGTTTTCAATAAACGCACACAAGCACAATAACATATGGTATGCTCGTAAGACTTAAGTGTGATTTAAATAGACAAGGTTGGGCATTTAAATGGCTCTCAACTTTATACTGAAAAAATGAATTCGGTACTTAAGAGGCTCTTAAAGATAAATCACATATAATTGAGAAGTCAATTATTGGGCCTAGGATTAGCATCTGCTAAAGTCGGTATAGTTCAATGAACAGTGACTATGCTTTCATCACTTGAACTTTCCTACAATAACTGATACAAAGGGACACTAATGCACATCAGAAAAATGCGTGGTTTTATTATTTTAATGACTGTCAGATAGAGGGATTGAACCCAGGATCTTCGGTTTTGTAGTCAACGTGCTAACTACTTCAGCCAACGCCACCCACTAGCTAGAGTCAAGTGAAAAAAGGCGGAAAAAATTACAATATCTCAAAAACTGTTCCATAAAAAAATTAATCTTGATTCTCGAATTCAGCGGAAGAAAATACATAAGGAAAATTACACAGAAAAAACTAAATTTCATTTTCAGTAACCAAATTCGTTGAATCAGTAAATATTTTATTTGAATGCGGTCCTACAAATAATTTTGTAAATTCTGATAAAAATTTTGTAAAAATTTAAATTAATCATAGTTCGGCAGATAGGAAATGTTATTTCAGTGTGTTGGTGTTTATCTTGCTTGTTGATAGGAACAACGTGCTGTTGTGCGGTTGTTCTTGTTTATTTTTATTGATCGTGTTGTATACATGTAAATGCCGAAAAATAGCCGACAAACGTCGTGGCCGGTTTCTTCTCTACACAGTTTTTTTGGTACAAATTAATTTAGTGGAACAGTACAGAACAGTGATGGGAAATGAGATTTGCATTTCGGTACCAAAAAAAAAAAAATTTGGAGTACTTTTTTGATCCCGAGAGTACCAAAAACTATTTATTGTTTATTAAAAACAGTTTTTAAACTTCAATAAATCTTTGGCCTGGATAAGACTATACTGTTGAAACATAAAGCCTATTCCTTTGTTTTGTTTTCATGAGATTGTGGTAAGAGAAAATCCTTTCGATATTTACAGAGGAGTGAGGTATGGACAAAATTCCGTAAGCTACTCTCGATTTTCCAGGAAACATGTATTCGTCCAATGCGTTTTTAGTTATAGCCACGGAAGTCCAGAAACTGCATACATATATTTTCTGTTGTTAATGGCTTCAGTTCTTACATAGCATGCTCTATATTGGTTGTTAATATTTTAAAAATTTTGCTTTTCGCTGGGAAACACTTTAATTAAAAGTAGTATAATTACCAAATAAAACATTTTCAGAGGGATACTTACTAAACTAAACTGTCAAAGTCCACTTTTGCTCTAAGAACTTGACAGAATGTAATATAAACTTTTTACAATTTTCTTTAAACTGAAACAGTTGTTTCAACATGATTTCTGTTTAATATCATTGAATCAAATATAATTTTCATTTAAATTTAATTGTGATTGGTTGGGTACACTTTTCTAAAATGTCTTTACTAATAAAGTTTCGTGCCAGTTGTCGAAGAAGAAATTTAATTCTTCGCAAAAATATATGCATACGCGCATCTTCCGACTATATTTCTAAGCTGGCCGTGAGAGTATCAAACGTGTTGCGGGAGTACTACGGTACTTTTTCATGTCAAATAGTATCAAAAAAAGTACGATCGTACCAACTTTCCCATCACTGGTACAGAATATTTACTGATTTCAAACAAATATTTGTTTAAAAATTTTTTGGGAATAATTTTTTCTGTGTACGTCTCATCAAATGTACATGGAAAAAATATAATTTTGTAAACTAGTGTTATTTTTGTCAATTTGATGGTTTTTGCCATAAATGATGATTTTTATATATTAAATCGATCAGGAGGAAAAATTTAACTTTGATGAATTTCACTCTCGTATGGAAGAGTCCGACTGGCGCTTTGATGAATTTATTTAAAAAAAAAATAATTCTTATCAAAAATTTCTGTAACATATTTGCTATAAAACTAAAATGTTTCGCATTGTCAGGCCATTTGATAAACTCCCACTTTATTCCCAAACCACCCTTTCGATTCATAAAAAAAAATTATAAATTTTTTATGTAAAAAATTCCAACAAAAAAAAAACAAATTTTTATATGCACACACATGCGCGTCAAATTAAAGTATCAATTGAAATCAATGTGGAACGTTAATCAGGCAGCACCAAATCAAAGGATAATCAGTAAACTCGCTGCAGCAACAACAAAACACATGCATGCATGCACACAACAAATAATAACAATAATAATGATGACAACGATAATAATAGTGATGATGATGATAAGGAATAGGGAACCCATTACGCACGCCACACTCCTGCTTACACACACACACACACACACACACACACACACACACACACACACACACACACACACACACACACGCAAACACATGTAAACAGCGCTGTGGGACGAAATGATAAAATAAAAATTCTTCAAAAATTGCCAAAAAAAAATGAGTTTAATTTTTTCAATCACCAAACAATAAACACTTTTAATTTTTATAGAAAATTGCGAAAAAAAAAATTAATTTGAAAGCAGGCATACAGAAGACGGGTGTAGTAGTTCTACAAAAATTGTTATATTTTTTTTAAGGAAAAATAACAATAAAAAAAATAGAAATTGATTTACCAACAACTTTAAAATTTTGTGAAAATTGAGCCACTGACAGGACAACAAAAGGACACAAAAATAAAAAAATAAAACACAATGACGAAAAACTCAAATTCGCAACTCGTGCGTGGTTAATTGTTGCTTTTGCTAAAAAAAAAAAAAAAAAAAAAAAAAAAAAAAAAAAAAAAAAAACTACAAAAATGACTGATGTTGCTTTGATTATAGGGTTGAGCATCAACAAATGAAAGGATGGCAAAAAGGGATAAAAGTGTCCTGCATATGCAGCAGCCAGCGCACTTTGAACATGTGCCCTAATTGCAAAGAAAAGGATTTAAAACTTGTACATTTTAGCAAAAAAAAAATTGAAACGTTTTTTAAGACAAAATCTTCAATTTTTAACGCATTTTTTTATTTTTTATTATTATTTTTTTTTTAAGTTTGGGAAACACCCCATTAATGATGACAGTGCAATGTGAGTTAGAGACACGCACTTACACAAGTTCATGTATGTAAATACATAGATATGTGTGTATGCATAGCAAAAGGGTGTTGTTTATCCTTTAAAATTAATAAACATTTTTGAAAATAAGGGTTTGGCCTCTCACAACAAAGTTGGCAGGATTAAAAATATTGCACAACATACGAGTATTTGTTGTACTACATACGAGTAGTGGACATACGAGTACATAGTTAGTCCTTAGTTTTTTTTGCACACTCAGTAGAAAAGTTGCGGGTGCTGAAAGGGGTTGTTTACAAAAATTTGGTGGTAGTAGTTGGAACTGGTGCTTTTGTTATCCTTTTTTCCTTATTTGGCTTCTAACTGGTGTCATTTTAGGTTTTCTTTTTTCTTTTCACAAAGAGTTGAGGGAGGGTGTTCGTTTTCTGTCTATTGTTTTTATAATATTAAATTGTAGAAAATAGTGGTGGTTTTCTTGGTATTTGTATAATTTTTTACACAATTTTTTCTAATTTTTTTTTTTTGCCTTCGAATTTGTTCAACTTTTGAAGTTTAACGTTAAGGTTTTAAGTTACACGTGTGTTTATTTTTACGATTGTATGTCCAAACACACATACAAACATATATTTACTACTTTTGGGGAATTTTAATCTTCTTAAGGCTTCTCTTAAAACATAAGGCAATCAATAAGCTGACGCAAGATTAGCGATACTATTTTGTTGAAAATCATTTTATGATTAAAATTTAATTGTTATTATACGCGCCCACATTTTCTCAGTTCTTTAGCATAGCTTAAAATTAGCCCAAGACTAAAATTAAATGCTAATGAATTAAATCTCTTCATAGAACTAATTAAAATTAATTAGTAAAGGATCTTCCAATAAGAGGTTTAATTTTTATATGCAAAAAAAAAACGAGTATTTTTAAGCGAAATCGCCCAATGTATATTTAATTATAAAGAGAAGGACAGACATTATTAATGAAAGATAATATCAGCCAAATGGCCGCCATGTCCACACTTGCAGGACCTAATTTTTTTCATGAAATTTTCCGTCACCAAGTCCAACATTTGCGGCTGTATGTCCTCTAAAACTTCACCAACTCTGGAAATGATTATAGAACATTGGTATAAAACATAGCTTTCATGTAGCTGCAACGAAAAAAGTCTAAAGGTGTTAAATCACAAGATCTCGGTGGACAATTGTGATCGCTTCTTCGTGATCAGGAATTCACGAAGAAAAAAAAGCAATGTAAAATCACCATGCAAAAATTTTGATTTGAAATCATATTAAGTCATGTTGAAATAAAATTCAACACCCTTATGCAAAAACTATTGTTAAACTTAAAGTTGGTTTAACAAACGAATTTTGTATGGCAAAACCGGTTTTAACACATAAGGGGGTAAATATCTTGATGGTAGATATTTACGGCCCTATGTATAATCAAAAATTGGCAAGAAGTTAGCATAAGTGGCGAAATTGAACACGGTCTTAAGGTATTAAAACTACATTATGCGGTGATTTTAAATGTCAAATTGTATAGAGAAACTCGTCAAAAAGTAGTTCAAATTTATCACTTATGCTAACTTCATGCCAATTTTTAATTATACATAAGGCCGTTAGTGTGTATCTAAATAATATTTAAGGTTGTTGTCACTGCAGCGGCAAACGCGTTGACTACCACGTGATGAGTTTCGAGTTCAAATATTGGCCGAAGACACTAATTTTAAACAATACAAACGTTTTTCGGATGCTTATTCCACTATAAAAACGTAAGTAAAATAATTAATAAAATTACAAAGACTACATTAAATTAAATTTATGTTGTTTCAAATTGAAATAACTTTGATTCATCATGATTCTTCATTTTGATTTAACAGTACGGGAATCTTAAATTACCATGAAATACAAGTTATTTCAAGAAGAAAAAATTTATTTGAAGATTACTGTACACCATGTTAGATTAACATGAAAGACATATGAAGCAAAACCATTTCCGAAAAAAGTTAACGTAGATTTTAAGTGGAAGTTTTGATCCAGTTGCCAACATCGTCGTCACGTCATTATAATACCGACAAATTAGGGTCTGTCTTTCAGCACTTGAGAACAATTTTGTGCTATTCACAGTGTATCTCTGTTCTGTAAGGTCTAGACAATAACTTTTTGGCATTGTATTGACGCTACGTCGATGTTGACAACGGGAATAAGGTTGAATATCTATGCGCTGATAAAACAAATTTTCTTTCATTCTTAGGATTTCGTACACCAAATGTGAAAAGGAACTACCTATTTGTCACAGGCTTTTCGAATACCGCAAGAGCTACAAACCTTTTGTTTTCACAGAATATGTTAAGACTTTAATAAACAACAAATATACGCCAGTTAAAAATTAAAGGGTGTTCTAAAGTGAGCAACGAAACATGTTCAATATCCATTGTATTATACAAACAATTGTTTATAGACACTTGAAATTTCAAAGTTAGAGTACTTTTATGCGGACTACAGCATTCAACACTGAAATTTAAAAAAATTAAAATTAAAGGATGCTCCATATGATAATGTAATTAATGCTGACTATGTAATTTTGACAACTTGTTGTATCTTGGAAACAGTAAGAGGCAAAATCTTGAAATTTTCAAAAAAAAAAAAAAAAAAAAAAAAAAAAAAAAAAAAAAAAAAATCCGAAATAGAAGATCGCCAAAATGAAAAAAAGCGCTTTAAAGAAAAATATGACCAAAAATAAAATAAATCGCTTAAGTGCAAAAAAAAAATAAAAAAAAAGGTAAAAAACCAAAAAAAAAATTACTCAAACTAAAAACAAGAACAAAAAATCGATCAAACGAAAAAAAGGGCCAAAACTAAAAATAATCGTGAAAACTAACAAATCCGTCAGAAACTGAATAATAGCCAATAAGAAAAAGGCGCTAAAATTTTTAAAAATTCCAAAATTAAAATAATGCCGAAACGAATAGTCGCCAAATACGAAAAAAAAGCGTTTAAAAGAAAAATATAACCCGACTTAAATGCAAAGATCAAAAATTTATGGTATATAAAATTAAATTTTAATAGGCGTGCCTAAGCTCGTTTTTGAAATGCAAGATTTACGTTTTTCAGAGCTTAGGGTGTGTGTTAAGTTTTGTAAAATTTTGGTAAAGTAGTACCACTTAAAAAGAAAATATTCAATTGTAATAGGCGTGACTCCGCCAACTCTTTTAAAAGGAAGATTGTGTTTATTTTTGAGCTCAAAGTGTGTGGTAAGTTTCATAAAAATCGGTTAAGTAGAATTACATGAAATATAATAATATTTTCGCAATGGGACCAATGGGAAGCTATACCATCTCAGACAATAAAAAAAATTAAATCTGTCAAATATGAACCGAGTTTCGAAGTAACACCACAAAAAAATAGAGACGAATTGATAACGTCCTCCTTTTTTTGAAGTCGGTTAAAAATAAAATAAATTGCTCAACTGCAAAAAAAAAATAAGCAAAAATAAATAAGTCGCCAAAAAAGTAAAAAATCGCTAAAAAAAATCGCCTAAGCTTATAAAAATCACCAAAACAAAAATTAGCGCCAAAGCTAAAAAAAAAATTGCTAGAAAAAAAGGAAAAATTGCCGAAAAAACGCAGAAACTAAAATAAATCTCTAAAGCAAAAAATCGTTGAAAAATCTGCAAAACAAAAAAAAAATTAAAAATGATTATATAGGCTAAAGTTCGTAAAGTATTACATAGCGTTAGTACAGAACCATTCGTGTGCGAGTCAAAGTCTCACTTTACTGAATTAATTTTTTTGCACAAACATGTTTTGCTTACAAATTATTTAGTGTTGTGAAATGAATTTATTTGTCTTTTTTAACACTAAAATAAAAACTCGATTTTCTTCGTTTCTAGGGACAACATCAGAAAATTTCTTACAATCGAGATTAATTTGGATTCTAATGTAAGTAATAATAGCACAGCACATTCCATTCACCAAAATGAAAAAAAGAAAATTCCAAAACACAAAAAACCTTCAAAACAAAATAATTGCTAACCCTAAAAAAAGTATCACCAAAAACTCCAAAAAAAAAAAATCGACAAAACGAAAAAAACGCTAAAGGCTGAGTTAGCCGAACCTTGCTGTTGCTGTACCGTACCGTAGCGTACTGTTAGCACGTTGGTGCACTTATAGAACATTTAAAAACGTGCGTATGCTTTACTTCGTTTTGTTGTTTTAATATTAAAAAGGAACAGATGTTCACAAAACAGTGATGGGAAATAAAAGAGTTCAAATGGTGAATGTAGCGAAGAAAAAGTACCTAAAATATGTAAACGCTACTAAAACTGTATACTGTCTGTTATACATTTATAACAAATAAATATGTTCATACATACATACATATCGATGGACACAAGTACACCTCGTCACAAAAATTTATTGCAATATCGTAAAAATAACACTTTTAAAAGCAGTTTAACAAAGCAGTTGTGCTGTTTAATATTATGTTTTTATTTTCCCCTGTAAAATTACAATTATTTGAGTTAGGGCCTTTCTACTTGTGACCAACGATATGTATGCAACATGAAATAATTTTTGCATGTGTGCATACACAATAAGAAGTTTTGATATCATTTAAATCCTTTAATACATATCACATTTATATTATGCTCATACATATTTATGCATTTCTTTGTTATATATAAGTACATATACATACACATGCATGTATATATTTGTGTACATAAGTATGTATATATGTACATTCCCAAATATTTATTTATATATTTATGTTTTTTCACACATATATTATTAACAAAAGTACCAAAAAAAAACAGAGCCAAAATACCCCTTTTCCATTTAACTTACAATGGTACCATCACTGGCTTACAAACGTCACTTAACAACGTTAGGAAATTCTATTTTATACAGGTTGAGACGTGCCGTCAACGTTACAGCAAATTTCGGTAAGCGTTTGCATTGTTTTCAATCAACAAAAACGATCAGCTGTTTCGTTAGCTTAAGCCCCGTTCAGACTATTATACAAGTATTAATACTTTCATCACATTTTACGATACAGAAATCTAAATACATTCGTTGCGACTGTCAAAAAAATCTAACGTAAAATCACATACTGTGTTCAAACCATCACACTTCAAATCAAATGTGTAATACAAGTAGAAAATAAAACAGCTGTTCAATGAAAATGTCTGCGCTATTCATTTACTAGCGGCGGCAAAACGGTTTCATGCAGGCGAGGACGTGCCGACACTTGAAAAAATTCAGCAGTTAAAAATATTCTATGTAAATAACAGAAAAAAATTTAAGAAAATATATTACAAAAACGTTAAAAAATTACGTCAACGAAATATACTTCCATACGATTCACTTATTCAAAATTTTGAGCCGATATACATATGACAAAACATTACATCAATGACGACACGCTATCGGCGGCGAAACAGCCGACTTGGAAGTTTGGTTTGTGTGAAAATGCAACCCTGATCTAATGAAAAGTATTATCGTTTAGAAAATTTTCTAAAAACGAAAAAGTCTTATGGGATGTCAAAATTTTTATCGTATTATTTGCCACTTTGAGGACATTTTGCGTTCAGACTATCACACTTGCACGTATTATTTGAATTTTTGACAAGTATAAATACAAAGTATAATAGTCTGAACGCGGCTTTACGTGGACGTTAAGGCTAATTCTGCCTTAAGACTAAAAAAATGCCAGAACAAAAAAAACTTGTAATGTATAATGGTAAGATATTCGATTATATTGGCTAAGTTTCGTATACATATCGAGCCATAACCGTTAAAAAAAGCTCAAGCGACACAATTTGTGACTTCGTTTTTGGACAAAAATTGATTATTTACGATCACAAATAATCGATTTTGGTCTAAAATGATGTTCGAAAATTATGTCGCTTAAGTTTTTTAGGCGATATGTAGTGTCACGATATATAGTGTCCGTACGCCCTTCGTGTTTGCGTCCAATTTATTACACATTGACGTAATGTTTTTAAATGAAATATTGACTTGTACTTGAATATCATGTGCTTATGATGCTGCTGCCGTTTACAAAATAGTTAAGTATCTGGCTACAAGGCGACAAATGCAGTTAGCGGCATTTGAAGTAGTGTGTTCGTGTAGCGGCGGCTAATTTTTAGCCGCTTATTAGCCGAAAAAAAATCGGTGGCGGCAGCTGGTCAATACTATTCGGCGGCTTGGCTTATCCAGTTCTCAGCCGATCGGTACAAGTCTCTAGTTTAGCCTGTATCGGTGAATGCGTTTAATCATTAAACACATTAAACTTTAATTCAGAATTTGAGCTTAAAAATTGAGACGTAAAAAGAGAGTGAAGTGTACTTTAGAGATGCTTGTTTTAAATAGTCACCAATTTGGATACAAAATTAAAAAAAAAATATAAGTTTAAATATTATGAGAAAAATGAACAACATTTATTATAATTATCTTGAAAATAATGATGAGCCAAAATTACTGAAATATCATCATAATGATAAACTAATATTTAATGATGTTAATGTTTAAGAGCACGTAACACGTAAATAAACCTTTAGATTGACAACAAAACCCATTAAACGAGCACGAAATATTCTTCAAACGTCAATCAAAGAAAATATTCAAAGACTGTTGGGTGATAAGAAATGAAAAGAAAACAATATCCATTATATATATTTCTATTCCTATTTCTGGTTGTCTTTGCAAATAGAAGAAAAAAATCCTTTGCTAACTCATGATGCATGCAAAGATAATTTTAATAAAGGAAAGAATAATCATTTCTAATTTTGGTACAAATTTTGCGTAATTTTTGTACGTCTATTTAGAATGAATAAGAAAAATTACAAATAAACAAATTTTGGCGCGAAACTGTATCTTTTTTTCAATTGCCTGCTTTGAAAGGATATTTCGATACAAGTAGCA
This sequence comes from Tachina grossa, assembly GCA_949987645.1. NCBI lineage: Eukaryota > Metazoa > Arthropoda > Insecta > Diptera > Tachinidae > Tachina > Tachina grossa. The sequence goes on along the minus strand of OX465278.1, from coordinate 134,323,926 downwards.
ACCAGCTGTTGTTACTCGTCGTAGTTTTCGGTGAGTAAATTTTGTTCAAATGAATATTTAGCCACTGTCCAGTTAAAACAACACGCAAACAAAGGCAAACTCTTATGAAGATGGAACTAGAGTTAGGGGTTGACTCACTTACAAACTCCGAGCAGCCGTATGTTAAACATGTGCATGCGAGAAAGTAAGAGAAAGTATTGAACTGCAGGATAATGAAAGGGGATAAAATACTTTGCACATATTTAGAAAAAAAATCCTTTTGGAGATTTTCATTTAATGCCTGATTTGTTTAAGTTTACATTTGACTTTCGAAAGGGTTTATTAGATGGCCATAAAAATTTATAACTTGCATTTAAACAAACTAGTTAGAAAACTCAAATTTATAAAGATTTTATTGAGGGAAAAAAAATATTTTTAAACGACTTTATGCTTAAAACTCTTCGTGCCAAATGCAGCTGCTGCCGTTTCATTATTTCTAGTTTTAAAACATTTGTTCGCATCACATTGTGTCACCGTGATAACCTTTGGCCCGAGATTTTTTTTTTTTTTTTTTTTTTTTTACCGTATTTCCAATTTTCTGTTTTTTTTATAATATTACACGTAGTTAAAAATCGTTGTATACTGTTTCAGTTTTAAAGTACAAAAGGATTTCTGAACAATACAAGAGACGAACGTTGAGACAGCGAAAGACTATTGTTGCGAAATGTTTTATTTTATTACTGATGAATTTTTGGGGGTTTTTAACTATAAAATAGTTTTTTGATTTCTTTTTGTTTTCTATATAAAAATAAATAAATAAATAAACTTTACTTTACAATACACAATATGTGGTATGGTAACAATTAATTTTAGTTTAATTACTTTCAAAACGAATATTGAAGCGAAAGTCTTTAAAGGGCTCTAGGCACGATCAAAATGCTTAACAAGCCTGTTAGAAGTATGAATGAAAATTTAATAGTATGTGTAACAGCGGCGCACGAGGGGCATTGTCTCCACATACAGAAAGGGCAAAACTAGAGTTTTTATTGTAGAAAAAATTAAATTTCATATACTCGCTTAGCTATTAAGCTAAACTAAGAAAAATTTAAATTTGCACGAAATCGGTGCAAGGATCCTGAATTTTAAAATTTTAGTTTTAGCTACAGTTGTTAACAGAATGTAACAAAACTTGATATTTGGCTCTGAGATTTATCATTCTATTAATGTTACAAATTTTATTTTATTCGCTGCAAGGATATGAATACCTTTCATATATCCTTTTTCTTCAAAAAATTTTATATGAATTTATGACTAAAACGCCCTAAAAAATGTTTATATGTATATCTGTAGAATTATGCATCTAAGTTCTGTTGCAAATTTTGCTCTATTCGGTGTAAGGATATGATTACCTCTCATATATCCTCCTTTTTCTCAAAAACTACATTTTAACTGCATTTATGATGATAAAGCACTAAAAATTTACATACATACATTTTTATAACTATGCATCTAAACTCTATTGTAAATTTTGTTCTATTCGGTGCAACCAAATGACTACCTTTTATATATCCTTTTTCTATAATAACAAAAATTAAAAATTTTAAAAACCCCCGACTTTTTTCAGAAAAGATGTTATATCTTCTAAACGGCTGGACCGCTTTTCTTCAAACGTAGCTAAGAACCTTCTCGATCAAGTCATCTTTCAAACAGAAGAAACTAAACGAAAATCGGTCCAGCCGTTTGGCCTGTACGTGGACACGGACAGACACACAGATACACAGACCCTTTTTTAGTCGGGGGTTAAAAATAGATTTGAGCAGAATTTATAATTAGAACGCAATAAAAATTTATAAAAACTTTTATAATTGTGCATCTAAGCTCTGTTGTAAATTGTGTTCCATTCGGTGCAATGACATGACTACCTTCCATATATCCTTTTTCTTCAAAAATAAATTTTAGACACATTTATGCCTAGAATGCTCTATAAATTTATGTATATATACATATTTTTAAAATAATGTGTGTAGGCTCTTTTGTAAATTTTGCTCTGTGCGGTGCTAGGACATGGTTACCTCACATATCGTGCAATAACCGCGAAAATATGTAGCTTAAGCGACATAATTTTCAAGCTTCGATTTTTGACCAAAATCGATCGTAAATAGTCGATTTTCGTCAAAAAAAAAAAAAAAATAAATAAAAAAAAAAAAAAAAAAAACAACGAAGTCCAAAAAATGTGTCGCTTAAGCTATTTTAGCGTTTATGGCTCGATATATCCTTTTTCTTCAAACATTAATTTTAGCTGAAATTATGATTATAACGCACTTAAAATGTACATATATTTTTAGAATTATGCGCATTAGCTCTGTTGTAAATTTTGTTTCATTCGGTGCAAGGAGGTGACTACCTCTCATACATCCTTTTTCTCCAAAAATAAATTTTAGCTGAAATGATCATTATAACGCACTTAAAATTTATATATATTTTTAAAATTATGTGTCTAAACTATGTTGCAAATTTGGTTTCATTCGGTGCAAGGACATGACTACCCCCCATATATCCTTTTTTTCCAAAACTAAATTTTAACTGCATTTATGATTATAAGTAATTAAAAATGTATGCACATTTTTATAATTGAGCATCTAAGTTTTGTTGCAAATTTTGTTTCATTCGTTGGAAGGAGATAAATATCTCTCATATATCCTTTTTCTTCAAAAATTAATTTTAGCTGAAATTATGATTATAATGCTTTAATATTTTTTATATATTTGTAAAATTATGTATCTAAGCTCTGTTGTAAATTTTGTTTCATTCGGTGCAAGGACATGACTATCTCCCATATATCCTTTTTCTTTAAAAAAAAATTTTGAGCTGACTTTTTAATTAGAACGCACTAAAAATCTATTCGGTGCAAGGACATAACTACCTCCCATATATAATTTTTTTAATTAATTTTAACTGCATTTATGATTACAAAGAACTACAAATTTCGATAAATTTTCATAATTATGCATCTAAGCACTGTTGTAAATTTTGTTTCATTCTGTGCGAGGACATTTATACTTTCCATTTATCCTTTTTCTAAAAAAAAATTATATTTTACCTGCATTTATAATCAGAATGCACCAATAACTAATGTCAAATTATAAGACTATACCATTTAGCTCAGAAGCGAATTTCATTTCATTTTCTGATGGACGCGGGCAATACACACGTTACATACATACATTAGTTAAATAATTACTAAAATAAGATGGCTACATTAAATTAAATTCATGTTGTTTCAATTTAAAATAACTTTCGTTTCAACATGGTTCTTCGTGTTATTTCAGTATAAAATTTAAATTTATAAATGTTGTGTGGAAATAACTTTGATTCAACATGACTTTTCATTTCGATTAAACAGTACTGGAATGTTAAAATAACCTGAAATACAGTTGTTTCAAAAGGAAAAATTTTCTTTGAAGATTATTGTAAATCATGTTGAATTAACATGATACACATATGAAGCAAACTCCTTGCCGAAAAATATTAAAATAAACCTTAACAGATTTTAAAAATAAATAAATTGTCAATTCGGTTGCATTTTCTTTACATTTATATGTAGCTCCGTAATTTGTTAACCTAGTTGAACAATTCTATGTTGTCTGAGAGGGTTATCAAAAACAGTGGGTGGGGACAAGTCCCTTAAAATTTAATATTACATCACTGACTTCGCACTCAGCCCTTTTCTATGAAACTTTTCAGACAATGACAATTCAACGCACTAAACCCACAAATTATAAATTCTTATGACAAAGTAATTGCCACAGTATCTTGTGACCAAATTAAAGTAATATTTTATCTTCGACTAAGACATTGAATCTTTATTTTCTTAATTTCTTAATTTTACAATTCCTTCAATTATAAAAAAGGTAACCAATTTTATTTAAAGTTTTGTCACGCGACACGGGTTCAAACACACTTCTACGCAAACAAAACTATCTATTATTATATTTTGCATTTAATCATAACAAAATTTTATCCAAAGAAGTTTGTCAAGAATAAAAAAAGATCCTTGCCCAGCATCCCCTTCTCAAAAAAAGAAAAAATGCATAAAACCCTGATAAAAAAACATGTTAATTTTACCTAAAAAAAAAACGAAAATAAAGCGTGTGCTATAAATGCATTTAATGTTTTATATAAATAACGGCGGCATATGTTGTAGTTGCCAGCGCCTGAAGATTATTAAAGGCGACAAGCGTTGATGCTATAAAAAACAAGAAACGGAATCATCAAAAAAGGCAGGCATCCCTAAAAAAAATTAAATGATCTTTTTAATATTTTCACTGGATTTTTTTCTTTATAAATGAATAGGGAAGCTGTTTTTTGTTCAAGTCTTTTTTTATCTACTTCACTTTTGTTATAGGAACGCAAGTCTTATCTTGTCTTGTCTTCTCTTATCGTATAATTTTTTTTTTTTTTAATTTTTTTTGGTTTCATTCCTTTTTAACGCGCTGGCACGCGCTTGACAGCATCTTCTTTTTCGAGTTTCGATTTAAGGAAAGTGATCTTTTCTTCTTTTTTTGGAATAACTTGTTAGGTTGTTTATTTTTAGTTGCATTTTGTTTATGTTTTGTTGTTTTTTAAAGGGGAGTCAACTTATTTAAAGTGTTCATTAGTCGCACATTTACATATCGCATTGTTAGCATAACTTTACTTATAATTTACTTAATTTTACTTTCGCTGTTTGCTTGATTTTTGGATTTAGTTGTTTTAAGTGCCAGAGCGAGGGGGATTTTGGGAGAACTTTATAAAAGACACTGACAATATTGGTTTTATTTAAATGTTGGATAGAGGAATAAATAATTTCAACGAAAACAGGAACCTAAAATTCTAATTTGAATTTTAAGTTAATGTGAGTATAACCATTTCAAAAAAAAACTCGTTAAAAGATTATTATAGTCCAAAACTCCCAAAGTTGTAAATTAAATCGAGCCAAAACCGCTCAAAAGCAAAAACTTAAGCGACACATTTTTTGGACTTCGTTGTTTTGACGAAAATAGATAATTTACGATCGCAAATAATCGATTGTGAAATTTTCAAAGTTAGTGTATTTTTATGCAGACCACAACAACTAATACTGAAAAACTAAATTAGTCCCAAATCAAACTATGCAAGTCTTATTGCTAGGCTGATTAGTTTATTAGGAGAGAGAGACGAGGGGAATAGAAACACTTTTTTTCCCCCATCTCTATCTCCTAAAACACTAATCAGCTTAGCATTAAGACTTGCATAGTGTAAATAGGGACTTAAAGGTTATTCTATCAGTTAATGCAACTTTGACAACTTGCTGTATCTTGGAAATTTTCAAAAACGATAAAGCTAAAAAAATTAAAAAATTTAAAAAATGCGGAAAGGAAAAATCAGCAAAATAAAAAAGCAGCTTGAATGAAAAATATCATCAAAGATAAAATAAATGACTAAAATGCCAAAAAAAAAAAAAAATAAAAAAAATTACGAAGAGTAAAAAGGTCGCCAAAAACTAAAAAAAAATCGCGATAACGAAAAATAGTGCCAAATCTTAAAAACTCGCTAGAACTAAAAAACAATAATAAAAAAAAGTCCAGCTAAACCCCTCCTCAATAATCAATTTCAATGTATTTTTAATTAAAAAAATATTTTACTTAATAAGTTAAATATTAATTTGGGATTATTAGAGAGTTTAAAAAATTTTAAACTTAAATTGTAACAATTCCCATAAAAAAACAACTAATCAATATAAAAAAAATCGCCAAGAAAAAACTGAAGAAAATCACTAAGAGGGCAATCATGAAAAAAAAATTCAACGAGAAATTTTCCCTGGGGAACAATTTCAAACAACATCAAGTAATAGGGAAAATAAAAAAATCTAATTGGAATAGAGACAAATTTCTCGCGAAATTTTATTCATGATTGCCCTGTAAAAAGCGCTAAAACTAAAATAAATAAATAAGACCAAAAAAAAACGTCAACAATTGAAAAGATCAGCAAAATGAAGTAAAGCGCTAAAAAAAATCACCAAAAGTAAAAAGATCGGCAAAAAACTAACAAAATCGATAAAAAAAAATTATACACGTTATTTTTCAAATCAATTCAAATCACGAGCACGCGTGACTCATGCGTTACTCATATGTGACTACTGTGTGACTACCATGTGACTAATGCGTGAGTCATGCGTAATAAAATCATGTCATTTGTACATTTCCAATGAAAACACATAAACAATGACAAAAACAACAGCAATAAAAGTGTAATCTAAAGTCGTTAAGTGCTTATTATTGATTAAAAAAAAAAAAAAAAACAACGCGTGAGGCTATTACTAATTCGTACTTTTTAGCCGCATCGATGCACAGCATAAATTTATCTAAGATAACGCGCATTCATTCAAAGTTTGAAATTTAATTAAAATCTCTATTTAATTGAGTCCAATTAATAACTTTTTGACCACTGAAAGTGAGAAAATCCTTTTTTGCATTTTTAATACAAACATTAAAGGCAAAAGCACTTCCACAAATAATTTTGATAACAATTTTAAGCAAAAGATTTCAATAAATGCCTGAACTTGATGGTTTCACGATTAAATTTATTACATTTTTAAAATTACTATAATAAATAGGTTTTAATTATGCAAAGTTTTTAGCTTTTTCTGACTATTTTTTTTCAATATTGAATTTTAACACAACATTAGAAAAGCATAGTTACCTATTTGACACTTATATTTTTTGGCTAGGGATATAGAATTTTATAAACTTTAAACAAGTAATTTCAGTTTTCACGGTACTTGAATTTTTTTTATTAATCCGTGAAATGACCGCCTTCGGCCCTATGTGCAACGATTGAGCATAAATTGTATTTTATTTGAAATATGTATACTTAGATAGAAATGTAGAAAATAAAGTAATGAAAGTAATGAAGTCTACATTTGTTTTGAAAAGAAACGTTTCAAAAACGTTGAGCAAACGTTTCTTGATTGAGTTGTTTATTATAAAAGATATATCGTTACCTTAATATAGAAATGCCCTAACTCATTATTTTCTTGAAATCGAGATTCTTTTATTTTTCGACACATTAGATATTCCTTTTATCGAAATATGCAAGAACCTCTATTTCAAGAAAATAATGAGTTAGGGCCTTTCTATATTAAGGCAACAATATGTACCTTAGTAAAATCTTTCCTTTTTAATTGAAATTAAAATAAATAAAATAATTATTATATACATAAAGGATTGTCTAAATAAATGAATTATGTCCTAATTCAGTAAGGGCCATTATTACAACTTAAAGATAGTTAAAAGTAGGATTTTATCGGGCGTATAAAAACTTTATCATTTGCAAAATTTTACTTTATCCTAAAGTGAGCGATAAATTAAAGGCAAGTTTGTCCTACCTGGTAAGTTAAATCCAATTTGCAATAATGGAAAGCTTTTTATACGTCCGACAAAATCCTACTTTTAAATATCTTTAAGTTGTAATAATGGCCCTAAGAAGATTTTGAACGTTTTTGTTTGAAAATACTTTGGAGTTCTTGTGTTTGAATTCTCTAAATTATTTTCTTCAAGAATGGTTGTTGTCTTTGATAATTAAAAATAAAAGTATTATTGCCATGTTTTTTAAAACATAAAAATTAAATTAAAGTATTATACAATAGTTTGAAAAATATAGGAAAAAATATGTGTTCGATATGTTTGGAACAAAATCATAAAGCAAATACACGAACCTTCCAGCATAGACAATAAATAATAATTGCTTTAAGGAATCACAACTGCGGCTTTTTTTCGTCCATAGACAAGACGATACAAATTAGGGCATTATTCACAAGAAATACGTTGCAGCTTTTCATTATATTTTTCATGCAATCGGTTGCATGAAACTTTCTTTATTTGTTAATAGGAGACATGCGAAAACATAGTAGATTAAACCAAATTTCCGAAAACGATTCAGACATTCACGCTACCCATTTTTATGTCACTATGCGCTCTAGCGCTGCTATGACAATATAAAAAAGTTTCACACTCGAAGATCAGATGTCTGACAATTTGTTGTTAGCTGTTGGATTTTTTTTTCTGGCAACATTGTCAGATAAGAATTGCCAGCTCGCACAGTTGTACGAAATTTTAGCAGATTTACTAACAATATTGTAAAATCTGGCAATAGTCGGTACACAGGGCTTTCGAAATTCGAACAGTGCTATTCCGGGAATTTTTGGGTAAACTTTTTTGAGGTTAAAAAATCTAAAATTGATGATAAAGTGTAACAGTCTTATTTAGAAAATTTACTAAGGCTTTATAAAGGATTTTTAAAACAAAATTTCATACAAAATTTTTTTTAAAAAGCCTTAAATAACTGAAAACGCTGACAAGAAATTACTTTTGCACTCACCAATGGAGATAAATAAAGATCGCTTTCAACAATAGTCAACCCAAAACACCAATTCTCTGAATAAGAAATAAATATACATGCATGTAAAAACAAACACACCAAATAAAAAATGGTTTGTCATTTCAGTGTTTTAATTGCTGTCGCTCGTAAGTTTTTCCTTCTTTACTCGAAAAAGGGCAACAAACGCTATTAAAAAGGAGGAGGAGGAGGGGGATTAATGTGTAGCACACTTCATTTGACATTAAAGTGCAGGATTGTGGCACAACGGGCTGCATGTTTCCCACTCCCCACTCTCTAATGAAATGTAATTTGCATTTCATTGGCTTTTAAATATCATTGGTGGTTTCTTTAACTTTCGATGGCATTTTTTGGTGGCAGTTTTATCGTAAATGTTTAATATTTAATGTCGTCATTTGATCTGAGGCCTGCAGTTATTTTCAAAGATTAAAATATCTACATACGCACATATACATATTTTTTACACTAAATCGATAAAGTGCTATGGAATAATGAAATTTATTACAAGACTCATATGTGGTTTCTTCCACTTTATTTGTATATTTATTTAAAGTTTAATTTTATTTTTCATCTTGTTTTTTTATAGAAGCAGGGTGTTTTAATTTGAATTATTAAAATGATATATGGACCCACGTGCCGCTCAGGCAAATACTAACGGTAACATTTTAAATATTATTTAAGAGAAAACTATAAATAAATGTATACAAATAGTTTTATTTTCTTCCAAAATTTAAGTATGATGGCCTTAGTGTTAAATTAAAAAAACTCAAGTATGCAGTGTGGTAATTGCTGAAATAGTTCTAAAGGGTGTTTTTTTAGAGGTATAGAACTTCGAATTGAAATAAAACACAAGAAAATCGTTTTAATGTCCATCAATTTGGCTTTATTGGAAGGATAATTTTATGCCATTAATGTTTAAATATGATTTCGGGCATGTGGCCACCGCGGCTGGCTCGAATAAAGCCAATTCTACAGGTCCAATTTTCAACCACTTTTTCGAGCATATGGGGCCGTATGTTGGCAATAACGCCACGAATGTTGGCTTCCAAGTCCCCTAACGTTTCTGGTTTGTTGGCGTAGACGAGCGACTTCACATATCCCCAAAGAAAATAATCCAATGGTGTCAAATCACACGATCTTGGTGGCCAATTGACAGGTCCATTCCGCGAAATTATGCGCTCATCGAATGTTTCCTTCAATAAATCGATTGTGACGTGCGCTGTGTGGCATATAGCGCCGTCTTGTTGGAACCACAACTCATCCACATTCATGCCATCCAATTCGGGGAAAAAAATAGTCGGTTATCATGGCTCTATGGCTGTGCACGGTGGCGAATCGATTCATTCGGGTCCTCTTCAACACTTTGCTCTACAGCGGCAATTGTTTCTTCGGTGCGCACTGTTCGACGTCTCTGCGGATGCGTATTATCACATAGAGTAAACGTAGGCGAAAACGATCCATGGTTAACCGAATTAATTGCTCTGATGGTCGATTATGTCGACCATAAAATGGACGGAGCTTGCGGTAAACTTCGCGAACTGAACCATTATTTTCGAAATAAATTTGCACGATTTGCAAGCGTTGTTCTTTTGTCAACCTGTTCATGATGAAATGGCAAACCAAACTAAATATTAATCACTTGACAGCTGACAAAATGGCCACCAGTTAAAAAAGTGATGCCAACTTAAAGTTCTATACCTCAATAAAAAACACCCTTTATACAAAAGAAAATAAAAAAAGTGAAAAATCAGTTTCCATTTACATCGTTGCAAACGGGGCATTATTTTTATTGAAAACAATTTTCAATTACAATATGTGACAAAGATTAATGAATTAGAATAATAACCTGCGTAATTAATGCCAGTTTACGACTAAAGAAATTTAATATACATTAGGGCGGGTCGATTTGTATGGAGGCAAAAAAACCGCTCAAATTACAAGGAAAATCGTATTCTAGGGATCAAAATAAGAAACTTTGCCGAATGAACCATACCTCTAAAATTTATTTTGATGTCCCGACTTTTGATCCGAAGGGCCAATTTTTTTTCTTTTCTTTTCTATTACTAAGTAAAATTTATTTTTAGGGTTCCGTACACCAAAGGTGAAAAGTAACCCTATTGTTTTCGCTACGCTGTCCGTCTGTCCGTCTGTCCATCACACGGTATTTTCTCAGGAACCGTAAGAGCTACGGACCTGAAATTTGGACACAGTATGTAGAACCTTGGCCGCTACAACAACAAATACATGAGAATTAAAAATTAAAGGGTGTTCCAAAACGAGCAATGAAATATGTTAAAATCCCATGTAATATACATACAATTGTATGAACATATGTATATTGAAACTTGAAATTTGTAAAATTAGTGTATTTTTATACAGACTACAACAATTAACACTAAAATTTAAAAAATTTAAATTAAAGGGTGGTCCATCAGTTAATGCAATTTTGACTATGTAATTTTAACAATTTGCTATATCTTGGAAACCGTAAGAGGCAAACACTTGAAATTTTCAAAAACCAAACCAAAAAAAATCGCCAAAAATTAAAAAAATCGCCAAAACGAAAAAAATCGCCAAAATTAAAAAAAAATTCTAACACTAAAATAAATCTCCAAATTCGAAAAAATCGCCAAAATGAAAAAAACGCCAAAATGAAAAAAAAAACGCAAAAAATTGAAAAAAATCGCCAAAACGCGAAAATGTCGCCAAAACTAAAAAAAAAATTAAATAAACAAAAAATCGCAAAAATTAAAAATAATCGCCAAAAATAAAAAAACGCCAAAATGAAAAAACGCCTAAAAACCGAAAAAATCGCCAAAACAAGAAAATAAAGTGTCTAAACTAAAAAAGAGCCAAAACTTAAAAAAATCGCAAAAAACCGAAAAAAAACGCAAAAAACGACAAAACAAAAAAACCGAAAAGACCCCAAAAACGAAAAAAATGCCAAAACTATATATTATTTAGGATGAAATTTGTATTAAATTACATATCTAGTGTTCGTACGGAGCCCTATGTGCGCGAGTCATAGTCGCACTTTACTGAATTTATTTCATTTCATTCTGACTAAATAAATTTCTAAAGAGAAAAATAAACTCCAAAAATAAAAGAACCATATCCATTTCGCTGATTTTTTCTTGTAAAGTGCCAAAAATTGTGATTTTTTGAAATCTTTGTATGGGGAAACCACACCAGGGGTGTGCCACTGGCATAGGTGGGTCGGCCCTCCAAAATTAGTGGGGGTCGGTCATACATTTTGATTCGATTGAGGAACTCTAAATGGGTCAAAGTGAGATTTTTCAAAATTTTACCCTTCGGATCAAAAGTCGGGACATCAAAATATATTTTCTTATTTTGATCCCTCGAATACGATTTTCCTTGTAATTTGAGCGATTTTTAAATCGACCCGCCCTAATATACATGATATATGTACATATATAGAGCCCACTTTCAAAAATATAGCTGGATAAATTTTAACGGGAGTCAAAGTTTATCGCATTGTCTTAAGTTCATTCGTGTATTTTTGCGCATTTTTCAAAATGCGTAAAAAAATATAGCGCCCACTGTGTCAAAACTAGTTGCTTACATTTGTACAGGGCTTAAAGCCCACACCCTTGGCCTATGATATAATTTTCCCGCCGCTATATTAACCCTTCTTCTTCTACTGTGAAAAAGAAAAGTTCAATCCATCTATATAATAGAGTCACTGCCTCGTTTCTGTAACTTGTAAAGGTGCAATCAGACGTGGCATAACCATAGCCATAGAAAACAGCCGTTTGAACCAAACTAATGGGCAACACTGTATTTGATTATAGGAGACTCGCCATAAGACCATAGCCCTTGCCATAGAAATCAATTGAATTTTGGTTTGGTTATGGCAATGGCATTATGGCCATGTCACGTAGGGTTTGCTGTTCGGTTTTAACCGAAACCGAAACCGCGTTTTATACGCCAAATATTCGAAACCGAAAACCGACGAGAAAACCATCGATTTTCGATTTTTACTGTTTATTACTTTAACATTTTGTTTCGTCTTATCTAGATATAAATGTTAGTGCTATAGAATTTTTTATCTTTATGAAACAGCCTGTACTAATTGCAAGGCGTTTCAAAAATTCTTAAAATTGAAACTAACAAACTTGAAAAGAATTAATTTGTTTTGTTATTGTTAGACATAGATTTTATTTTTCAACAAGTATGCCAAGGGCTTGAGAAAGGTAAAAGTGAATGAAATTCGTTTTAATTAATTTTTAATAGTGGTGTGCCTTTTTAGAAATGTCTGAACTAAAATCTGGTGTTTGGAAACATTTTAAACTATCACAGCATCAATCAAACGCAACAATATGTCAGATATATAAGAAAGCCTTTGAATATGTTAAAGGATCTACTAGTTCCATGGCAAATCATCTGAAAGTGGTACATAACATAGTCGCTGAAAAAAGTAAAACCCATGAGGACATTGTTCAAAGCTCTTTACAAAGTGAACAAAAGTTAATGGATGCATTTGTAAAAAGTAATTCATTAGAAGTTATTGTATCAAAGCTCGCAACCGTTGATGGCTTTTCAATTAGAAGTATAACACAATCGCAATTTATAAGAGAATCAATTTCTTCCCGAGGGTTTTCTTTACCTAGAAATGAAACAAATATAATGACGTTAATATTAAAAGGCTTTGAAACCAAAAAACAAATTATAGCACAACGGCTGAGGGATGAAAAATCGAAGGATCAAAAATACAGTTTGACAATGGGTGAGTGGGCCAGTACTAGAGGCAGGCGGTATATAAATGTCAATTTACGCAATTCAAATGGCAAATTTTATAGTCTGGGTCTAAGTAGAATATTTGGAACGTATAATTCCAAAAATACGCAAGAGCTTGTACGGCAAAAATTAACTGAATTTGACATTTCATTGGATTCCGATATTGTAGCTTGTACTGCTGATGGAGCAGCAGTGAATATTAAATTTGGATCAGAAAACTCAACAGAACTGCAGTTATGTCTAGCTCACGGAATACAGCTTGCGGTGATGGATGTGATTTATGAAAAGAGTACTCATAAACCAGATGTTCATGAAAAAGAAATTCTTGAAAGTGATGTTAATTTTGATGAAGATGATGATGAAGAAGGCGACCAAATTATTCAACATAAAATGAATGTTGATATTAACTTGTGTCTCGACACTGTAAGAAAAATTGTTCGCTATTTTAGGAATTCTTCAGTTCGTAACACTGTCTTTGAAATAAATGTTAGAGAGTAGCATGGCCATGAGTTGAATTTATTATTAGATTGGCCAACTAGGTGGAATTCGATTGTCCCAATGCTTGAACGATTTTTGCTATTAAAAGAATGCATTCAAAAAATATTATACGAGTTATTGAATTTGCAATTTTTTGATGATATTAATTTTGAATTTTTAACTTCTTTTAAAGAATCACTTCTTTTAATAAAAAATTACTGTCGAGGCTATTTGCCGATCATATGCAAATATGATAACTGCCGAAGGCGCATTAAAATTTCTTTACATAAAATTAACCAATTTTTACACAGATTTAAGCAGAAAATTACTTTTAGCCATTAATAATAGAATGTATCAACGCAAACATAAAAATATTCTTGATCTCGCAAAGTATATTTTAAATCCGTGTACAACAGCTAGTGCTGATATTATTAACTTTGCAACAGTTTTATTAAAACGTTTATATCCAAAGATCGAATGTCCAAAGGATTCTGACAGTGAAGAAAGAGATGGTAATTCATTGCAAGAAGAATTGGAATATGCTATTAAGAAAGCTCTTACAGATGTCAAGCCCAACGGCGACAGCTTTAACGTGTTAAAACAAGAATTTATGATTTCCAAAAAAAAAAAACTAAAAATAAAACTTCAAATATATTATTGCTTCACAATGCGATAAAAAATTAAATTAACCGTCATATACTGAAAGCGAGAGAGTATTTTCTGCTGCCGGTAACTTTTGTACAAAACTAAGATCTCGTTTGAATGATTCTTCACTCAATGCTTTAGTTTTTCTTAAATTTTATTATTTACAAAATAATAATATTATGTAGATATACATTGTTTTTAAGTTTCTAAGTTTTTTTTAACATATCCCAGCAGTTTACCTACTAGAATGCAAAAAAGTGTAGGTACTCTCCAGTCGTGAGTACTTACAATTTGACTGAACAAGCCATTATTTTTGTATGAGAAGTTCAAAAAATATGCGCTACCCTATACTTTTTGCCTACAAATATCCAAAAGTTAATAGATTACTGATTGCCTAAAAGTATTCAAAATATAATGGGTTATTTTATGCTCGCAAAAATGCAAAATTTAATAAAATAGACAAAAATTATAAGCAAATAGAATTTTGTAACATAATTATAAAATTTTAACCTTTTTAGGGATTGTTAAAAATTATAATTTTACAAAGCAAATATATGAATACGTATATTGAAGAATATGCGAAAATACTTAGATTTTGTGATAAATATTGTAGTAAACCAAAGTTATTTTATTCTTTTTGAAGCTCACTTTCAGGATCAATAAATATTTTTTAGATAGATTTCAGGATTAACTAGGAAGTACTACAATAAGTACCTTCATGTAATGATATAAATAAGTTGTTATTTTATTCATTACAAGACAGCCATTATTATACACATAAAATAATTAAATAAATAAGTACCACTCATTACTTTGTAAGCCATTAAAAAAAAAGAGTACTACCCATTACAAAATCTTCAAATTATTTTGCTGGGATGTTTCTTTTTTAAATAAAAAGTACCTGAATTGATTATAAACAAATTAAACTTTCTATTTTTAAATAATACTCAAATTCTTAGCATACGAATTTGCTTATTAATTATGTATGTAATTCGAAATAAAAAATTACGAATCTCTGAATTAAAAGCATACAAATTCAAACAGTTTTGCTTTCAAATTGAATAAAAAACCGAAACCGAAACCGAAACCGGTCGGTTTTAGTAAATTTTAAACTGAAATCGCGGTTTTTTAATTTTTATCGATTTTTAGCAAACTCTAATGTCACGTCTAATTGCATCTTAAGAAGCTCTCGCATGTTAGTTGATCTATTTTACACAGGGTTTTTCATATAGAAAAATAAACAAATATAGTTTTTTTCTTACTTACCCCGTGTTTCATAGTTTGATAACAATTTGTTCCATTCAAAAACTTCTCATATTCTCTTTAATGAAACGAGGCAACGAAGTAGATTTTCAATACGCTGAAACATTTTATTTTTTTTTTTTTTTGTCTCCTCAGCCACAATTATTTCCTAGCAACTTGCTATTTTGCATAAAGTTTAATTTTGTTGCACAGTGTAGTCGCATAGCGAAAAACTTTTCGAAATTCCGCAGTTTATTGTTTTGGAAAATTTCACTTATCAAACTATTCTCGTTCCTCCCCTTTTCCAGCATAACATATTAAATCTCCGTTTTTTTTTTCTTCATTAACTTTGCATAGAAAAAATGTCAATAAATTTTCAGCGCAGCAAATAAAGCGCATTGAAATTAATGCCCCGGCCAACAAACGGTCATTATTCATTTTCTTCTATTTTTATGTCATTTTTGTGCATAAAACACATTAAATGGGGTAAAAACTACTCGTATATGGAAATCTAACCGAAAAATAAAATAAAGGATAATATGCGTATACACACTTATGCAAAAAATATATATTGGGAAGATCGTTATACTTGCCATAAACATAATTTCAATAACATTTTAAGCTGAATTTAAACGAAGCAAAGGTACACCCTTAATTTGCTTTTGCAAATAAAATCCTTTTAGTTAGTCGTTTTATGCACTGAACTGGGAAAAGTTCTAGTTTAAGTATATTCAAACATTTATTTGTAGTTCCAGCGTGCACAGTGGGTTTTCTTCTTGTTTACTTTTTTTTTAAGAAACAGAATTTGCACTATAAAATTCTTCATTAAATTTTTGGCCTGAAACTATTTCTATTTTTCAAAATACTGAATGAAGCTCAGTCGTGTGATTTATCGTTTAAAAAAGCGATATTCTATCGTCATTTTATCGTATTTTCAAATATCAGAAATTTAAATGGACATAAATTTTAGTTGATAGCGTGAAATTAAGCCAGTTCAAGGCGAATTGATCCTGCAACAAACAATTTTAATTGAAATTAAAACCAAAAATTACTTAAAAACGTATTTAAGTCAATTAAACTTTTGCTTAAAAATTAATTATTTTTGCAATAAAAAAACTGTAATTGAAAATAAAACCAAAAATCAATTAAAAATGTATTTAAGTCAATTAAACATTTGTTTCAAAATTTTATGAATCACAAAGTTTAATTGACTTAAATACCGACCAAGTACTATTTCCTCCTCTTGTAATTTTAATATACTTTGGATGTCAACTCACATTATTCATTAAATTTTTTTGACAGTGAAAATATAAATTTCAGCCGAGTACACCTGATATGAATTTGCCTTAAGGCCGGTATGGGAATTTTAAGTTGATGCAAAATAGTTAAATAGTTTTTTTGTGATAAACATTTTTTATTAAAATAGTTTGAAAATTAAATTTAAATAAATTAAACATATATTGATCATTCAGAAGAATTTATTTTATGGTCACATATTTGAAAGATTTTTACAAATTAATCTAAGAAAATGGAATGCTCCCATACCTGGCCTAAATACAATTCTTTGAAAAATTATTTATTGTCCAATCGTCGCTTTCACGTTCTTCAGTTTGAGATTATGGCATTCGGTATGGAAAAATGCAATAATATGGTACGATATCTAATGCATTAATCTCAAATTTAAAAAAAAACATAATCGAATCAGCTCGTTATCGAGAGCGACGATTAGACTCCAGGAAGAGAAATAATTTGCCGAAAAAATTTTAGCTGCGTTGGCTCAGAATGCTGAAAAGAAAATACAATTATTATTATACTTGGAAAATACAAGTATAATAATAATTTTCTAAAGTCATGGTGTTAGTCTTTGAGTAAGAAAATGATATCTGCACCCGGTTGATAAATAATAACAAACATAAATAAGCAAACAGGCAAATGGAGAAGAACTTCCTACTTTTTAGGATTCCGTACACCAAAGGTGAAAAGGAACCGCATCGGTTTCGCTACGATGACTGTTCGTCTGTCACAGGCTTTTTCCTCGAAAACCGTAGGAGCTACGGACCTGAAATTTTCACAGAATATGTAAAACTTTGGCAGCTAAAACAACAAATATATGACAGTTAAAAATTAAACGGTGTTCTTAAGCGAGCCACGAAAAATTTGGAAATCAAAGTTAGTGTATTTTAATGCAGACTACACCCCAATTAATACTGAAATTTTAAAAAAAAATTAAATTAAAGGGTATTTTATCAGTTAATGTAATTTTGACAACTTGCTGCATCTTGAGATCCGTAAGAGGGCAAACTCATCAAATTTTTAAAAACGCTAAAACTAAGAAATTCCAAAATCAAAAATCGCCAAAAGGAAAAAAACGCCAAAAAACCAATAATAAAACGCCAAAATGAAAAAAGCACCTAAACTAAAAAAATCTATAAAACAAAATTAATCGCTAAAAACTGAAAAAATCGCGAAAAAACGAAAAAAGCACCAAAACTAAACAAACGCCAAAAACCAAAATATGCGCCAAAAACAAAAGAAGTTGTCAAAACTGTAAAAACGCCAAAAACCAAAAAAGTCCAAAAAACTGCAAAAAGTGCCAAAACTAAAAAACGCCAAAAAAAACGAAAAGAACCTACAAAAAGCGCCAAAACTAAAAAAAAAATCGCTACAAAAACGTCAAAAACCGAAAAAAGTCCCAAAACTAAAATAAAGTACCAAAACTAAGAAAAAGCGCAAAAACTAAAAAAAATCGCCGAAAACCGAAAAAAGTTCACCGTGTAAAAACTAAAATTTAAAAAAAAAATAACTACATCAGGTAAGATATTCGATTATTTAGGCAATTTCTTTGGTCACAGTATCTAGTGGATTACATTCAAACATAACAAAAAATATTTTTATATTATCCAACAATTTAATTTAGGGTTAAGGTTAAACTAGTTTTGATTAATATAAATTTATTTAATATTTGTCAAATGAATTTAATATTTATTTACAGCCGTATCCAAAAAATAATAAGTGTACGTTAAAACAAAATTTCCATACACATTTTGACAAAAGAACACTTTAAGCTCAAATTAATTTTTTTTGGATACGGCCGTTAATATTTCTAGACAAAAATCCATATGACTTAATAGTGTTTTCACACTGACATGGTTTTAATAACAGTTGATTTTAACGTTAAAACCAACTGTTAAAACCTGGTTTTACCATACAAATTGTTTTTGTTAAAACCAAATTAAAACCATTTTTGAATTGGTTTTAAGTTGGTTTTATGAAATGCAACCTTGTTTTCGTTGTGATAAATTCAGTGCTGCCAAGTTGAAATGACCGAAAGCAGCTGGTAATGGTATGCCAGTGAATAACAATAGATGCAGCAGCAACAATAATAAAAAAAATTATGGAAAAAAGAGTTTTTTGGAAGGAAAACAACGAAAATTAATAATTATCACATGTAATTTGGCTTAAAAAGCGATACGAACTTTAGCCTGTTAAAATCATAAATATAGAAACAAATGGAGTTCGAATAATAATTAAAATTAACTCAAATTAATAGCCATGGGCCTGTGGCAAAAATTAAATAAAAATATACTTAGTCCCAAATCACACTGTGCAAGTCTTATTGCTAAGCTGATTAGTTTCAGGGAGAGAGAGAGAGGAGGGGAACAGCAACGTTTCTTTTCCCCCGTCTCTCTCTCTCCTTATAAACTAATCAGCTTAGCAATAAGACTTGCATAGTGTAAATAGGGACTTAATAGTAACAAACCAAAAAGTTTGTCTTAAGTAGAACAAAAAATAAGCAAATTAACTAACATGTGTATAATTAGTAAAAGAACAAAACGACAATGGTAAGACTGTTGTAAATATAGAGATGGTAAAATTGAGCTTACAATACAAAAAAGCTTTCAGCAATTTGAAATACGATGAATCAAAACAATTCACATATTCCCTTTGCAATAATGCTAAGTATATAAAGCAGAAATCTACATTAACTGACACCACACACAGTGGACCAAACACAAAAGAACGCTGATGATGAAGGTTTAGTGGCTGGTTGTTCCGTTCAACTATGTGTTGTCAGAATATTTACAACTAACTTTGGTGTTATGTGTTCATTAATAATTATCACATGTAATTTAGCTTAAAAAGCGATACGAACTTTAGCCTGTTAAAATCATAAATATAGAAAATATTTTAAATTGAACTCTGGAAAGTGAAAATAGACAATATGACAAGGTTTATCTTATAATATATTTGTGAATTTTTAAATTATTAACAATATTTCCAAGCACTTCTTCATACTGTATATGAAGTTCCATAATTTAAAATAATTTTATGTACAAAATATAAAATAATTTCCATTTTAGAGCGCATTGTGAAATATCTCAGTTTTTTATGCAAACAAAAACAGTTGAACAGCATGTCCAACAAGTGTTATTAAAAAGCAGAAAAAATGCAACAACAAATGCACGCATTTCGGCAGGAGATTTATTTTATTTTGAGCAAAGTTATTAGACAGCCTGTGAGTTAAAAACTGAATTTAACAAACTTGCAGTGTGAAAGCAAAATTAGCTGTTTATGGTTTTAACGTTAAAACCAGGTTTTAAATTTCAGTGTGAAAACACTATAAAACACTTTCATAATTAAGAGCACATATCGTCGCTGTTTTAACTAACCGACCTAACTGAAAATTTTTTGAAAAATGAGTTAAGTCCTCTACTAGACTTTATAAGTCATAATACATATTGGGTCTCGTGCATAAAACGTGAGCTTGAGCTCGGACTCGATTGTTTGAGTAAAAGGTGCTTGTTGTATGCATAATAAAATATGATGTATTTGCTTTTAAGGCTCAGTTAGCCGACTGTAATGTAAAGTAATTGCAACAGTAAGAAACAGCTGATCGATTTTGTTATGTGAAAAGTAATGAAAATGTTTATAGAGATGTAATGTAACGTAACCTACTTTTCATATAAAAATATCAATCAGCTGTTTTCTACGTTACAGTTACATTACATTACAGTCGGCTAACTGAGCCTTTACTCACTGCTCACGTTTGATCTCGTGTTGCTTAGTTTGAACTAAGATAGATGAGCTTGTGCTCATTTTCATATACATAAAAACAAGATTTTGCTTTCTTTTCTCAAATTTTGTTGAGCCTGCCTTATAGTTGACTCGCGTCCACTAAAAATGAAGCATGGCTGAAAATTTTGTGCCACAAAGAAATACAAAATGTTATCAAGTGAGGATAAAAAATTATACAGGTTTGTATTCTTAATTATTAATTTTTTTTATATAATTAATAATAAAATGATAAATACATAGGTTTGATGATATTAGCATCTGCTGGTTGGCTAATTATTTTTTTGAGGAGTCAGAAGAAACACGTGGTGGTGCCCTCAGCAACATTGATAAAATTCGACTGTATTTAAGATTTTGTGCAGATCCTGGATTCCAAAACTTTATAGCCACAGATATTGGAGTCCATTAATCAACTGTGTCGCAAACTATTGCAGAAGTTGCGAAAATTATACCTGCCAAAACAAGCGATTGGATAAAATTCCCGAAAGATGCAGATGAAATAAAAGATGCTCAAATGACGCAAGTTTCTTTCCAAAAGTTTTTCTTGCAAAATCTGCATTTTTGTAGGAATCGCCTTGTTTTGCTTTAACAAAACAAGCCTCTGCAGACTTTGAAAATTTAAATCCCTTGTCTCATCAGTTTAATAACGACTCAAAACTGCTGTTGACTTTTTGTTAACCTTCAAAAATAAACTACATATAGCAAAATCTAAAATAAGATTGCTTAATTTCTGTTACACATGTTTCTATTATTTGTTTTTTATTATTTTTACGGCCTGTTCCACGATATCGCCAGAAATCGTTCGATCGAATACTTATATTGAAAAATTTTCTAGTGTTATTGTTTTTTGCAATACAAGTTGTCGATCGAACGATTTCTGGTGACATTGTGGGACGGGACGTAAATGCTTGGTAATTGACTTTTTTCTGGTAAATATTTATTTTATTTTTTCTACTAAAAATTTAGAAATGTCGTCAGTTTGTATTGTATTATTATTATTTGATTCTACTTCTACTCCACTTTCACTTGACGACATGTTTGCACTTCAATAACCATTAGACGTTTGATCTCACTTTGCTCAAGTAATTGCAATTGGTTTGAACTAATTTTTATGCATACGAAATTGAGCAAAAGCTGTTGCTGTTTGATCGAACTCAACTTAAGAGCAATTTCTCACCTAACTCAACTCAGCGCTTTCACTCGTTTTTATGCATGAGACCCATGGTGTACAATTTTCGTGACTGTGAGCATTACTTTTGTGCCTATATAAGTAAAAAGATTTCTGGCACAGCCATAAGAATGAATGTATAAAACAACCATAAAAGCTGATCTTCTGTTAAATTTTTAATATGTTAGTTGAGTCAGTTAGTTAAAACAGCGACGATATGTATGTATGTATAAATGTAGTGCTCTGTATGAAAACCTTCGTGTGTTATTTACAAAATGGTAGAAATATTACTTTCCACGCAACACTCGCAACACTACGTTTTAAGCTAAACATGCAAATACATTATCAAATTGAAAGTGATTAGTCCTTTTATTTGCCTGGTAATATTTTTTTTTTTCGTTGGCATAGTGCCCAAAGAACTAAAGGAAACTGCAATTTAAAAAAATATCCTTTCATGTGTCATTTATTTTGAATTTTGTTTAAAAGGACTGTTGAGAGACATCATATTTATAAATTTTGTCTTTTGTTTAGTTGCAAATATTAAAATAAAATATAAAATGAATAATAATGAAAGTATGTGAGAGTATGTGAGATGGTGGTGATTGGTCATGGCGGGAAAAAAGCGAATTATTATAATTTTTTTTTTTCTTTCAAAAACTGTACATCATAATGTGAAGAAAACATGCAACTGAGCTGAATACATTGCTATGCATATGAGTTGGAAATATATAAAGGGCAGGATATGCAATCAGTCACAAAAGAAAAGAATATGTGTGCATACACATATAAAAGGTCTCGTAGTTTTAATGAAAAACTACAATAAAGCAGCAACAACAACACCAATCAAAAAAAAAAAAAAAAAAAAAAAGGATGAATGAATGGCAACAGAATTGTAGAGTTCGTGTGCTGTTTTATAACTGCCAGGAAAAAAAACACCGCCAGTGTAACGGTCTTGGATTTGGGGTCATTCTAAAGGTCATCAACGGGATTTTTCCCAAATTTTTTTTGTTTGCTTCTTTCAACATTTTTACATTAAAAACAATATAAATTTTAAGGCTTTTGTTTGAAAATATTTGTTTGCTGCTACTGATGCACTCTGTTGCAGCAGCCGCACTCCAGATGAAAGTGTATTTGAAAATTGTTGACAAGGGATGTAAAATTGCATATACGAATAAATGGCTTTAAGTCTGTTACGCAAATAAATAAAAAAAATAAAAAAATCCCCTACTTTTAACAGGAGTTCCCTTTCAGCAATTCCAAAACTAGGGATGTTTCTTTTTTCTTTTGCTTGCTGTTAAATGCAAACTAATTTAAATTTTATTTTTTATGTTTATTTTTTAAGATGACAAGTTTGTATCTTTTTAATTTTGCAGATTTCATTAAAAAAAGGATCCTTCTTTAAGGATACTTTTTAACCTCTCACTTAAGGTTTTTTTGTTTCTGTATACTTCTTTGAAGATCGTGACCAAATAAGATGAGAAGGCTGCTGGTTTTTTTTTTGAGTTTTGCATGCGTTTGCCACACTTTTTGTTGTTTTTATTATTGCGGCAATTTTTTAAGATGTTTACATATTTTTTTTAAACAAGACACGAGTCGTTTTTTAATAAATCTTTGCCAATAAGCAATTAACAAACAGAATGGCGTTTTTGTTGAAGGGATGTTGTTGCAGCATAATCCTTAAGCGGATTGTTTGGTTGCAGCTACCGATGCAGGGGTTAATAGTTTTTATATACGTGCATATGGAGATATGTGCATATATATATTTTACATTTGATTTTTTTTGCATATGTTGCATGTAAATTGATATGCCATACTTTATGCCTACACCCTGTCAATGTACACAAATACTCACTCATATATGTGTGTGTGTGTGTGTGTGTGTGTGTGTTTTATATGGTCGCAGGCAAAGTGCGCCATTTTTACTCCTGTTTTCATGCATATGTAACCTCCTCATATGCTTGATTTTACATGCATGTTTTTTGCCCGCTCAAAGATGCTAAACTCAAATAAACGCGTGTATTTTGCTTTAGCATGTGTTTGGCCAGCCAGTCCGTCCACTCATTTTAAAAAGGGGGTGTTTGTTGCCATCAAAAATAAATATATGTATAACATAAATTTTTGTTAATGCGTCATTTGCAACTAGGAAAAGCTTATGTGAAAGGGTGCAGAGATTATGTTTATAAAGGGTTTTAGAGAACAAGGGTAGGCCAGGAAGCAGCCTCATGGCATTTTCTTTTCTCTATATAAGGCAAAACTTTCCGCCGTTTGAAAGAGAAATAAAAACAAATTTTGTGTTTATTAGAAAAGGATTTTTAAGGGAGAACTCGAGAATTTAAATTAATAACATAAAATAATTTTTATTAATATAAATCTTGTATACATTTCCGGTGCGCCATTTTTATGGAGTGTAGCCACAAAGGTGCGAAACATTGCAATCATGAGCATAAACTTTGAAACGTTGCACTAATTGCTTGTTTGCAGTGCACAGTCGTTCAGAATCATTTTCATCGGCCAAAAATCTGTAAGTTTTGAACTAATAAAGATTTGGTTTGTAATTTTTTTAACGGATAGATAACATCTTAAGCTTTTATCGAAATTTTGTTTTATTGGAATACAGTGCACTATAGGAAATTTCACCCATTTTTTTGGCCAAAACTAAATATTTGAATTTTTGAAAAGTTCATTTTTTTGCGTTAATATAATAATGTGACATCTTCTAATAAAAGTTTTCGTAAGAAAAATTTACATTTTTGAAAAATTAAAAAATAGAAAGTAATGCTGAAGGTAAGTACTTTTACATTCTATAGCAAAATGTTGGTAAACTCATCTATAAAATCGTTTAAATTGGAAAAATTAAAGTGAACTTAAAATTAAGTAATGGAATTATGAATTAGAATTTCATATAGACTTACAAAAAAAATGATAACACATGTTAGACATAGTATTATAATAGTTCTCTAGAGCAATCAATTATCTTCCAAATTTAATATATTTCATCTGCGAATTTTTTGCGAGTTTAAAAAAAATAAACTTTTTCAACTAAGTGCCAAATTCAGAATTATTCAATATATAGCTAGAGAAACACGAGGAAATTTACAAAAGGGCGGCTACTTACGCCCATTTCTTGTCATAAATTTCTGAGAGTAATTGTTCCGAAAACTTTAAACAGTATTTGAAAGAGTATTAAGGAATATTTTGTTCAAATATGAATATAAAATGGCGTAATAATTCCAAAAATTTGAAAGTTTTTGAAAACATCATGATGTTTGGCTTAAAGACAGTACTTCGATCAGAAAACGCGAAACGCAGTGTGCCTCCATTAAATCGAAACCAGGACGACCGCAAACACCTTTTTGCAGAAAATCTGAGAGAACAAAATGACGAGTTGATGATGATGAAGAAATGGAGAGTGGTGGCATTTTGAACTCATGTATATTACATTTAGTTGACGGTTTGGAAAATCAAATTATTGAATAAAATCATTTTTAAACATGACTTTGTTTGTTACTTCATTAAATTGGTAAAATTAATTTCTATTGTTATATTCGAAAGGTTAGTGTACACTCGAAAAAACTTTTAGAAAAAAAAGCAGTTTATAAAACCAGACCAGATCTGAAAAAATCTTGGATGCGGGAACCTATAACTCGTAACCCCTTCTTAGAACTACCCAGCAAAAAATTTCAAAAAAAGGTAATCGAGTTTGGAATTAAGCATTATTGGTGGAAGCACTTCCCTACTGGATTACCAACTTAATGATTTTAACAAGGCGTGAGACTAAAGTAATCGATTCTGGAGAAGTACTTACTTTTTTATTAGTCAACATGTTCTCGTAATATATTAAATCTAAAATAATCATTCTCATCATTTATCAAATTGTAGAGGATTTTTTAAATTTAAGGTAATGTGATTTGTAAGCGAGTAATGAAATTTGGTAATCAGAAAAGTAAGTTATTATATGTCAAGTAGTTCTAATAGTAATGTGTAATTTTTTGCTGGGTAATTACTTGTTAAATTTTTAGTTAAATTTACTTATCTTTTTTTCTGAGTGTATGAAAAACTTTTTCGGTCACTCCCTCTCTCTTTAGTGTTCACAAAAAGTCAAATCCAAAAAATCGTTCAAATCAGTGCAGCCGTAATTAATTATGGACAAAAAAAGGGGGAAAATTTCATATAGTGATTGTTGAGAGATTTAAGATTGAAGTTGAACTTAAATTTTTTTTATAGCTATGCTATTTATTGCGCGATACAAGGGGTAGGACGTGATTTTCATAACAGAAATAATCGACACTATTACAGTTATAAATTTATTTTTGTTTTGAGTTCTTAGTACTTAAAAGCAGAGTACGAAAATAAACTAAACAAATTGTTTGATTTTGTTTTGTTTCGTTCTTTGAGATGAGTCAAGACAAAAACAAAACAAAAACAATGAGAACGATTGCTCAATTTGTTTTTGCATTATTTTTGCAAATGAGCACAAACCAGAGAACAAAGCCGATCGGCTATAAGTAGGCTAATAAGCCGCCACCGGCCACAAACAATACATTGATTTAAATCTAATCGTAGGCAAATAATAGGAAATAAATCAAAACGTTTTGAAATATTTGCAGAGAATTTGACATCCTTATATAATATAATTGTATTGCATTGTTATTTCACACATGACACTTGTTTTATGCAACTAACCAGCATAGCTATAATCGGCTGTACTACGACACCTGTCTTCTTCTTTTTTTTATTTTGCATTGAAATGTGAGTTTTTTAATATAATTTTTTAAGTTTAAAATTTTTAAACGCACTAATAATCCCAAATTAATATTTTACTTATTAAGTAAAATATTTTTTTAATAAAAATACATTGAAATTGATTATTGAGGGGTTTAGCTGGATCCTATGCGCATTTCACTGTTGCTAATGCAGATCATCAGGGAACCTTTACCCAAAGCTTCTTAGAACAACTAGAGTTATTATATTATAAACTTTCATTTGAACAAATGAGAAGCTCAATAACAAATAACAAAGTTGAAACAAGAACTCAATAATCAACATGTTTTTTATTTTCTTACTTTACTATTGCTACATTGGCTGACCTTTTTTAGCTTCAAATTGTAGTCGCAAGAGTATGTAAAAAGAAAATAAATGTAAATAATAACAAACGCTGTTTAAGAATAGAGTGTTGCCACACAAGTATTTTTTTGACCGGGTGCAGTCAAGTTAATAATTAGTGTTTTTTATGGGAATTGTTACAATATAAGTTTAAAATTTTTAAACGCACTAATAATCCCAAATTAATGTCTTACTTATTAAGTAAAATATTTTTTTATTAAAAATACGTTGAAATTGATTATTGAGGGGTTTAGCTGGATCCTATGCGCATTTCACTGTTGCTAATGCAGATCATCAGGGAACCTTTACCCAAAGCTTCTTAGAACAACTAGAGTTATTATATTATAAACTTTCATTTGAACAAATGAGAAGCTCAATAACAAATAACAAAGTTGAAACAAGAACTCAATAATCAACATGTTTTTTATTTTCTTACTTTACTATTGCTACATTGGCTGATTTTTTTTCAGCTTCAAATTGTAGTCGTAAGAGTATGTAAAAGAAAATAAATGTAAATAACAACAACAGCTATTTAAGAATAGAGTGTTGCCACACAACTATTTTTTTTTTGACCGGGTGCAGTCAAGTTAATAATTAGTGTTTTTTATGGTAATTGTTACAATTTAAGTTTAAAATTTTTAAACGCACTTCTTCTTCATAAAAACAATGGAGTAGTTTTTCCACTCATAAATAGATTTTAGACTCTTTTGGATATTACGTAAGTATGTAACACATGTCCACACTAGATGAGTATCTTGCAAGACACTAAATTGAAATGACTCTGCACAAAAGTAAACCTCTTCAAACAAAAACAAAATATTAGTGCTTTTATGGGAATTGTTATAATTTAAGTTTAACATTTGTTAATGCACTAATAATCCCGATTTATTATTTTATTTATTCAGTAAAATATTTTTTATTAAAAATACATAAAAATTCATTATTGCTAATGCAGATCATCACGGAACCTTTACCTAAAAATTACTTAGAACAACTAGAGTTATAATGTTAAGCTTTCATTTAAACAAATGAGAAGAAGCTCAACCTGGTCAAAAATACTTGTGTGGCAACACCCTTTTCTTGAGTAGCTGTTGTTGTTATTTACATTTATTTTCTTAACATACTTTTTACAATTACAATTCGAGCTAAAAAAAGCGCCAGCCAATGTAGCAATGGTAAAGCAAGAATATATAAAACATGTTGATTATAGATTTCTTATTTCAACTTGGTTATCTGTTGAACTTCTCATTAGTTTAAATGAAAGTTTAACATAATAGCTCTAGTTGTTCTTAGAAATTGTCGACGACGTTTTTATAGAGTGTGCATTGCCAATGTTTTGTAGTTTGGTGTTATAAAACTCTACACTTTTGTTCCAAGACAAAGCAATTGACGTTTTGGAAGTCAACCAATCTTGCATTTGAGAAAAAGTTGATAGGACCATGCCATTAAAATTATTATCACATATCATATTACTTTCTCACCCGATTACTGCAACAACAGCACATAAATTAGGCTTTTGATGTGATACAAATTTGGCCTAAGAAAAAATAATCGTGTGTGATCTTATATGTATTTATCACCAGGGTCGTGAAATGTGACCTAAAAAATTACTAATAGTTTAAATGGGCTTAAATTTTAAAAACATTACAGGACCACACAAACAGAAATTGAATAGATATATTGTCCATAGAAAGAAAAAAGTTCCACATTATCAAAGTTAACCTTATTTTTTAAAACTTCAAAGAGTTGTTCGTCTAAACTTCCAAAAAGCATTTAATAATTATTTGCGTGTCAAAATGTAATTTAAATATAAAAGTCATCAAATAAATAAAAAGCAAATATACATCACTAAAACTAAACTTTTACAATCAAAATTTGATTTGAAAACTTTAGGCTTTTAGAGTTTATAACACACACGCAAAGGGACTTATGGCAAACCCAGTAAACATAATAATTTACTCTACAATTGAAAAACGAATGAGTGCTTAAAATAAGAGTGTGATATAAAAAATAGCTAATTTTTTGTGGATATTATGCGACAGGCCGTAATATTAAAATATCAAGTTAATGTCAGTATTGAAAGGTAATAAATGAAGACCCGCTAGGCTGGTAAGATATTAAAAAATCTCCACAAAAATTCAAGACAAATGAGAAACTGAAAAGATTAGCTTGGATTGAAAGGCACCATATAATGGTTGTTTCGATTTAAAAAAATAACTGTTGCCATTAGTTATTTTAACCAATTTTATTGGTTGATACAATTTCAATTGTAAAAGTTGGTTACATTTCCCAAATCTTTTAACAAAATGCTTTTCCCCATCATTTTAACAAAGAGCGGATTTGGGGAGCAATAGAGTTAAAAGTGAAGATCGAATACAGAAACTACTTCTTATTTAAAGTTGCAGATATATTGGCACAATGATACTGCCTTAGAAACACTTACTGAGGCAACTAAACGATGATTATTGTAATATGTTAAAAGCTTTATTTTCTGTTTGTTGGGTAGCTGCAAAATTTTTTGTTCTTACAAGTTGCTAAAAAGTTGTCTATAGCTAAACAAATTAAGTTATTTTAGTTTATTTCCTTTTTTTTAACAAATGGTTTCAAATCAAAAACAGACATAAGCACTCTTGAGCTTTTTGGTTATTGAGAGGGGAAGACGTGGGGCCATTAATCAAGTAACTATCTCACGGGAACATCTTAACAAGACATGTTAGTAAATTGCAAGTATAAATATTTGGATTTTTATACAAAAAAAGTTTATGTGTGTTGGCATGTGATTACACATCAGTGATAAAAGCAACATCAATGATATTTTATTTTTTTTTTTTCTTTTTTTTTTAACAAAAAAATTTTTGATTTACTGACAATGTTAATGAAGTTGGTGAATTCTTAGAAATAAATACTTAAAAAATCTCCCGAGATTTGTTTACTTTTAAAATGTTTGTCATATCGATTAAAGATTTCATGGAAATGATGTACATTTGCAAACCAGCACAAATCACAAGAGAGAATGAAATGATGGTCTCTTCAAAAAATTCGTTTTTTACAATAAATTAAAAAGTTTATATTTATTTTTATATTTGTTTGTTTTGCAAATTGCCAAAAAAAAAAAAAAAACATGTTTGGGAAAAGTTTATTAAAAAAAGTAATCCAATGACCTTTAAGAGTCAAAAAATTAATTCGCACTTCATGTTTGTTTGAAGTGTAACAATAAAACGTTATTTAAAAAAAGAAGTCACATAAAAAGGACCTTTTTGCAAATAAATGAAAAAATTAGAGCATGACGCTGCTGAAAAAAAATATGCAACAATGAATGGATGACCAACTGAGATGAACTTATTTTATGCAATTCGACATGCTCTACAATAAATTATGCACTGCATGTGTAAATGTATGCGAAAAAGGAAACAAAAGCATCCAACATATGCAAAATATGCAAATACACAACAGGGTATTAAAATGACAACAACAATAGAAAATCTCTCTCTCTATGACAGAAGTAATTTGAAAAGAAAAAATTTCTTTTATTTTGCTGCTTTGCGAAATTGGAAATTCCTATAACAAAGACTCTTACAAGATAAGAAAAAAAAACTCACTGTAGTATGTGTAACAAAACTGTCAAGGATATGCAAGTAATTTGCAGTATAAGAAAATTTGCATGTAAGATTATGATTTTTAAATAAAAAAAAAAGGTTTTCGTTACAATTCTTATGCTCTCTCATGCATCAAAGAGCAGAATCCAATCTTTAATATATAATATAAAAAAAATTCACACATTCTAACAATTTTCTTTTGGCAAAAAATGTCTTGAAGGACCTTCTCCCTGGTTTTTTTTTGTGAGCGTTATTACGCTGCTGATTATTTGTGTAGACAAGTAAAATTATGAATATGAATTTTTATGCCAACAATGAATTTGCACAAAATTTATACCAAACGAAAAAATATTACTTTAAAAAATTTTCTCTACCTAAACTATAAAAATAAAACTACAAGGGATTTATATGATCATGCAGTTTCTTTATTTTTGATGTTTTAACAATTTTAATTGAAGCACTTCGTTAAAAAAAAGAACACTCACTGTATTCTATAATTTATCCTTTTAAAAATCTACTATATATACATTATTGCAATATTTTCTTTGTGAGCCTAAAACGAAAACGTGGGTGGTTTTTTAAAACAACACCAGCGTATTATAGCAAATAGAATTCTTAATTTCCTTCTACATTTTTCATTTTTAATCCTTTTAAAATTTTTCTTATGTTCTATTACCTTTTGTGTTCTTTTTAGTTTTTATCAAGCAAATGAAAACGTCCAATAGGGCGTAGTTATTTATAAAAAATACTTCAAAGTCATTAAAAAGAAAACGTACATGGGAAAGGTAAAAAATTAAGGATAATTGAAAAAATCCAATACCTAAAGGATTAAATATCTGCTTGTAATGCTCCTACTTTGTAGGATTCTCACTCAGGTGGATTGCAAGTGTTGATTGCATCTTATTCTTATGGTTTGTCGTTTTCTGTTTTGTTAATTGATAATTTTAGACGATAATTTAGACTGTTTCAACGGCATGTATGGGTTTTATTAACCCTTTGGAAAAAAAAAAGGGAAAAAGTACTCTTAAACCACAGGGTTAAAACGCACAGCACAAATTTTGAAATTTTACAATAAATCTCTGAATAAACTCAAGCTCGAAATTCAACTCAAACACCAGAAACTACTCTAAATTTTAATAGCGTTTAAATGTCAACGTCGTTCTTACTCACACTGGAATCTTACTGTCTCTTTATAAATAGAAGATAATCAAAAATTGTTGTCTGTCTATTTATATTGAAAACAAACAAAAATTAGATGTTTTTTATTTTAAATATAAAAAGACAGACGAGAATTTTTGATTGTCTTCAAATAACAGTCAGATAGAGGATGTCTTAGGCAGTTTTATTAAAAACCTTAGAAAGAACGTTATTGTACAACACTTTAATCCTCTGACTCTTTATCATTAAAGTCTGTTTTGCCTTTTTCATAAAAAAATAAGTACCCTTAAATGGGGATATAACGAGTTAAAATGTTCTACAAAAATATTTGTTCAAATCAAATCTAAAAATTTTATTTAAACACCAGAAAAAATTGGTTAATTTAAATTGTAATTTGTTTTTTGTACATAAGGTTGCAAAAGATTTTAAACTAAAGGGTCCGCCATCTAACGTTTTTTTTTTTTTAACTAGTGCTTATTTCGTGAATGGTAACACTTAGCTCATGTCTGATTTGTCAGATAATTAGTTTTATCCTTCCGCTGAACGAGCCAACTGACCATCCAATGCATTTTCGTTTCGCTAAGTGGGCCTGCGATCGACGTACAGAAGATGCCGATTTTGCCAAAAAAAAATCATCTTTTCAGATGACGCTCATTTTGATCTTGGCGGGTATGTAAACAAGCAAAATTGTCGCATACATTGAAAAGCCGACGCACCCAAAACCAGTCACTGTTTGGTGCGGATTTTGGTTCAGAAGCATAATTGGGCCTTTTTTTCGAAAATGAGCAAGGAGTGGCCGTTACAGTCAATGGCGATCGTTATCGGGCCATGTTGAACGAATTTTTGTTCAAAAAAATTGAAGAGGATATTGGCAACATTTGGTTTCAATAGGACGGCGCTACGTGCCACACAGCCGAAGCTTCAGTAGTTTTTTTTATAGCATTTTCAAAAAAAAAGTTATCTGGCGGACCCTTTATATGATTTATATTTGAAGGCATACAGCCGCACTGGAAATTGCAGTTTTCCTAATTTTTGGCCACTTGCAAGATTTTTTTAATTTGATTATTTTTATTTATTAAAGTGTTTTTGAAGCAATTGGGAAGAACAATTGCTTTTTTTTAGAAATTGGACGATGATTGCGAGAGTCTAACTGGCAATTTGACGAATTTATTAAACATATTAAATGGTATTTTCCAGTTTTTGCTAATAACGTCGCGGGCATCCCCAGTATACGATACTTTCATTAGCATTAGGTAAAAAGCTGTTATTTTTAGATTCCAAAATTGCTGAAAATTTAATTCTATTTATTGGCATATATATAATGAATAGATTGCGATCACAAGAACTTTGGCGAATTATCGATATTTTTTCGAAAATCGGGCTCATTTTCGGGAATGTGAACCCATTATGGATACACTGTTTTACTTATGTCTGGCAATGCAATATGTTTAGTTTCTACAAAAGCTATTATTATATCACAACCTAGCAAATGTTTTGTAAAAATTGTAATATGAAGGAAAGTTTTTAAAAAAAAATTGTTGTTCCAAGGTTAGGTTTCGATGCTCATTTCTCCAGCCTCTGGCAACACTGATCACAGCAAATGAATTCATGGAAAAATGCAACTGAGAGCACAGGCCCTAACTCAAATAACTGTAACTTTACAGAAGGTGAAAACATAAAAATAAACAGTAAAGCTGCTTGTAAAATTTCCTTGTACAACTGCTTTTAAAAGCGTTATTTTTTACACTATTGCAATACATTTTTGTGACGAGATGTATTTATTTGTTTGAAATGTATTGGAATCACTTAAAAACTCAACTTCGTGAAAATACGAGTTAGGGCCTTTCTACTTGTTACCATCGATAAATTTTAAAGTACTATATTTGCAATTTTTTTCATGATGCCATGAGAGTTGTACAGTTTTTATTACAACAACTTTTTGCAAAATTAAATGGAATATGAAAACTGGAAGTAAGATGTTGTGAGAGGCTGCTGTTGGCTGAAGTAGTTCGCGCACTGGTTACAAAGTCAATGACGGTCTTCAAGAGCTCGAATCCGAGTCCCTACCAGAACAAGCCATGCCAACGATAGCGGATATTGCAACGTCCTACTTCCTATTTTTTTATGAATCGTCAGCGAAGTAAACTAGCTAATAATAATTCGCCCTATTTAACAACAGAGGCGCTGCATCGATGCTATAAAAATTAGCAAAACTCGCAATTGCACAGTTGTAAAAATGAACTAAGAACTAAAATCAATTTCTTTCTATATATTGGCCACTTAACCATCTTTAGTTGCACTATCCCTTTACTTCTTTCAGGACACACAAAGGAAACTGTTATTTTTACCCAAGTGAGCTGAAAACTTACTTTAATCTTCCTCTTCCAAGTCCATATAAAATAATAGCAGAACTTGGAAAACATTTTGTTTCCACCCGTAGTAAGCAGAGTGTCGTAGTAAGCAAAATCAATAAACAAATACCGACTTGCTGAACATGTTCCTTATTTCCCTGTAAAATTTTTTTAATGCAATTTATTAGAGTGTGGACAAAAACTTATCGCATCCATCATGGCAATGTAACATTTTTAAATGAAAAATCTTCACCAACAAGTTACATAGTTATTCAAAAAACCATTAGTTATATGTAATCACGGTCAACCTTTATCAAATTCATCATTATGTGTAACATTTCACCCACAAATCCACTTTTACGCAAATAATATTTTCTAAGACATTAAACTTTTTTCTTGGCGAGTTTCCCCAAGTGATTACAAACGATTTGAATGATAAAGCTCAATAAATGCGTACGTACATAAATGGTCAATTTTCGCACTTCATAATCAAGTATATGTGTGTCTGTGTTTAGGAAAACATAATTACAAACAAGCTTTGTTTGTGGTGTTTGGCACAAAGTTTTCTTTTTTAACTTTTTTATTTACACCTCCCCCACCTCGCTCCCCTACCAAGTATGCTAGAGACCGCAAACAATTTCAGTTTTTTTCCTCTTTTGTTCTGTTGGCAGTTTGCTACATTAGAATGGCCAAAGAATACATGCAGCATATGATACTAGTGTGGTATTTAAGTATTTGAATGTTAATATCTGCGCATATGAAGGCATGTGTGTGATTGGTTGTATTGATAAAAATCTTTAACACAATTGTCTGTCACCCATTTTTTTTTCATGTGCGTATGTCGTCAATAGAATCGACTTCTGTAGTAAATCATCTAAAAAATTACACAATTTCAAAAGAGGCCAAGTCGACCATGAAGCGCAGTATCTTCGATTTGAAAGCTTTGAATATTTTAGGCGCAATAGGATGCATAAGTTCACCCAAATTCTTTTAATAATTCGGCATATAAAGGTACACTGAATTTTGTTGATAAAGCGTTAAATATTCTTCTTTATCATGCAAATTGAATAACATTTCAAATCACATAAGCCAAGGACGAAGATCACATGACAGGACCAAGCAATTTATAAATGCAATATATAATCGAATTTTTTCACGGGTCACATATCTCTTTCATCAATATTATATAATTAATATAAAAATATCTTGACTCACCCATTCACTCAGCAATTCTTGTCCATGATATAAAAATGTTCCAGTGCTTTTACAAACGTTCTTACGCATTGTTGACTACTCCTCTATTATTTTGTAGCGTAGCAAAATCACACGACTGATCTTAAAATTACTAGAACGGCAAGAAAAATAAAAAAAAATTAATTTGAAGGGTCATTGGCGGACATGAATTAATTTTAAAAATTTGAAAAGTGCAAAGAAAGAAAAAATGTTGAACTGTATAAGTTGCTGCTGAATTTTATTTCGTTTGGTGAAATTAGGTGAAATATTTCCCCTAATTTCACCAATATATTTTGAAAATGTAATTTCCAATTACAAAAGTAAAACTATTTACATTTGTTTAAATATTTCCAAAATTATGCAGCTCAGTCTTATGGTATATTTCATTTCCATCGGTTCGAGGATACAAAAATATCTCATATCTCTCATATATCCTTAATTTCAAAAAACATAAAATTTTAACTACAATCATTATCAGAATACATAAAAAATGTTAAACTGTTTGTAGAACTTTATAACTGCGCTCTCTTTTACATTTCAAAGTATCAGCGCAAGGACATGACTAAATACCACACATGTATTTTATTTTAAAAATTTAGTGCCCTTTGAAGTAATGATCAGAACGCAGCGAAAATTGATAACAACTTGTGAAACGATACATGGAAGCTCCCTGGATAACTTCATTCGATTCGGTGTAAAGTCCTATTAATCTCCCATATATCCTTTATTTGTAAAACAGCAGTTCAGCTGCAATTATGATCTGAATGCACTATAAATTTGCAATTAGGTTCCAAATTATATAACAAAGCTCTTTTAAATATCTCCTTACAATCATTACAATAGCATAAGTAACTACTATATGTCCTTATTTAAAAAAAAAAAACTAACTCGCATTCGAATGCAGTATTAAACGTATAACAATTCTAGGAATTGCACAACTGACATTTTTTTACAAATTTCACATTAGTCTAAGCTTTCAGATCAATTTCATTCGAATCAATGCAGTATCAGGCTAATCTTCCATATATCCTTAATTGAGAAAATTCAATTTCAGCCACAATTACCATCAGAGTTCACCATAAATTTGTACCTACTTATAAAATTATATGGTTAAGCTATGTGCGTAATTTCACTTACATATACTGATGCCAGGATATGCCTACCTCCCTATATCCTTTATTTTAAAACATTCGTTCCAGCACCGATTCGGGTTAGATTGAAGCCAGATGTTATCTTCTGTCGTATTTTATATTTTTATATGCAGGGATTTTCCTAATTCCCACATAATTAATTTTAAAAATTGAGCGTCAGCATTAATTATGATCAGAATTCAGCGAAAGTTTATAACTGACTGTAAAATTATGCAGAGAATTTTTCGAGTGAATTTCATTCGATTCTGTGCAGAATCCTAAGAAGCTCCCATATATCCTTTATTTACAAAAATTTTGACTTTACCCACTATTACGATCACAGTTCACCATAAACTTGTAACATCTTATAAAATTATGCTGTTAAGCTCTTTGGTCATTTTCACTTTCTAGGATATGCCTAACTTCCGTATATCCTTGATTTTAAAATTTTCGTTCGACCTCCATTTCGGTTAAAACTGAAGCCAGAATTGATCTGATGTCTTATTTTATATTTTTATATGCAAAGATACTCCTAGCTTTTATATAATTAGTTTTAAAAATTGAGCGCCAGCATTAATTATGATCAGAATTCAGCAAAAACTTTTAATTAACTGTAAAATTATGCAGCCAAGCTATCGGCTAAATTTCATTCGATTCTGTACTGAATCCTGTGACCCTCCCATATATCCTTTTTTTTTACAAAATTTTACCTTAGCCTCAATTACGATCAGAGTTCACCATAAACTTGTAACAACTTATAAAATTATACTGTTAAGCTCTTTGGTCATTTTCACTTTGATTGATTCCAGGGCATGCCTACCTCCCATATATCCTTGATCTTAACATTTTCGTTAGACCTCTATATAATTAATTTAAAAAAAAAATAGCTATGGCCTTAATTAAGACCCTGCATTCTGATCTGATCTGATCTTCTGTCGTACTTTATATTTTTATATGCAAGGATACTCCTAACTCTTATATATGTAATTAATTTTAAAAATTGAGCGTCAGCATTAATTATGATCAGAATTCGGCAAAAATTTATAATTGATTGTAAAATTATGCAGCCAAGTTTTCGGGTACATTTCATTCGATTCTTTGCAGAATCCTATGAAGCTCCCATATATCCTTTATTTACAAAAAATTTATCTTAGCCTCAATTACGATCATATTTCACCATAAATTTGTAAAATCTTATAAAAATTATATGGTTAAGCTTGTATGTGCTAAATTTCACTTATATTGATGCCAGGATATCCTTGCGCCCCATATATCTTTGATTCAAAAATTTTTGTTCAAACTCTATTTCGAGTTAGACTGAAGCTAAAATCGATCATCTGTGGTATTTTATTTTTTATACGCAAGGATACTCCTTACTTCCATATACATAATTTATTTTAAAAAAAAAATCAGCTACAGCTATAATTATGAATAGAATACAGCGAAAATTGGTAACTAAATGTAAAATTATGCAGCCAAGTTGTCGGGTAAATTTCAATCGAGTCTATGCAGAATCCTAAGAAGCTCCCATATATCCTTTATTTACAAATTTTAGCTGCAGCAATAATTATGCTCTAAATACACTAAATATCAATAACTATTTTAAAATTTATGTAACTATATTAAAGCTTTCAGGTTAATCTCATTTCAATTAGCAAAATTACATGTACACCTTCCGTATGACCTTATTGTTTATTTACTTGAAGCTTAATTATTCCAGTCTGGCCTATTTCTTATCACCACTGCGAAAAATCCTTACATTTATTTAAAACAAAAGACAATCTAAAAATGCTTATTGTAGGGTAGACTAGAAACAAAAAAGGTCAACAAATAAACTAACAAAACCAAATTTGCTTAAAAAATGAAATAAGACTTTCTTAGATACTCGTAACAAATAATATGAACATAATGACTTCATTTCGATATTGGCATGATGTTACACATATTTTTATATGTGTGTGTGTGAGCGTGAGTGTTTGTGCTACATTCACAACAAAATAATCTTATGGGATGTAGAGGGTGACAATCTGTATGTGTGGGTCCATAAAGTGGTCACTTATAGAATATGTATATTCTATTTAACATATGAGTATATGAGAGAAGTACAACTTAATATAATGAATGTATATTTTTGTTTTTATAAAAAAAAAAATAATGTTGCCCAAAATTACAAGAGTGTTCGCTGATAAAGCGAAAAATCCCATTATTCTTTCCTTTAGACTTGAAATGATCATTTATTATTGTTTTTTTTTTGCAAGTTTTTTATACATCTTCTATTTTGGTTACTTTCTTCAGAAGAAGACAACACAGCACAGCGTATGTTTCTAATGTGAATGTTCAAATGTTATTGTAGTTTTTATTTCTGTTTATGAAATTTATTTTTTTAGTCTTCTTTTTTGTTGTGTTGATATATGAAGTTAAGTTGTTGTCTTAATATCTGATTATTGAAATGATATAATTTTTGCAAGGAAGAAAGCAAAAAAAAAACATTATTTGTGCGTTTGCTTGATATGGAAGAGGATGGTGTCAATTGCAGAAATTTAAGAAAGTAAATAAACGATTTATAAGGCCAACAGTTGACATTCACACAGACAATTTTATAATTTATAAAGTTGAATCAAAAGTTAAACCTCTAATCGAGTACATACTAAGATTTTGATTAAACAAGTACACGCAAAGAAAAAACATGGTAAACTCAGACAAACATGCACACACACACACACAAATAGCAATGTAAAATCAATATGCAAAAATTTTGATTTG
The DNA here is from genome assembly GCA_949987645.1 of Tachina grossa. Classification (NCBI taxonomy): domain Eukaryota; kingdom Metazoa; phylum Arthropoda; class Insecta; order Diptera; family Tachinidae; genus Tachina; species Tachina grossa. The sequence continues at coordinate 134,284,835 of OX465278.1, read as the reverse complement.
AAATCATATTAAATCATGTTGGAATATATTTAAATCATGGTGGAATATATTTAGTGTAGGTCTCAAACATTTTTCAAGCTGTTGTGGCTGCAGCGGTAAGGGCGTAGACTACCACGTGATGAGTTCCGAGTTCAAATATTGGCCGGGGAAGCCAATTATACACATAAAAATATTTTTATAATGCCTGTTCCAATATACATACGTAAGTTAAATTAATAAAATTAATAAAAAATAAAAAAAATAAAAATTATTAAAAATTCACTATAGTTCAATTAAAAAATCTAAAAATGTCTCAATTCATCATGGGCACGTTGCAAAAATATGTTCACTTGGCAATCACTGTTCACTTGGCAATCACTAATGTTCGAAAACCAAATAAACGGGAGAATGCAACAACAAAAGTAACATAATATCCACTACTATAATACTTATATGCATGTACCGACGGTACATCGAATAAGTAAAAATAATTAATGTGATGATCGTAAAAGATAAGCAAGAATAGTTAAACATACGTAGGTAGAGTAATATAACTTCGTGCTAACCTAAATAGAAAAATGAAAAAAATGGAAAAACAGGGGAAATAAATAGTGATACTTACATATGTATTTACCAAAGGTAAATCAATAATTGTACACAACAATCATTTCTCACATTCCGTTTCATTAGAATTTAAGTTAAATAGCTGATGTTAATAACAATCTCTACCCAAGTAGATAGACTAGGGTGCTGATGAAGTGCGTTGCTGCACAGAAAAATATCGGTATTTCCCCCAGCTTAAAAGTCTAATTTAATTTTTCTTTTCTTCTTTAGAAATTCACATTAATTAATAAAATATTTCATTCAATAAAAAGAATTGAAATTACTGAACTTAAGCCTGACTAAAAATTATTTCTGTTGAAAAAATAAATGACTACATTAAATTAAATTCATGTTGTTTCAACTTGAAATAACTTTGATTCAACAAGATTCTTCATTTTGATTAAGTGAATGTTAAATCAACATGATATAAATTTACTTTAAAAGCAAAAATTTTCTTTGAAAATTACTGTAAATCATGTTAGATTAAAATAAAACACACATGAAACAAAGTCATTGCCAAAAAAGGCGATATTAACCTTATTTACGTAGATTTTAAGTTGAAATTTTTCTGTGTGCAGTGATGGTAGACAAATCATATGCACAACTAAAATTAGTATTGTAAACAAATCATATGCACAATTAAAATAAAACTATTCTTAGCCTTATATTGTTGACATACAAACATAGTTTCGTTGTATAGAAACAAAGCCTTGCACAAAATAATCATATTTTTATTATACATAATCATAATATGATTGGATTTATAAAAAATTGTATTATGAGAATTTAAAGTATTATATGCAATAATTAAATTTAGCCGTTATGTTTTATAAACAAAAATTAATAATCATATAAACTTTGTATCGTCATTTATGTGGAATTAGATATCTGAGATGAACTTGAAATCACAATTTTTCATTCAGAATAGTAGAATTTGTTAAAGAAAATAAATAAGAATAATTCTCTTACACCAGTTTAGAAACAAAAGACACATGAACCCCATGCCAAATGTTACCATACTTTAGATAAGATTATGGCTACTCACTATACCTGCAACAAAAATAACAAGAAAATGATGCATAATTATTTTTTCTTGAAAATTAACACACACACACACACACACACTCATTCACATTGATTTGACCACCACTTAGAAAACCACTAAAGAAGCACATGCCACCTTAAATGAAAAGAGTGAAAATGTCTACTTTATCCTTTTACATGATCTTTTCAAAACAATAGAACACACACAAGCATACATACATACATATATTCGTATGTATGTGCATGTCATATATCGAATGCTGGCAATGGATTACCACAGAAAAAAGGATATTCAATACAGCAGCATATGGCACAATATTTTTAATGCTAGACAACAGAGAGAAAACAACTTAAGAAAATACTTTTTAAATAATAACCAGTGAGTGAGTTGTGCATCGAAATAATAATACTAAAAATAAGAATATAAAAAAAAATTATACAATTGCAATTACAACTTGCATAATCATTATACATACATACTTTTTCCAAAATTCAAATCTTGCAACTGCTATTCATTGTCAAGATATATGTATATTTTGCATTGTTTAATACTTTCAACAACGCTGGCAGCCATTGTTAAGGACACTCCGTTCTGTTTAATCTTCATCTTGGAGTTTGCTTATACAAATCGTCTTGTTTTGTGAAGATTTTGATAAAATTTGGAAAAAAAAAATTATTTTATTTTTTATTTTTATTGTCACAAGAATAATAATGAAATCTTACATACGTAATGTTTCATATGTTTACTCAAAGGACCACAAAAAAAAATTAAGAATTCTGTTGTTTTATAAAGGGAATGCATTTGTATAGTTTTTTTTTTTTTTTTGCATGTCATGCAGTAGCATAAATATTGATACTATTGGAAAAGAATACTTGCACACCTTTCATTTTTTTCTAAGAGGGATGTGTAAAAAAATTAATAGCGCATCAGAGTCATCATGGACGCATGGTTTTGCGGCGATGTTTTGCACAGCTGAAAAGCTCTTACTTCTTCAGAGTTTGTAAGGCATTTACTTTTAAAATATATATATATATATATATATACCAGAGAATAGCAATGAATAATAAAAAAAGACTATATACTCGACATAAGTAAATAGTCTTAATTTTAGTAACTGCGTACACATACATTTTTGTACATTAAATGGAATGGAAATTGTGTGAGTGTGTATATGGCTGTTTGAAAACATGCTTTATATGCATGTGTAAATAAAATATCCCTGTATACACGCATATGTAACCGATTAATAGCCAGAATATTTTTATATTCAAGCGTATGATTGTGTATGTTTTATATTATATTTTACTTGATTCTAATAACAGATTCTTACGCTACTTGACACAGACCTTAATGACATAATCTCGGGTTGAAAAATGGGCCGAGCCACACCTATTAAAATTTAATATTATATTTCATGCACTTCCACTTGAAATGATTTAAAAAAAAATTACACACACCCTTAGCTCTGAAAGCGACACAAACTTGCACTTTAGAAAGTGGGCGGGGAAACTTCCTTTAATTTTAAGTATTAAGTCACATGCACTTCTACTTAGGGGATTCCAATGAAACTTGACAAACAGTTTAAGTCATTGGAATAACATAACCTTGTGCTTGAAAAAGTGGGCGCGGCGAATCGTATTAAAACTAAATATTATCAGGCATATCATATATAAAATTTCAAATGGAAACTTCGTACGATTGCGAAATATTTTGACAATTATGAAGAAAATTATTCACAAAGATTTTTGTCGTGGAAAAAATGGAAATATGTAAATCCGTTTCAAATAAGAAAATGTGAAAATTTCCGCATAAAACTTTTCATTTACATGGATTTTAATTTCATATCATCAATTCCATTAAAATTAAAAGTTGACACATTTCCACTTTTTCCGAAAGACATATCTTTGTTTTTTTTTTTCATGTATTTATTTATTGTATCTTCATATATGAACTAACAATAAGTATTCAAATCTTAAATCTATAAAAAAAATTATTAGGCCAGACCAGTGTCGGACATAAACTTAGTGGTAGTTATAAATAATACATTAGTAGTGATAATCAAAAAAAAAGGGGGGGGGGGGAAAAGTATTTTGAAGTAGTCCCATCTGGAGTGTTAGGTATAAGAGCCCGTGTGTCCCTCTTTTTTAAGCGGATGTGTCCAATAAAGTTCAAAATATTACGAGCAAGCGGATTAGGATGTGATTCGAGTTTTGTTAAATATTTGCCTGCGTATTTTGCAATTTCTTCAGTCACTAGTGGCATATTTAAATCACGATGTATAATAGAATTTTGGATGTACCATGGAGCCGATGTTATTAACCGTAAAATTTTGTTTTGCCTTCGTTGGATTCTCTCGACATTGGAAGCTGAAGCAGTGCCCCATAACTGAATTCCGTAGCACCATATTGGCTTCAAAAGCGATTTGTACAGTAAAAGTTTGCAGTCTAAGCTGAGTGTTGAGTTTCTGCCAATCAACCAATATATTTGAGTTAACTTAAGTTTCATCTGAGTTAACTTAGAGTCAATATGATGTTTCCATGTAAGTCTTCGATCAAGGTGTACACCAAGGTATTTCACTTGGGAATGTTGAGGAATATTTTGATTGTTGATTCGAAGGGGGGAGCAAGTATTTCTTCTTAGGGTGAACGTTATATGGACACACTTTTGTTCATTGACTTTAATTCTCCATAAGTTCAACCATATTTCCAGCTGAGTGATATGTTCCTGGAGATTGCGAGATGCCTCATAAGGCTTTTCGTGCACACTCATACAGGCTGTATCATCTGCAAAAATAGAAATATGGATATTACTGCTCACAGGCATATCACAAGTATATATTAAATACAAGACAGGACCCAGAATACTACCCTGTGGCACACCAGAAGATATAGATTCGGGCACACTCGTAAACTCACCTTCCACAACAGTGAACTTCCTATCAATAATATAACTTTCCAAAAGCTTTTGAATGTTTATTGGCAGATATGTCTTCAATTTTAAAACTAGGCCTTCGTGCCATACTTTATCAAACGCCTGAGAAACATCAATAAAGAGAGCAGAACAATACTTCTTTTCTTCAAATGTTCTTCTTACAACTTGGACCAGTCTATGCGTTTGTTCAATCGTGCTGTGCTGACTTCTAAAGCCAAATTAATGGTCCGAGATGCACCCATTATCAGTTAAAAATTTGAACAATTTAGTCATGAGCAGCTTTTCGAAAAGCTTTGAGATTGTAAAGGGTGTTTTTTTAGAGGTATAGAACTTCGAATTGAAATAAAACACAAGAAAATCGTTTTAATGTCCATCAATTTGGCTTTATTGGAAGGATAATTTTATGCCATTAATGTTTAAATATGATTTCGGGCATGTGGCCGCCGCGGCTGGCTCGAATAAAGCCAATTCTACAGGTTCAATTTTCAACCACTTTTTCGAGCATATGGGGCCGTATGTTGGCAATAACGCCACGAATGTTGGCTTCCAAGTCCCCTAACGTTTCTGGTTTGTTGGCGTAGACGAGCGACTTCACATATCCCCAAAGAAAATAATCCAATGGTGTCAAATCACACGATCTTGGTGGCCAATTGACAGGTCCATTCCGCGAAATTATGCGCTCATCGAATGTTTCCTTCAATAAATCGATTGTGACGTGCGCTGTGTGGCATGTAGCGCCGTCTTGTTGGAACCACAACTCATCCACATTCATGCCATCCAATTCGGGAACAAAATAGTCGGTTATCATGGCTCTATACCGGTCTCCATTAACGGTAACTGACTCTCCAGCATTATTTCGGAAGAAATATGGCCCAATGACTCCACCAGCCCATAGAGCACACCAAACAGTCAGTTTTTGTGGATGTAATGGCGTCTCAAGGGTCTCATGTGGATTCTCTTCACTCCAAATGCGGCAATTTTGCTTGTTGACGTAGCCATTCAACCAAAAATGAGCCTCATCACTGAACAAAATTTTGCGATGAAAATCAGCATCGAGATCAATCTCATTTTCGGCCCATACACCAAAATCACGACGCATTGCATGGTCTCGCGGCTTTAATTCTTGCACAAGCTGGATCTTGTAAGGTCGCAAGCCAAGATCTTTGCGCAAAATCTTCCATAAAGTTGATGGACAAAGCTCCAATTGCTGTGCACGGTGGCGAATCGATTCATTCGGGTCCTCTTCAACACTTTGTTCTACAGCGGCAATTGTTTCTTCGGTGCGCACTGTTCGACGTCTCTGCGGATGCGTATTATCACATAGAGTAAACGTAGTGCGAAAACGATCCATGGTTAACCGAATTAATTGCTCTGATGGACGATTATGTCGACCATAAAATGGACGGAGCTTGCGGTAAACTTCGCGAACTGAACCATTATTTTCGAAATAAATTTGCACGATTTGCAAGCGTTGTTCTTTTGTCAACCTGTTCATGATGAAATGGCAAACCAAACTAAATATTAATCACTTGACAGCTGACAAAATGGCCGCCAGTTAAAAAAGTGATGCCAACTTAAAGTTTTATACCTCAATAAAAAACACCCATTAGATAGTAAGCTTATAGGCCTATATGACTCTGCTTTGGTAAGATCTTTGCCCGCCTTTGGAATCATTTTGATCTTGGCAAGTTTCCAGTTATGTGGAAAATAATGCATTCTTAAAATAGCATTAAAAGTAAATAGCAGGATTCTTATTGCAATATGAGGCAAGTTCATGAGCATTTTGTTACTAATGCCATCAATACCTGGAGCTTTCTTCGGGTTGAGTTCAGCAATTACTTTTTGTACTTCACGCATCTTAAACCTTAAGGGACGAGGGGTAGAGAAACTACACTCGGTAAATCAGCAGCACCCGCACATGAATTGGGAGTGAATACAGATTTTAAATGCTCAGAAAATAAGTTACCTTGCTCACTATCGCTTCTTGCCCAGTCTCCGGTCGCAGTACGCAATGGTGATTTAAGATCAACGGGTCGTTTAAGATTTCTAGTAGCGCGCCATAAAGAGTAATTAGATGCGGACGTTGCATCAAGACCTTCTAAATACTTTTCCAGTAGTGCAGTTTTTTCCGACGATAGCAGCTCTTTGAGTCGTTTAGTACATTCTTTAAGTCTAATTTTATTTAGGAGTGATTTGTGTTGTTGCCATTCTCTTCTAGCTCTCCTTTTTTTTCAAATACAAGACGTTCAATTTCCGTAGAATAAATTCTGTTAAAGCCGGTCTGCGGATAGGAGGTAGTGGCGTGTTCAGCAGCCTGTTTAATATTTTCGTTAAGATTGGCAATGTTAAATTCAATATCATCGCATGATCTAAGCTGAATGTTTTCTACGCAGTGACTACTAAGATATTTTTTGAATGCCAGCCAGTTGATTCCATTAATCAACTTCACATATGCGTTAGTTAAATCACTCCTTAGTGGGTTGAAAATTGTAACTATTGTTGGAGAGTGAATAGTTTCTTTATAAATTGTAAAAATAGTTCGCATTCGTATGCAGTTTTTTGACAGCAAACAAATTTACAAGCAATTCTTTTCGAAGTTTAAAAATGTAAACATTCGGAAATTTTCATCACCAACTGTTCAACGTTAGCGGAAATTCCCATATGGAATTTTATTTATGATAAGGCTGAATAAATGCAAGATCGTGCCACTTTCAGAGCTGAGGTTATACGCTAAATTTAGTATTAATCGGTTCAGCAAAAGCACGTGAATTAAAAATTAATTGTAATGGGTGAGAATCCACCAATTTTTTATCTTCGCGTTTGTGCGTAACATTCGTAACAATCAGATAAGTAAAACTTTAGAAAAAAAAAAGGAAAAAATTTAATAGGCGTGCGGCACCGCCCTCTTTTGACAATGGGAGCAAATAGAAGCTATACTGTTTCAGAAAAAAAATACGGAGTTATTAAGATATGTATATATAGGTACACCGAAATATGCAAACGAATTGAAAATCTCCCCCTTTTATAAGTCGATTGAAACCAGAAATGAATTTAAAATTTTTGCATCTAATGTAAAATTCCATAGAAAATGTATAAGGTAGCAAAATTGGGAGAAAAAATTTTATATAGTTTTAAAAAGCTAAGTCAATTGAATTTAAATATTTTTAATATTTCGCCAAAAAAAAACTTCAATTTCGAAAATTTAATATTATGACGCGCTTCCAAAACTAACAGATCTGTAGTGCGATTCAGTAACTTTTATCGATCCGACAATCGTAATTTTTGTCTTTACATTTTGTCGCTTACAATAACGATTGTGTGATTCTGTAACTTCTTTTAGCGATAGTACGCAGCAGATATTTTCTGTTGATTTTTGTCGATAAAATTAACAGCACATAATTTATTGTCGCTTAAATAACGACACAGCTGACATTAACCTACAGCGAATATCGTTAAAAATTGCAAGTTCGATTTTTTCTTCGTTATTATTATTTTAATGATGCGATTGTCGTTAAATAAAAAAGTTAGTGAATCACACTACTGACGTATAGATGGCAGCAGTAGTTTGAATAAATGCTTCGATATAAAGTGGCAACCTTATAAAACATGTGTTTAATTTTTTTTTTATCCGTCAAAAATAGATCTCAAAGAATTTGTAAACATGGTAAAAATTGATCGCTGCATGTAATTCAATACTTTCATTTGAAAGGTCTCAGTCCAAACAATATTTAAGTCAATTTAGATTCTATGCTGGGGTAGTCTGCTCCTTCGTTAACGACTATATGCTGAAAAACAAAGGACATTTTTCCTAAAATAGTTTTTGCACCGCCCTCGTATTTATAAATAAAACGAAAATTTATTACATCAATTCATATGAAGGAATTTATTTAAAATGTCTTAATTATGAAATAATTATAAAAAAATAACATAACATAACATAATGCATAAAATTAAATAAAATGCTTTAAAATTTCCCACATTATTATTATTATTAATTATTTCACTTTACCATCCAGTAAGAAAACTAAAATTCAGTTCAATAGAAAATAATATCTCTTAAGATAAATTTCACATTCAAAACTTTCTATTCGAAAGCCAACAAAGGACAATCATTGAAGGCAAAATGAGCTACATTTTTTGCAAAATTGAACCAAGTCTTTGCAACATTAATATTTTTGTAAGAAAAAAAAACAATTCATTATATTATATAAAAAAACCCACAAAGACCAATTCAACTATGCTTTCGTAAATATGCCACTCAATTGTTGTTAAACTAAATGCCACTAGAGAAGCAAACCATTCGCATTATCATAAAAATCATTTACGTATGCATTTATATATGTAAATATATATATATATATATATATATATATATATATATATATATATATATATATATATATATATATATATATATTTATATACATGTAAATACATATGTATGTATGTACAACCCCAAAAATATTCATATATTACCCAGCATATCCCCCAGCACATGTGAAAGAAATATATGAAGAATAAAAAAACTCGCCACACATACGAGATTTCTGTATGCTAATCTGTAGAGTTGAAGTATCTCGATTCTTGGGTTTATTTATTCATTTTTATGCACAACCCCATCCCCAAGCTTACACGCAATAATGAATTCCCAATACACTTTATACTGGAGCTAATAATATACAGTGGGCCTGGTAAGGAAAATTGCATGACTAAACAAAAAAATGCAAAATATTTAAAATTTTAAAATTGTACAGTTTTTGGTTTAAATTTTTATAGTTTGAAATAATGGAGTTGTAATGGAGAAAGATATGAAGAAGCGTTTTTACGATATAAGTTTGATTAATATAATTTCTGTAGTCGAACGATTCAGAAGATCCTATCACACCAGTGCACAGTTTTGTTGTTAAAATCTTACAGCATTTTTATAAAAATTAGGGCGTTTTTTATTACGTGGTTTTAAAATAGATTTCCATAAAAAAATTTGCTTATTAAGCCTTTATAAAGCCTTAATAATTTTTATAAATAAGTGTGTAAAACTGCAAAGTATTAAGACGAGAGCTTTTATGTGGCTTTCAAAAAAGTTAATATTGGGGGTACTGGAACCAGTAGAAGCGACATCTTTAACTCGACGTTCAGCAGAAAAAGAACCCAACACAATGGGTCTTATTACGAGTGTCGTGCTATGACTTCGACTACGACGATTTTGTACTAGATTAAAGAACATTGCAAGATTTTTTCTTATTCGTCGTATTTCGTCTTATTCGTAGTCGAAATACGACATTCGTAATTAGACCCAATATTTAAGTTTTAATCAAAAATTTCTCAACAACAACAACAACAACAACAACAACAACAACAAGTTTATAATAAATGATTCTGGCAGAAAAAATTAGAAACAAGAATATATTTTTCATTTTTCAATAATGAAAAAGAGGTCAAGTATCCAGAAAAGTTAAATGTTCGCCATAAAAGTCTGTTATAGCTCTTTGAATACAGAACAGCTGGACTTAAACACAAGAAATTAGTCAAAACTTGAAATGGGTTTGAAGAACATTTCATACGAGAATTTTTGGCAAATTAAATTTCACTTCTTTGGATTTTTTTAACAGGGTAAAATGGTATTTCTTCTGTTTTTAATAAGATTGATCTAAATACAGTTTAAAGTCTATTAAGTTTCTTTCTAGATGCTAACGAAGTCTCAGGAAAATGCTAGTATTTATATAGTTTATATATATATATATATATATATATATATATATATATATATATATATATATATATATATATGAGTATATATGTATATACATGTGTATATTAGAGCGACTCAAGTTGTATGTAAGCAAAATTCGTGCTAGGTGTACCCCCCTCAAAATGAACATTGGTATCTTTTATGATGACATTTAAAATATTTCGGCTCCAGCTTTGACCTCTCGTGAGCTGGACCATTTTGAAAAAGGGTCTATTTTTTTCATGTTTTGTCAATTTGAGAATCTGTTTCCTTACCAACATATACAATATGGGTATCATAAGAAAGGCTTTTTTAAGGCGCGTCCAACTGTATATAAAATTTGTCCAAGGACTATCATCCATGTCCTTTTTTAAGGATATTCTCTTTAAAAAAACGGTTTTTGAATTTTTTGTTCGGGGTTGTTTGTAATAAAAATGGCAAATTAACATATTTTTATCTTTGGTCGATTTAATTAAATACGGGTCTCAGCTTTATTTGAAATTCGCGCTAGTTCGCGTTTTAACAAAAATGCAATGGGGTGGTAACCTTTCCTTTTAAATAGGGCAATATGGGTATCGAATTTTTTCTTTTGCCAAGTACATCATCTTTATATATAAATAATTTAGATTTTTGCAAATTAGATGAATTTTACACGGTGCTCTGGAATATATATAAATGCAATTTTTTGGTAACTCTAATATGATAGCGGATTTAGTTTCTAGATCATGTATGGATGAAAATAGGACTAAAGGAAGAAAAAAGAAATGATCCACGACTTTTTGGCTGCTTATTTTTTCGCAAATTAAAAAAGTTATTAAATTTTATTCTTTATATTTACAAAACTTTCCTAAACAAACGACTTGCGAATTTATCGTAGACTTAAAATCCTCTTAAAAAGTTAAGATGATCTAATTATCTGTATTTTAGAATTGTAAAACAATATGGTTTTACTTTTATTCCAAATGAAAACACAATGCGAGCGTTTTTTTATAAAAAATTTTATAATTCAATTTTGATTTTATTTTAATAAAAATAAAGTAAAATAAGTGTTAGCATATTATTTACTAACAATTGTAATATATTTAGTGTACTATTTAGAAAACTTTTTAACATTTGCTTTCGAATTTTGCAACATAAAAGAAAGTCCCAAAAAGTTGTTTTCAAAAATTAATATAAAAAAAATTACTTAATTTAAAATATACTAACTATTTCTATTTGTTTTTAATTCTGTAACATATTTAATCATTTTAATCTCGGCACAATTAACAGTTATTTAAATTTTGTTTAGCTTAAACCCAACGATATTGGGAGCTGATAAACTTAAATTTACAATTTTGTTTTTATGCATGAAATTTTTCATACAGCATAATTTGATTTTATATTTTTGCGAAAATCTAAATTATTTAAATTGTATATACAGTTGGACGCGCCTTAAAAAAACCTTTCTTATGATACCCATATTGTATATGTTGGTAAGGAAACAGATTCTCAAATTGACGAAACCCTTTTTCAAAATGGTCCAGCTCACGAGAGGTCAAAGCTGGAGCCGAAATATTTTAAATGTCATCTTAAAAAAGTCCAAGGTTCATTTTTAGGAGGGTACATCGAGCACTTTTTTTGGTGAGTCGCTCTAGTGTATATACGTACTTTTTGAATGAATAAAATTGCTTTTATTCTCTGCATTTTGATTAAAAAACAACTTGTATTTTTTGTCTTGATCTTGTTTGGTTCTTATCGCTAATTTTCAAAATTCTTGGGAATCCTGGGAGCAAGAAATTTTATTTCCCCTTTCCCGGGAATGAGAAAATTATGGCGCACAATATCGAACGAAATTTCAAAACATTTTAATTTATCTTATATGGGAATTATTGAAAATTTTGAACAGTATCGAATGCCATAATTTGCCCCCTGGTCTAAATTGTGAGTTATTATTTTTTGTTTTATGAAAAGAGCAAAATTTTCTTTTTGTTTTTTTTTAGTTTTCAGAAATTATTCACTCGTATTATTTGAGAATTTCAATAACGTGAAATTCTTGAATACACTCTCTCCTAATACATTTTCTTTTCATATTGCACAGAAAAATTTATGTTCTTTTCGTTGAAATGACAGAAAATTTTGCCTCTTTTTTTAAAAACGCAAGTACAACTGATTTTCACTCCAAGCACACATGATCATTTTATTGGTTTGTATTTTGCTGAGCCTTGAAAATGTTTCCAGCAAAAAGAGGCCACATTTTTAAACTCTCCAATAGTTAATAAATACATACATTTACTTTTACTAGGCGAGCTGCCTTCTAAGCAGGTGTTGAATTTTGCACTTTCTGTAATTTTAGGGTTTCAAATATGATTGATAATATGTCACGATACCTTAAACTGTGATTGGTTGTGGGTAAGGAGTGTCCTATTGGCTAAAAGGCGGCGTAATAGCTTAGCAGTCGGAAGGTTGTGGGTTCGATTACTGCCGGAGACTATGGGAGTTTCTGCAAACAAGCCCAAATATATTCGCAGTTTATGTTAAAACAAAAATTTTAAATTCTTTTCTTCACTTTTCGCACCAGCTTCCCTGCTGTGTGTTAGAGTCCAAATAACAGATCCCTTCAAGTGAAGAAGACAGATAGATAGCGAGAAGAGGAGCTTAATTTATTTTGATTTTCAAAAAAAATCTATAATTTTGATATTAGTGAGTCTGTCAAGAGGTTGAACTCGGCCTCTCGAAGACATTTGTTTGCTTTGTCGTCAATGTACTAACAACTTCAGCTAACAACGCCCTCGTTATCTAGCTGCTTTTGAATGTCCACATTCATAATTTTTTTATGCTACCAGTCACACGGCTGCGGCTGTAATTGGTAATTTTTTTTTTAGATGGACTTGTAAATAACACTACACAGAAAAAAATATCATCTAAATGCAACCAACAAAACAAATTGTTGACATTTAATTTAAAAATTAACAATCATCATTGTTGATATAACAAATTTAAATTTTTGTAGTCAATTAAATTACTCAACAAAATTATTTGTTAAATTATATCATAATGGAATGCGCACATGTAGAAGAAAAAAGAAATCATATTTTGTGTGTATTTATCATTTGCGTATTTAATAAAGTGTTGCTCTTTAGCTGAGAGGTAAGTGAGTCAGTTTATTAGTGTTGATGTTGCCGGTTCAACTCCGCCCAAAGACATTTAGTGTTTTTCGCAGACAAGCAAAAAATCGTTTCGAGGATTGTGATTGTGTATAAAAAGCTTGTTAATATAAGAATTATGATACAGAAATTCAACAATTCACATTGTTAATATAACAATAACTTCAATTGAAATAACTTTGAAATCTAACAAAAATAAATGTTGAAAAAAAAAAGTAAATTTCAACAAATTATTTGTTGATATATTTAATTGAAAATATTTTTAAGATTTTCCTTCAACTTACAATTTCGTTAATTGTATTTACAAAAATCGTTGTAGGTTCAAAATCAATTAATTATTTAATTGATATAACAAAAAAATTAATTGTATTTACAAATCATTTTTTTCTGTGTAGTAAAACATTGAATTCGACAACTTGTCCAAAAATAGCATATTGTCATTAGCCGTTTGGAGTTGGCAACACTTCCAGGGCTAATGAACAACCGCTGTTTTATCAAAAAAAAAAAAAAAAGTATTTGATTTCCTAAATTTACATAAATTTACATGTTTAATATTTTTTTTTTTGCACTCAAGCCCACCGTTTATTATCAACATCATCAACATTATCGTCATCATCATTTTGTTTATCAAAAAAAAAAAAAAAAAAATGTAATACAAACATAAAAGGGGTGGTCTTTTATTTGGGTGTGTGTATGCAAGTATGTATGTATGTATATTTCCAACATGGTTTCTTCTCTCATATGGAATGCCTTCTAATTGTACTGACTCCATGCATGCGCGTCTGCTGCCATCATTTATTTTTTTTACCAACTCATTCATATGTAAAAAAACACACATCCAGAAATATATTCCCCCTTTTTAAAGGTTTAATTTTATCATGTGCATAAATAAATAAAAATAAAAAAAGCTGCCTCCAGTATTGAATTCACGAGTAAATTCTTTGCCATTTTTTTACGATTCTTTGTTTTTTGCGTCATCATATGCCATCTTCTTTTGAGAGAAAAAAAGGGAAAATGGAAAAGAAGGAACTTTCAGTTTTGAAATTTAACGCTTGGCAAAGACACACATCATACACGGAAAAAATTATTGTCTGATTTATGTAGTACCCGTATAAGGTGCAATATAATTAGTTTGCTTTGTAATTGATGCAATTAGTTTTCTTAATAGAATAAAAAATCATAAATCTTACGGCCTGTCCCACGATGTCACCAGAATTCGTTTGATAGGATACTTATGTACACCCAGAAAAGAGATTGGTTGGAAAACGGTTAGTCCAATAAAATATCATTTGCATTAACTATATTTCAGTTCACGCTATCAATTTTCTGTTAATCCAAAAAACAATCCATGTTCATTGCCATAAGGGCATAATTGTAACAAAGATATGATTGTGACAATACTTAAATTGATTGCATCAACCGAGCGTATGCTTTTGTCATGACTAATTAACTGATTGGTTAACCCAACCGAATAAAATATTACGAATTGAATTTTACTACCAACTTTTGGTATTAGCAACTAAAAAATTGTCGTTCTATATTAAAATTAAAATAAAAACTTTCAATCAGTTGCTGCAACTAACTAGAGGTTGTGTTTATTGTCAAAGTTTATAGCAGCAAATTGAAAAATTAACTTTTGTGACTTTCAAAGATATTATGATTTGTGAATTCTCAAATGGTTTTTGAAAGTCTGTGCATAAGATAACAGGTTTGTGGCTTTTCAAAATGTGTGGTTGAAGAAATGTACATATATAGACATGCTTCACCATTAGGAAATAAATTTCAATTAAAATAAACTTATGACAATAAGTCAAATAATAAATTTCTTAAATTGTTTATTTTTATTTCAGCCAGGAAGGCCAATTTTTCTTTTACAGGTACAAATAATGATATTGTTTTAATTATATTAACCAAATTTTCGGTAGCAAGAATAACATTTATTTCAAATTCCATACTGTCAACCAATTTTTTCTGTTGCTGCAACTATTGGATTGAGGGTTGTAATTAAAATATAGTGGTACCACAAGAAAATTTTAGTCGCTATAGCGGCATTCTATGATAGTTGCTGCAACCGCCAGAATTCAATTTACAACAAATTCGGTTGCCACAACTAATCTGTTTTCTCAGTGTATATTGAAAACAACAACAAATTTTCTAATGTTATTGTTGTTTGCAACACAAGTTGTCGATCGAACGATTTCTGGTGACATCGTGGGACAGCCCGTTATTCTTGTCAATAAACTTTTTGATTAGCTTTCGTTGGCGTAGCTAGAAATTTTTGTTAGGGGTCATTATGACTGGTGATTTTCATGAGTAATATTAAAATGCACAATTTTACATGCAATAGAAATTATTTGGAAGGGAGCGGGGCAATGCACATCCCAGAATGGGCTGCCTACGCCGATGTTATATTTTGATTAATATCTGATTAAAACATTAAGGGCCACTTTTTAAGTTCAAGATTAGAGCTTAAATTAACCTTAATCCTTATTTGTGGTTTTTGGGTAGTCGATTATATGATTTTGCTTGCTAGTTTAAGCCGCCAATCGTGGTGGTTTAATCTTACATTAATACTGACAACACTTGTGAACACATGACTTTTTTTTAATTTTTATGATAAAACAATTTAAAAACACATATATGTAATATATATTTATTTTTACTGTTTATTTATTTCCTTGTGCGTGTTAAAAAATATTTTACTTCCAAATAAGTAATAAAATTAGGCAGTTTCTTCTTCTTACCACAAAAAATCAAAGTGTGTTAATAACATTATCACTTTTGCACATAAAATGTTGCCACTATTTTGTTCTTAAGTGTGGCAATACTGCATAGAAAAAGAAGTTTAAACTACCACTCAAAAACATTAAAGTCAATTAATGTGAGATTAAGTTAATTTTTAGATTAGCTAATGTGAGAAAGAAGCTAAGTTTAATCTCGAACCCAAAAATTGGCCCTATTTGATTTAAGCCGTTAACGCATGTAAAAATGCATTAGAAGAAATATATTGTGATTTTTTTTTTTTTTTTTTTTTTTTTTGAAGTTTGACTACTGTTCCGTTACAACATTTAATAATTCTCAATGCTTTTTTGACAAGTCTCATATAAATATAAGGGATTCTTAGAGTGTTTTAAGAATTTAATTGAAGGCATTAAGTCATTGACAAATGTCAATACGAAACAATAAATTAATTTATCTGCTTTCTTACATACAACGAAATAATTTGAATCAAAGTTATGTATATTGCTTTTAATATGTTGATTAATTTATTCTCCCACATAATTGATTTTCAGTACGAGTTTCTATTAACCTGTTTAATTAATTTAGAAAAAAAAAATTTAATTTATGGTGGTCAAGTCATCAGTGATAACCAAGGACAGGGGAGGGGTTTCATTCAAATGCATGTTTTTTTCCTTAAGCCTGATAGTGGCAAGAACGAAATATCTTTACGAAACATTGAATTTGCGTGAAAATGCCATGGATTTGTTAGTGCATATTTTTGCATATTTTATTGAAAATGCATATTTTTGCATAATTTGGTCATATATGCATATTTTTGTCTCATATTTTGGTATAATTTCATGGGTTTTGAGTCATATTTGCTCAAAAGTTAAAATTTCCAAAAAAAAAAAAAAAAAATTATTGACAAATTATTAATGCAAAACAATTGGCAAATTCATTCGCTTGCATTGTTTTAGAATTGTAAAGGGTGTTTTTTATTGAGGTATAGAACTTTAAGTTGGCATCACTTTTTTAACTGGCGGCCATTTTGTCAGCTGTTAAGTGATTAATATTTAGTTTGGTTTGCCATTTCATCATGAACAGGTTGACAAAAGAACAACGCTTGCAAATCGTGCAAATTTATTTCGAAAATAATGGTTCAGTTCGCGAAGTTTACCGCAAGCTCCGTCCATTTTATGGTCGACATAATCGTCCATCAGAGCAATTAATTCGGTTAACCATGGATCGTTTTCGCACTACGTTCACTCTATGTGATAATACGCATCCGCAGAGACGTCGAACAGTGCGCACCGAAGAAACAATTGCCGCTGTAGAGGAAAGTGTTGAAGAGGACCATGAATCGATTCGCCACCGTGCACAGCAATTGGAGCCGACTAACCGACTATTTTGTTCCCGAATTGGATGGCATGAATGTGGATGAGTTGTGGTTCCAACAAGACGGCGCTACATGCCACACAGCGCACGTCACAATCGATTTATTGAAGGAAACATTCGATGAGCGCATAATTTCTCGGAATGGACCTGTCAATTGGCCACCAAGATCGTGTGATTTGACACCATTGGATTATTTTCTTTGGGGATATGTGAAGTCGCTCGTCTACGCCAACAAACCAGAAACGTTAGGGGACTTGGAAGCCAACATTCGTGGAGTTATTGCCAACATACGGCCCCATATGCTCGAAAAAGTGGTTGAAAATTGGACCTGTAGAATTGGCTTTATTCGAGCCAGCCGCGGCGGCCACATGCCCGAAATCATATTTAAATATTAATGGCATAAAATTATCCTTCCAATAAAGCCAAATTGATGGACATTAAAACGATTTTCTTGTGTTTTGTTTCAATTCGAAGTTCTATACCTCTAAAAAAACACCCTATAGAAGGAATGCACAACCACACACGCCTACCCAATATAGTAAACCTTATCAATTTAATGATTTCAAGAGGAAATCGCTTGCTATTAAAGCCGAAAGTAGTTAAACAATTCTGCGGAAACTTGATATTGCTTTTAAAAATTAAATTAATAGCTAGAATTCAATCCATTGTAATGGTTTAGTTAACTAAATATGTAACATTATATAAAAAAAAAATTATTTAAATTTGAGCCTTTCTTCAATGCACAAAAGCTTTTTTTCTTTCCAAAAAAAAAATTTATAGAACTAACTTCACATTCAAAAGTATAAAAAAATACAATTTTTAAAAATTCGTGTTTGGAGCTAATAATGCAGAAATAATCATTATATCATTTATAATATGGTGTACAAACTTAATATAAAAGGCTTGTAAACGCACCTCTTTAGAAAATAAAATACTTTTGTGTCTTTAATTAGTTGTATGTGAACTTAAAACTTTTCTTTTGAACAAAAAATTTTTAAAATATGTGCATATTTTATTGTTTTTAGTGCATATTTTGCGTTTTTAATGTCATATTTTAAGCGCCTAAAATACCTTTTTTAAGTGCATAAAGTCCTTGTCCCTAGTGATAACATAAGACTTGTTTGATTGATGGGACCCAAATTTGCCCATTTGTTTTCGCCGATTTAAAGAATTTTTGAAAATTATTTTTTTTTTAATTTTGAAACACTGATCGGATACAAAATTAATTAACTCTCAAACTCAAGAACGTTATCTGCCGCAAATCTAATTTAAATCGACTAATCCGTTCGATAGATATTCCGCAAATAGCGTTTTATATAATTCAATAACTTCAAAATTCTTGGTCAAACCAGGGGTATAATCGTCGCTTTCGATAACGAGTTGATTCGATCTCAGTTAATTTTAATTATTATTTTTCGAATTTCATTTGTTTCTATATTTATGATTTGATTAGGCTAGAGTTCGTATCGCTTTGTAAGCCAAATTACATGTGATGATTATTAATGAACAAATAACACCAAAGTTAATTGTAAATATTCTGACACGACACGTAGTAGAACGGAACGACAGGCCACTAAACCTTCATCATCAGCGTTCTTTGTGTTTGGTCCACTGTGTGTGGTGTCAGTTGATGTAGATTTCTGCTTTATATACGTAACTTTTATTGCAAATGGAATACGTGAATTGTTTTGATTCATCGTATTACAATTTGCTGAAAGCTTTTTTTTTTTGTAATGCAAGCTCAATTTTACCATCTCTTAATTTACAATAGTCTTGCCATTGCAGTTTGTACTTTACTAATTATGCACATGTTAGTTAATTTGCTTACTTTTGTTCAGTATGAGATTATGGCATTCACTGTCGAAGAATGTAATAATATTATCGAAATCGAATACCAGAATCTCAAACTGAAGAAAAGTAATCGAATCAAGTTTTTAGGATTCAGTTACTTGAAAACTGGGTAAATCCGGTTTAGAACGTTAAAATAGCTTGAGAGTTATTGCTGTCGAAAAACTTGGGTTCATACAATTTTTTCACTGAAAAATCTGGAGTGGTCAAATAACCACTTCAGATTTGAGCTTAGTGGTAAGTGCCAGAAATTTAAGACCAAACTTTTTTTCCATATATTTGATTGATTCAATCATTTTGATGTCTAAAACAATTTTTTTTTTAATTTTTTTCTGTGTACTACACATATCTGTAAATGTATGAATGTATATATATTGGAAGTTATATGTTACATTTCAATGTTTGGTATGAGTTTTATAAGGGGTTTTCTCTAGTGTATCAGCTTCCTTTCTTACATCATTTGACATTTTCATTCATCATCCAATTTTGCCTTTTTTTATTCCGTGCTTTTGGCTTAAAAATGAAAAAGCTAATGGCAACTACACATTTGGAGAATTTGCTTGATTATTGGGGTTCGTTTTTGATTTATGTATTGGTGTGTATTGCCTTTTTAAGAATTAAAGGAGGACTACTCACCTAATATTGGAAGACAGGACTGTAAGTAGCTTCTTTTTGTTCTTGATCATTTAGTTACTAGCAAAAAAATTGGAACTAATTCCAAAGGTTTACCACTTTCATTGTACACCAACGACTACAGGTACTGAATTTAATATTCTAAGGCTGTTGTTTATATAAAAAATTGTTCTAGACAACCTTTTGAGCGAATGCCATTTAGTTATTTGTATGACTTCCGTCCTATCACAACTATGTGTTAAATTCATTGATGATTCACCAGAAATGGAACTGCTTAGAGATGAATTCATCAATGCAGCAACTAATGGGTATTATAAGCATGAACAAAAAATTGTTGTAGGGTGCAAATAGAACAACGATTTCTTGCGAGAATTTTACTTGTCACAGAACATTTGGTGCGATACGCCGGGAAACTAAGCACATGCCAAAATCTTAAATCCACTAACTATAGAATTAGGAAAAACCGTCAATTACTAACTGGCTAAAAATGAATTTTGAAAATTTTTCAAAAAAAGTTTTCCCACCAAATCACAACCGAAAAGAGGCAGAATGGAAGAAGACTATAACATCTCATTATACACTGATGCATCTGAATGATAAGCGTGGTCTTGGTCGATCATGGCATACGCGACACTTGTGCCATATTCTCGATGTTTGTGTGTTGATGTGTTTTCAAAAGGGTTGGTTGGTATGCTTGTCTGCAAGTACTTCAGCACCTTCATAAGATTTCGTTTGGACATTTCAGAAGAGAAGCCAGATAGAAGGTTGTCTCACACAAACGCTGGATGGAAACTCGGATCTTTTTGTCATAGACAGGCAGCAGTTCTGGCGCTAAGGTCACACGCTATTTTCTCTGGACAATGCAAGGATATGTTATCTGTACCATATCTTCAAGCTGACTATAATCTCATGTGGCTTCCTTCAGATAGCAAACTCCTCTGTTGTGAAATTGCTTGCGAACTAGACCTAGCATCAAATTATAAAACCGGGACAAATTGTCACATTGAATAAAACGTTTGTAAATTTTTTCACAGCAAGAAATTTTACACTAACATATATAAATTTTTTCTGCAATGCTTAAAGTTTCTACGCGGGAAAAAAATCCCGGGAATTTTCGGGAATTACTTTTTTACAAATCCCGAGACAAATTGTAAATTATCATGACTAACAATGGAATGGAACTTCGAAACCCGCGTTCTACCATCATCAGCAGCGTTTTTGGTGTTTGGCCAATTAGTATTAACTTCCACCCTTTATTAAATTTTTTTTAGTTTTATTTATCGCTTAAGTATCGCTTATAGAGGATGATATTGGCTAAATCAGTTAGTGCATCCACTGCAAAGCCAATGACTGTCTTCACAAGCTCGAGTTCAATCCTTGACCAGACCCAGTCATATCAATATCATAGATTTTTCAGATATGCATTAAATGTCTATGCTAATGCACTTCGCTGCGCCCTCTTTCATCATTATTTGTTGTTATTAAATGTAATGCGCCTGCTTAACGCCAGAGGCGCTACAATATTGTTAAAAAAATTATTAAAACGCACAATACAGAGGTGTAAAAAAATCATATAAATTAAGGTCCTCTTCCCTACATCTATCGATCACTTTAACATATGTATGTATGTACTTGGACTATAATTTTCCTACTCTCAGGTAAAATAAGCGGCCTATTATCTGGACCCAAGTGAGTTAAAAACTTACTTTCTCTTCTCATCAATCTATCAAAACCAACCTTACCTAATCTGCCCTGAGTAACACTCATACACAAAGAAAATTTTCATATTAAAATCTATCAAAACGAAGTTAATTTAACATTTTTCGGCAATGATTTAGCTTTATATGTGTTTCATGTTGATTCAACACTATTTACAGTATTTTTCAAAGAAAATTGTTCCTTTGGAAATAACTTTATTTCATGTTGATTTAACATTTGAGTACTGTTGAATGAAAACGAAGAATCATGTTGAATCAAAGTTATTTCAAGTTAAAACAATATGAATTTAAATTAATATAGTCATTTTATTTTTGTAATTATTTTGCTTACGTAAATATATAAATAACTATGTGTTGTATAGTTGGCTTCCCTGGCCAAGATTTGAACTTGAACTCATCGCGTGGTAGTCAATGCGCTTACCGCTGCAGCCCCAGTAACCTTAAATATTCTGTAGATACACACTAAATTAATACTATAATGAATTAAATTTTAATGCAACATAATTGTGGCCTATCTCCAGGATTCGAACCTGCGACCCTCGGACTACAGAACTAGTATACTGCATACTAGCCAGAAGCATGACGTTTTTGCTGGTAATGCGAAGTTTATCGGCTATTTGTGAACATCATAACAACCCTCTAGTCAGCCTAGAACCATATGTCTCTATGTCAATACTACTTCTCCAGCGACAATTGCACTAGTCAAAATGTCGACAAACTTTCCTTTTATGCGCGAGTAAAGATACGTTAGAGACAACAGTTCCAGTGTATTTTTTGGTGATATTGTCCATGAACGCGTCAATAGTTTGTTGTTCTTTTATATTATGCTATACAATAATATTAAAAAAATATATGCAGACGAGGGTTATTAAAATCAACTAGTGAATCTTTGGTTCAAATATCTCCATACGGTCGTAAAAGAACTATCTTCTCAATAGTGCTAAGGTCTACTGGTAGATTTTGAATGACAACCCTATGTTAAATGTCAATAGGCAATTACATTGGCTGGGGTACACCTAATCAGTAGCACTATTGACAATGTCACTAGAAAGTAACTATAATTTTACTATTGACAATAAGCGAGGAAATATCGAGTCAGTAGTGGTACAGTCTAGTGGTGGATTTTCAATGACAAGATAATGTTAAATGTCAATAGATGATTGCATTGGCTGGGGTACACCTGGTCAGTAGTACTACTGACAATGTCACTAGTAAATCATTACAATTTCACTATTCGCACTTTCTGCAGGGAAGCAACAAAAAAACAAGAGTAATTCACCCTACTGAGCACGACAGGCATTGTAGTGTGAGCAAAGCAGAAGATTATTTCTAATAAATTTAATATGATTTCCAATCAAAATATTTGCATGGCGATTTTAAATTGCTATTTTCTCTGCATTTTAAAATTTGGAAAAATGCTTATAATATTACACATGTACTGCATACCGAGTCTACAACTTCAATTAAAGATTGCTTTGGTGCTGCTCGAAAAAAAACATTTCAAGACATGAGCGTTTATTTACTGAAACCACAGCATTTAAAGACGTACTGTAGCATTAATATAAAAAAATACTTTCAATAAATATAAAACTGCTTCTGGGCACGAAAGAAAAAAAGATCCTTTAACATAATATATTATGTAAAAAGCTGCATACAATTTTCACAATTTTTCCAATAATTATCGCCCACATATTTCTTTATATATAGGGTGTTTTTTTTAGAGATATAAAACTTTGAATTGAAATAAAACACAAGAAAATCGTTTTAATGTCCATCAATTTGGCTTTAGTGGAAGAATAATTTTATGCCATTAATGTTTAAATATAATTTTGGGCATGTGGCCGCCGCGGCTGGCTCGAATAAAGCCAATTCTACAGGTCCAATTTTCAACCACTTTTTCGAGCATATGGGGCCGTATGTTGGCAATAACGCCACGAATGTTGGCTTCCAAGTCCCCTAACGTTTCTGGTTTGTTGGCGTAGACGAGCGACTTCACATATCCCCAAAGAAAATAATCCAATGGTGTCAAATCACACGATCTTGGTGGCCAATTGACAGGTCCATTCCGCGAAATTATGCGCTCATCGAATGTTTCCTTCAATAAATCGATTGTGACGTGCGCTGTGTGGCATGCAGCGCCGTCTTGTTGGAACCACAACTCATCCACATTCATGCCATCCAATTCGGGAACAAAATAGTCGGTTAGTCGGCTCCAATTGCTGTGCACGGTGGCGAATCGATTCATTCGGGTCCTCTTCAACACTTTGCTCTACAGCGGCAATTGTTTCTTCGGTGCGCACTGTTCGACGTCTCTGCGGATGCGTATTATCACATAGAGTAAACGTAGTGCGAAAACGATCCATGGTTAACCGAATTAATTGCTCTGATGGACGATTATGTCGACCATAAAATGGACGGTAAACTTCGCGAACTGAACCATTATTTTCGAAATAAATTTGCACGATTTGCAAGCGTTGTTCTTTTGTCAACCTGTTTATGATAAAATGGCAAACCAAACTAAATATTAATCACTTGACAGCTGACAAAATGGCCGCCAGTTAAAAAAGTGATGCCAACTTAAAGTTCTATATCTCAATAAAAAACACCCTTTATATATATATATATATATATATATATATATATTTTTTTTTTTTTTTTTTTTTTTTTTTTTTGAAAAACTATCCTGCGATAATTAAGCCTTGAACACAAATTATCTCTCCTTTAAAAACTCCACTAACACAAAGCGAACGAAGAACCCTTTCATGAAAAGTAAAACTCATCAAGAATAATTTTTAACGATTTTATACCATCATTTATCAATTAAAAGAAACTAACAATTATTATGATGATTATCTTCTCACGTCATCACATATAAAAAGGATTGTCTGATAGAATTATAAATTTTCTTGAAACGTGATCAAACAAAAGTGTAAAAAACATGTTCATTGTGTTAACTCAAATAATTTAACCCATTCGAAGAAACTAGCGATTATTACTAGTGGAGGATATTGGAAGGAAAACGTTACGGAAGTAATCAAAAATATGTCAGTTGAGTATAAAGCCTTTACTCACCATATGGTGGGTTGCATACAAAAGAAAATCTAACGAAAATTACTTTACCTTTTTTTCTTTTTTTTTTTTATAAATATTAAAAAACAATTATAGTAAATTTTATGGCATATTAAACATTTAAATGGCGCTGGTCAATAATTAATGGCTGGTATCACTAACCCTTCCCTTAAAATCGTTGTATAAATACTAAATAAAAAAAAAGGAAATGTTACCCCCTTAAAACCTTTGAAGTGGTATTTTTATTATTTGTAATGGTTCAAGGGTAGTGCTTATTCTCATTTAAATTGATTATAAACAAATTATTTATTGATTTATATGTATGTTGTTTACTTTTACTCTGCGTGTGCACTGTTACCAGCAGTTTTTCTTGCTTTTCAATGCATTCATATGATGGATATGTTTCTTTTTTTTTCTTTCATAAGTGGCGCCATATGTAACATGAACTTTTTGTTAAATATCCTTTTTCTTGAAAACCCCTTTGTTGTTTGTATTTGCTTTTGCAACACGCAAACACTTCATTAATTTTATCTGATGGCCAATTAAAGGGTTAAATGACACTGGATATGTTAAGCAAATAATGAAAATGTCAATAATTTGTGTACAAATAGCAAAATTAATTTAAGATTAATTTTTCATGTGACTATGCAGGATTTGAAACACCACCAGTGAGAAACGAAATGCAGTCAAAAAAAAAAAAAATAAAACCTACACACAGAAAAATTTCAATTTAAAATCTACGTAAACATGGTTAATTTAACTGTTTTCGGCAATCATTTTGTTTCATAGGTGTTTCATGTTAATCTAACATGGTTTACAGTAATCTTCAAAAAAAAATTTCCATTGAAATAACTTTATTTAATGTTGGTTTAACATTTCAGTGCTATTAAATCAAAATGAAGAGTCATGTTGAATCAAAGTAGTTTCAAATTGGAACAACGCATATACATTATTGAAATAACATGAAGAACCATGTTGAATCAAAGTTATTTCAAGTTAAAAAAACATGAATTCCATTTAATGCAGTCATTGTATTTTATTAATTATTTAACTTATGTGTGTATATTAGAATAGCCATCAGAAAAATTTTTGTATGTATAGACTTATATAATTGGCTTTCCCGGACAAGATTTGAACTCGCAACTCATCGCGTGTTATTCAAAGTGCTGATATAAAATTTATTTGAAAAGTTATAGTTAAAAAAATACAAACTGCGAAGCTACTTTGAATCTTCTCCAGTATTCGAACCTGCAACCCTCCGACGACAAGACATTTACACTGCCTACTAGCAGTGGTGGTATTTTGGTGCATTTCGGGTATTTTTTGGTGCTTTTCGCCTCATCATAAACGCGAAAATTTGGCTAATACCCTTTTTTAAAAAGCGGGTATTTTACAGTGCTTTTAACAATTTCTTACAGTGCTTTTGGTGCTTTTATGTTAAATAAAAATATTTTTAATTTAAAAAACTAAAATATTTTTAAGCGCTAATAGCAGCATTTTTTAACTGAGGCTTCTTAAATTGTTTTCAATGAAAATAACGAAACTATGTTAAAAACAATGTAGAAAACTTTTCATATTTTTGGATTAAAAAATTAATTTTTTTTTTTTGCAAAATAAAAAACGGAAGTAACTGGAAAGTACCACATAATTCTCTGCATAATAATTGATTGAAAGTAGTATGCAATAAGCATTTGCTAAAGCTTACACAAATATTTAATCATACTATAGGGTGGTTAAATTTTAAGGGCCGATTTCGGAATTTTCATAAGGCTGTTAATTTGTAAGTACAAAGTAAATCAAAATGTTCACGTCTACAACAAAATGTAGGTAAATTTGTATTCAACGCACAAGAGTGGTTAAATTTTAAGGGTCGATTTCAATTAAAAGCATGAGGTTATCAATAGCAGTCAGTTGTTTTAGACAACGAGTAGCCAACCTCCAATTTTTTCATATCGTATTGACATGCTGTCAATGTTGACATTTTTCAGTAACATACATATCTTAATCTAAGCCTAAGCTTCACCTACTATTGTATGTATGTATGTATGTACATATGTATGTGTGTATATGTTATTATATTATTTGACTCCTGGTTTTTTATTATTTGTTTTTAAATACTTATTTTTATTAAAGTAATCAAGATTTTGTTTTAATTAATATGTTAATAAATTCTGTTATTAAATCTCAAATACTTTGTTTATTTTGAAGCAAAAATTTTAAATTATATTTTGAGCTTTTACGCACTAAAATCTCCTTTTTAAATGACTTAAAATATATTAAAATTAAAAAAAAAATATTTTAGGTCTTTTTACCCTCTTTTTCGTACTTTATTGCGCTTTTTACCGTTTTTGCAATAGCTTAATGTGCTTTTGCTCTTCGTAGAGATACCAACACTGCCTACTAGCCAGCAGCAGGAAGTTTTCGCTGGCAATGTGAAGTGTGTCGGGTATTTAGGAACATCAAAATAAACAACAACAAAACAAGAACAAAGCAAATAAGTAACACAATTAAACAACACATTATTTCTGGTAAATTTAATATGAATTGCAATCAACATTTTTCAGTGTTGATTTTACATTGGTATTTTTTCAGTGTGTGTATAAGTGTTAGAAAACTAGTAGTTACTCCAATATCTTCTTCGACAGATTGAAACTTAAAATTTATGTTTATTATAACAAAAGTTTTGTGAAAAAAAAATTAAACCCACTTCATATATACCAGCCCCAATATTCCGTAACTCGCTAAAGCAAAATCTCTATCGCTAAAAATCTAAATAATCGATTTATCCATTTTCGTCTACAAATACAATTTTCAAACGTGTATTGCTAAATCAGGCAGTGGCTTAGAAATGTAATCTGCCGAAATCTTACTGTTTTATGTTATCGGCAAAAAAAATTTAGAGGCCTTATGTATAAGAAAAAATTGACATGAAGTTAGCATAAGTGACAAACGTGTTCCTCCATGCAACTTGATATTAAAAGTGGGTGCATTACGTAGTTTTAACCCACTACCAAGTCCCAGCGTGAGTTTTAATGTGAAGTTTTATGTTACTCTTTAAGATCATGTTCAATTTTGCCACTTATGCTAACTTCATGCCAGTTTTTCTTATACAGAAGGCCCCAGATAATTTTTTATTCTTCAGTATTTTAGCAATTGAATTTACATAGCTTTAGCATTAGCGAGTTGCAGAATATGGAGGCAGTACGTCAAAAAGGAATTTTAAGACTCTACTTGATTGCATGTAGGTAGAACGCAGTCACGTAAGCCAATCTGAAAACTTCAGTTACAATTTAAAAGACAATTGTGCGGGCTACACCTGCATATTAAGATTTCTAAACATACTACGAGTAGTTACACTATACAACAAATTTAAACCATTTCCAACGATTGATTTTAACATGGAAAAAGGTGTACACAAGGCGAATTTATATCAAGTGACCTAATTTCACCAGATGATTATCAGCTGCTAATTTTTCTGGTGTCACATTGAATAAAACGTTTGTAAATTTTTTGACAGCAAGAAATTTTACACTAACATATATAAATTTTTTCTGCAATGCTTAAAGTTTCTACGCGGGAAAAAAATCCCGGGAATTTCCGGGAATTACTTTTTTACAAATCCCGGAACATTTTCAACGGGAATTTTCTGGAATTTAATATTTACGTTTTTGGAATTTGCTTTTTTACATTGCTGTTGGTAGTTTTATTACTTAAAAATAAAATTTTGTAACGATGCATAATATAAGCATGGAAACAGATGTAATAGAAGTTTTCGAGGTGACTCCAACAACTTCAAGAGTTACGAAATATTTTCAATCTAAAAACTCTTTATATAAAATAGTATCTAGATTGGAAGATGTAGATGGAATTTCCATCCATGCTATAACTCACAGCATATGAATTTATTTATTTTTGCTTTTGAAGTATTGTTGTTATTGAAATGAACGAATGAAGTTGTTTTGTCTTTAATTTAAATGTTGTATCTTAACCCTAGAAAGATAATCTGCGTATAATTTACGCAAACTCTTTCAATATATTGTTATTTCTCTTTATTTACAATGATTTCGCATTTGTACCCTTTAGACATCTCAGTCGTTAATGATACCTTTAATGAGACCCAAACGTCGTGACGGTTTGTATTTCAATTTTTGAAATATAAGGGGTATGTGAGTCAAAATTATGCATGATTATCTTTAGAGTGACTTTCAAGTTTACTATTTTTATGAACATTCGTGTTGTTTGTTTATTGATAACCACTTATTGTGCTCAAATTGTTAAATTTTATGTAGAAGCTTTTAATTTGTCGATAGCCTGACTCGAAAAAACCAAAAAACACACAAACACACACAGGTGCCACTGTGGCTGAGTGGTAGCAATGCTACTAGCCTCTCAGTCCAGAGGTCGTGGGTTCGATTCCCACCATAGACCCTGTGTGTTTTTCGCAGACAAGCTAATCGCTGTGCGGGTTGTGTTTGTGTGTTTAAAAAAATTGGAAAGGCGAGTACATACACGAAGTTAAGATAGAGCAACCAGCTTCTTCATCAGCATCTCTCTGTCACAGAGGGCTAAAAGAGGAAATATTAACATTGTTGGTTGACACCAAAATCAAGTAAACGCGGTCGAGTGCCAGCATTTAATATTTTCTTAGATCTCAAAGGGGTGCTACACGAATGTGTTGCAGTCTGCATGATCCCCTTTCATCCTTAAACAAGTTTTTGGTTGATGAGATAATTACGAATATCGTAAAATAGACTAATGCCGAGATATCTTTTAAAAGAAGTAAATCTATGACCAGCGCTGTATTTCGGGATACGCGCGAAGTTGAAATTTGCGCTTTAATTGTAAATCTATGACCAGCGCTGTATTTCGGAATACGTGCGAAGTTTAAATTTGTGCTTTACTTGGGATTTTGGTAATGACAGCAGTGAAAAAGGTCTTGATAATATTGACATCTGCCTAAGTCGTATCTGACTAATTTTAAAAAATCTTTATACATATATTTTATAAAAAATAATTTGTTTATTTAGTATATTCATTGAAATTAATGACTATAAATCAAAAAACAGGTGATAAGTTTTCAAAGATATATGACCTCTAAATTTTTTATATTACTGAAGTTGTTCTTTTGTTTTTGGTTTTTCTGATAATAAAAATATATTGACATATTTAAAACTCGGCTATTTTTACTGCAGTTATATAGAAAAACGTAATCGACATTAGGTTATTTTAAATTAATCAACAAAATGCTACAATTTAGCTTTAGTATGCGTAAATTTTACGCATGATTATCTTTAACGTATGTCAGAATATGATTATCTTTCTAGGGTTAATTGAAATTTATTTGCTGGTGGTTAAGCATTGTCTATATATTTCATTGGTGCTTGGCCAAATCATCAGTTGACTTCAGCCACATATTTTGAATAATCACAAAACTTTTATCTTATGCAAAGGCTGTTAAGAACTATTGGAGAATTCACATATAATAATATTTTTGAAAATCAAAGACAGTGCTTAACCACCAGCAAATAAATTTCAATTAAAATAAACTTATGACAATATGTCAAATAATAAATTTTTTAAATGTTAAATGTTGTATTTTTTTTTCATAAAATTATATTTTTTATTGAGGTCATTTAATTAAATTAATATGTTTTCGAAATTCCCGGGAATAGAATTTTTTTTCTCGATTCCCGGGAATTGGAAAAGTCCGGGAAACTAGAAACCCTAGCAGTTCTGCATTTTATGTATTTATATCCAAATGAGTTCACCTTACTGAATTCGCCTGGTGTGTCTTTATATCCAAAAATTACTACTAAGAGAAGAATGGTTTAAAATCTTCAATCCTCACAAAAACATAAATGTGAAATAAATTCAGTAAAGTGCGACTATGACTCGCGCACATAGGGTTCCGTACGAACACTAGATATGTAATTTAATACAAACTTCATCCTATATAATATATAATTTTGGCAGTTTTTTTTTGTTTTTGGGGTCTTTTCGGTTTTTTTGTTTTGTCGTTTTTTGCGTTTTTTTCGGTTTTGGCGATTTTTTTAAGTTTTGGCTCTTTTTTAGTTTAGACACTTTATTTTCTTGTTTTGGCGATTTTTTCGGTTTTTTTGGCGTTTTTTCATTTTGGCGTTTTTTTTTATTTTTGGCGATTTTTTTTAATTTTTGCGATTTTTTGTTTATTTAAATTTTTTTTTTAGTTTTGGCGACATTTTCGCGTTTTGTCGATTTTTTTAAATTTTTTGCGTTTTTTTCATTTTGGCGTGTTTTTTTCATTTTGGCGATTTTTTCGAATTTGGCGATTTATTTTAGTGTTAGAATTTTTTTTTTTAATTTTGGCGATTTTTTTCGTTTTGGCGATTTTTTTTTAATTTCTGGCGATTTTTTTTGGTTTGGCGATTTTATAATTTTCGGTTTATTTAGTTTTACCGTTTTTGAAAATTTCAAGTGTTTGCCTCTTACGGTTTCCAAGATATAGCAAGTTTTCAAAATTACATAGTTAAAATTGCATTAACTGATGGACCACCCTTTAATTTATTTTTTTTTAAATTTTAGTGTTAGTTGTTGTAGTCTGTATAAAAATACACAATTTTACAAATTTCAAGTTTCAATATACAATTGTATGTATATTACATGGGATGTTAACATATTTCATTGCTCGTTTTGGAACACCCTTTAATTTTTAATTCTCATGTATTTGTTGTTGTAGCGGCCAAGGTTCTACATACTGTGTCCAAATTTCAGGTCCGTAGCTCTTACGGTACCTGAGAAAATACCGTGTGACGGACAGACGGACAGACGGACAGCGTAGCGAAAACACCTTTGGTGTACGGAACCCTAAAAAGGCCAAGTTCCTATAAAAAAGTTCGGCCATTAAAAGTAGTGAGATATAAATTTTGAGCAAGTTCTTGTTTGGCACAATACCTATCACTGAAATATGCTATGCATTATATAAATTTGTAAGCTTAAAGTTGTCTTATAATTTCTAGATAATCTGCTAACTTGACAATATTTTTACCGATGTAAAGAAATGAACAAATATGCATTATTCTCCCCTTTTCTAGAAAGCTAAAAATATTGCCAAGTTAGCATATTATCTAGAAATTATATGACGCTCTTACGATTACAAATTTATATAATGCATAGAATATTTCAGTGATAGATATTGTACCAAACAAGAACTTGGTCACAATTTATATCTCACTACTTTTAATGGCCGAACTTTTTTTATAGGAACTTGGCCTTTTTTCACATTTATGTTTTTGTGAGGATCTGACTACTTTTTGAAAAATTTGCTATGATAACATTTTTTACACTTAAAATTTCTAGTGTGTTTTATTTCTATTCACGATCACTTTGCCAGTTAAAAATGGCAAAGTTACATAAAATAATGGGTTAGAGCGTGAGTAAAAATGAATTAGTGTGTTATTACAACGGGTCGCCAGTGTGTACGCAATTTATTAAGGGTCGTCTGGAAAGAAACATGTAAAATACAGCGTCAATTTTAGTGGGAGTGGGTATTTTCTCAATATATTTACATATTAAAGTCTGCTTAGCCGAAGTACATAAATCAAAAGGATATGCCCAATGTGCATGCAAAGTTTCAATACGGTAGGTGGTGCATTAATTTTTGGATTTTCCGATTGAATAAATCAATTAGGACTATTTGTCTAGTAAAAACTGATAAGCCGAAGTACATGAAAATAAAAGCTAAGATTTATGGGTGAAATCACGGCCACTTTTCAAAACAGGAAATTTTTACTTTGGATAAGTGCAATCTGTATGAAAAGTTCCAATAAAGTTGAACTTAATTTTGAGTTTACAGTGCTTCTTCCCAATCCCTGATTGAAACTTCTTCTTAGTGATATCTGATTTAGATTAATTTATGTACCAAATTTCAGCTCTCTAGTGCGAATTAGAGTTTTAGCGGATAAAACTTCTTGGTTTTAAGATTTTCCCATTGGCTTACTTATCTGCACTTGCTTGCGTATAAAATTTCAGCTCTCTAGCGTGAACTGTATGTACTTTATAATTTTATGAGCATTACCCCTCCCACTATTTTAAACTCACAATATTTCTGTGAGCAGCGCTTATAATTCATGCTAATTTTCTTCTAAAATATGCTAGACCGAAGTAGATTAAACACATGGCCAACATTTTATGGGAGTGATCACGCCCACTTTTTTAGGTGATAATTTAAAGTTTTGTATACGTATAACGTATATGCAAGTTTTCACTAAAATGGCTTAAGTTAGAAGCTGTATATTAACAGCCTTATTTATAAAACTTTTTAAGGCTTTATAAAGGGATTTTGAGACAAATTTTCATAACAAATTTTTCTTAAAAAGCCTTAATAAGATTTATAAATAAGGCTGTAAGTTTTCAGGTTCAAACAATAGTAGTGTATCCCCGCCCATTCTGGTAATATATTTTGGTTTTTCAGATTTTTCTAATTGGTTTCTCACCTAGACTTACTCGTGTATCAAATTTCAGCTCCTTAGCGCAACTTTTAATTTTTAATATTTATGGGCGTAACCCTGCCCACTTTTCCAAACTCAAGATTTTTTCGGCAAGTGTTTATTATTCGTGTCGAGTTTCGGAGCAAACTGATTATAATACATACAGAAATAGTATATCTAAATATGCTGAGCCGTAGTACACGAAAACGAGGTTGAAATTGTATGAGAGTGTCAACGCCCACTTTTTTAATGAAAAATTTTTAGGCTTGCATTATCGCATTATGTATGCCGAATTTCAATAAAATAGCTTTCATTAAGCGCCTTAGATTTGCTTTTTTAATTCTAGCCTTTATGGGCGTAGCCCCGCCCTCCTGGCCAAAATTTTCGGATTTTAAAATTTTTTTAGTTTACTGCTCAGAGCTCACTGCTCTGTAGCAAATTTCAGCTCACTAGCTTAGATTTTTAAATTTTATGGGCGTAGCCCCGCCCCCTTGGTTGAAATTTTCGGGTTTTCAGATTTTTCTGGTTCATTGCTCACCTAGATCTACTCGTGTACCAAATCTTAGCGCTCTACCTATAGCGGAAGTGCTTCATCAATTTGATGAGTGATCAGTGAGTCAGTGCGTCAGTGAGTAAATATGCACTTTTTGCACCTCCATATCTCCAAAACCTTTCATTGTAAAACTTTGAAACTTTGCATGTGTGGTTACATGAATTTATTCTAATTATGATTTAAATTTCATAATTTTACGGTTGCGGGGAACAGAGTTATGAAGCTCGAATGGCTTCCTGCAAATATACACACTGCATGCATTGGCCGGAAATTGGCCTGGCGCACTGCCGTGCGCCTAGATAAACATTTAGCAAAATTGAAAATGGCCTTGACAAGTTTTGCAATACAATTTTAGAACAAAATCACGGTTTTCTGTACTAACAATTATTGAAATTTTTCAATACACATCTTATTTTAATTTTTAATTTATTATACATTTCTAGTTTTCACTATTGGTTTTTTGGATTGGAATAGGAGAGGGCCAAATATTCAAATTTGCGCATCGCAAGTGCAAAGATTTGGGCTAGTCATAAAGTATTTTGCTGTCTGCTATTAATTGCCGAAAAACTTTTGGTTTTTGAGACAAACAATGGGTTTATTTATCTTGAGACTTCTTAATATTTTGGATTGCTTTAATCTCTTCTATCCTTTCATAAGCTTAACAAACCGCTTTTACTTTCTCCGGCAAATACTCGTAATATTAAAATCTTTGCGCTTAACTCTACTTGGTTTAAATTCTTACCATGTTTTTACTTAGCCTAATAATCTTTAAGGATCATTGATATTTATTCTACTAATAAGTAAAATATTTAGAGCAAATGAATGCTAATGATTTACGCCTACCGTAATGCCTAAATTGCTCATATTTTCATTATGCTGCTGCATACTGTTACTAACGCGTTTTAGTTAAACCATGATTTACTAACTTAGTTCGTTTGTACAACACACTGCTTACTTATCTCTACTAAATGTATTTGAAATGTGCCTTAAGCTGATGCCAAATTGTTGCAACAAATTATGGTGAAACATTTGCAAACAGTTTTTTGTCCTTTGTCTCTAAAACAATGGCTTCGATTTACAAATCCTTACAGCGTGTTCCCTTTTTCTTTTTAACTGGTCTTATGCAAAAGCACGAAACTGGCTCCTTTTTCAAAGGGCTCATACCGCTCATTGCAACTATTATGTTGGCTATCCTTTAATAGTTTAGAATGGTGGCAGGCAGTTCACATAATACACTACAGATTGTCTAACATATCTAATTTTAACAAATACTTTTTAATCTAGAGCACACGCGCTTTTGTTATTTTAAGACTTTCCTTTAATCATTTGCATCTGTTTATTATTATTTGCAATTCCTGGAATAATTTTAAAGATTTCTTTCAGTAGATTTTCTTTATCGTCTTCTGTTTTTTTTTTGTTTGTTTCTTAAAACAGCCACTGAAAATAAGAGTTGGGATTATTGTAACAATTATCCTTTTTCTTGTTTTATATGTTGTATATAGATATATACAAATTTCGCGTGAGGTCCTTTGCATGTTGATGTTGTATTATTTAACTAATACTTCACAAGGGTTACAAACAGTTCCGAGGATTGAATTAAAAATTAAATTTTTGTATATACAAAGGGTCTATCTATATAGATACAGATATACATATGTATGTGATTCAATGTGATTTTTTATTTTGTAAAAATGTTTAAGTGACTTGGTGCGTGTTAACATTGAACTAAAATCGGTATGAGTTCTTAAATCGAAATTTCATAAGATTTGTATAAAAAAAATTAAATTGAAAATTTTTTTATATAAAAAAAAAATAAAATAAATTAAGGCTTCATTAGTCTTTACTTTCTGTTGCTGTTTTGTGCCGTTCCTTTCTGTATAAAATATTTTGCAATTACTTTGTCTGTGAAAAAATCAGCTGGCAACCTATAGAATTGATTACACTTGTTCACAAAATATCACAACACACATTTCAGCGTTGTCAACTTTGAAATTTCAAAACGCACCAAAATGGAGAAAAAAAAAACGCGTCATTTACAAAAAAAAACGCACCAATCTTAGAATTTCTTTTTTTAGTTTAAAATCTTTATTGAAATAATTTTGCATAAAAGTTCATTATTTTTGTGTGTTAAAAATTTAACACTAAAAAAGGATTTTACAGTTCAGGGTTAAAAAAATAAAACCTAAAAAAACTTGGCAAAAAAAATATTCATTTGTATTACATAGATAATATTTTTTTTTAATTTCATAAATTCTGTACAAAACTTTTTAAAGAGCTCCACGATTAATAGAAAGGATTCAAAACTAATAAAAGTTCTTTATTTATCATTTTATTCAAATATTTAAAAAATTTTTTTTTTGTCAGAAGTTTAATAATCCATATTAAAAATATAACAATAAAAACAAAAAGCCTTTTACAATATATGTACATAATTAAAAAAACAACAAAATAAAACTAAACAAATTTGTACATACATAGTGTACATATGAAAGTGGTCTAGGTCACACCATTTTTGATTCGATATAGTACGTTTTGATCAGAATAGTACAACTCTAAATTAAACTGTTGCATAACAAAAAAATTATTTTTGGATTGTTTCCAATGTAATCCACTAAATATCTCGACCAAAGAAATATAACACTTATACAACTTTCATAATTAAGGGCACATACATATCCTTACATTCATTTGTACAAAATGATACATTTTTGTATATTAATTTTATAGATTTGGTTTAAAACTTTTTAAAAACAGACCAAAAATTAATTATTTCCAAATAAATAAAGCTAATATTTTCATGATTATTGTTATCATTGGGACATAAAACAGATTTCATTTCAAATTGTGATATTTTGTAAACATCAGGAAACTGATGCTGGTAAGTTTCGCAAGAATTTTCCGGTTTTAACCCATTGTTGTGTTAAATTTGCGTTGGTGCCACCAAAAAAAAAAAAAGCGCACCACGCACCAACTAATGAATTTTTCGCACAAAAAATTTCAAAAAGCACCCAAAATGGTGCGAAACGCACCAAGTTGACAACACTGACACTAATGCATACATACTTTTGGCTGTCACTTAACGTTGAATTTGGTTGAATTATATTTTCTACAGATTTGTTCGCAACAGAACAGAACGAAAAAGGAAATACTAACCCCACATACAGATTTTCAACTCAACAGAAACAAAACAGCTGATTCAGAACAGAACAGAACGTACAAACTAATTCTGCCTTTATACTCGCATAAGAATTGAATTAATTGAAGCAATTAAAAATTTAGTTACACAAAAAAAAAATAAATTTCATTTTCAGTAACCAAATTCGTTGAATCAGTAAATATTTTATTTGAATGCGGTCCTACAAATAATTTTGTAAATTCTGATAAAAATTTTGTAAACATTTAAGTTAATCAGAGTTCGGCTGACAGAAAATGTTATTTCAGTGTGTTGGTGTTTATCTTGCTTGTTGATAGGAACAACGTGCTGTTGTGCGGTTGTTGTTGTTTATTTTGATTGATTGCGTTGTATACATGTAAATGCTGAAAAGTAGCCGACAAACGTCGTGGCCTGTTTCTTCTCTACACAGTTTTTGGTACAAATTAATTTAGTGGAACAGTACAGAATATTTACTGAAACTAAGTTTGATTTCAAACAAATATTTGTTTAAAAATTTTTTGGGAATAATTTTTTCTGTGTACGTCAATTGAATTTATTATAGATAAGACTGGAAAATTTTTTTGTAACAAGCGGGGTACCTCGTGGGTAAACCTAATTTAAACACGCTGAGTTCAGTGGTGCTAACCTTTTTTTAAGGTTAAGGCTCTTATTTAAAAAATAACTAAGATTGAAAAATTGGCTAGAAAACCGTAATTTTCCCAGTGTTTACGGTTTCGTGCACGAAAGGTGCAAAGGGACCCTATTGTTTTACGATACGATGTCCGTCTGTGCATCACAGGCTATTTTTTCGAGAATCGTAGGAGCTACGGACAGTTAAAAATTAAAGGGTGTTTTAAAAAGACCACCGAAACATGTTGAAATAATGTTGTATTATGCAGAAAATTATATATAGACCATTGGTTGGCGCCATGAATGTATTGATGAACTATCAATATATTGAGGTTGCGAGCTACCCATTAAACACAAAGCCACACAGTTCAAATATTCATTGAAAATTAAACATTTTTTAAGCAAACGGTCAATTGTAAAAAACTGATAGCAACTATTTTTTTTTATTTTTTCCAAAAAAATTTTTGTATTTTTATGTAAAATTTTTCTCTTTCCCTACTATTAAACTTGTGAATATCGCTATAAAAATCATAATAATGTCTTTTAATGACATATTCCTTTTTTTATGAAATCTTTGATGACATAAAATGCATTGTATGTTACCAAATGAGTTATTTATAATAAAATATTTTTCGATCATAAATTTGAAACGCAACACTTGTTTTTGCTGGATAAATATTCTTGAAAAAATAACTGTAACGTAGAAAACAGCTGATTGATATTTTTGTATGAAAGAAAATTACATTACATTACATCTCTATAACCATTTTCATTACTTTTCACATAACAAAATCGATCAGCTGTTTCTTACTGTTACAGTTAGATTACATTACATTACGGCTAACTGAGCCTTAAGAATACGTGTGAATGCTTTCAACACAATTGTGCAAAGAAACGCGCATCAATGATATAGACACTTGAAATTTTTAAAGTTTGGGTATTTTTACACAGACTACACCAATTAACACTGATGTTTTAAAAAATCTAAATTAAAGTGTATTCTATCATTTAATGTAATTTTAACAGCTTGATGTATCTTGGGAACCGTAAACTCTTGAAATTTGCAAAAACGCTAAAACTAAAAAATCCCTAAATAAAAAAAGCGACAAATCCGAAAAAATCGCCAAAAAAAACAAAACTTAAAAAAGTCGCGAATGCTAAACTAAATCGCCAAAAACCGAAAAAACCCCAGAAACGAAAAAACGCCGAAATCCAGGAAATCCCAAAAACGAAAAAAGCGCCTGAACTAAAAAATTTTTAAAAACCGAAAAAAATTACCAAGTACTTAAAATTAAAAAAAAAAATTTTTATATGGTTCGATATCGAATGTCATAATCATTAACTGAAAAAGCGTGATCGAATCAGCTCGTTATCGAAAGTGACGATTAGAACCCAGGATTAAATAGTAAATTAAAACTACATTATGCGTTGATTTTTAATGTCAAATTGTATGGCAAAACTCGTTAAGACCATGTTCAATTTTGACGTTAGTGTCCGTACGGAACCTTGCGTGTGCGAGTCAAAGGCCAATTAATACAATTTTTTATTTATTGTTTTTTTTTCAAAATTTAAATTATTGAGTTGTTTTATTCAATCATTAGATTAATTGATTTTGAATTTCTATGCAATAAATTTTTTTACATATTCAACGCATATGAAAGTATCATTCAAATCATATGCATGTACACAGAAAAAAATGATTTGTAAATACAATTAATTTTTTTGTTACATCAATGAAATAATTAATTGATTTTGAACCTACAACGATTTTTGTAAATACAATTAACGAAATTGTAAGTTAAGGGAAAATCTTAAAAATATTTTCAATTAAATATATCAACAAATAATTTGTTGAAATTAATTTTTTTTTCAACATTTATTTTTGTTAGATTTCAAAGTTATTTCAATTGAAGTTATTGTTATATTAACAATGTGAATTGTTGAATTTCTGTATCATAATTCTTATATTAACAAGCTTTTTATACACAATCACAATCCTCGAAACGATTTTTTGCTTGTCTGCGAAAAACACTAAATGTCTTTGGGCGGAGTTGAACCGGCAACATCAACACTAATAAACTGACTCACTTACCTCTCAGCTAAAGAGCAACACTTTATTAGATACGCAAATGATGAATACACACAAAATATGATTTCTTGTTTCTTCTACATGTGAGCATTCCATTATGATATAATTTAACAAATAATTTTGTTCAGTAATTTAAATTTGTTATATCAACAATTATGATTGTTAATTTTTAAATTAAATGTTAACAATTTGTTTTGTTGGTTGCATTTCGATGATATTTTTTTCTGTGTACATATTTTTTAATAATTTTTTGTTTCAAAGCATCTTTCAAAAATAGGCGCTATGAAACAAGGCCCAAGGAAATAACGCTCATATAAGAAAATGAAATAAGGCCCAATAAAATAAAGGAATTTTTAATTGGGCTTTATCTGCTTTATTTTGAGATTTATTTCATCTTGAATTTGGTTGGGCTTTATTTAATTTTTATTTATTTCATCTAGAGTTTAGTTTCATTGGGCTTTTGAAATTTCTTATTTGGGCTTTATTTCATTTATTCATATTCTCAATAAAAAAATTACTCAACAACATCTTACCCTTTAACAAACCAAGTAAATCTTTTTAATTTAACACTTCTTTGGCTTTTGTGTCGGTCGCCCCCTTAAAAATAAAAAAATAAATAAAATATTCTAAGTCTTCAGATATAAATTTTATAGGATTACAACACACATAAAGTAATTTAGATTTGTTTCAGTTTCTTTATCAAAACTTGTTTTTTATTGAACAAACAATTGGAAACCCTACTTAAGCAGGAATTCCAACACACTTAAGGGTTGCTGGCTGGCATAATATTCTTTGTTGATTGCTTAACCCTTAAGTAGGGGAACAAACAAACATTTTTATGTCATAGAAATTTTCTAAGGATCTTTAAAAAATGAATTACACGTTTCAAGCGGCGGCAAACTATTATTGACACTTTTTTTTATTACAGAAAGCAAAGCAAAATTATTGAAAGAATCCTTTTTTTTTATAAGAATACATGAATGAATGATAAAATGAATGGCTTGATAGATGAAAGAAATTGTATTATCATGATTTAAAAAAATATAAGGATGAAACATAAAAAAAAGGTTGAGACGGCTAATGTGACCTCAAACATTTAACACTTTTATTAATTTCTTCTCTATAAAAAAAAATAAAACATGTTAAAGTGTTTATAAAAAGAAGTAGCAACAATTGTTTAAGATTTATATGGTGGAAAGATTCTTTAGATATCTAAAAGAATTTGTTACACTCAATTTTTTTCTTGATAGAGATTTCTTTTTTTTATAATAAAAAAATTATTGTGAAAAATAAAAAAAACAAAAGTAGCAGCTTGAAAGTGTTTTGATTTATTATTTGAGGTGTCATCAAATTGTTTAGAAAATAAAGGATTTTAGCGGCATTTCGCTTTTTAATAAAACAATATAAATGAGAAATGGGTTAGAAGAGAAGATTATCAAAAAAAAAAAAAAGCAATAGTTGAAATTGAAAAGAATACCTTAAATATTTTATAATCTATATATATCGGGTGTTTTTTTTAGAGGTATAGAACTTCGAATTGAAATAAAACACAAAAAAAATTGTTTTAATGTCCATCAATTTGGCTTTATTGGAAGGATAATTTTATGCCATTAATGTTTTAATATGATTTCGGGCATGTGGCCGCCGCGGCTGGCTCGAATAAAGCCAATTCTACAGGTCCAATTTTCAACCACTTTTTCGAGCATATGGGGCCGTATGTTGGCAATAACGCCACGAATGTTGGCTTCCAAGTCCCCTAACGTTTCTGGTTTGTTGGCGTAGACGAGCGACTTCACATATCCCCAAAGAAAATAATCCAATGGTGTCAAATCACACGATCTTGGTGGCCAATTGACAGGTCCATTCCGCGAAATTATGCGCTCATCGAATGTTTCCTTCAATAAATCGATTGTGACGTGCGCTGTGTGGCATGTAGCGCCGTCTTGTTGGAACCACAACTCATCCACATTCATGCCATCCAATTCAGGAACAAAATAGTCGGTTAGTCGGCTCCAATTGCTGTGCACGGTGGCGAATCGATTCATTCGGGTCCTCTTCAACACTTTGCTCTACAGCGGCAATTGTTTCTTCTGTGCGCACTGTTCAACGTCTCTGCGGATGCGCATTATCACATAGAGTAAACGTAGTGCGAAAACGATCCATGGTTAACCGAATGAATTGCTCTGATGGACGATTATGTCGACCATAAAATGGACGGAGCTTGCGGTAAACTTCGCGAACTGAACCATTATTTTCGAAATAAATTTGCACGATTTGCAAGCGTGGTTCTTTTGTCAACCTGTTCATGATAAAATGGCAAACCAAACTAAATATTAACCACTTAACAGCTGACAAAATGACCGCCAGTTAAAAAAGTAATGCCAACTTAAAGTTCTATACCTCAATAAAAAACACCCTTTATAAAACAGGATGTGTGTATGTATGTATGTAACGTATGGACTCCAAAACGGATGGGCCGAATTTGATGAAATTTTCAGGGAATCTTCAGAATATTCAGGCGAGTGACACTGTGAAGTCTGATTTATTTTCGGTCTGCGGGCGGAGGGGCGTGGCAACATCCATTTTTCATATTGCACCACCAATGCCATATATATATATATAATATATACATATATATATATATATATATATATATATATATATATATATATATATATCATATATATATATATATATATATAATATATATATATATATTTTTTTTGCTTTTTTTTATTTTATTTTATTTTATTTTTTTTTTTTTATTTTTTTTTTTTTGAAAGCTCTTGTCATGTTTTTCAAAACGAGATATCAAACTCTTAAATCGGTTATGTAGTTCCGAAGATATTTACAAAAAAAAAATATGTTAATAATGATCCAATATCAAAATTTTAAAACTTTCGAAATGTTGGATTAAAAAGTCCAAGTTTTCGGTTTATTTACAAAATATTTACATCACTCGATAACACGATGGGGGTAGCGAAGCACACCGGGTGTAGCTAGTATCACATAAAATTAAAGCAATCATAGGTTTAAATAAAGTAATACAATAATTCTGCAAAAAAAAAACCCCGACTTCAATGCAAAGATCTGATAGAACATTTTCGAAAAGAATTTATGGTACATAAAATTAAATTTTAATGGACGTTCGTACCTCCGCCCATTTTTTCAATGCAAGATTTTGTGTTTTTCAGAGCTCAGGGTGTGTGTTAAGTTTTGTAAAACTCGGTACAGGAGAACGACTTAAAATTAAGTATTAAACTTTAATGGGCGTCACTCTGCCCATTTTTTCAAATGGAAGATTGTGTCTATTTAAGAGACTAAGATGTGTGGTAAGTTTCACAAAAATCGGTTAAGTAGAACCGCGTGAAATATTATAATAAATTTCAATGGGCGTAACCCCGCCCATTTCTTCAACTTTAAAATTGTGTAATTAAAAGAACCAAAGGTGTTTCCTAGCTGTCGCAGCAGTCAAATAAGCAGAACATCATAAAATCAAATTAAAAAAATTGTGGGCTTCACCCCGCCCACAAAAAAAAAGAATTATTACAATCGGTCTAAAATGTAACGATTTATGAAGGAACACCCAAAAAAAATAGAAACGAATTGATAACCTGGTCCTTTTTTCAATAGATTGAAGTTTTTAGTCTTGAGAGCTTTTCCGATGCACATGCGCGGTAAGTTTGCTGAGCTGATACTAATCAGCTGATGTTGATGTATAATTGTAGTGCAGACAAAAAAAAATGGATAAATTACTAATAAATAATATTTTTTTTAATTTTGATTAAAGCAAAATTAATTGAAATTAAAAACAAAGAAACTTATTAATAAAAAAAATTATGTTGTAACAACAGAAAATTTCCAAAAGCTACGGAATATGTTAATATTACACAAAACTATCTGAATGATATACATATTTTTATTTTTAGCCCCCGACTAAAAAAAGGGGGTGTTATAAGTTTGTAGTGTGTGTCTGTGTATCTGTGTGTCTGTCCGTGTCCACGTACAGGCCAAACGGCTGGACCGATTTTCATGTAGTTTTTTTCTGTTTGAAAGATGACTTGATCGAGAGGGTTCTTAGCTATGAAGAAAATCGGTCCAGCCGTTTAGAAGATATACATCTTTTCTGAAAAAAGTCGGGGGTTTTTAAAATTTTTAATTTTTGTTATATTTGAACAAAATAAAATAAATACATAAATAAATAACAAAAATTAAAAATTTTAAAAACCTCCGACTTTTTTGAGAAAAGATGTTATATCTCTATACCTATCTAAACGGCTGGACCGATTTTTTTCAAACATAGCTAAGAACGCTCTCGATCAAGTCATCTTTCAAACAGAAAAAACTAAATGAAAATCGGTCCAGCCGTTTGGCCTGTACGTGGACACGGACAGACACACAGATACACATATGGACAGATACACAGACACACACTACAAACCCTGCAGTCAGACTGGGGCCAAGTGTCTCTATGTCA
This sequence comes from Tachina grossa, assembly GCA_949987645.1. Classification (NCBI taxonomy): domain Eukaryota; kingdom Metazoa; phylum Arthropoda; class Insecta; order Diptera; family Tachinidae; genus Tachina; species Tachina grossa. Next base: position 134,240,654 of record OX465278.1, on the reverse strand, counting down.
ACACTAAAATTATAGTAGTAGTTACATTGTCTACAATTTCTCTTCTATTCGTCAGTATAAAAGTAATAGAGAAAACAGATGTGGTGTATATCTGGTAGATTTTGCAACAACTTGTCAATATACATAAATTTGTATGTACGTAAGGTATAGAAATGTACCAGTAAATGTCTGGTTGGTATGTCTCCATGTTCCGATAAGAACTATGAATTCACTACCTAGTCAATTGTTTTAGTGCTACTAGTAGATTTTCAATGACAAGCACATGCTAAATGTCTATAGCACAAAGTATTGTATGGGAATTAATTGTAGAGTAGTATTGGTGACAAAGTCAAAAGCGACTCAGTACATTTTCACTATTCGCACTTTCTGCAGGGAACTTATAACACCCCTTTTTTAGGCGGGGGTTAAAAATTAAATTATCACTCATTCGTTGCATTTTAGAATTCATGAAATTTTTATTTTTGCTAATTGTGGATTTTCCGAATGGTGTACGTATTAGATGCAGGTCCTATATTTCATTATTTTAGTTAGTTTGTTTCCCACCTTTAAAGGAATTAATCGCCTCAAATTTTCGTTACACATAAAATAAAAATTTAATTTTTGTAATTTTATTTAGCGCATTAATGAAGCCATAATTAAATCTCTCTCATATTAAACCAAATAGTCCACAAGTCTCCTTTAGGATCACCCGTTGAGCAACCATATCTAACAAATCTTAATCTAGGAATTACAGATATCACAACGTGAGCACATACATATGTATGTATATAAAAACATACATATTGTTACCTTAATATAGAAAGAGCCTAACTCATTATTTATTTGAAATCGATTTTTTTTTGTGATATTTTGATAGAAGAACATCGAATGTATCGAAAAATGCAAAAATGTCGTTTACAAAAAAATAATGAGTTAGGGCCTTTCTATATTAAGGTAACGTATGTATGTATGTAGGCAGCAAACTTTAACCCATTCAGCTCAGCAGGCGATCTCATCATTTGCAGGATTTGACATTTTATACGCATGTTTTATTGGTTCAACAAAAATACATAAAGAGGTAACCAACAGCGACCATTAATTCCACCAAATAAAACTGGTTATGCTACAACAATATTAAAACAAGGACAATGAAGGAATTTTTTGTAATTTAAACTAAAGAAAAAAAAAGGAAACGCTTTATATGGGAAGGGTTCATATTTTAGCACATTTATGTTAGACAAAAAAAAACAAATTTGTGAACTCACAGAGTTAGTCAACGAGGTTCCATTTTGGATATTATGCAGCTATTGGTGGTTTTGTTGGCCTTGCACAGCCTTTGAGCGTGTTGTTTAATTTTAATAATGGTTTCTTTTGTTGCGTGCTAATGCAAGAGTTAAAAGGAGTTTTAGTTTTTTTAGCGATGTTTGTTTGCCGGCATCATATCCTGCGGCGTCAATGAATAATAAAAGTCAATGTGGTAAATTGAACACATTCAAATGGGGCATTATACACATCGTCCTTTGTTCGCACTCTTGGCCTTCAAAGTGCGTGTATGCGTGTGTTTCTTATATTATTTATTAAACTAAGACTACACTTAAAATAAAAGCCAAGCCATGCGTGAGATGATGGAAAATGGTTCCAAATTAGAGGTACCTCTACATTTGCAATATTATTGTGCAATAATTGATATTGTACAATAAAATTGCGTGTGAGTGTATTAAATACATTAATAGGTGGCACAATATATTGCAAAAAATTAAATTTCTTTTGATTTATATTTCGCAACAAGAAATATTTTGTAATGTATTCACAATATTCTACAATAATTATTTTCAGGTAAATCATTCAACAATTCACGGTTGGCCTTGTAGATTTTTTACATCTTGTAGCTTTGGTAAATTGTTGCTCCTTTGCTTTAAATTTAACAAAATTAAAATATGTAAAAGATCAACGAGGCCAACCGTGGATTCCACAACTATTTTTTCTATTTTTTAAATTACTTAATTAAAAATTATGTATTTATGTATTACGATAAGCCAATTTTAAAATTTCTTAAACCCACTTTACTTTTACACATATTTTTTAGAAAAATTGCGCCATAAATTTTTTTATATTGTGCAAATTTTATTTTTAAATGCAAGTTCCACTCAGGCAATGAATGCTTACTATATTTATTAGGTGCTACCTTCGTCTTTAGGAAATCCATAGTGAAAGATAAGACAGGTGGCGAAAGAAGAGATATAGAATTAAGCTTCATTGTTTTACAACTCTGATTTTTTGCGCGTTTTTAATAAGAGAGCGTTGCAGCGCCTCTGGTGTCAATGAAGAGTATTAAGTTTTCGGAGCTGGGTTTAGTAGCCATTTTATTTGCTATTTTATTTTGCCGATTAAGTAGGCGCTTTAGGATTAGTATCCTATGAAGACGGTTTAATTCAGTGACCAGTGCCTTCATCACTTAAACTTTCCTACGACAACTGATACAATAGGACACTAATGCAGATCAGAAAAATGCGTGGTGTTGTTATTTAATGACTTTGTAGTTGACCGGGCTCTAATCCTGGACTTTCGGTTTGTAGTCAACTTGCTAAGTAGTTCACCCAAAGCCAACGACAATAATAATAGCAATAAAGTACTCAATAATATTGCATAGTCTATTATTTTTCGAACTTTATTTGTTTCTATATTTAGGATTTGATTAGGCTAAAGTTCGTATTGCTTTGTAAGCCAAATTAATTTTAATTGAGAATATGCAGATAACAGGGATGTCATTAACTCAAAATCCCTTATCTTGACTTGGGAATTTTTATAGCTATGCTATTTATTGCGCAATACAGGAATTAGGACGTGATTTTTGTAACAATGATTTTGTTTTGTTTCGTTTTTTGAAGTGAGTGGACCAAAAAAAAACAAAAATAATGAGAACGATTGCTCATTCGCTTTTGTTTTGTTTTTGCACATGAGCATAAATCAGAGATCACAGCCGATTGGCTAACAGCCGCCACTGCCCACACACAATACATTAATTTAATCACACACGCCACTAGAAAAGAAAAACGTTTTTTGCAGAGAATTTGACATCATCATATAATATAATTTTACTGGATTGTTATTTCACACATGGAATTTCTTTTATATACATAACTAAGAAGCATAGCTATAACCGGGTGTCCTAAGACACCTCTCTTCTTTTTTAGTTTTGCCACAGAAATACTGATACATAGAGAAATTGTCTGTATTAATTATCTGACCTTCGACTTACATATTGCAATATTTTCTAAAGATACCTTATATGTATTACACTCACCTATGACATCATAGTACAAATTTTGAAGGAACTTTTCTATAGTTAAAATTTAAAATTCTTTATAAATCTTGCGGTTTAAGATCAAACAATAATTCTACCAAAAGAATTGGGTCGATTTTCGCAGTAGAAGAAACTCAACTCAAATTCAATTAAACTGCCGACAAATGTTTAGTTCCTTAAAAGAAAAGGAAAACAAATGAATCAATGCTCTGTAATACGTATACCAAAAAGGAAGCTTAAGAGTAACGAAAAACCGTCCATGTTAAAAACAAATGAAAGACAAACCGAATTTAAAAAAAAATGTAATTGAAAACCACATGTGAAATAGTTACATAAATTTTCAAAAATAACAAATAAAAAATCCTTTCGGACTTTACAAATAAATCCGGAATTAAAACGTCATTACATAACGGGTCTTTCATTAAGAGTTTCATATCTTTAAATTTAAATAAAACAAGGTGCATGACGAAATTTTTTTTATTCGTTTGAAAGGCCTGTCCATGCCATATTATATATTGTATATATTGCTTTGGATAGTGCGCAATCGAACTGTTAAATTTCCGAGTTTCAGCGATGACATACCTTATTCGCATAGACCTGCAATTTAAGAAAACCTCACAAAAAAAGTCTAACAGGTCAAATCACATGATCTCTGTGGCCAGTTTACATCATTTCAACGTGAGTTGACCAGACCCTTAAACTGCTGCTGGGGAATGTCCAATGTAGAGATGGGCGCTTGTAGTGTTTTTTCCGTGGCACCAACACGCACATTGGGTTCGTTTCGTGTTAAGCAAAATTGACACGAAAAACACGAAACGATTTTAGATGTAAAATAATATGTATTAATGAATTTCCAGTAGAGTAAAAACTGAATATTTTGTATAGTTAAACACACAAAAGCAGAATATTTGTTGATAATGTATGGGCCTCTGAAGCTTAAAGTTCTGCAAATAAATCGATAGTATTAGCTGTGGTTGCAGATAGTATCAGCTGGCAGTGCCAACTCGGTGCCATATTTTGAAAAGCGACTCTTTAAAAAATCAATTAAATTTTCTAATCTTCAATACCATACCAGTGCAGTATCGTGTTGACGAAATTTTTCGCTTGCACGTCTTGGTGTTCGTGTTCGTGTCGTGTCTTGTTAGAAAAATTCGACACGCGCCCATCTCTAGTCCAATGTACATATTGAACCTTTGCTGCAATATAGTCATAACTCAACAAACCTGACTTTTGAGTTAATAATGCTGAATTAATCATCATATCGTTCTTCATATTGTTTAAAAATTTCATACAAATACATATCTTGTATACTTAACTCTTGGGGGAAGAATAAAATATTATTTTTCCATTAAGTTGTTAGAAGTCCAAAACTTCACACTCATTTTCTGCAAAACGAGTTTTTTGTGCCGTTGGCGATTATATTATCTAAATAACGTCATTCTTAAATAAATCTGGACCAATGACGCTTTCAGCCCAAAATCCACAACAAGCAGTAGCCTCTCTCAGAATGTGTTGGATGCTCTTGAATTTCGCTTGGATTAGATTAGATTAGGTTAGGCTCCACAGTTTGCCGGTTTAAAAGTCAAAACCAGCACAACAGCCCCGTTATATTTATGTGTCTAACGTCACAGTTAGACAAAGCTGCCAGTTCCAGCAGCAGCTAATTGCCCAATGAAGAGGCCGGTTTCTCAGGGAGAGCGGTGCAAGGACAGAGGAAGTGTCTACACTCTTTTCCTCCGGCTAATAACAACTTTTAAAGAAATTGTTATAATATAGATTTAATCTGCTAGAATGCGCAGCTATAAAAAAGTGTCCTGTACCTGGATAATGGTATCGCTATAATTAATATAACGACTGTGCTATCCAGTAACATATTTAAACGATATTCGCTATCAGTTGAAGTTAAAAAAAAATTAAACTCACAAGCTCAAATTTATTAAGTTCTTCCTTGATCTTCGGTTCGCAAAAATTTACTGAAACCAGGTACTGGTACACGCAAAGAAAAGATATGGTTGTAGAATGGTTGAGAAAACAATATTATGTTCTCTGAAACAAATGTGTGGTCGTTGAAAACTAGTTATTGTTTTTTTAAACATTTATTTCGTTACGATAAACAGAGTAATGTTTGAATTTAATAATGACATTATCACATCCATAAAAAAGTGTGATATGGTTAGAGTTTAACAATATGGTTTTGTTAAAAATTTGTGACTACAACATAATTTGTATTATTATTTAAAAATAATATAATGTAAATAACAATATAATGTTATCCAAAACCATACTATTTTAAGTTTAAAAAAAAATCTTTTTCAGAAACATCTGTCAGTTTGGTATTTCGTTTGTAAGCTATCGGTAGCGCACGGGTGGTGTTAAATAAATGAATAATTAAATAAAGAATAAACAAAAGGGTAGAACAATAAAAAATATATAAGAATTTGTGTATCTCTTTGTACAGATATGTCTGTATGTCGTGTAAGTATACATTTCTATATATACATTTTATGTCAATAATATTAATTTATTTTTATTTCGAATTTAAAGCACAGCTGTTTCTACAATAAATATATGATTAAAAAACAAAATAGTATTATTACATTAAATAATACTGTGGTCGTACTTAACAATATTCATATAATATTAGATCATGGAATGGTGAGTCTCAATTATATTTTAGTCACATCTTACAATAGTGTTCTCATATTAACAATAATAAGATTAGGTACAACAAAGTCAATTGTTCTTGTAGATAATATTATTATTAACTCAGATAATAATATAATTAAAGTTTGCTTTTCTATTAACAATAATATGATTTGACTGCAACCATATAATTCGATCAGAATATGTTGCTGTTTGATTATGGTTGCCTCAACCATATTTTTTCTTTGCGTGTATATCGAAAAAAAATTTTCTTGACGTTGCCAGTCATCCCGAAATGGTCCTCATTTCTAATGCCTGAACATTACACCATTTTATCATTTCCAACGGGAAAAATAGGCATGAAGTTAGCATAAGTTCTAAATTTGAATTAGGTGTTAACGAGTTCTTCCATACAATTTGTCATTAAAAATGGGTGCATTATGTAGTTTTAATCCACTACGAAGTCCTAGAGTGATTTTTAATGTGAAGTTTTATGGCAAAACTCTTTAAGATCATGTTCAATTTTGCCACTTATGCTAACTTCAAGCCAGTTTTTTCTTGTACATAAGGTCCCATGTGTTTAAATTAAATAATTTAACAAAGACAGACTGAATAAATGCCGTACAATTTAGCAGCTATAGATTCAGCAATATACCCGCTATCAACTGTCAAAGTCTAAAAGTCCCTAGTGAAATACCCTTTATACTCGTGTATATAGATCACAAAAAAAATATATTATAGCAATATCAGTGGCGCAAGATGATCAAAGAATTTCTTTATCCAACTCAATGGCAGGTTACTTAATCTTTGTGTAGTAAAAAAAAGGACGTAATACTTTTTAATCCTTCCACCTACTAAACAAAGTGATTAAGGTGTAATAGCCAAAGCAGAAGAATCCTTAGGGCAGTGAATCAAAAGAAATCTAACGAAATAAGAGTAAAAATTTTATTTATTCCTGCCATTTATTCTTCTTCTGCTTCAAATAATGAATTGTTGTATATGACCTGCTTTAGTTGCTGGGATAACAAGAAAAAAAACTGTTTATGTTTTTCATGTGACATAAAAGTGAGAAATTTAAGATTTTGTGCGACGTTTTAATGTGCCAGTTTTAGCTAAACTAATCCAAATATGTACAGTTATTTGTTGAAATCTTCTTCTTAAAAGTTTGTTAGTTGGAAGTACAAGTACATTAGTAGTATTTTGCATTGAGTTTCTAGTTTTGCATAGGTTCCCTATAGGCAGCTGATAAAAATTGTAGAAGAAAACTTTTGTAGCCGTTAGAGAATTTTTAAATCAACTATTATTTGCTAGGAAATTTGCTTTTAGTTTTGATTCTTACAGTTAAGACTTTGGTCGCACCTGATTGGGAACCACTGTTAATTTTCACATGTTGCCAAACCAACTATCATCGTTTTATTTGCAGTTAAGTGTTGCTTACAATTAAGTCTCTTTTAAATCTTTTTTTATCAGCTACTAAATAGACATTAAACAATTTTTATACGTTTAATTAATGCAATGTGCATACGAATAGCGTAAGTCCCAAAAACGATTCGGAAAGACAAGTTAATGCACAGGTTAATCCTAATAATGGTGTGTTGTAAAACTCACACAAAATTTGCTTGTTAATGAATTTATTTGTAACACACATACAGCAGAATTTAACAAAATTATTCACAAGAATAGTCATAGTCATAAAAGTAAGCCCATAAGGATATTTGTTTTAAGATTTCGAAAATTGAGGAGACCAGTAAATAAAGTTGAATTAATTCAACTTAACAAATGAATAAACTTAAAAGAAAGTGAAAGCATAATTGGACCAATAACAATGAATTAATTTAGAATTGTGCATATTCATAACGTTATAAGAAAATTTGTACACAATTTAAATTGTTGTTGTAATTGTTTTTAACAGAGTGTAAGCTCTTTTTAGGGTTTTCTGCACCAAAGGTGCAAAGGAAACATATTCCATAACATATTGTGAATGGCGTCGTCGACGTCACATCAAGACGACAGTAAATATTGTCACTTGTATACTCTTTATCGGAAATAATTGGATCTTATTGACAATATCTTACTAATCTCCAAGGCTTTGTAAATAAATGGAGCATGTTAATAGTAGGCAATTGTTAAAGACGAAGAGTAGACAAGTGACATATTTTAATGTCGTCTTGATGTGACGTCGACGACGCCATTCACAATAAGGGGTATTGTTTTCGCTACGATGTCCATCTAACCGTCACAGGCTGTTTTCTTGAGAACCGTAAGAGCTACGGTCCTGAATACATACAGGCTGACTTCATAAATGCAGCTTGCAATCCAACACTGCAAAGAAATTAATTTACACGGCAAAGCAATACTTTATGGCAACACTATTTTGACAATCAATGAAATGCATGAAATACATTTTAGTTCATTTTTGAACGCGCAAAAGTTGTTTAGTTGTTTCATTAAGTATAAATTTTGTAAAATTAATTTTTTTTAATGAAAGTTCAGCAAAATACGCTAATCTTTTCAAAACCGCTTTCGAATTGCCTTATAATGATAAAAAATATGCCAAGGAAAAATGAATCATAAATGAAAACAATGCACAAATTTGACAGATGTTGCGCATTGCCAAAAATAAATCTGCTGTATTTATGAACACTACGCATTTCAGTGTTGCACTGCAAGCTGCATTTATGAAGTACACATAATATGTAAAACGTTGGTCTCTACAAAAAAAAATATGTATAGGACAGTTACAAGTTTAAAGCGAACAATGAAAAATATTGAAATCTGAAAAAATATACATACACACAGAAAGAAATATCAATGTAAAATCATAATGCAAAAATGTTGATTTCAAATCATATTAAATTTACAAGAAAATTACAAGCAAAATAAATACAATATTGTAAAATAAGTCAATTAGACAACGCACGCGGTGTTAAATCCAGCTTGTGAATTGAACATATATTTTTATATAAAAAACTCTTGAGTGAAAATCTATTTTTATATATAAAACATCTTTAATCAATAAAGAAAACAAATTAGTTTGTTGTATCAAAAAAAAAAAAATTTGAAGTTTGAAGTTTCCAGCCCTGGAACCATTTTTTAGATTTTGCTGATTTGCGATGTGCCCCTAAAAAAAACGAAACGTACAAACGAAAACGAACACCGCTTATTCGACTGCCCTATTCACACTTTATTGAGTCACATATGAATATTGTGGATATTACGAATGAAATGACAGTATATACCCTTAATAAAAAGGTGGATGGGGTAACTTTAACCCTTAGGCCCAGGAGGAAACTTTTCAAAACATCGACTTTCCACTGCTGGAATTAGTAGTTAAAGCCTGATTATTTTTTTGTATACAGCGTTTCTTTTTAGCTGCATGAGAACTTAAAATGCTAATACAAAACAGAAATATTGTTGGAAAGAAATTTTTTTATCATTGCATCGAGCCATAACCGCTAAAATAGCTTAAGCGACACATTTTTTGGACATCGTTTTTTTTTTAAAGGAAAATCCACTATTTACGATCGCAAATAATAGATTTTGGTAGAAAAATTGAGGTTCGAAAATTATGTCGCTTAAGCTATTTTGGCGGTTATGGCACGATATGGTAGATAGTTTCATGGCGCCACTACGAATTACATGGTCCAACATTCGATTAGTCCAACTTTTGACTACTTTTTCGAATAAATATTTCCGTATGGCGTCAATGGTAGCTTCATAAAAGGATGTAATACTTGCTGGTTTGTCTGCATAAACCAATGACTTAAGAAAGACACACAAAAAAAGTAATCCAGAAGCGTTAAATCGCACGAACGAGGGTGGTGTTGGCTGAAGTAGTAAGCACACTGACTACTTAATAGAAGGTCCTGGGTTAGAGACCGGTATACGCCAGTCACTAAATAACAACACCACGCATTTTTCTGATGTGCATTAGTGTCCCTTTTTATCAGTTGTAGGAAAGTTCAAGTGATGAAGGTGTAGTCATTGGTCACTGAGCTATACCGACTTCAGCAAATACTAATCCTAATGTAACATCAGAGTGCCCTCCTTCGTCGGTACTGTGTAGCAGAATCAACGGCGAAGTAAAATAACCAATAAAAAATGGTTGCTAAGCACAGCTTCAAAAATTAAATATGCCTTCTTGACACCAGAGGCGCTGCGACTCTGTATTATAACGTGCAAAACACAGAGTTGTAAAAGAATGAATCTTTTTTCTGTCTTTTCCTTCAACACCTGTCTTCTCTACCACTATTCCTTTCCTAAAGAAGGTAACACCTATAAGTAGTAGTAGGCATTCATTGCCTGAGTGTTACTTCTCTTTTATAAATAAAGAAAAATACGAGGAGGCCAGCGAACTGGACCACTTCCGAAAACAAAGATATCACTAAATTGATTTTGCAATAAATCCATTGTTTAGCGCACTGTATGGCAATTTGCGGCATCTTGTGGGAAACAAATTTCTGTCCTTGATGTGTGGCTGATTAATTTTTGGAAACAAAAATTCAGTCATCATGGCTCGATAGCGCTCGTTATTCATCGTAACTCCAGCTACTTGCTGATTTTGAAAGAACTCTTTTGCTATCTTCGGTACGAACATTTATTTGTCTTGTTGATGGTTTTGAATCCGGAACAGTAAGATTGGTGTGAAAACGATCAATAACTCCACAAATTGTTTAGTGAGCAAGCAATTGCGATCTTATTTTGACCTTAAAATGGGTGAAGTGTTCAATAGCCTCACGAGAAGATTTTATTTTAATAAATTTTCCCAAGTCGGAAGCGTTGTTATGGTGTTAAACGATTCATGATGACTTTTCAAACCCTACTGCATGGAAGTCGCAGTTTGACATTCTCAGCTGTCAAACTATAGTTATCGACATCGATAGTTTTAATGGAACACAGTTTGAAATTCTCAGCTGTTAAACGTAAGTTATCAATGTCGATAGTTTTCAAAAAGCTAATGAACAAGCCTTCTGCAGCTTTAAAAAAAATTCATGAGTAAATTTTTAATTTTTTTTTGATAAGTCGTAATAGAAAATTACAAAGTTTCAAATGGGAGGTATGTACAAAATTTACTATTTATTAATTGTGATGCGCTATATTTTAATTAAAAAAAAAACAATAATATTTCTGTACTTCAATTTACACATGTAAAATTATTTGCGCAAATTTTTCTTATGTGTTTCACACTTCGCAATGAAACTTTGATATACTTTTCATTAATAATATTTTTTTTTTAATTTTTTCCCTTACAACACTCGAAAATAAAATATAATAAAATATAATAAATAAATAAAAATTAAAAAAAACAATAATATTTGTGTACTTCAATTTACACATGTAAAATTATTTGCGCAAATTTTTTTTATGTGTTTCATACTTCGCAATGAAACTTTGATATACTTTTCATTAATAATATTTTTTTTTAATTTTTTCCCTTACAACACTTGAAAATCCTAATCAGTTTTCAAACAATCATTAATCAACTTTCCTTAACAGCTCAGATTTCTGGTACTTGTAACACTTAAAAATACTAAATGATTCTACTCTAAAAATAAGATAAACCAAACACCAGCACCGGCAAATATTTCTTAGAATTAAACTCCGAATTTAAAAATGTTTATTGACTTTTTGACACTTTAATAAATAAAGACAGTGTCCTTTTTCGAAGTCATGTCAGAAATATTCCCACGGATTAATAGTTTCAAACCAAGGAAAATGAACCAACTAGGCTATCATTAATAGTTTAATAGCGCTGGAGCATATCCTGTCACAAATTCTGCATGTTTTCAAAAATAAAAAACGGACATAATTCTTACGTGCTGCAGTGCAAGTTGCTGTTCTCTGCAACTTTAACCTTTGTAGCATTAGAAAATTCAGCCTTTGTTTTTAGAAAGTTTGTATATGTAAATGTAAAAGGCATCCTTTAGCACTTTAATGACTCCCCAGTGACAGCTCTCTGTTAGTAAAATTAATATTTTTCTTTCTATTTTGCTTTCTTCAAAAACTATTTCCCATCATATTTGACTACAAAACACTGCAACTGATTATAGAAAAATAAGTTGTAGTTTAATTTAATCTTCAATTTGTCACAATATGAAATATAATATGTATCTAAAATAAATTTCCGGTTTGCGAAGGACACATGATAAATGAATTGTTTGATAGATAATGATTTACATAAATTCATTAGTTTTGAAATCTCTAAATATGTAAATAAGTACATGTAAAATGTACTGCGTATTCGCTGGATCTTTATGCTAAGCGCCACCATATTAATACTTTGTAATGGTAAAATAATGAAATTTAACAGCATATTTAAGATAATGCTTTGTTAATTTAATATCCTTTCACAAAAGTTACATGATGACTACATAATCTTCAAAGTAATGACTTTATTGTGGATGGCAACTGAAATTATAATACATTTTGAATTTGTACAAAAACTCCTAGGGAGGCATCAAGCACCCTTGCAGATATCAAAATATTCATGGCAGTCTCTTCTATCTAGTATCCAGCTCTATTGTGTACTCATTTTTTAAACTCCATTTTAAATTAAGGAATTTCCCCCGCTGTTCAGTATTCAGACCAGGAGAAGTGTCTTGAGCGTTATGAGTGGAGCAACCTTTATGCAAAATTTCCTTATTCCAAAACATCATTTTTTGTCTTTGATTCACTTGCTTCGACATTGAGATTTAAGTGCGACTTACTGAGTACATAAATAAAACTTAAGAGAAATTTACAAAATCTTAGAAATATGCTGCATAAAAACTTTTAATTTAAACATCCCCATAAATTCCTGACAAAAAAAAATTAATTAAGAACATCTCAAAATCTAACCTTAACACTCACTACAAATGTTGAGTTAAAACCTTATCAATTTCAATAACTTTTTTCAATTAAAAAAATTTTGTTTTTCCAACACGAAAAAAAAGAACTGTCAGAATTAATTAAAATATCACCAGCTTAAAAATGAAATAGAACTCTGCCAGCAGTACATCATCTCCGACAATGAAATATTTACTCACAATTTTCATTTTGTAAAAAATTCAAACCAGGCAAACAAAAATTCCAAAGGTAATGAGAAACCAAACAGTTCCCCCTTCACTGATTTAAGTAAGTTTAAACAGGAAATTACTAGAAAATTACAGAAGATATGAAAACCATATGGAAATTTCTTAGAAACCATAAGGATACAAAAGGATACAAATAAAGGAGCAGTAATAAAAAAAAGACACATAGTAAATTTTGTAGTGACAGTTTTTTTTTCGTGTGGCATTTTCTGAAAACGAGCGATACTGGGCGGGGTAAATGTAACAGTTCATAAAAAATACTCAAGTATTCAAAGTACGACCAAAGAAAGGATATGAAATGTACTTGAGTACTTGCTTGTATATTTAGTTTGTAGTTTGGAATTTTAACGATATGTTTTTTATGAATAATTACAAAACGGTTGATTGGCATAAACATGTGTCTTAATTGATATTATGTTTTGTTTGTTTTAAGGTAAATATGACAGAAAACAAAATAGCTTATTAAATTAGATATTCTCAATACGAATTTATAGTTTTATTTTTTTCACTATACTGGAAGGAATTGGTAGTCATATGTATTTCAACAAAAAAAAAAAAAAAAAAAACTTAAGCAAAGCAGGAAATGATAAAATTCGCAGGCTGGCTACAAGATTACCAGATGTGTTCAGTTCAGTTCTTTTTAGGGTTCCGTACACCAAAGGTGAAAAGGAACCCTATTGTTTTCGCTACGCTGTCCGTCTGTCCGTCACACGGTATTTTCTCAGGAACCGTAAGAGCTACGGACCTGAAATTTGGACACAGTATGTAGAACCTTGGCCGCTACAACAACAAATACATGAGAATTAAAAATTAAAGGGTGTTCCAAAACGAGCGACGAAAAATGTTAAAATCCCATGTAATATACATACAATTGTATATTGAAACTTGAAATTTGTAAAATTAGTGTATTTTTATACAGACTACAACAATTAACACTAAAATTTAAAAAATAAAAAATAAAATAAAAGGTGGTCCATCAGTTAATGCAATTTTAACTATGTAATTTTGAAAACTTGCTATATCTTGGAAACCGTAACGCAAACACTTGAAATTTTCAAGAACGGTAAAAATAAACAAACCGAAAATTATAAAATCGCCAAACAAAAAAAAATCCCCAAAACGAAAAAAATCGCCAAAATTAAAAAAAAAAATTCCAACACTAAAATAAATCGCCAAAATGAAAAAAATCGCCAAAAAGAAAAAAGCCAAAAACGGAAAAAAATCGCACAAAACGAGAAAATAAAGTGTAAACTAAAAAAAAGAGCCAAAACTTAAAAAAATCGCCAAAACCGAAAAAACCCAACAAAAAACGCCAAACAAAAAAAATCGCCAAAAATTAAAATAAAAAGTCGCCAAAACGAAAAAAATCGCCAAAATTAAAAAAAAATGTCAAACACTAAAATAAATCGCCAAATTCGAAAAAACCACCAAAATGAAAAAAAATCGCCAAAATGAAAAAAAAAACGCCAAAAATCGAAAAAAATCGCCAAAACGCGAAAATGTCGCCAAAACTAAAAAAAAAATCGCAAAAATGAAAAAAATCGCCAAAAAGAAAAAAGCCAAAAACGGAAAAAATCGCACAAAACGAGAAAATAAAGTGTCAAAACTAAAAAAAGAGCCAAAACTTAAAAATATCGCCAAAACCGAAAAAACGCCAAAACAAAAAAAACCCAAAAACGAAAAAAAAATGCCAAAACTATATATTATATGGGATGAAGTTTGTATTAAATTACATATCTAGTGTTCGTACGGAACCCTATGTGCGCGAGTCAGAGTCGCACTTTACTGAATTTATTTAAATATTCTTTATAAAGAACACACTAATTTAATTGACTAATTTTATATTAAAATTTGGAATTTTATTTTTTAAATTTATTTTATTATAATAATACTCAGGCAATGACTGCCTACTACTACTAATATCTTCTGCAGGAATGAGATAGTATAGAGAGGAAGAGATAGAGGAAAGCTTCATTCTTTCAAAACTGTGCGTTTGGCACTTTGGCAGCGCCTCTGGTTTGAATGAGGCATATTAAATTTTTTTTTTCATTTAGTAGCCATTTTATTGGTTATTTTACTTCGCCGATAATACTGCTACAAACTACCGAAGAAGGAGGGCGCCCTGATGTTACATTAGGATTAGTATCTGCTGAATTCGGTATAGTTCAGTGACCAGTTCCTATGCCTTCATAACTTGAACTTTTCTATAACAACTGATACAAAGTGATACTAATGCACATCAGAAAAATGCGTGATGTTGGGGTATTTAATTCGAACAGCTCGAACCCAATAGCTTCGGTTTTGTAGTCAACGTGCTAACTACTTCAGCCAACGCACAGTATTCGATTTCAGAAAATAGGACGACAAAAATAAAAAAATAAAGTTAATTAAAAATTTAAATTGACCACACTATTTGCAAGCGAAGACCCAGACTAGCTTAAAACTATATGATTCTTGTATATCTTTCAGTTTGTATACTTATAACGGTACTCTAAATGACATGTTAAAATAAAAAAAATAAAAACAAAAAAATACTATGGGCATTTTGTGCAATTTCAAAAGTAAATAGAAGGCGTTGTAGATGCGATATTAATTTTTTTTAAATTCAATTGTAACCTTTGACTTCTTTTTAGCTAACACACAAAAACACATTATTTTCTAATAAATGGCAAGTTTTTTATTAAGTGTTAAGCAAAGTGTGTTTTTTTTACAATTATTACCAAAGAAACTAACTCTGTCAGACGAAATCTTTTGATATCCATCCGTTTCACCACATCCATAAACGTTTCTGTAATCTTTCAATCTTACTGTTATAGACTTTAAATAAAATTCCTGCCCCAAGCTGCCCCGCCCCATTAAATTTTTTTTTCAAAAGTACAATATGAGCAGCAACTCAGTATAAGTTATTGTTATTTTTTTATATTATTCTTAATTTATGAAATTTCTTTTACTTTTTATATTGTAAAATATGTGTGAATATAAATTTAGAGTACATACTTTGTGAATATCACAAATATAGGTTTTTATTCTCAAATTAACGCTTTTTCTATTTAAATTCAAACTTTTTCAAATCAATTTCAATTTTTTTCAAAGTAATTTAAATTTTATTCAAAATAAATTAAATTATTTTCAACACAAATTAAACTTTTTACAAATCGTATTGAATATTTTTCATTTCAAATTAATTTTTTTTTTTCATTTTACATTAAATTTTTTTAACTTCATATTAATTTTTTTAATTAAACTCAAAATACTTAAAAAATTATTTTTAAGTATTTGTATATATACAAAATTAAATTTAAAATAAGCTTCAATTACTTGCTATATAAAATTTTCAATGTAGCGGTTCTTCAGTTGCAGCTAATGAAAAATTCATAGTCATATCAACATAATAATTGTTGCAATCTGAAGGTGTTACGGGTTCTACTGATCGGTTAATTATGGTGACCAAGTCCATGTTACTCTCTGGATCAGCTATTATATTACGAGCACAGAGCTTAGTTTTTGAGAAAACTTTTTCAATTGGGTTTAGCATAGGGGAGTATGGAGGAAGAAAAACTAAAATGTGACCGGACTCAGCAATTTTATCTTTAACCACTTGCGTTTTGTGTATCTTTGCATTGTCAAGGATCAGCCAAGCACCTGTGATGTTAGATTCAGCTAATTTATCGAATAATTCTTCAAGGAAATGTGTGAAAATGTTGGTATTAACCGAGGAATTAGCAATTACTTTTTTATGTAAAATGCCATGCATGTTCATAGCTGCAATAAGGGAAACATTGCGTACCAGTTTTGTGAGTGAAAGGGTTAACCGGAAAATATTTTCCAGTACTATAAATAACACAATAAAAGAAAAAAACAAGTTTTTAAATCTTTCTGCATTGAATTCGTGGAAAAATTAATTTGAAGTGGAAAAAATTTAATTTGAAAAAAAAAATAATTTAATTCTAAAAGAATAAAAATTAATTTGAAATGAAAAAAATTAATATGAGTTGAAAATAATTTAATTTGTTTTGAATAAAATTGAAGTTGCTTTGAAAAAAAATTGAGTTCGATTTGTAAAAAAATTAATTTGAATGGAAAAAGTGTTAATTTGAGAGTAAAAACCTATATATAAAAAAATTTTAAATATTATTGTTATTAATTTATGAAATTTCTTTTACTGCTATATATGTAAAACATGTGTGAAAATAAGTTAAAAGTGCATATTTTGTGAATAGCCCAAATATATAAATAAATTTAATAAGAACAAATTTAATATGAAAATACAAAAAATTAAGACTCGTATGTTAATTATTTACAATTTTATGATTTTTGTCGTCCTAAATTCATAAATCGAACACTGTGCAACGCCATTATTTAATTTAATTTTTTATTTAATTTTTTTTTTAATTTTTTTTTTTAATTTTATTTTATTTTTCTTTATTTTATTTTAATTTATTTTATTCTGTTTTGTTTTATTTTATGTATATCACTTTAGATAATTGTATTTGATTTTATTTTATTTTATATTGTAATTGTATCTTTTTTACGCTCCACAATATTGTAGTATATACTGTATTTTGTTTTTTATTATATTGTTGCACCATGTCTTTTATCTGAAGCCCTTAAAATATATTAAGCGATACATGCCTTTTATTTGAGTGCACATAGTTTTCGTTAAAATTGTATTTTTATATCCTTCAAGTCCCTTAAGAGCCTTCTTCCTCTATTGATAAACAAATATATCTTTTTAAAACTGTTAATAGTAACACCATTAAAAAAATTTAAACAAATTTTTATTTCACGCTCTCTGCAATATGAAATATCTAATCTACTATCAAAACTTGACCTCTTGACTTATTTGTTGTAGAGTTCCAAAAGAAAAAAAAAACAACGAACAGATGTAGTCGTATGTCTTCCAAAGAATCCTTTTTTATTATATGTATATTTTTTGTAATTCATAGTCGACTAAATTTGACACATTAGCGTTGAACGGATAGTTTAAAACTTCCTTTTTAGTCGTTTTTTTTTAAATGCGGGCATCCCCAACTAAGAAGAAATCAAGACATTTTGTTTTAAGGTCTCACATTATTTTAGTTACAATAACAGCGAAACGTCTGTTTGTCATTAGACTGTTTTTTTTTTTGCTTTTTGAAAATTCATTACAATTACATAAAACTACAATTACAATACAAAAAACTATATTAATAGTGTTTTAAAGTAGTACTTTTTTTAGTTTAATTTGTCGTTGACTTCCTGTCATCTGCTGTTGGAGTAGCAATTTTTCTTAGTATTTGTGTTTGGAGGGGGAAAATATTCCGTTCGGGAAATAAAGCACGTGTGATAGGTAAACTAAAGGAGCATTTGGTACATTTGAGTTTCTTGATCTTTGGTTGTCTAATAGTAAGTGCTAGAAATATCATTAATAAATTTATTAGAGTTATTGTTGACATTTCTTAGAAACTTTGAGGTGTTATTGATTATGATGTTATGAGCGAATAAATTGCTACTGGCATGCTCTGCTTAATCGCATCTCCCGGAATGCACAGCACTGGTGTTTTTGAAATTTATCGCAAAGAATGCGCTCATATTCAAGTGGCTACATGAAAATTCACTACGAAAGTTTACGTTTTTAATTTTTTTTTTTTGGAGCCGCCTTGTACTTTAAATTTAATACAATGTCTTAAAAATTTATTTGTTTAATTTTAAGCTCCTAAATTATGTCGAGATTTATTTATCTATAAAATCTAAAAGAGCCAAAAATTATTTGTAACTGCTTTCCAAGTGTGGTGTAGTTATTCTAAATCACTTATAAATAAAACAATTCAAGGATTTATGACAAGGTGTTAACATAAAGTGTGTTCCACAAGATTTTGTACAAGTTCGGACTAATGGGAGAAAAAAGATAATTACTCTCTAAATATGCAAAAGTTATCCAAAATTGCTGGAACGCAAAAAACCATAATTGTACATCTCGAAATATTAATGTTGCTTACGTTTTACATTAAATTTAATTCAAGTGATTTTAGTCGCTTAAAACGCATAAAATTGTAAAAACAAAAAATTTACATCATTGGCAACGGATGTGAAAAGTAAATGAAAATAAGTTCCAAAAAAATTTAATTTTGTAAAAAGAACATTTTGTATATTATAGAAATGGAGAAATATGCACTTATAACTTCAACTTTGTTCAAAAACCCTTTCATTTTGCTTTTTAATAAATTAGTATGTAAAAACTTTTTTTCGATATTTGCAAATTTTCTGATTAATTTTTCAGTTTCATATGTAAACAGAAAACAGCTGATTATTTAATTCTTGTCCGAACTTACCCAGAAGAAAAAGTTCGTACTAGTTTGTACAGGAAATGAAAAAAATTACTCTCTCATTCGCTCTCAAAATTGTACAAAAATTGCTATCTGGAACGATTTCGGATAACTTTGTACAAGTTCGGACAGTTTTGTTATGCATCTGGAACAGACCTATGGGAATGTGGCACAATTGTGCCATTTTTGCCACTATTGGATGTTGGCTGGCACTGTGGCACTCTCGCTCCTTTTCTAGCACTTTTTGTCCATTAATGTGGAAACTTTTCTTATTGCAATAATAAGTAATCTACTTGTATTTTTACGTTTTTAAGTATTGAAAACTTAGTAAGAATTTGGGCTCACAACTGTTCGGTTATGATGGGAAGAAGTAACTGTGTCCAGTGAATAGATAAATTTTATAAATTTTCGGATATATTTTAATTATAAACTTCATTTTAAACCACTGGTTGTCGCACCAAACTGTTATAGATAAAGTCGTTGAACATTGGAATGCAATAATAATACTTAATTTATATGAAATAGTTTGATGGATGATATAAGCAAAATGTTTTTTTGTTATCTCAAAACTAATCTTTAGTAATGGGTGTTTTTTATTGAGGTATAGAACTTTAAGTTGGCATCACTTTTTTAACTGGCGGCCATTTTGTCAGCTGTCAAGTGATTAATATTTAGTTTGGTTTGCCATTTCATCATGAACAGGTTGACAAAAGAACAACGCTTGCAAATCGTGCAAATTTATTTCGAAAATAATGGTTCAGTTCGCGAAGTTTACCGCAAGCTCCGTCCATTTTATGGTCGACATAATCGTCCATCAGAGCAATTAATTCGGTTAACCATGGATCGTTTTCGCACTACGTTTACTCTATGTGATAATACGCATCCGCAGAGACGTCGAACAGTGCGCACCGAAGAAACAATTGCCGCTGTAGAGCAAAGTGTTGAAGAGGACCCGAATGAATCGATTCGCCACCGTTCACAGCAATTGGAGCTTTGTCCATCAACTTTATGGAAGATTTTGCGCAAAGATCTTGGCTTGCGACCTTACAAGATCCAGCTTGTGCAAGAATTAAAGCCGCGAGACCATGCAATGCGTCGTGATTTTGGTGTATGGGCCGAAAATGAGATTGATCTCGATGCTGATTTTCATTGCAAAATTTTGTTCGGTGATGAGGCTCATTTTTGGTTGAATGGCTACGTCAACAAGCAAAATTGCCGCATTTGGAGTGAAGAGAATCCACATGAGACCCTTGAGACGCAATTACATCCACAAAAACTGACTGTTTGGTGTGCTCTATGGGCTGGTGGAGTCATTGGGCCATACTTCTTCCGAAATAATGCTGGAGAGTCAGTTACCGTTAATGGAGACCGGTATAGAGCCATGATAACCGACTATTTTGTTCCCGAATTGGATGGCATGAATGTGGATGAGTTGTGGTTCCAACAAGACGGCGCTACATGCCACACAGCGCACGTCACAATCGATTTATTGAAGGAAACATTCGATGAGCGCATAATTTCGCGGAATGGACCTGTCAATTGGCCACCAAGATCGTGTGATTTGACACCATTGGATTATTTTCTTTGGGGATATGTGAAGTCGCTCGTCTACGCCAACAAACCAGAAACGTTAGGGGACTTGGAAGCCAACATTCGTGGCGTTATTGCCAACATACGGCCCCATATGCTCGAAAAAGTGGTTGAAAATTGGACCTGTAGAATTGGCTTTATTCGAGCCAGCCGCGGCGGCCACATGCCCGAAATCATATTTAAACATTAATGGCATAAAATTATCCTTCCAATAAAGCCAAATTGATGGACATTAAAACGATTTTCTTGTGTTTTATTTCAATTCGAAGTTCTATACCTCTAAAAAAACACCCGTTACATGGTAAAGACTTTTTGAAGATTTACAATAAATAAAAAATAATAAACAAAAAATAAATAAATTCTGTTATACCCATATAATCTTTATTGGATTCAAATAAATAGCTAACAATCTATAAAAAAAAAGTGGTTTGGCACTATTCAAGTAATTTTGGCACTATTTAGAGAGAGATTCGGCACGAAAACTAAATTTCCAATTCCCATCACTGATTGTGATGTCAATGAGCTAAAAGAAAAGCTTATGCTGGAAGAGTTAAGTAAGATGTTAAAATTTTTAGTATAGTAGATCTTCTTCTTTTAAAACTTCTCTTTTGCTTGGAAGTTTTTTCCATGAAAAAAATACCTTTTTGTGACAGTTGTTGAAATTTCTCAATGGTAACGTTGGCCTTATAACTAAAACCAATGGTTTCGGGAAGTCATTCCAGGTCAGAATTGTTGATTACACATATTATAAAATTCAAGGTAAAGAGAGAAATATTTTTTGTTCAAAAAAATTTGCCTAAGATTCTGTAGGGCAACGGTTCCCAAGGAATCAGCGTGAAGAGCCGAAAAAATAATGTTTTTGAAAATAATATTAGTTTTTATATTTTATATTTTTTAATATATATAAGCAGGTGTGTATGTATGTATAACCAGTGAAATCTTCAATGGAAATTTTTACTGCTCACTGCTTAATATAAAGTACCACAGACTCTGCACTGACTGTCATTGTCATCACATCAAAAACAGCTGATATTGTTCTATTTATGTTATTTGGTTTTTTTCCTCCCCAAAATTCAGGCTTGCAAGGTCATTTTAAATTATATATTTAAATAAATAAAAAACTACTCATTAAATATTTATATTTTCCGTCCTACGTTTCGTTGGTGTTTTTCCAACTTCTTCAGGTATGATTATTTATTAAAATATTTAATCTTTCAAATGTCCACATAATTTAAAATATAACAGTGTTTTGTGTAAACTGGACAGTCACAAAATACAAATGTATAAATTAAAAAATGTTTAAAAAACTAAAAAATATATCACTGCCAACTTTCTCTCACTATTGTCGTCACTATACTAGAACTATGGTGTAGCTATTGTTTTTGTTGTCATTTCAGTTAGTTTCATAGAATGTGAAGTAAAGCTTAAATAAACATTTCAGAGGAGAGACAATATTTTGAGGATTATATAAATTTTGGTTTTAAATATTTAAATTAAAACAAGTAAGAGTGCTATATTCGGCTGTGCCGAATCTTATATACCCTTTGCCAAAGTACTTTTATGTAGTATAGAGATACATACATAAGCACATACATAAAGTATAAACAAAAAGAAAAAAATAATTTGACCTAGTTACTTTTATGTCCAAAAAAAAAAACTAATTTTCAAACTTTAAAATCATTATTTTAGATTTTTCTGATTCCTTATACCAATCTAGTAGTTCTTAAAAATATATAGAAAGTGTGTTAAGTGAAAAAAGAAAATTCAAAAAAATGTTTTATTTATTTAGATTAATATCCAGAAAAAAAAAGGTCAAAGTTTCCAGCTCTGGAGCTGTGGTTTTTATTTTTATAGTTTTCTACAAAAAACATTTATTTCCAAAACGTAAAATATATATAATTTATAAAGGCAAAGATAAAAATTAATTAGACTTAGTTACTTTTATATATCACAAAAAGTGTAACTTTTCCAACCCTGAAATCATCCTTTTTGATTTTTCTGATTTGTTGCACCAATATTTTTTTTGCGAATGCTTAATTTATAAAGAAAGGGAAAATTTTGTTTTAGTAAGTTACTTTTCCCAAAAAAAAATAAAGTTTTCCAACCCTGGAATCGTGTTTTTAATTTTTTAATTGTTTTTGTTTTTTTATTTGAAATACTAATTTTATTTGTACTCAATCATAAAATAATTTTATTTAATAAAAATAAAATTAGTTTTCGGTAGTTAATTTTTTATATCACAAAGAGTGTAAGTTTCCCAACCCTGGAATCATCCTTTTTGATTTTTGTGATTTCTTACACCAATCTCTTTCTTTTAAGAATATAAGATATGTCTAATTTATAGAAACAAAGGAAAATTTTGTTTTAGTAAGTTGCTTTTGTATAAGAAAAAATGTTAAAGTTTTCCAACCCTGGAAAAGTCTTTTTAAATTTTTTAATTTTTTTTTAATTTTTTTTAATTAGAAATACTAATTTTATTCATACTGAAGTATAAAATTAGTTTATTTAATAAAAAAATAATAATAACTACTTTGCGGTAGTTATTTTGTATGGCAAAATGAAGTTTAAGTTTCCCAGCTCTGAAACCGTCTGCTCGATTTTGCTGATTTTCAATACCAATCTTATTTAGACCATTTCTGACACACCAGTCCAAGAACGAAGTCTCTAGCTTTTCTGGGAGCTTCGGAAAACCGATTTCACGTACAGACAGACGGACAGACGGACATCGCTTATTCGTCTTCCCTATGCATAAGGATCGCTTATTAATATTCTGGAAATTACAAATGGAATGACAAACCTATATATATCCTTTTACCATTTTTTGGTAAAGGGTATAAAAAGAAGAGAGGTGTCTTAGGACACCCCGTTATAGCTATGTGGCTTAGGGCTAATAAATCAGTGCAAGTTAATCTCTATTTTTGGTTTAAAATGTGTTTAAACTAACAAACCTATAAATCAATACAGTATTTAAACCATCTGTAAACGCATAAAATTGGGAGTTTAAACTACTAATACAGGCCATATGATTTTGTTAATTACAGACCATATGTTTTGTATTGAAAGAGCACTCAACTTTTTTCCAAGCCTGTACTTTTTCTTCAGATCTTGTTCGACCTGTTTGCTTACACTCGTATTATTCTTTTATACTATTCTACTTCGCCAAGCATAAACATAATTCCTCTCTCAGTACAATTTGGCGACATTTAATTGAATTTTTTTTAACTTGTTTGTCTTTTTGATTTTACAAAGAATTGATAGCCTGCTGCAAAACAGCTGCATTTTGACATTTATTCTAGTGCTGCCACAATATTATTTTTTAAACTACATATAAGGTATGGTTCACTGATTTACTCCTGTTGCGTTTAAACCACATATAAATTTGAGTTTAGTTTAACTAAACCCGCGTTTAAACTTTGACTGATTTATTAGCCCTTAGTTGTATAAAAAAAATTCATGTGTGATATAGCAATGCAATAAAATTATATTATATGATGATGTCAAATTCTCTGCAAATATTTCAAACGTTTATTTCCTATTATTTTCTTTCCGAACGGCGTACGGTGGCGGCTGTTAGCTGCCTTACAGTCGATCGGCTGTGTTCTCTGTTTTGTGCTCATGTGCAAAAACAATACAAAAACAAATTGAGCAATAGTTCTCATAAAATATAATTTTGTCTTTTACTTTTTTAATTCTTAGTTCAACCTAAAAACAAGAAAGGAATTCCGCCACAAAAAAAATTTACAAGGGGTCCGTGCAAAGTATTTTATAATTCGGCTATTTTTTCTTCTAGATAAGTTTTACTTTTTTTTTTGGAAAATTTTTATTTAAACAAAGTGTGAGCATTAGAGAAAATGCTCATCAACTATTTTTCTTTATACGATATATCGCTAAGTTCAACAAACCAGTCATTTCGCTCTCGCTTCGACATTACTAGTGCTAAATTGTGTAGTGTTGCATTCTTTTAGTTTTGAATTCTTTCACCATATGCTGATCCCTTTCCATATTCCTACTTTGTAATGAGAATTTCAGCATTTTGGAAAGAGGCATAACGTATAAATTAGGGTACCAAAATAACGAATTTAAAAAAAGAATTTTGCATTTTGGATAGTTTGACATGGTAGGGACAATATTTTCCCTATTTCTTGCTCTTCTATTTTTAAAAATAATTTTTTTAACAAGTTTTCAGCTAAAACAGCCGACTTTTAGAATTCGAAATTCTCTATACATTTTATTTTCTGGCCATATGTTTGGTTGTCATTATTATTTCCGTGCAATATCTAGAAATGGCTTGATAAAATTTTTTACCGACAAAAATTTTGCACAAAAGAAATTAATGAATTCAAATAACCACTTTAGTTTTTTAAAATAGAGTTTAAGATGCGAAATCTTTTAAATTTTCGCTGGATTTTTTGAAGATACATACGTTTTCGCTTTCCCATAAAACGGGTTTTCGTGACACAATAAATACTTTCACCAAAAATTAGTCCAGTATCGCCACTTTAGAACAGTTTAAAATTTAAGTATTGTTTTCTCTTTTTTTTAATTTCAAAAGTCGGTGTTTTTTTGTCTTTTGATGTAAGTTTTACCTAGAGAACCACTTACCGCACATCTTGCACTATGACCTTGCTTAAGTCTTATAAAACGCCCACAATTTTGTGGAGTTTTAGAAAAAAAAACTACACAAAGGTTTTTATTTGAGTTGATACACTTCAAAAATGTTCCTTAATCACTTGCCATAACCTGTAATTAAATTGGAAACGCATACTGCAAAAATATTTTTCGTTTTCATGAATTTCTTTTCAAGTGCCTGATTATCCTTTCATTATAATAGAAACACACATATATACACATGCACACATTTATACACACATACATACGATGTGTATAAAGCTAAATAGTGCTGGAAGAGTTTTTGGAATCCTTTTTTTATTTTTGGTTTTTTTTTCATTTTCTTGTGTTTGGCAAAGCAGCAGGTTGCAAGTATTAACACGCATGCCACACATACGATAACGTATAATTAATGCGGTGAAAGATGTTTGATTTGTTAAACAATAATGATTGTAATGACTGAAGAGAAATAAGAAATAAATTGTTAAGATGGATATTGAAGAAGAAGGAGTTACGTGGCTTTAACTAATTGCTTAGTTCCTTTAGCTGCAGTTATACTTTTAAGCGGGTGTAATATGCCGCAAAGCAAGTGCTTGATCGATGGTTATCGTAATTATGATTTCCTGGAACGTGTATGAAACAAAAAGGATATTAGATATTTTCTTTTTTTATTTTTCAATGTTTTGTTTCGTATTAGTGCTTCTCCAAAAGTATCAATGTAAATGAAACCTGAATCGTTTACTGCAAAAAATCATGTGAAATTTATTTAGATAAATTTATGACTCGGCTAAGGGTTATCAACTACAGTCGAATCCGCTTTACTGGAAATAATCAAAACCCAATTTTTTGTTCAGTTATCCGATTTTTTCTCAAAAACGTAGTTTGTTACAGTTAAGCGTACTGCTTAAAATCAGTAAATGTCTAGCCACTTGCATTGACAGATGTGCGATAGCTTTCCGTGAGCACCTGCCATTACGGACTTATCTCACGGGTGCCAAAGCACCGGGTGTGGGTTAGACGCCAGACCAACGCCCCCATGCACCCTTTTAGAATGAACCTATGGCCCACTCCATAAGGCACATAGGTTGCAATCTTTGAATATACTTAGTTATCCCTGTACTATATTCAATTACCTTGCTGAGGTAATTTGAGCTATCTAAACTCTGCTGCTATGTCCGTGCCCATAGCAGCTTCTGTTGAATGGCAACAGCACCTAGAAGTGTCTGGCTGACCGCGTCAGACCAATCACTAGCATTGATTTCACACTGGGAAGCCAAGACTATTCTTCCAGCGATTTTGGTAGCAACCACAACCACCACGATAATTCTCCGGCTTCCACGCTAAGGTGTTGTGTATACACCCATAGCGAGGTCCCCAAGAGAATTCCTCAACCATTGCCGGCACAGCTCAACCACTCATCCGAAATGAACCCATGCCTGTGTCGCCAAATAACCAGTGCCTACTCCACACATACCAAAATCATCCCTTTAACCCCGTGGGGTATACCCCATTGGGGTAGGACGAACTCGGCATTTTAGCAAAGGAAACTGACGACCGCTACATGCACTCAAAACTTCAAAGCAGCTCGACTGTCGGGCAACCGGCACCCGTGGCACCAGAAGTAGCCTCTGGTCAGACCTCGAAGTTCCACCACAAGGCCTTCACCTCTACCGTCTTTTGAACTCAGGGGCAGTTCTAGGTGACGCTGCACCTAACTGACATCAACAGGACCTGTCTTCCTTTTATAAATATGTTCACATCCTTTGCTCTGTTTATGTTCAGAGATTGGGTAGTAACACATAAGTTCTATGGGTAATGTAGCAAAGGTACGTCAATGGAAAAAGCCACATCACCCCAGCTGGGGCCCCGGGGTTGCCACACCCGTAGTCAAAAATAGACTCCCCTGGGGAGACTTGCATTGACAATATAATAGAAAAATACAAAAGCGAAAAGGACAAATACATTTTGCCATTTAATTTTTAACGCACAAAACATGCTATATAAACAAACTATTTTTTTAGCCCTAAGTTATGCAATCGATTTCTAATATATAAATTTGTCATTGTTTGTTTTTTCGCTTAAGCGAAGTAAGTTTCATACAAAACGTTGTAGTGGGCTTGCTTTGGTTTTCAGTAATACGATATTTTCAGTAAAGCGAAGTGAATAAAACTGGCTAAGTTTAAAATCAGTGCGGGGATTTGTATCGCTTTCAGTAATCCAGTAATTTTTCAGTAAGGCGTGTTGCGCTAAAGCGGATTCGACTGTATTCGAGAAATTAAGGGAAGCGCTAGGCGAATAATTCAGAAAAAAATATTTTAGGAAACCTATTTCTCGAATAATTGGTTTGAATAATCGATTCAAAACACCATTGTTAAAAAAAAATAAGAACCCGGTTTTTATAGGAGTAAATAACTTCAAAAAACTCGGGCTTTGGTTTTTTTTACTAACATTTAACTTAAGAACCAGAAATAAGCCAAAAGGCTACACTAGTTAAGAAGCCAGTTTTCATAAGAAACCCACACAAAACCCGGTTTTTTTTCATTGAAATTAAACTTTAAAATTAGAAATAACCCGCAACCTAAAACCGGTTAAAGCAGCGGTTTTTTTAAACCCAGTTTTTTACTAAAATACAAATTCAGAAGCAGAAATAAGCTGAAGGGTTAACCCGGTTACAAAACACGGTTTTCATAAAGAGCCCACTCAAAAATCGGTTTTAAGTTTTTTTGCACTGAAATTAAACTTTAAAACTAGAAATAAACCACAACCTACAACCCGATTTTCTTAAAAACCGGTTTTAGGGTTTTTTTATTGAAATTCAGCTTAAGAACCAGAAATAAGCTAAGAGGTTAATGCGGTTAAAACCCGATTTTGAGAAAGAACCCATCCAAAAACCGGTTTTGATTTTAATTTCATTGAAATTAAACTAGAAATAAGCCGCAAAAAATCTCAAGAACCAAAAATAAAACGTTAATTAGTTGTAATGCGCACTTGAAATGAATTTCGTGATTCATTTCAATATTTGTTTGGCAGCTCTTTAATTGCTGATAAATCTCTATATTGTTAACTTATATGCAAAATCACGTAACTAAACTTTTTTAAATTGTATAGGGGAGGGACTGAATTAACGTTTGGGTGCCCCTGTGGCTGAGTGGTAGCGATGCTAGCCTCTCATTCCAGAGGTCGTTGGTTCGATTCCCGCCATAGACCCTGGGTGTTTTCTGCAGACAAGCTAATCGCTTCGCGGGTTGTGTTTGTTTAAATAAATAAAAAAATAACATTATGAAAAAATATATTAAAAAAAATTATTATATTAATTTTTAATTCGGCTGGTTATTGAATCTCCATAGAAAATCAACACAAAACGTTTAATGCCAATATGTTTGTGCATAGCATATGTGCGGTTCCACAAGTCAAGCAGACGACTCGTCTAGAAAATTTTTATGAAAATCACTCAGAAAACTGAGCGCTTTCCGTACAAATTTTATTCGTATACTCAAGTCGACCGTCTGCGTTGTAGAAACAGTAACCCCCCGTTTTCCATATGAAATAATATTTTCTACTTTTTACTAAAACCATAAGAGCTATATTAAAAACAAAAAGCTCAACATTCAATCAACTAAAACATTCGATCAAAACATTCGTTCACATTTATATGAACAGGTCCATATACATACTTCTTTAAGAATATTCCCAAATAATTTTTATTAAAATTATTTCTATTATAAAAATTGCAATATTGTTTCCATAAATCTATAATATTTTATTTGAAATTTCATAGAAAAAAAATAACAAAAAATGTCAATTACCAGTATAGTTTCGAAAATTTTTGACTCAAAAACATTTATCACTTGCCATAATTTATTTGAAAATACCTTGTCCTGGTAATCTCTGTAAAATAGAAAGGATACTAATAATGATAAAGAAAAACAAGACAAAAACTAACAGTACATTGTCTCCAGACGAAATTCATAAGAAATTTTAGAAGAAAAGTATCCTGCCAGACGAACACACGCAATGCAAAACAATCAAATCTGAAGAAAAAATATATACTCGTATGTATAGAAGAAGATAAACAATAATCATTTACGATCAGTATCGATCATTTTCCAATTGATATTAAGCCAAATAGTTGTTACACAAGTCTGAGCACAAAAAAGGACATACATAAAAAGTGAAAGGGTGACAACAAAGGCTTCAGAACAACATACATACATACATACATACATACACATGTACGAGTATGTACTACGTGACAGTGACATTGATCTGTGGGAAAGACAAACATTTCTTATTGTGCATAAATGTACTACAAAAGAAATAAGGCAACCGGTGTAAGAAATGTCATAAATTATGCAACAACAATTGTAATACTAATAATAGACAGTTGCAATATCCTGCTGTTTTTAACCAAGAAAGGCTTTTTATACTTTAAAGAGAAAATTAAATAAAATCGATCAAATTCTAATAAAGAATTAGTAAAAGAAACAAATCTAATCAACTGAAGATTTGATTCTTTCAAGATTGATTAAAGAGAGAGAGAGAGAGAGGGAAAATAAAATTTCAGAATAAAAATAGGAATATCTGCAACAAAAAACAATTTACAATATAAAATTTGTTAATGACATTTCTGTTAATTTTTAAATTGAGCAAATATAATGTAAATATTGGTGCGTATATCTCACTTCGATTGTCGAGCGGTTGTCTACAGAGCTGTCACTCTATTTTCTCACCAGGGTTGCATTTTATTGGGAAATCAAGCACAATATTGGCTTAAATTCCTGCATGATATAATAAATTGTGAAATCACACAATTGGAGCAAAAAATAAAACAACAATTGGTAAGGATGCCAGCAAACTTGCCTGATAAATACTCCACAGCAGGAAGTAATCGTGATTTACTTGTGCCATCACCTTTGGCAATAAATTCAAAACTACTAACTCCCACTGCCGTAGGGGCAACCTTTTTCCAGTTTGAATATTTCTGTCACATGAAAAAGTCTATCATCCAATAGCAGCTTCCGTATTCATAGCAGAACTTCTCAATTTCCTTCCCCTCCCTCCCCCCCCCCCCTCCAACAATTTTTACATCATACGAAAATTAAAAACAATTTTTAAAGCAATTCTATTTAAACCGAATAAATAACAAACTAAAGCTCAAAAAAGCATCAAATATCAAGCCCATCAAAAGGGTATCCTAGCAACTTTTTCTTTTTTACACCCACAAGAGTAAATAAATGCCCCATTTATTCAAAAAAAAATGTATGTTTTTTACAACAAAACAAAAACCTTTTCTAAAACATGCTTAAGGATAATTGAAATTGAAATGTAATAATAGTAGTATGAAAAAAAAAAATATTTTTTTTTTGGATTGGAGTATCGTTGGCTGTTAGCTGGCATTAGAATTAAGCGTACGTGTATGAGGGACATTCGCCTATTGTTGATTGTAAATTTAAACAGGATGATTACAACAAGTACAACAATTTTTTTATAACTTTTCTTTTTTTTCAGTGCTTTGTACGGACAATAGCAGCGGCTGGAGTAGGAACAAAGACATTTTATTGATGTTATTCTCTTTTTGCAGTTGTTAAATAATAACAAAATTGATTGTTGCTAGATGCCATGTTGGAAAATCAAAGGTAGGTTTGCAGAGTTTTAAATCAATGAAGACAATACATACTAGACCCCTGCAAAAGATCATTTACAAGAACTTTTAAGATATGAGGGATTTTTCAAATGCTTTACTGCAGCGAAATCTTCTAAAACAAACGCTAAAAACACTTTCATACATGTACATTAGACCCCTGCACAAGACCACTTAAAAGAACTTTTAAGACATGAGGGATTTTTCAAATGCTTTACTGCAGCGAAATCTTCTAAAACAAACGCTAAACAATACTGTTTGAAAGAAATCTGTTTCAGTTATTGCAGATTAGGAGTAAAGAAGAAAATACTTCGAGACAAAAGAATTTGTGAAGAATTTGCACACACGTTGTGTGTATAATCTTTTATTTTTCTGAGCACATACAAACGCACACATGCATCGCGCATCATATACACGAACATCAATACATCCATCGTGCTTCATTTATTAAACGACAACCATGAGAATACATTTAAAAAAAAACAAGACGTATTTACATTTCAAGACTGTTTACACATTCCTCTAACACATGCTCGTACAACCCTCAGTCGCAACATTGAAGGTGTTCTTGCCAACAATTGCAACCAGTGTTGTCAGATATGGCGATATCTCGCCAAACGTGGTGACAACAATTTGTTTTTGGCGATGAAAATTTTGAAATGGCGATTGGCGATTTTCTTGGCGATATTTGAACTCCTTGGCGATATTTTTGGCTATATTTTTACGATTTCAATAAAATAGAATAATGTTAAGAATATGAAATATTTTTTAATGAACTTTTTCTACAACATAAAATATTTCGTGCAAAAAATTCTAAATGTTGTGACTCTTTAAGAATATGGACCACAAAATCTCATTTGGTGTTTATGAAACATAGTGAGGAAAACTTTTTTTATTCATTTTGATAATGAAGCACCAAAAATCCTATACGAGTTCTCGCCTAGTGTGTATGAATACGACGATGCTGCTTGTACTTATCATATCAAGGATATGATATGTGTACTTAAATACACATTTAAGTAAATGTTAATTCAGTTGATATCTCACAAGAATTAAATAATAATTTTTATCTTGGTACTCAAGTTTAATTTATACTATTTAGATTGATCTTTTGGAATAAGTTATTTTTAAGTACTTTTTGTACGTCAGTCAGTATTCATACGTGAATGTAAACACTTTTCTTAATTTTTCTTAAATACTATAATTTTTATATTTTATAATAGACTTTATCTACTGAATTTAAAATTTGACAATATTTGTAATGTAATTGAAAAATATAATATATTTTTGTAGCTATAATTTAATGTTTTATTATATTTAACATATAATTTAATGTTTTATTATATTCTGCACGCAACTGTGCAGAATGCGTAATTGCATTTTCTGACATGAGCTTTAAAATCACACACCACATGAATTGAGCGAAAGTATGGACATAAAATATAATCATGTATGTTCTGGATCCGAGTCGTTTTCACGTGCTATCGTGTCAGTTAGGCTGTTAAAACACATGGTACGTACACCTGCTTAATATTATGTTCACACTTATGGTCTTAAACCAGCTACGTCCAAACACACATACTTATATTTGCATTTGAGGTAAACAGCTTTGAAAGCTCTTAAATTTGTTCTTGTTTCTTTGCAAAGTAAGAGCAAGCATTACCAGCGTTACCGTTGTGCGACTAAAGTCGTATTTTGACCCTTTTTCAACTGCCTTGCCACTTTTTATGCCCCTTACTTTAAATCCCCTTTTAGTATCATTTGCATTATTTTGTGCCCCTTTTTGCCCCTTTTTGCCCCTTTTTATTCAAAGTCAACTTTCGTTTTTATTTTGACAATAAATGTACGCAGATTCGTACAGATTCTACCATATTCAACAAGATTTTATTTCCTATGTGTAAAACTTCATATAAAAACATATACCTTGGTATAAATCTTTTCATTTGTGCAAGATTTTTAAATATAAGAGTACAATTGCACACTCATACATACTTGATAATTCTGTCTGTATTTTCGACAGCTGTTGTGAAAGCCAAATTTAATTAAAGTACATATTCTTAAAAGGCTGTTCTGTAAACCCATCGAGTTGAAATCGCACGATTTTAGAAAACTAAAACAGCCAAACACAAATGATCTAAAATATCCGAGTTTTTACCACAAAAAATACTTATTTTTGGAGAAAAGTGACTATTGCTGATGATAAGTTGCAACTTCTCGTTTGAGTCAATGAACAAATTGGCCAAATTAAACCCAAAAATATACCCAGATTTCAGCAGTTGCAAAGTCGGTGAGTTACACCTTATCTTTATAAAAAAATTAACAAAAAAAAAACATAAAGCGTAATCTTAAAATAGCATTGCTAAAAAAAATTTCAAATATACTGAAAGAAGACACTTGTTTGTCTTAAATTTATTGCAAAACGATTTGAAAGAATGGATTGCAAGTGAAGAACTTATTAATAAATACAGATGTACAATTTCAAAAGAATTTATATTTAAGGTATTGCATTATGCATAAAAATAATATTATAAATATATTATCCTCTTCAGAATCGAAGTTTAAAATTTTTTATCAAAACTTTAAGCGATTAACTAAATTGATATCACCCAATATATGCCAAAAAATTTATTAATATATTTTTTAATTTTTCGTAAATCTTAAGAACTGGGGCAAATTACGGCATTCAACATCGAACGAAATTTCCATTTATTTTCTATTAGAATTTCTATCAATATTAAATGCCACATTTTGACCAGTGTTTCATTATTATCATAGATTTTATGAATTTTTTTATATTTAGTAGCTGCGTTTATACTCGTCTTATTTGTAAATAAAAACTGTATTTGCAAATACTCAACTAGCCGGTACTATAGAAATATATTCACAGTCGTCAAATAAATAATTGTAAAATCAAAAATTTCTTTTTCTGTATATATATTTCTCATCCACAGTAATCAGTAATTGTTCAGGTGAGTTAGTACATTCTTCATTATTCTTTACTTTCTGTTGATGTTCTGTGCTGTGCCGTTCTGTTTCTAAATCTTAATAGTTACATTTTATGTTATAACCTATCACCTGTTTCTGAGGAACGGCCACAGTTTTTCACTGAAGTGATGAGTTCGTTTTTTTTTAGGGTTCCGTACACCAAAGGTGAAAAGGAACCCTATTGTTTTCTGTTTTTGGACAGAGTATGTAGAACTTTGGCCGCTATAACAACAAATACATGAGAATTAAAAATTAAAGGGTGTTCCAAAACGAGCAACGAAAAATGTTAAAATCCCATGTAATATACATACAATTGTATGAACATATGTATATTGAAACTTGAAATTTGTAAAATTAATGTATTTTTATACAGACTACAACAATTAACACTAAAATTTAAAAAAAAAATTTAATTAAAGGGTGGTCCATCAGTTAATGCAATTTTGACTATGTAATTTTGACAATTTGCTATATCTTGGAAACCGTAAGAGGCAAACACTTGAAATTTTAAAAAACGGTAAAACTAAAAAAACCGAAAATTATAAAATCGCCAAACCAAAAAAAAAAAAAAAAATCGCCAAAAATTAAAAAAAAATCGCCAAAACCGACAAAACGCAAAAAACGCCAAAACAAAAAAACCGAAAAGACCCCAAAAACGAAAAAAAATGCCAAAACTATATATTATATAGGATGAAGTTTGTATTAAATTACATATCTAGTGTTCGTACGGAACCCTTCGTGCGCGAGTCAGAGTCGCACTTTACTGAATTTATTTATGTTTCAATATAATTTTATGTTTTTCTGATAAAAATTAAAAGCCTTATTTATAAAACTTAAAAAGTCTTTATAAAGGTTTTGTATAACAAATTTTCATACAAAATTTTTCTTAAAAAGCCTTTATAAAGCCTTAATAATTTTTATAAATAAGGCTGTAAATTTTTTAAATTTTAAAAGCATAGTCACAATTTTTATTTTATTTATGCTGTCACTTAGAATTACTTAAAGTTTTTGGATTTTCACAGGTTAAACCGTAAAAGAACGAAACAGAAAAACTAACGACTTGTGTAAGATTTCTAAAAGCAAAAAAGAGTCAGCTGATTCGTAACAGAAGAGAAAGTAAAACCTAATTCTGCCACAAGTTAGAATTTATACTTGCAAATAAAACGTACGAATAAACTATATGAGTTTAGTTGGTAATGGATACGAAAGTTTTTTCATAAAATTACGCATGTCTATGTATGTACATATGTATATGTATGCATGCATGTATTTTCTCTACATTTTATGATTTGTGAAGGGTATATAAGATTCCGCACAGCCGAATATACCACTCTTACTTGTTTTAATTTGGTCTTGTTAACAGTTTATTTGTTCGTACTAAAAAGTCAATCAAATTGTGGTGGTCGTGTTGAATGCAAGAGGACGTTCTTTAATTTTATAAAGACTGTTTAACGTTGTCCACAAAGCACATTTACTTGTTAATTTACTTTAAAAGAACAATTAAAAATAAAATACTAAAATTTGTTTCTCTTTTTAATTTAAATTGACGAGCGAACCTAATAATTTTTATACATGAAAAATTTGTTTTTATTGTTTGTTTTTAATAAAAATAGGTTGATAAATATGTTTGTTTCTTTAATTTTCTTTGATTTTAAAGTTGCCCCTTTTTTTCTTAGAAATCCCCTTTTTGTGCCACTTTTTTTTGAAAATCCCCTTTTTGTGCCCCTTTTTGAAAATTTTCAACGGTAACGCTGAGCATTACTGTCTGTTGTGTTGTTGTTGTTGTGGATGTGGTACTCTCGTCGGTGTGAAAGCACAAAAAGCTCTTTATAAAAGTTTGCACATTGTGCATATGGCTTGGACGTAGCTGTCTTAAACGTTTTTAAGGCAAGTGTTTTAAAAAAAAAACTAAACACAACCGTTCACATTGCATTTGAGATGTTTAAGGGTGACGTTTTGTCAATAAATTATTGTATTTGCAAAAAATTACGAACAGTTATGCTTTTTTATTGGTTTATTATTTTCAAACAACAAATGTTTTTGTAAATAATCGAGTATTTTTTAACTAATTACTTGTTTACCAAATAATTTTTCACGAGACGTCATTTAATAACAACACAAAGTTGCCAGAGTTATAAAAAAAAACCGACTGAACATACTCCATTAGCGTGTTTAAGGAAGTGTTTAAATCTTTAACACTTCATTTGAGATGTTTAACAAAACAAGTCAATGTATGGTGAAGCATCTCAAAATCGTCGTGTTTAAGCTCTTAAACACGAATAAAGCGTTAAACACGTTTAAAAACATAAGTGTGAACATAGTATAATTTGAAATTTAGAAAATACAAATTAATAGTATGTGTTCCAGCACCCATAAATAAAATAAATAAATAAATTAAATAAATAATAAATTGGAAATAAACGTTTTAACATTTTTTTAACTTTTTTGTTTCGTTTTGTGTTTACAAGACTGTTTTACAAGTGCAAAGAATACGAGTTCCTTTGTTCAAAAATCAGAATGAAAAAATCAAACAATTTTAAAACGATCATTTCCAAATTTCTTCTAAATTTGGATGCTAAAACACATACTATTACTTTGAATTTTCTAAATTTCAACTTAAGCAGGTGTACGTATCATGTGTTTTAACAGCCGAAATCACACGAAAACACGTGAAAACGTCGCGGATCCAGAACATACACGATTATACGAGTATTTTATGTACTTTCGCTCAATTCATTCGTAGGAAATTTTGAGGACACATTGGTATTTCGAAATGAAACAATCTTGTCCTAAGAAAAATGGGCGGTGTAACGCTAATTAAGTGCAAATAATATTGATTTTATTTTTTTTTTTTTCAAAAATCACTTTTGCATTTTAAAACAATGCACTCTTTTAGAATTCTGTTTGGAAAATTTCATATAATTTAGTATAGGGGCCTTGAAAACCAACGGAAACGAAACTCATATGAAAGTATTGTAACACATCCACTTATAAATGATTCACCCACCCATAGCACACCTCCACTCTCTCATTGTCCAAACAATATCCATTTGCTTGCTTTTTTCCCATCATGATGAAGAGCATCTTCATCATTTCGTAAGGACATCATAAAAATTTTTAAAATTCTTTTATTTGTCAATTACCTTAAATTTACACATATTTTTCTCAGTAGATAAAAAAAAATAAAAAAAGAAAATGATAAAATGATAATGAATGAGGGAAAGAATAATGGTACACACAAGAACTAACTTACTTATCTGTTAAAGCAAATGTGGAGATACACGCACTTGTCGTTTATTTTTTTAAATTAAATGAAAAACGAGAAATGTTTTCTTGATTAAAAAACTTGTTAACATAGTTTAACTTGCTGACAACATCATTGTCAAGCAAAAGAAAAACTACAGGAGATGAATTTTCTTCTCTTTTTTTTAAGGAAAAAGCCGAACTTAAAGAATTTTCGATTTGGAAATGATTTAAGTAAAATATGTAATCCTGAATGTGGAGGCAGATATATATAGGAGATTTTCATTTAGAGCTTAGTAGTAGTTTCTACGCGGGAAAAAAATCACGGGAATTCCCGGGAATTATTTTTTTGCAAATCCCGGGAAATTTCTAACGGGAACTTTCAGGAATTTATTAGTTACGTATTTAAAATTTGCTTTTTTTACATTGCTATTCGTAGTTTTGTTACGCAATATTTTCAACCTAAAACTCTTTATAGGAAATCTATCTAGGTATCTAAATTGGCAGATGTAGATGGACTTCCATTCCATGCTATGTACACAGAAAAAAATGATTTGTAAATACAATTAATTTATTTGTTATATCAATTAAATAATTAATTAATTTTGAACCTACAATGATTTTTGTAAATACAATTAACGAAATTGTAAGTTAAAGGAAAATCTTAAAAATATTTTCAAGTAAATATATCAACAAATAATTTGTTGAATTTTATTTATTTTTTCAACATTTATTTTTGTTAGATTTCAAAGTTATTTCAATTAAAGTTATTGTTATATTAACAATCTGAATTGTTGAATTTTCATATCATATTTGTTATATTAACAAGCTTTTTATACACAATCACAATCCTCGAAACGATTTTTGCTTGTCTGCGAAAAACACTAAATGTCTTTGGGCGGAGTTGAACCGGCAACCTCAGGACTAATAAACTAACTCGCTTACCTCTCAGCTGAAGAGCAACAATTTATTAGATAAGCAAATAATGAACACATACAAAACATGATGTCTTGTTTTTTCTATATGTGCGCATTTTGTTATGATATAATTTAACAAATAAATTTGTTGAGTAATTTAATTGACTATGATGATTGTTAATTTTTAAATTAAATTTTAACAATTTGTTTTGTTGATTGCATTTCAATTATATTTTTTTCTGTGTATAACTCAAAGCATATGAATTTATTTGTTTTTGTTTTGTTTTTGAAATATTGCTTTTCTTTAAATGAACGAATGAAGTTGTTTTGTTTTTAATTTAAATGTTGCATCTTAATTGAAATTTATTTGCTGGTGGTTAAGCATTGTCTATATATTTCATTGGTGCTTGGCCAAATCATCAGTTGACTTCAACCAGATATTTTGAACAATCACAAAACTTTTATGTTATGCAAAGACTTTTAATAACTATTGGAGAATTCACATATAATAATATTTTTGAAAATCAAAGACAGTGCTTAACCACCAGCAAATCAATTTCAATTAAAATAAACTTATGACAATATGTCAAATAATAAATTTTTTAAATGTTAACCCTCATATTCATAAAAAAATAAAATGGATTTGGATTTAGGAAAATTTTGTATTGAAAATTTGAAATAAAATACATTTCAAATTCGTTTCAAATTTTATGAATATGGGTGTAAATGATGTATTTTTTTTTCATAAAATTATATTTTTTATTGAGTTCATTTAATTTTTTTTAAATTTTTTTTTCTCGATTCCCGGGAATTGGAAAAGTCCGGGAAACTAGAAAAACTACTTAGTAGTTTTGAATTTATATAAAACAACGCGTGTGTGAGATATCATTGAAATTGATTACTTGAAAGGCCTATCGATGTCATTATGTACAGAATATAACATCGTGCGTGCAAATGTCAAATTTTCCATGACTCTGGCTCATAAATAAGGCTGAATTCGACCGATGACATGGGTTATATCGGCTTTCAAGGACCGTATAGACCTGCAACTTATGAAACTCCCAAATGAAAAAGTCTAACGAGGCCAAATGGCATGATCGCGGTGGCCAGTTCACATCATTTCCACGTGAGATGACCAGACACTCAAATCGCTCATGTGATATAGCGACATAGCGCTGTCCTGTTGAAACCACATGTTGATTTGAACATCATCCAATTCTGGTTAAAAAAAAATTGTTATTGACCGACGTAAAGCGAGCATAGTTGACGATGATGGCTTAAATAACGTTATTTTCATATAAAGATGGACCAATGACGCCTTCAGCCAAAAATCCAGATATTTTTATACACAACACTATCCCACAATTAGAAGAAACTTAAGAGTTTTTCTCTAAATTTTGTTTTTCGCAATATCTATTAAAATCCTTTTAACTTCAAACTACATACAAATATACACACATATACATTTTTTTTCTACAGCTGTTTGCATCCTGCTGGTTTTACTTGCACACACATTTTGCCTTCATCCTTTTTTTTCAAACAAATTTAACATAAAATTTATGTGGCATTGTAAATTCATTATTGCATCATGCAGGCATGACGAAATATATGTATCTTATAACCTTTATCACTTATTTTGCTTGTACCAGCCTAAAAAGGAAAAATCCTTTCAACTCTTTTGCCTTTAAGGCTCATTCTTTTTACACTTTTACTTAATCAATTAAGGATTTATTTTTTTTATTCTTAGACATTCCATATACACACACACACACCAACTACAAATAAACCACTTATTAAGGCGAGCAACCAGCCCATACGTCAACGCTTATGAGCATAGCGAATGGTATACCACCAGCCGTAGCAGCATTAATAGTCCTTGTATTTAATCCAAATTGTTCAAACACTTTAAATTAAAAAGACTAGTTATCCTTTTATTCTTAACCATATGTGCATTTGATACTTGAAAATGCTCGTATCCCTGCAGAGCTTCATATTTAAGAATTTATTCACTTGTTAGAAGAAATACTTCAACTAATTTATCTTCATATGAAAACTATAAATTTATTTAAAATATATGTACATATGTATGTATGTATGTATGTATGTGTGTGCGCGTGTATACATTTATTTTATCCTATTTATCCTTTCATTATCCTTTTTATTTAAACCCTACTGTTGTTGAGGGTTTGTGATAAGTGATTTTGAAAAGCTTGTTTCAAAGCAGATTTCAATGA
Source organism: Tachina grossa (assembly GCA_949987645.1). Taxonomy (NCBI): domain Eukaryota; kingdom Metazoa; phylum Arthropoda; class Insecta; order Diptera; family Tachinidae; genus Tachina; species Tachina grossa. Next base: position 134,200,135 of record OX465278.1, on the reverse strand, counting down.
AGCCGCAAGTAGGGATTTTAAAATATTTTTTGATAGCACGGACGTATAGTGCGTTTAAATACCAACAGGAGTACAAAAGCTGGCAATTTCCAAGCACATTTAATTATTTGCTTCGAACTTATTTGTCTCTCTGCTTATCATTCGATTAGGCTTAAGTTGGTATTGCTTCGAGAAAAAAAAAATTTGGCATGTGGATAATTTTTAAGGGACAAATTACTAAAAACAATTGTAAATTATTATGACAAACACTAGCAGAACGGAACAACATACTGTTTTCTAGACTTGTATCGAGCTCTTTCAGTAGCTCGTTTTTGACACAAACCAATGATCAAACCCATGTAATTTAAATGGGTTGGATCGTAGGTTTGTGTCAAAAACGAGCTACTGAAAGAGTTCGATACAAGTCTACTGTTTTCGAAGGCCGCCGCAACTTCATCATCAGTGTGGTTGTGTTTGGTTCACTGTGTGTGTTGTCAATTGTTGCAAACTTTACGTATTTATACATATTTTTTAATAAAAATGGAATATGCGAAATGTTTAGGTTCATCCTACTACAATTTGTTGAAAGCTTTTCATTTAATGAATGCTGAAATTTACTGCTACAAGCCCATAGCTATTAAGCATTAGCAACAGTGAAATGCGCATAGGATCCAGCTAAACCCCTCAATAATCCATTTCAATGTATTTTTAATTAAAAAAAACATTTTACTTAATAAGTAAAATATTAATTTGGGATTATTAGTGCGTTTAAAATATTTTAAACTTAAATTTTAACAATTCCCATAAAAAAACACTAATTATTAACTTGACTGCACCCGGTCAGAAAAATACTTGTGTGGCAACACTCTATTCTTAAATAGCGGTTGTTATTATTTACATTTATTTTCTTTTTACATACTCTTACGACTACAATTTGAAGCTAAAAAAAAGTCAGCCAATGTAGCAATAGTAAAGTAAGAAAATAAAAAACATGTTGATTATTGAGTTCTTGTTTCAACTTTGTTATTTGTTGTTGAGCTTCTCATTTGTTTAAATGAAAGTTTATAACATAATAGGTGTTATGCGGGATCCCAATTTGTACAAAAAGAGTTCTCGTACTCGAAAATTGGGTAAATGAGAGAGGTTTTGTGAGAGTACTGTTCTTCTTCTTCTTGCACGAAACAGCCCGTACTTTTTCTTCTTGCTAGTTTGGGCAAACACAAAATCAAACAGCTGTTTGAAAAATAAACAATTACAAAGAAAAATTGAATTGGACTAAACACTAAAAATGGAGAACTGTATGAAAAAATTTTTAAAAACTAGTGGTAAGCAAAGTTTTATAAGTTTTTATATGAAATTAAGATAAAAAACCTATATAAGTATGCTGAATCATGTAAGTAAATACATACGTGCGTGTGTATGTATATAAGTATGTGTTTAGTTATGTGTATACGTATGTATGTATATGCATACATTCATTGACGTTAATTTTCGTGTTAAAATGTTGGTTTTTTGCGTTCCCGTACTTTTGTGCATTTTTGTATATTATTGAGCGAAATTATAATTTCCTCTCATTTTACCGAACTTTACCCAAAAAGGAAAAAACACACCTAATAACTCTAGTTGTTCTAAGAAACTTTGGGTAAAGGTTCCCTGATGATCTGCATTAGCAACAGTGAAATGCGCATAGGATCCAGCTAAACTCCTCAATAATCAATTTGAATCTATTTTTAATTAAAAAAAAAAACATTTTATTTAATAAGTAAAATGTTAATTTGGATTAGTGCGTTTAAAAAATTTTAAACTTAAATTTTAACAATTCCCATAAAAAACACTAGCTATTAATTTTAGTTAGTTTTTTAATTATTTTGTTCGAACTTCACATGTAATTTGGCTTACAGAGCGATACGAACTTTAGTCGATTACGATTGACAAACAGGCAAAAATAATTTTTGTAGATGTATCTTTTCATAGATTTGTACTTAAGAACCTTTTTGGTTTTGGTATCTTGTTCTATTCCAAATCATCATTTTTCCGTGTTGGCAATATTTTTAAAATTTATTCTGACTTTATCTGTTTGGCATTTAAACGATATTTCTATTCTCAAGTTTGATTTTGGTTTTCAGTTTTCTTTCTGAATCTTCTTAGGAAGTATTTTCAAATTTGGCGATTTTTGGCTTATTGCAAGTCTTTCGATTCGATAATCTATCTGCTTTCGCAATTTTTCTTTTGGCGATTTTTTTCAGTTTCAAGCGTTTTTTTATTTTTTTGTGAATGGGGTTATTGGGTTTTTCCATTGAAATTAAAGGGTGTTTTTTATTGAGGTATAGAACTTTAAGTTGGCATCACTTTTTTAACTGGCGGCCATTTTGTCAGCTGTCAAGTGATTAATATTTAGTTTGGTTTGCCATTTCATCATGAACAGGTTGACAAAAGAACAACGCTTGCAAATCGTGCAAATTTATTTCGAAAATAATGGTTCAGTTCCCGAAGTTTACCGCAAGCTCCGTCCATCTTATGGTCGACATAATCGTCCATCAGAGCAATTAATTCGGTTAACCATGGATCGTTTTCGCACTACGTTTACTCTATGTGATAATACGCATCCGCAGAGACGTCGAACAGTGCGCACCGAAGAAACAATTGCCGCTGTAGAGCAAAGTGTTGAAGAGGACCCGAATGAATCGATTCGCCACCGTGCACAGCAATTGGAGCCGACTAACCGACTATTTTGTTCCCGAATTGGATGGCATGAATGTGGATGAGTTGTGGTTCCAACAAGACGGCGCTACATGCCACACAGCGCACGTCACAATCGATTTATTGAAGGAAACATTCGATGAGCGCATAATTTCGCGGAATGGACCTGTCAATTGGCCACCAAGATCGTGTGATTTGACACCATTGGATTATTTTCTTTGGGGATATGTGAAGTCGCTCGTCTACGCCAACAAACCAGAAACGTTAGGGGACTTGGAAGCCAACATTCGTGGCGTTATTGCCAACATACGGCCCCATATGCTCGAAAAAGTGATTGAAAATTGGACCTGTAGAATTGGCTTTATTCGAGCCAGCCGCGGCGGCCACATGCCCGAAATCATATTTAAACATTAATGGCATAAAATTATCCTTCCAATAAAGCCAAATTGATGGACATTAAAACGATTTTCTTGTGTTTTATTTCAATTCAAAGTTCTATACCTCTTAAAAAAACACCCTATATATATTTTTGATGACGAGTAGTTACTGCCTGAACGATTTTGTTTCGCTTTGGCAACATTTTTTTTATGCGACTTTAAATTTTTGCATCTTTTTATTCCGGTCATTTCTTTCATTTAAGCCTGATACACAATTTCCTGCGAAATGCTGTCAAACTACATGTAAAAGTATTTGGTATGAAATATTTGCGAAATGAATTCGCGAAAGTAGTACTCTGTTCTTATTGCGAAAAATACGTAAAAGCTATCTGGTAACATGTTTGTCCATGCAAAATGAATCTGGCATCATTTTAGTTTTAGCTGCGAAACAACATGAGCAGTACTTTTTTCGCACGAAATTTTAGCAATATTGCATACTTTCAAGCAATAAAAGCAAGAAATTGATAATAAAAAAAAATCAAACATGTCAAACTTTTCACGCGAAATAATTAATGTTGCTGAAAAATTTTCACAACTTTGAACAGAGTACTAGGCTTTAATCGTTTTTTAGAAATTTTTTTTATATCGGCAACGTCTTCTTTTTGGCGATTTTTTTCAATCGGCGTTTATTTTTTAACCGACTTCAAAAAAAGGAGGAGGTTAACAATTCGTCTCTATTTTTTTTTTTTTTTTGGGAAGGGGTGTTACTTCATAAGTCGGTACATTTTATACCGATTGTAAAAATTATTATTTTTTGTTTGGGGGTATAGCTTCCCATTGGTCTCATTGTAAAAAAGTGGGCGGGACACACCCACAATTGTTTTTATTTAATTTTATGATATTCTACTTATTTGATTGCTGCGAAACCTATAAATCACCTTTGGTTCTTGGAATTACACAGTTTTAAAGTTGAAAAATGGACGGGGTTACACCCATTAAAATTTATTATATTATTTTACTCCGTTCTACTTAACCGATTTTTGCGAAACGTACCACACAGCTTGAGCTCTAAGATAGACACAATCCTCCATTTAAAAAAATGGGCGGAGCCACTCCCATAAAAATGTAATATGTACTTTATTTTAAGTGGTTCTACTTTATCGATTTTTGCAAGACTTAACACGCACCCTGAGCTATTGAAAACACATAATCTAGCATTTAAAAAATGGGCGGAGGCGCGCCCATTAAAATTTAATTTTCTACATATTTCACGTACTTCTTTTTATTTTCTTCTATCACATCTTTGCATTGAAGTCGGTCTTTTTTTTTTGGCAGAAAGCATTATTTAAGGCTATTTTTTATTGTTATAAGTTTGTAGTGTGTGTCTGTGTATCTGCATATATGTGTGTCTGTACGAGTCCACGTACAGACCAAACGCCTGGAACGATTTTGATTGTTTTTTTGCTGTTTGAAAGGCGACTTGATCGAGAAGGTTCTGAACTATGTTTTAATAAATTCGGTTTAGCCGCTAAGAAGATATCACATCTTTTCTAGAAATATTCGGGGGTTTTTATAATTTTTAATTTTTGTTATTATTTGTATCTACCAAGTTATGAATTTTTTTAATATCTATATGTACATATTAATTTTCAAAAATTATTGCAATGCCACATTGTGAAAAAATTTCTTTGACCCCTTTTGAGTACATATACATATATATGAGGGGGAAAAGAATGGCGGGGTCTGTACTACCCGTCATTTTCTTTTCTCCTTTGATGTACTCGCAAATTTGCTTCGTTCTTCATGGCATGTTAAAAATTGTTTAAACTAAAATTTGTGTATCGAAACACTAACAAAGTCTAAAAGAAAATTGAAAATTGTTTGTCAAATACAAATTTGTGTGTCTAAAAGGAAAAAAGCAAATATGCCAAGAAATGTCAAATATCACCCTGTGTAGTAAAACAGAACGAAAATTGCGAATTATAAAATAAAATTAAAGAAGGAGTACAAGCATTTATGCTCCTATCTTTATTCCTCTTATCTCTTTCTTATATAAACTCAAGAGTTGAGCAACTATAATTGCTATGTATGAGCCTAGTATAGGGCAGGGTTGTTAGATTTCGATCGGCCTATTTCGTCAAATTTATTTTAAAAATCGCCAAAAAGTCGCAAAAATTAATTTTATGTAGTTTTTCTTAATATATATTTGATAATAAATTTGTTTTTATATAACACTTTTTTAATATAAATTTGTATAAAATAGTCGTATAAAAATTGGGAAGAAAATCGCCAAGAGTAGAAAAAAACGCCAAAAATTATTTCTTGCAAATTTTTTTCATCCAAATTCCAAACGCTTTAATTACCATAATTAATCAGGGCTATTATGAATAAAATTCGGCGTGAAATTTTTCCTGGGGAACAATTCCAATTAATAGAAAGTAATAGGGAAAACAAAAAATTCTAATTGGAAAAGGGAAAAATTTCACGCGGAATTTTATTCATGATAGCCCTGAATATAAGAAAAAGCATCAAACTCCAATTGTTTTAATTTCGTCGATAGGAGTTTTGGCATGATTTATTTTTGTAACTACTCCTTCAACAAACTAATTTTCCTGAATTGCAAAAATTTTGAAGTTCAATTTTGTTTAAAAAAAATAAATTTATTTATCGCCAGAAAAAATGCCATGTCGCCAAATCAATAATTTAGACGACAAACGAGTTGAGAAATCGCCATATCTGATCACCCTGGTCTAGTGGGCGAGTTTAAAATTATTTTCATGCTGATTCATTAGAAGAACATTGTTATTTTTCAATTTTTCTGGGAAGTATTTTCTTTATTTAATTAAAAATTGTTAACACACGAATATTATTTTAAAAAAATAATAATATTTTTCCTAATCCTCTTAAAACTTGCACGAATTCGAAACTTGTATTCTTGAAAAGATACGAATGCTGGTTATCAATATAAACTCTTCTTTGCATGCATTATTTTCATTAATGATAGAAACATATGCCAAAAAAAAAATTAAATAACAAAATAATGCAATACTTTTTTAGTTGCCATTAAAAAAATTAATGTCCTGCTGCGTTTACACATTTCTACATATATTCATCTTGCAATGCTGCAGTAGTGTCAGCAATGGCCATTGGTTATTTATTTGTGTGCTTAAGAAGACTCATTTAAACTCTCTTTTTTTATACTCGTAGAATCCTTTTGCCTTTCTCTGGTACCTTAACAATTTTACATTTACTTTAACGAATATGTACAAGTAAATGCACGGGAACGTTTATTATCGAAGTTACCCTTTCTGATAATTTTAGCAACAAGGGGTAGTTTTGCATTATATCATGTTACCCAAAATAACAATAAATAAAGGAGAGAAAAATAAAAACTATTTGAAGATGGTAAATGGACAATGGTCATCATTAATTTTATGGAAAAAATATATACATACATGCATACATACATACACATATATTTGTGTATAAAAAGTACAGGGAAAAGGGGTGCTAAATATGCATTTGAAAGGTTTTGTATTCTTGGTATAAAATTTCTATTTCCAGTGAAATTACATCAAATTATTGTGAATTTTTTTTAATGTACTTATATACATATATTTTATATCTCAAGGGTTGAAAAATATTCTTGTGTTAAATCGAACGTACATACATAGTATGTATGTATGTGCGTGTAGAAAAAAAAAATTTATGGGTGTCTTGTGAGTGATCAAATTTTTGGCTTAAATAAATAAAAATTGTCTTATTCGATAGATAATTCAAAAATAAGAAAATATTAAATAAAAAAACTTAGCGGAGAGGCTTTTAGGCAGATTTTCAAATTTGTATGAAAAATAACGAAAATTCGTTTCAAAAAATATGTTTCCATACAAATTTCAAAACGAAAAAAGTTTTCAAATAAAACTGTTATTGTGCACTACATTTCTGAATGTGGAGGACCAATATTGGTGTCAAGTAAGAATCTTTACTAAGCAACGCCGTTGTGAGAAAAACCACGGAGAAAATCCTTAAGCCCGGCTAGATATACAAGAAATCATTATTAAGTCCTAGTTTACACTATGCAAGTATTATTGCTATGCTGATTAGTTTGATGGAAAGAGATATGAGGGAAACAGAAACGTTTATTTTTCCCTCGTCTCTCTCACCTAACAAACTAATTAGCATAGTGTAAACTAGGACTAAGCAAAGCCGTTATGAGAAAAACCATGCTGCAGAAAATTCTTAAGCTCCGCCGAAGGCCAGCCATATACAGTATCTTTAGTAGGCCGCCTATACAAAAAAATCATTAGTAAGCAGCAGTTTTATGATTTTTTTTAAATTTCAATAAATCCTTAAATACCTATCTTCTTAAAAGTTTTTATATCATACCAATGTTGATTGCATTGGATGGAAAATATGTATATGATATTATCTGAGCCCCCCGGCAAACGTTGTCTTATCCTAAATTGATTAACTTTTTTTTAACTACAGATTGCTCCACAGTGGTCACTTATTTGGTTGAAAATTTCAGCTCCACAGCTGTTATAGTTGTACAGATCATGCGTTTGTACTGGAAAATTTGATGCCCGGAAAACTCGGTAAAAGGCTAGCCGCCATTTTTTATGTAGCTTTTTTTAATTTTTAATTTTCTATCCGGTAGGAAAATTTTTAATTTTATTTGTTCCAAATTTTAAATAAAAATCAGTTTTCTGGTTTGGGAAAGCTTTGTATGACAATGACCTGATTTGTAAAATGGATATCAATCACAATTATTTCCGTTGTCAACATCGTCGTCACGTCAATATACATATTTACATAATACCAAAACCTTGGGGCTTGTCTAACCCGCTGTATAAAACAACTCAGTGGTATTGACAGGCTCCTGCTATTTTCTAGAATCTACATCTTAGAGATGAAAAATATACTGTCAATATCACAAAATTGTTCTAGAGATCGAGTAGACAAACCCCAATTCTTTGGTATTGTATTGGCATTGACGTTACGAACATGTTGTCAACTGGAATAAGGTTGAAAATATTTCATACGCAGTATAAAAATGTACTTACGCAGTCTCCGTGAAGTGGATTGCTGCAGTCTCCCATTTTTTTTTTTGCCACCTGCTCATTTTAACTATTTACTTTAATTCACTTGATGTATTATTATTTTTACTTTCATATTTTTTTATTAACAGCACATCTTTTTAACAATATATTTCCACAAACACCAGAATTTATCACCGAAAATTAATAATAAAACCAGCAGCACATTTTAGTTTTTTGTTTTTGCCTCTATATATATATGTTTGTATGTAATGAATGCAAATAGTGTTGCCAGAAAATTATAAACGAAGAATGATAAATCGGTATAGGTAAAAGTATCTGCTAGAATGTTCTGCAGAAAATAAATAACTGCAAGAAATAAAATAAAACTAGCAGTGAAAATGCTAAAACGGCAAATATGTATAAGTACTCTGCAGTAAATTTCTGTGCCAATATTCTCTAATACATTCATTTAGTACAGTGTACTTAAATTAGTACTGGCAGTTCTGTGAAATCATTTAGCTAATATTTGCATCTTTTTTAAGATGGGACCACAATAATACTGCTATATAGTGTTTCTACTCACCGCCTTCGTACTGAAGGCGCTCCAGCAACAATTCCTAAGAAAACCAACTGGCATCATTTTCTTTCTTATTGAGGTATTGCCATACCTGAGATAAATTGATTTAGATAATAGCGGCATAATAGAACATTTTGCTTCATTCAAAAGTTACCAACACTGTCTGCTAATATAAAAATTGACACATGATAAAAGAAACTTTCAACTGGCAACAATACACAACATGGCAGAATAAAAGAAAATTTATTGGTGGTATTGTTTAGGAGGGCCTATTATTTTTGCATAATTATTTGTTAAAATTTGATTATTTCTACTTAAAATAAATATTGCCACAAGAAGTAATGTCCAGTTTTCGTAAAAGACTCGTTCGGCGTCCAACACCTGGCACAAAAACCAGCCCACAGACTGGCCAACTGATAACATCGAGTGGAAATCCTTCCTTAGATGTCATCTTGGGTATGTGAAACATTGTAGTGAAGTAGTCTGAATAATTAATAGCAGCAAGAATAATTGAAACAAGAACATTAGGGCCTGCTGGGAAATGCATCACTGCTCTGCATTAAATCAGAAAACTTGTAGTTTAAAATGGAATACAATACAAGTTCGCTGATAATCAAATTTTAAACAATTATTTGTGCATTATTTACTTCAACTTACTTAGCTTTTCTGGACATTAAATTTTCATTTGTAGAACTGTGATTCATTTCCGAACAGACCCTTACATGTGTACATACGTACATACATATGCACATATGTATGTGTGTAAATGAGTAGATTGGAAGGGTTTATGGTTATGATAATAGTTAATTATTATCAAAAAACACAAAGCACGCATTGAAATGCATTTTTTGCATTTTCTTCCCTTTAATGCATATTTATTTTTATTAAACAGGTGGAGGTTTACCTATTGGTTCCATATGCCTGATAGAGGAAGACAAATTTAGCACCTATTCAAAAGTTTTGGCCAAATATTTTGTAGCCGAGGGTGTTGTATCCAATCAGTCGATTTTCTTGGGCTCATTAGATGACTCGCCCAGGGAAATACTTAAAAAATTGCCCAGTTGCACAGTTTCCGAGGAAGATGAGAATACAGAAATCGCCAAAAATGGCTTGCGCATAGCCTGGCGTTACAACGATTTACCCATGGTTAATTCAGAAAAAACTACTGAAGCAATTGGTCATAACTTCAATCTGATGGAGTTTATGAATCCCGATGTATGGAAATCGGCTGATACAGTTACTTGGTCCGATGATCCACTAGACAATAGCCATGTCTTTGTTAATTTAGACAAAGATGAGGATTGGGATATTAAAGATGCCGCCAATGATGCAGACAATGGAAATGACACAACAATGGAAATGGATACTAGTAAAGAAATCGAATTGGAAAATTCAAAAAAGAATTCTACACCGAATCCATCATTCTGTCTGGATGATAAGCAAGAAGAGGTTGAGGATAAAAATGCTACCTCTTCTACTGAATCTGCCTCATCCACAATGCCTACACCGCCATCCCCTTTATGTAAAGAAACGCAACTATTTAGTAATCCGAAATACTTCCGTCTGTTAAAAGAATTGCTATACTCATTAGGCGACGAGAAATTTCAGTCATTTTTGGTGGTTCGCAGTCTATGCCGAATATGTATTACATCACTAGGATCGCCCCAATGGTATGATGAGAATTTCAGCGAAAACTTACTAAAGTTTTTAACGGTGTTGCGAGCTGCGGTGCGTTCGTCGATCGCTGTGTGCTTTATAACAATACCAATGCATCTGGTGGCTAAATATGTGAGTAACAAAAGAAAATACTATTATAATATTTGGTGTCTTCTTCTTTAAAGTCTTCTAGAAATTGCACGATGATACATATTCCACTCAAACTTCGTTTTATTCAAATTTTATGGCGGTGCCATGCATTTTATCTTGATAGCAGCATTTTCACTTGATTTGATTTGTTAATTCTTTCTTTATTCCTAGGATGATACCATGGTTTCGAAAATACGCAATTTAGTCGACTACTCTATAGAGTTGCAATCATTTGCCGGTTCAGACAAAGAAACAAATCCTGTTTTTAAAGAATACCATGGCCTGTTTCATTTGCGTAAAATGGGAGCCGTTAATACATTGAGTGCTTATATGCCGGAAACGACCGACTTGGCATTTAAATTGAAACGCAAAAAGTTTGTCATTGAACAATTACATTTGCCACCAGGTATGTACATATGTGCTAGAGCACCTTCAATTCGTATTAACTACGAGTATTTGCATTTTAATTATGTAATTAAAACAAATATTATTTGTTTCACGTTTGTAGAATTGCAAGATGACTCAACCGCTAAACAAGATGCAAAACCAACGCTCAGTTGCGGCAGTAATCAAAGTTCAAATTCAGATTTTTCTTTAGATTTCTAAAGTATATACATCTATTAAAACAAAAATAAACTAATAACAAAAAAAAGTACAAGTCTTAAAACAATTAAATTTTACACAAAACAAAACACCACAAAATCAATCAGTTAACAATAGATTTCCATATTTTTATACAAAAAATAGAAAATAATTGAAAGAACAATAACTAACAAATTTATAGGGGAAAACCATTCTCATTTAAACTAATAATTTAAAAACAAAAATTTAAATCAACAAACTGAAAGGCAAAGAAATTAAATTATCTTATTAACAAAAATCTTAGAAAAAAATTTCTTTTAAATAAATTTTAAACAACATTTTTAGTAATTATTATTTGTAATATAATTATATATATGGCCATGATTTAAAAATTGAAGAAAAAATAAGTAAAAATGTTTAGTTATGCAAAACAGTAATATCTTAAAAAAACATTCATTATGTGCATACTATAAAATGTGTTCATACTATTAAAAATAAACAAACAAAAATATTTGTACAAATTAAAAAAGTTGTATTTTGATAAAAACCTTTTTTATTTGAAAAAAATAAACTGGTTTGCGGTTGGAGTTTTAAAGCGAAGATTGTTATGGTTGAAGGATTTAAAGTGCTTAATTTACACGCTTTTTTTTTTTTTTTTTTTTTTTTTTTTTTTTTTTTTTTTTTTTTTTGCTAATGGTCATAATAGAAATCATGATAAACTATTGGTAAATTATGGTAAACTTTCATTAAGACTTTTTTATTGAGCCACACACTTAAATAATTTAATTCAACTTTATAAAAGATTTATTAAAGGCCTTTAAAAGAGTTACATAAATATTTTGATGTAAAAAAATTATTAAAAAGTAATCACCCTTATTCCAGTTGTCGACATCTACGTCACTTTAACACAATACCAGTAAATTGGGACTTGTTTACTCACTCTCGAGAACAATTTTGTGATACTGACATTAAGGTCTAGAAAATTGCATAAACCTGCCAATAGGAATCAGCTGTTTTCGACAACGGTTACACAAGCCCCAATTTTTTGGTGTTGTGTTAAATTGACGTCGATGTCGACGACTGGAATAGGGTAAAATTGAAAAAATAATAATGGTAAAAAAAACTCTTAAGACGAACAACTTAAATTCGTTAAAATCCGAAAAGAGCTGTAAGTTCGGAAACAAATTACAAAGGGACACTTTTTCATTTCATGTCATTTATTCATTCCATTATACATACATATATACCTAGGCTATAGGCTATAGTCGTTCATATCATACTACTCCAGCCCCCGTATTCTGTAACTCGCTAAAGCTAAATCTCCATCGCTAAAAATCTATAAAGTCGATTTTCGGCTAACAATGCAACTTTCAAAATGCAATGCAACTTTCGAAACTTTAGTGATTTATGTCGTCGCCAAAAATTTTTAATTTTCTGTTTGTTCAACATTTTAGTGATATGATTAAGCTTTAGCTTTAGCGTGTTACCTTTCTATATGTATATATACTATAGCCCAATTCACAATCTTGTGCAAATGGTCTTGCATCGTAGCATGTGCGAAATGGTATAGTATATTAATACTCACCACTAAGAATTGTTAAGTGGTAAGTATCAATATACTAGACCATTTTGCACATTCAACGATGCAAGACCATTTGTACAAGATTGTGAATTGGGCTAATATTTCGTTTTTGCCATCATCAGAATGAGGGGGAAACATGTACATACTTATGTATGTACATATTTGAATGAAACCCCTCTCGCTGGTTATTACCTAAAATTAACACAGGTATAGATATAACAAAATACAGAATAAAAAACACCAAAACATTTATTTATGTACTATTTTCATGTCAAACTCACATGTTCGCCATCGAATAAAAAGCACGAACACTGCCTTTGCAAACCATTTTAGGAAAAAATTTACTTCAAAATTAATTAATGATCAAGCATGCACTCCGCATACATAAACACAAAACGTCCGCCTACAATAAAAACGGTACTTCCAAAAAGATCACTGATGCACAGTGGTATAAAATAATTCCAAAAGCTTAAATTAGACGTGACATAGCCATAACGCATAACCAAACCAAAATTCAATTGGTTTCTATGGTGAGAATTATGGCGAATAGTTCTGCATGGTACTGAATTAATTGACATTGTATCTCAGAATTGTTTACATCAAAAGAAATTTTTATTTACTACATTATTTATAACATAGCTGTTCAATATGAATTTTTTTTATTTGAATTTTTTCATAAAATTAAATTAAACTTAAATTTTATTTCTGTTTAAAAAATAGAATTTCATTGAAATCATTGACATTTCTCATGAAATGAATTAAAATTTATTATTATTCATTTGAAATAAAATTTTTCAAATGTAAATTTATTTTTTTGTCAGAAAATTTAAAAAAATCACGCATTCAGAAATTCAAATAAAAATAGAACAAATATTAATTCTTTATTTGAATTCAGCGACTGAAATGTTTTTAAATTATATTTCTATAGTCTGAATGAAATTTTATTTTATTTCATTTGAGTTTTTGAAATTCAAATAGTTTTATGAAAAAAGTTTTGATCCAAACACTTGTTTATCATATTAACGGCCCTTTTCACAATGTACAATTAAAAGCTAACAGGGACTTTAACGGCGAGTTTTGTATGAAGAACTGTCAGTTAAAGTTCACGCTAACTCTTAATCAGACATTGTGAAAAGGAACGTAAACAGTTTCGAACACAACTAATGGACAATGTCATAGAGTAAAACAATATTGGCTACTCTTTAACTTGACAAACTTTTGTCTGAATTGAAAGATTTTTCATTAGCATTTAGTGGTTACGCTTTTTTGGGCAAATGTTTGACAAGTGTGAACGTACCTTAAGTCAAATTTATATTATTCAACAAAAACTTTTTTGATTATTTCAAAATCATAAAAAATAGTTTCAAATAGTTTTAAATTGTAAAAACGTATACAAATAAAAAAATTTTCTTTTATTATTGCAAATGATTTCTAGTGATGAAGATTTTTCCTGCGAAGACTTCTAGAGGAATCCACCTATTGTCTCAATTATCTATTCCCTCAATTATCCGTATTTTGTCTACTTTTAACGTTATTTTCATATAACAAAATATTTAGCTCAATAAAAATAACAAGGTATTGGGTTTTTGCAAAACTTGCGCGAAATCATTATGTGCTAGCTCTAAATGAAATTCAAATTTTATTTATTTTATAGCGAAAAATATAATAAATATCAGAGGCTCAGTAGTAAGAAAGGAGATAAGAAACACGCGTTCGCACAAAAAGTGATCTTTTTCATTGCTGATACCATGAGTCAGTCCGTTTAAAAAAAAAGTTCAACTATAGAACTCTCTGACCTAAATATATTATAAATGGTTGTTATATATTTTTAAGTATAATAAATATTTATTCTTATTTTTCAGAAATAGTTTATATTCAAGAAATAATAGCCTGATTTAATTAATTTATTGTTTTTTATTCAAATTAAATTCTGAGAAAAACTATTTGATTTTTTCGTAGTCAAATAATATTGAAATGAATTTTATTCAAATTTTGAATATTTCCCTGCAAGAACACTACCAGTCAATTGACTGCTCATTTGATCGGAAGTCATGCAGTATATATTCATCAATGCGTAGAACAAAGTTTCTATCACATTGTTAAAGGCAAAATGAAAAAAGTGATGGAAACTTTTGTGTACGTGTGATGTTGCATCTCTCTCTAACCAATGAATATAACATATAGTTGCACTGCTCACTCCAGTGCTTTTTACTAATCAATGTACCCCTTTTACACACGGAAATTTTACTTTGGAAAGTCTTAATTCAGCTGGGAGAATGACAGAAAGAGAAAGTATTCTTGCCTCTGTCTTTCACACAGCTGAATTAAGAATTTGCAAAGTAAACTTTCCGTGTGTAAAAGGGGTGATGATAGTATAAATATTACTCAAGTTTGACTGTTCATAATTGAATAATATATCCCCCACAATTGAGAAATCATACTTGATTGATGTATGTACTGACAGCAAATATACTTTTTATTTTATTTGCTTTTTATTATAAAAAATAACTTTCAAATACACATTTAAATAACGTATTTAAAACAAAAAATACAAATAGACAAAAATACCAAATAGCTTAAGCGGTAACTAGCCCTCTTCACACCTTTTCATCTCCAACGCACCTTGCTCATCACAAATATCTAAAATTTTGAAAATAAATATACATATTAAATTAAACATTGTGAATTTCTTTTATTCACTATTTTACTTATCTTTTTTAACACTTTTGTAAACTTTTCACATACAGAATGAATTGTATTACCGCCTTCTTCAACTCCCAATGCATCTTGATCTTTCCAAATATCTAAAAATTGAAAAAGAAACGAATACATACATACATACATATGTATATTTTTAATTAAATTGTATAAAATTTCTTTTGTTCATTATTGTTTTTAACTTACTTTTTCACAAACACTATAATTTTTTTAACACTTATATTTTCATTTTAATTTTACAAAATGAACGAACTATAAATTAATTTCAGTAAATTTCAATATTTTAAAAATTTTTACATATATACATTAGACGTTCCACTCTAGCATATATGTTAGAGTAGAGCAACTATAATAACTGTTGAATTGAATGTAAAATTGTTGCAAATGTGTTAGTAAAAATTGTTGTTTGTATTAGTTTCAGTCATTCATTTCATTTAGGGTTTAAATTCAATAAATTTTCTTTTGTTTTAAAAATACGAACAAAATTGTATTTCAAATATTGTAAATTGCCCTACAAGAAATGAATGACTGAAACTAACACAAACAACATTTTTTTACTAACACATTTCCAACAATTTTACATTCAATTCAACAGTTATTATAGTTGCTCTACTCTAACATATATGCTAGAGTGAAACGTCTAATGTATATATGTCAAAATTTTTAAAATATTGAATTTTACTGAAAATAATTTATAGTTCGTTCGGTTTGCAAAATTAAAATTTAAATATAAAAGTGGTAAAAAAATTATGGTGTTTGTGAAAAAGGTAAGATAAAAACAATAATGAACAAAAGAAATTTTATACAATTTAATTAAAAATATACATATGTATGTATGTATTCGTTTCTTTTTAAATTTTTAGATATTTGGAAAGATCAAGATGCGTTGGGAGTTGAAGAAGGCGGTAATACAATTCATTCTGTCTGTGAAAAGTTTACAAAAGTGTTAAAAAGATAAGTAAAATAGCGAATAAAAGAACTCACATTAATTTAATATTTATATTTATTTTCAATATTTCAGATATTTGTCAAGAGCAAGGTGCGTTGGAGATGAAAAGGTGTGAAGAGGGCTAGATATCGGTTTAATTGTTTGTTTTCGTTTTTTTGTATTATTTGCTTTAAATACGTTATTTAAATGTGTATTTGAAAGTTATTTTTTATAATAAAAAGCAAATAAAATAAAAAGTATATTTGCTGTCAGTATATCAATCAAGTATGATTTCTCAATTGTGGGGGATATAGTATTCAATTATGAACAGTCAAACTTGAGTAATATTTATGCTATCATTGATTAATAAAAAGCACTGGAGTGAGCAGTGCAACTATATGTTATATTCATTGGTTAGAAAGAGATGCAACATCACACGTAGACAAAAGTTTCCATAAAATTTTTCATTTTGCCTTTAACAATGTGATAGAAACTTTGTTCTACGCATTGATGGATATATCCTGCATGACTTCCGATCAAATGAGCAGTCAATTGACTGGTAGTGTTCTTTTAGGGTGATTTAATACTCTAAAAAATGGACTTGAGCAATGTATAAATTTGAAAATTTTCAATCGTTTTAAAATAAATAAATTATTGTATTGAATTTTCACATAAGAAAAATTGTTTGAATTTTTATTATTTCTAATTTAAAATAAAAACTATAACTGAAATAAAAATATTTTTATTTTTCATTTCATTCACTTATTACAGCTATGATTTATAAGTACTTTTTTTAATTTCTTTATTTGCACATTATTTAAAATGAATTGATATAATAATAATAATTTAAGCTTTACGTACTTATTTTTTTTGCAGTGAAAATATTTGCCTGAATATTGCCAATATGTATCTGAATGTCAAGAAACAACCGAATGCGAATATTTTTTACATCACTAGTATGTAAATAAGTATGTCAAGAACAATTAATTAGTTAGTTAAATAAATTGCGCATATAAAACTACTTTTGAAGCTTAATATTTATTACTAGGGCGACAATTTCAATGCAAATGCATATTTATTGTCGACACCTTAAAAGCTATTCTGAACAATTTTCTTTGCGTTTCATAAGATTTCCTATAAAATGGCATGAATTTGTTTTTGCATATTTTGCATATTTTAACAAAAATCTAAGTTCTGTGCATATTTTTGTAATAAGTGCATATTTATTTGCATATGTTCCAAGTTTTTCACAGCTTTAACAATATCAAAAAAAATCCTCCATTTTCTCAAACTTGCACTGAATACTTTAATATCATAATAATAACCGCCATTTAATACAAGATACAACGTCCATACTATGTACATACATACATACATATGTACATATTTAAATGTTATTCATTATACCAGCTGATGCGGCAATGCCGGTGAAAATTTATGTAGCCCCCTTTTTAAACACAAGAAAACGCATTTTAAAAAAACGAACGATCGAACATTTTCGATGTACAAAAAATTTCTGCGCCCCAACAGGCACTTTACATATGAAAATTTAAAAAACTGTATTTATTTATACAAAAAAAATTTATGTTAATACTACTCGTTTAAATGTAAAGATTCTATGAACTGATTTTATTTTTATATTTTAATTTTTTATTTGATTGTGTAGACTGGATTTTATTTTTTGTATGTTATGTTATTTTGTTATGTTTTAATAAATCTAGTAAAAAATTAATTGTTTTTTGTTGCATATTTTTATTTGCGCATATTTTCATTATTTTGGTGCATATTTTGACTTCTATGGTGCATATTATATGCGCATATTTTTAATTTTATAGTGCATGAAATTTGTCGCCCTATTTATTACCAATTTTTTTATGTCACACTACTGTGCGACATTTGACACCAACATTTAAGTGTGGATGCATCAATGGTGCACTAAGGCTAACTGAATGCAGTGCAACGACAAAAAAAGAGACAATCACACAATTTCCAATATCATATTATTAAAAAAAGTAAATATGTATTTAGCAGAGATGGGCAGCACTCACGCACAATGGCGCCCAAAACAAAAATATTGGCGCATAGTCATAGTGATAAAAAAAGTATACTTTAAGATTTTAAAACCAGTATTGCCATACAAAATACTGGTTTTAAACTCTTAAAGTATACTTTGCTTTGACTTTGACTATGCGCCATAGTCTTTATTTAATTTGAAAACTTTGCTTGTTTTTATGGTTAAGCATTGCCTATATGCATTTCGTTTCCACTTATGAACTCGTCAATAGGCTTCAACAAAATGCTTTCCAATAATTTATAGTAGAAACATATGAAATTTCTCAAAAATTTTGGTTTGGCTTGGTTTTCTCCTTAAGCAGGAGAATAATGCGCTTAGACAGTGCTTAACAAGTAAAAATTCCTACTGAATTTTGTAGTTATCTTTTTTCATCTAGCTATAAGAAGTCAAGTTTTAAATTTTGTTAAAAAAAATAGAGTG
This sequence comes from Tachina grossa, assembly GCA_949987645.1. Taxonomy (NCBI): domain Eukaryota; kingdom Metazoa; phylum Arthropoda; class Insecta; order Diptera; family Tachinidae; genus Tachina; species Tachina grossa. The sequence continues at coordinate 134,181,353 of OX465278.1, read as the reverse complement.
TATAACGTAAAAAGTTTTCTTATGTAAATATTTCTTTCTGAAGCAAGCATTTATTATTTTATTTTTTTTATGTACTGCATATCGTTACCTTAATATAGAAAGGCCCTAACTCATTTTTTTTTTTAATTTAGTTTTTTATATTTCGATAGAAGAACATCTAATGTATCGAAAATTCTAAATTTAGGATTTCAAAAAAATAACATTAACGTGTTAAGGTGACGATATGTATGTTAAACTACAAATAACAATTACAAAAAGTATTTGGGCATAAATATTATATAATTTCATTTAAAAATAAACGATATTTTTATTGAAAATTCCATCGCGTGTTGTGCGTACACTTTTTTAACGATCGCTAAAAAAGCTACTCACGGTTCCTTCTCTATTAAATAGTATTAATATATGAAAAGAACCTTTTATTTGGCATTTTTGCTTCCGAATAACTACATTTACTTACTTCTATAACCATACACTCTCTCCATTTACTCCCTCCTTTCCCACTATCCCTCTGCCGACACAAAACTAAATCTACATTCATGGTTTAACATTACAGAATTTTATTTTTGTGTGCAATTTAAGTTGCATGCATGTTTAGTTATAAATTCAAATACACCTATTCCCCACAATTTCTTTAACTTTAAACGATTATATGATTATAATTTATAATTAAATTTTTGCCTTCAACAAGGGCATTAAACGTTAGGAGTTGTAGGTCAGTCAAACATTTTGGATCATTTGTGATAGGGAAAGTTAAAAGCGACCTATGGGTGGAAAAAATAGATTTTTACTTTTTTGGTGATTCTTTCTAATGCAGCAAACCGTAGCTATCTAATTGCATTACTTTTGTCATTAATTAACTTTAAAATACACTTTTGAGAAAAAAAAATATTAAAAAAGATATTGGATTCGTAATTTTGGATTTTTAAAATCTAATAACAGATTCGTAATTACAGACCCCGAAAACCACTGAGTGGCGAGTTTCAAGCAAATCCAATAATATTACAAAAACTAGTCTGCCATATTTAATCCGCCATTCTGAATTTTCAAAATATAATACCAGATTCGTAATCAGCGACCCCAAAAACCCGAGTAACGAGTTTTAAGCCACAAAAGCGTTCAAGGGCATCAAAATTAACTTCTTAACTTCAAAGTAGTTTTTTTTCCAAAACTTATTTCCTGAGCATAGGTCCCTTTTAACTTTCCCTGTCACATTTATTTATAAGCAATGCTTTTATTGAAATTACCAAAATTTCATGTAAGATCTACGACTCCGACAATATGTTGTGAATTGATCAATTATAATTCCCTACGGTTAGTCTGTCCTCTCACAGTTTTCCAATTTCGATTTATAAGATTTCCAGAAAAATACATAAGTCACGAAAGCCGAGGTTTCGGTGTATTTAAATTGTAACAAAAGACCGCTGCCAATGTTTGACCCCAATAATTGTTATTTTGTGTAGTGCATCCATAAAGTCAGACCGTCACGCTTTGACGGCGCTTTTGTTGAGTTGTAGGCGAACAAAATTTAATAAAAAAAAGATCACCTCATGAATCAAGAAATTTAGAGCAAAACGATTTGAATTTTTTTGTTTGTATTTAAAAATAAATACAGTGACACCTCTAATAACCGGACAAGTTTTGTAGAATTAAAATTAAAACAAAAGAATGTGTACCACTCTCATAAGCGGACACCTCTAATAACCGGACAAAAATCCGTCGACGGCGAGTGTCCGGTTATGAGAGGTCTCACTGTACCTACAATGCAATTATTTTATTTTTCTTTTTATTCAATCCTCACGAAAGATCTTTCTTTAAAGGTCGAAGATTATAGTTTTATTTGAATAAAACGTTTAAATCACTCTCTCTTAAGTCATTTCTTTTGAAAAGAGAAGAGTACTTTTGATATTCGTAAATATTTATTTATTTATTTAGTACATATTCCCGACTTTAAAATTTATAGCAGACGGTGAGGATTTTATACAAACGACGACAGGAAAAGAAGAACAGGAGATTGCAAGGAATAGATTCACAAATATTATTGACAACCACTCAAATAAAGAAAGATTGACAAAGACGGATAGATTCATACTAGACAAGGTTAATATGACAGAAAGGTTTCTGAGAAACAATAGGAACTTGCTTATTTTAGATGCTGACAAAGGCAATACAACTGTAGCAATGAACAAGTGTGACTATAATTCTAGGATGGATAACATTGTAGGTGATACCACCACATATAAGGTATCGAATAGAGATCCAACAACAAGATTACAGACTATGAATAATTGTTTAGTTGAGAATCTTTTTAAATTAAAAATTATTACATCTTTAGAAAAGAACAGTCTTAAGTCTAATGTGTCTATGGCACCAAGATTATATGGAGTACCAAAAATCCATAAAGACCATTTCCCTTTGAGACCAATATGTTCTTTTGTGAATTCTCCGTCCTATGGACTTTGCAAATATATTACAAATATTCTAAAGAGATTGACAGAAAATTCTATATACATATAATGTAAAAGATTCTTTGCAGTTTAAAGAAAAGATAAAAGATTTAAGGATTCAGAATGATGAACAATTAATTTCATTATATGTTGTGTCTTTATTTCCCAGTATACCAATAGATATAGCTCCAGACATTATTGAAGAAAAATGGGAAATAATTAAGGATTATACGAAGATTGAGAAAGATTTATTTCTACGCATTGTTCAATTTTGTATAACAGATAATAGATATTTTAAGTATAATAATAAAATATATATCCAACAAAAAGGACTTCCTATGGGGTCTCCAGCATCTCCAATTATAGCTGACATTGTTATGGAGAAGTTATTGGATTGTTGTATTGATAAATTAAATATAAAACCAAGGATTGTTACAAAATAATTACGTTGATGATTTGTTTTGTATAATCTCAGATCAATCCATTGACAATATGTTGGCCACACTAAACTCATTTCATGATGATATAAAATTTACAATTGAAAAGGAATGTAATTCTAGAATTCCTTATTTAGACACACTAGTAATGAGAAAGGGAAATAGATTATGTATAGATTGGTATCAGAAACCAACTTCATCAGGTAGGATTATCAATTATTACTCTAAACACCCAAAGAGGATAATAATCAATACAGTAAAAAATCTAATTCAAAGAGTTTTGAGGATTAGTGATATAGAATTTCATAGGATTAACATAGAAAAGATAAAAGAAATTTTAGTGAATAATAATTACCCTATTTCTTTGATATATGGATTAATAAGGCAATATAAAAACTGCAATAATTTGAACAGAAGAACAGTTACTGAACCAAAGATTTATAAATCACTAACTTATGTTCCCCTTTTGTCTGAAAGAATTCAAAATTCAAATATTTATGACAGTAAAAAATATATAATAGCACATAAAATGCATAACACATTAAATAGATTATTTAGCAAAACAAAAGATAGAATAGACAAATCAGAAATGTCAAATTTAGTATATAAAATACCATGTGGAGGTAATGATAGAGAAAATTGTAATAAGGTATATGTAGGTACTACAAAAAATAAATTAAAAACTAGGATATCTGGACACAAGTCCGATCAAAAATAGAGGCACATTACTACCACACCAAAAACAGCATTAACATTACATTGCAGGGACAAAACTCATTATCCAGATTTTAATAATACATTGATTTTGGATATAGAAAATAATTTCAGACGTACATAGATATATGTTAGAAATGTTAAATATTATAAAAGTACCATCAATACAACGAATAAACTACAGAACAGATACACTAAATGTTGCACAATGTTATAGACATTTAGTTAATAGATAACAGAATGTAAAACATTTTTCAAACTGTAACAGACACCAACATTTAAAATAATTTTTGTTATGTGTTTATTTGAGTTAAAATACTATTTTTTCAATTTATAACAAACTTCATACTATAATTTTTTGAGTTTTTTGATTTACCGCCTTTTTATAAAAAATATTTTTTCATTGTCAATTATTATACAAACATATTTCCCTGAAGAAGTTATAAATAAAATTTGCTAATTCTTTTATAAAAAATAATAATAAAAAAATAAGATCTCAAGCTTAATAAATATAAATACACGTTAACAGTATTCTTAAAAATGTTTTTGTAACTGACTGTACACGACCTATGCCTTCACATAGGAAGTAGCAACGTGGTTGTTAAGGAAATTCCACAAAAGAACCGCAAGATTAAACGGTAATCCGTGGCAGATCAGTCAACCAGTGCGAGTGAGACGCAAAACTCTCGAAGGAAAATAAGCGACGGTGGCCTGGTTGCATTTAATAATAGTGTTTTCACACTGACATGATTTTAATAAAAGTTGGTTTTAACGTTAAAACCAACTGTTAAAACCTGGTTTTACCATACAAATTGTTTTTGTTAAAACCAAATTAAAACCATTTTTGAATAGGTTTTAAGTTGGTTTTATGAAATGCTACCTTGTTTTCGCTGTGATAAATTCAGTGCTGCCAAGTTGAAATGACCGACAGCAGCTGATAATGTTATGCCAGTGAATAACAATAGATGGCGCTTGAAAAATTTTCAACTTAAAAATGGATACAGCAGCAACAATAATCAAAAAATTATGGAAAAAAAAAGATTTTTTGGAAGGAAAACAACGAAAATATTTTAAATTGAACTGTGGAAAGTGAAAATAGATAATATGACTGACATTAATCTTATAATGTATTTGAGCATTTTTATATTAATAACAATATTTCCAAGCACTTATTCATTCTGTATAAGAAGTTCCATAACTAAAAAAAAATTTATTTACAAAATATAAAATAATTTCCATTTTAGAGCGCATTGTGAAATATCTCAGTTTTTCATACAAACAAAAACAGTTGAACAGTATGTCCAACAAGTGTTATTAAAAAGCAGAAAAAATGCAACAACAAATACACGCATTTCGGCAGGAAATTTATTTTATTTTGAGCAAAGTTATTAGACAGCCTGTGAGTTAAAAACTGAATTTAACAAACTTGCAGTGTGAAAGCAAAATCAGCTGTTTGTGATTTTAACGTTAAAACCAGGTTTTAACTTTCAGTGTGAAAGCACTATAAGAAATAATTGCCAACGACGCGTGATGTTGACTCGCCCAGAGCTGCTTTACGACTGACTCGTAAATATATACTTCCTGTTTTATTCCAGGGTTGTAAAACAAGTTACAAAATTATGGTGAAATATGCATTACACTCATTTACTCAAACAATGTCATAACTCAAAATAATTAAAGTTTTGAGTTAATGGTGCAGAATTAATTCTCACATCGTTCTTTATATTGTGAAAAAATTTTATACAAATATCTTGTTTACACCAACTTTTGAAAGCAAATTAAAATTTTCTTTTTCCATTAAGTTGTGTGTAAATTGAAACGTTTAAACTCGTTTTCTGGCAAACTATTTTTGATGTGTAAACATCTATACGCTAGGGGGTAAAAATCTTTTGACTTTGATTTCTTTGCTGAGATTTCTTTGCTTTTTGCTTTTGCTTTGCATTGTCAAATCGGTGTGAGCTATGTATGAGTGTATTAGTGTTTGAAAGAAGCAATACCAAGCAGAGAAACAAGTCGACCGGCTCGAAGCCGACGGTGCGCCGCCGCCGCTGGTTATTTTTCTGTATATTTTCGTACACCAAAGGTGAAAATGAACCGTAAGAGCTACGGACTTGAAATTTGGACACAATGTGTAGACATTTGGCCACTACAACAACAAATACATGAGAGTTAAAAACTAAAGGGTGTTCAAAACGAGCAACGAAAAATGTTAAAATCCCATGTAATATACATACAATTGTATGTACCATAGTACAGAATGAAACCATTCGCATTTGCTAACAATTCATAAATTCGTTGCTTTTGCCATGCATTTATTCGACAACAATAACAAATGTAATTGTTATGATACAATTCGCTGCGATTTGTTGATTGCTCATACGCACTCTCTTATTAAAATGTCGTTATAACACAAGCAGTGAAATGAAATGATGCAGCATGAATGAATGGATTTCTTTCATACCATTCACGGAGTATTCGCTGATCTTTTGTATATCACGTTTAAGTGACAAGCTTTTTACGTGATTTTAATGGTCATAAATAAAAAAAATGCAGTGTGAGGGAGGAAATTTTAGAGAAAATAAATGCCGATATTTACAGTATTAAAAAATAGATCTGAAATGTATTTCAAATAACCGTTTCATATAAAATTTTACATAAAATGCATTTCAAATCTATATCGTGTTTTCTGAATACTAATGTAAGAGTCTTCAATCACAGTAAAAAGTATTCGCACCATTCACTGAGTATTCGTTGCTTTTGACAAGACCAGTGAACATTTATATAAAACAAGCAATGCACGCAATAAAATTCGATGCACTCATCTCTTTCGATTGTGCCATGCGTTGTTTTTTTTTTCAAATATTGTGGATTGACAACAATATACAGGTTTTTTGTGATTGCATTCAAAACAACAAAATAAGGCATTCAATCTGTTCTCTGGTATGTACATATATACACTTGAAATATTAAAACTTAGTGTATTTTTATAAAGACTACAAAATTAACACTAAATTTAAAAAATTTAAATCAATGGGTGTTCCATCAGTTAATGCAATTTTGACTTTGTAATTTTGACAACTTGCTGTATATTGGAAACCGTAAGAGCAAAACTTTTGAAATTTTCAAAAACGGTAAAACTAAAAAATCAAAAAAATATAAAATCGCCAAATATAAAAAAATCGCCACAACGAAAAAAAGCACCAAATTAAAAAAAATCTCTAGGACTAAATAAAATAAATCGCGAAAAACCGCAAAAATCGCCAAAATTAAAAAAATCCTTAAGTCCCAAATCACACTGTGCAAGTCTTATTGCTAAGCTGATTAGTTTCAGGGAAAGAGAGACGAGGGGAACAGCAACGTTTCTTTTCCCCCCGTCTCTCTCTCTCTCTCCTAATAAACTAATCAGCTTAGCAATAAGACTTGCATAGTGTAAATAGGGACTAAACAGAAAAATCGCCAATATGAAAAAATCGCCAAAATGAAAAAATCGCCTAAATAAAAAAACCCCAAAAACAGAAAAAAAATCGCCAAAATGAAAAAATCGCCAAAATGAAAATATCGCCAAAATGAAAAAATCGCCCAAATGAAAAAAAATTGCGAAAATTAATAAAACCCAGAAAGAGAAAAAAACGCCAAAACGAGAAAAAAGCGATAAAACTGAAAAAAAATCGTTTAAACTGAAAAAACTTAAAAAATTCAGAAAGCTAAATCAAAAAAAATTATCAAAACCGAATGTGCGCGAGTCAAAGTTGCACTTTACTGAATTTATTTTAATTGCAATGCGTACACAACAACAAGAACAGCAACAACTAAACAACGAACAACAGGAATTAAAATTAAAAAGTAAAAGTAAAGGCATTTACCATAGATGAGCACTGCAGTACCACTAAAGTTTCAGTAAAAACAATAAGAAATGTTTAACAAGTAAATTTTTACTGATTACTAAAATTTTTTTCTACAATTTTTATAAATTGCCTAAATGATTTGTTATATGATGAGGTGCATTGAATTTTCAGTAATCAGTAATGCCCGTATTCATAATGAAATTCTACCAAGTGGCTAAATGTTTTTCATACAAAAGTTTCAAAATTTGAATGAAAAAACTTTGCCACTTGCTACGGCCCTACGATTTTACTGGTAATGCAGATTAAATTTCATTAGCAGTAAAAATTGACTGAATTTTTTTAGTAATCAGTAAATTTACTGCTTACTGCAATTTTGAATGCAGTACATATACATATACTGCAGTGTGCCCATTTACTAACCAAATAAGTTTAATAAAACAAACAAAAACCAACAAGTTCATATGTATTTACAATATTGAAAGTTTTGATACTTTTAATTAATTAATTTAAAAAAAGATACTAAAAGCATAAGTACTTCCAACTTAAAAAAAAATTTCATTACTAGATGTTTACACATCTCCTCTGTGATCGGACTCACATTGCTTTTTTTTATATTTATGACGTTGTTTTGGTAAATGAGCGATATGAGCGATATCGAGCAGTTGCTAGGAGGAGTCATAACGCAAAAAAAAACTTGTTTACTGAAAACGAATTTAAGGGTTTGAATTTGCAAACAATTCTATGGTAAAATAAAATGTAATTTTTCAAAATATTTATGTATGTATATGAAATTTTGACACATTATAAAGAACCATGGCCTTGATAAAGCTTAAATTAGACGTGACAGAGCCATAATGCCATAGCCATAACCAAACCAAAATTCAATTGGTTTCTATGGCAAGAGTTATGGCGTTATGGCGAGTCACGTATAATCGAAACCAGTGTTGCCCATTAGTTTGGTTCGAACGGCTGTTCTCTATGGCTATGGTTATGTCACGTCTGATTGAGCCTTAAAGAACGATAAGACGATTAATTTTCTATTTTTAATTTTAAAAACGAAATGTTTTATGTTATGTCTCTCGCGCTGCAAAGTTTCGATATGGTTTAGAGCGCAATTGCAGATGTTTAGCAATTAAAAAGCTTTATTTTGTAAGATTTCGATTTTATATCGAAAAATCTCGATGCCAAATAGATCTATTGTATTATAGCTCTTCAGTTAATCCATCATCTGCAAGAAACTCCGAATAAAAGTGATTGCAGACGTTGAAGAAACCTTACCAATAGTGTATGAACATATAATACAGAGAATGTGTGTTACTATTTCATTCTTCTCGGGGGGCTTTAGTGACAAGCATGATAGAAATAGTTTGGTGAAGTCACAAATGTCCAGACAGAATACCAAAAACCAATTACATGCACTTCATTAAAAACATTTACAACCCACTAAATCGGGAGTTCATCAACCCTTCTTGAAAATCCTCCATAATGTGACTCTAAAGATTTCCAATTCCTCTGAACAACAAACATTTCGGTGCTTGACAATTGTTTAACTTATTAATATTTTTTCTCAATACAATTCCCCTTCTCAATCATGCACATACTGACAAACCTTTAAAATCTTGCGGGGCACTTCAAACTTCCAGATGCAGACTCTTTGAAAAATTACGCCACTAATGCTCCCCACGTTACTCTACTCCCTGCACATAAACAAATACAAAAAATTATTCTTTTTTTCCGATTGTATTGTTTTGATTGGAGCTATTTGCCACACGTTCACCTTTTTTATTTTGTTTTAAACACTTGTTCGCAGGCTTATCTTTTTCTATAAACATTAGATATCTGCGGTATAAAATTAATTTTTTTTTTCTTCTGTTTATTGACGAAATGTTTGTTTATATTTATTTTGGCTTTTGTTATACATATTTGATCATTGAGGTTCCATTTGGTTAAACATAAAATTAAGCCCAACCAAGATAACAAACAACTTGCCTCCAAAATCACTCTCAGAACCAGTGTTGCCGACTTTTTGGTAACTAAACAAATTTTCTAAAATTATTTTATGACATCATAAAAAAATCTGATATTAAATTTGATTTTTAGAAAATCACGTTTATCAAACTAAAAGTTATATGCAAATGCATGATAATGGCAAGAACGAAATATCTTTACGAAACATTGTATTTACTTCAAAATTGCATCGATTTGTTAGTGCATATTTTTGCATATTTTACTGATAATGCATATTTTTCCATAATTTGGTCATAAATGCATATTTGTGTGTCATATTTTGGTATAAATGCATATTTGTGTGTCATATTTTGTAAAAAAATTTGTTGACAAATTATTAATGCAAAACTGTTTTTTTTTTGCAAGTTTATTCGCTTGCATTGTTTTCAAATTGTAAAAATATTGCACAAGCACATACACCTACCAAATTTAATGAAAATTGTCATTTTGATGATTTCAAAAGGAAATTGATCGCTATTAAAGCCGAAACTAGTGAAACAATTCTACGGAAATTTGATATTGTGTTTTTAAATGACAACGTATATAAAAATCAAATCTAATAGCTAGTATTCAATTTATTGTAATGTAAGGTAAATAAATATATAATAATACATTTACATTATCTCAAAATCTAGTATTTATGAGATTTCAAGCTAAATCTAACTGCTTTTTACTTGATTTCCCATACAAAACTAAATCTAGTTTGTGAGTAGATTTTCAGGCAATCTACTCAAAATCTTATATTTTTATTTTATTTTTACTACCCTGTAAAAAATATTTAATTAAAAGATGATTGAATTAGCTTCGGTCTGCTTTAAAAAGGTGTGTGAATTGGTTACATTGCAGTTGCTTGGTTGTAGTTTTGGAAATTTTTCGGTTAATGGGTTTTGTTTTGGATAAAAAATCTTGATAAATGTCGAAAAAACATAGTGTAAACGGTAGAGATTTTCATAAAGATTTTAATTAAAATATGCTAGACATTATATAAAAAGAATTATTTAAATTTGAGCCGATGTAAGACGTTACAAGGCCTTTTTCAATGCACAAAAGCTTTCTAACAACCAACAGAAAGAACTTCACATTCGAAAATATAAAAAATAATAAAATTATTATATGAAAATAAATTGTATATAACAATAACTTTCTTTTTCTATTTACGTATCGTTCCTTTACTGCAATATAAACATATCTCGAAAAATGCTTTTTTGGAGTTAATAATAATAAAAAAAAATCGTTATATCATATTTAATATCGCGTAAAAATTTAATATAAAAGCATTGGCGTAGCTATAAATTTTTTCCAAGGGGAAGAGGGCATTCTGACTGGAGATATTCGTTAGTAATAATTAAAAAAATAATTACATGCAATTTAATAATTCCTGGGGGGGGCCAACAGCAATTATTGGGAGAGTACTGCACTCCCCATAATGGATTTTCTATGCCTATGTAGAAAAGGCTTGCACACGCACCTCTTGAGAAAATATGTAATATGTATGTACATATGTATGTACATACATATGTATATTAACACTTGAAATTTGTAAAATTATACCTGATTTACATTAAGCATTTTTTTCATGAAATTAGTTGCATGAAAAATTTTTATTTGTCAATAGGAGGACTGTAGGAGCAACTTATATCAAAAAAGTTGTCAAAAATACATCAGAGATTCATTCTACGCTCTTTTTTATATAACATTCTCTTTTATAGCGCTGCAATAAGCAAATAGAAAAAGTTGCGTGCAACAAAATTCATGAAATTTCATGAAAAAATGCTTAATGTAAATCAGGTATTAGTGTATTTTTATACACAACGACCACACCAGCAATTTGATGTGTCTTAACACAAGCAATAACGCCGGCAGAATGATGACGTCCGATTGCTTGTGTTCAACAATGTATTTGGAGCTGGTGAACACGTATATTCAAATATATTTTCTTTTTATTCACATAAATACTTAAATTGTCAATCATTTTATCATTTTCAATTTTTAAATTGAACTTTTATTGGTTTTATGTAGTTAAAACTTTTATTTTCTATTTTTACGTTGGAAAAAAATTAATATAATTTTTATTTGACAGAATGTGTTAAGAGATTGTTGCTCAGCAATGTATTTTAACATTTGTTGCTGAATATATATTTGAACACATATTCATACGGTCCACACGCTAATATCTTGTGTCGGCAATCGAATTTGACAGTTGCCACGGCAAGAATTGCCAAGATTATTGCTCGTGTGGTCGGCATGATAGAGACTACAGCCATTAACCAGCGTTGTCAACTTTGAAATTTCAAAACTCATCAAAATGGAGAAAAAACGCACCATTTGCAAAAAAACGCACCAAGCTTAGAACTTATTGTTTTAGTTTAAATTGTTTATTAAATTAATTTTGCATAAAAAGTATTTTTTTTTATTAAAAATTTAACACTAAAACAGGGTTTTACAGTTCAGGGTTAAAAAAATAAAACCTAAAAAGACTTGGCAAATTTTTTACTATAAATTCATTTGTACTGCATATATAATATTTTTTAATTTCATAAATTCTCCATAAAACTTTTTAAAGAGATCAACGATTAATAGAAAGGATTCAAAACTAATAAAATTTCATTATTTATCATTCTATTCAAATATTTTTAATTTTTTTTATCAGAAGCTTAATATATCCATATTAATAGCAAAAATTAAAAATTTTAAGAACCCCCGAATATTTCTAGAAAACATGTGATATATTCTAAGCTGCTGGACGGATTTTATTAAAACATAGCTAACAACCTTATCGATCAAGTCACCTTTCAAACAGAAAAAACTAAATCAAAATCGGTCTAGCCGTTTGGCCTGTACGTGGACTTGCACAGACACACAGATACACATTACAAACTTACAACACCCCTTTTTTGGTCGGGGGTTTAAAAATATAACAATAAAAACAAACAGCCTTTTACAATAATGCACATAAATAAAAAAACTTAACCAAAAAAATTTAAGAAATTCATTATTCGATATATTGTCATAAGTATATTTATTAATTTGAAATTTATTTGCTGTTGGTTCAGCTTTGTCTATATGCATTTCATTCAAATCATCACTAGACTTCAGCCCGAATAAAAAATTATTTCTGATTAAAATTCACTGCAGTTCAAATAAATCTAAAAAAGCTAATATTTTCATTATTATTGTTATCATAAAACAGATTTCATTTCAAATTGTGATATTTTGTAAACTTCATTACTATCAATATGGTAATTAACACTATCAGGAAGTTAGTAAGTTTCACAACAAAAATTTTTCAGTTTTAGCCCATTGTTGGGTTAAATTTGCGTTGGTGCCACCAAAACTTAAAAAACGCACCAAATTTAAAAAAAAAACGCACCACGCACCAACTAAGGAATTTTTCGCACAAAAAATTTCAAAAAGCACCCAAAATGGTGCGAAACGCACCAAGTTAATGCAATTTTGACTACGTAATTTTGACAACTTGCTATATCTTGGAAACCGTAAGAGTCAAACTCTTGAAATTTTCAAAAACGGTAGAACTAAAAAATCCCAAAATTATAAAATCGCCAAACCGAAAATATCGCCAAAAATTAAAAAAATCACCAAAACGAAATAAATCGCCAAAATTAAAAAAAAATTTCTAACCCTAAAATACATAGCCAAATTCGAAAAAAAATCGCCAAAATGAAAAAAAAAGCGGCAGAAATTGAAAAAATTGCCAAAACGCGAAAATGTCGCCAAAACTAAAAATATGTTTATATGAAAAAATATCGCAAAAATGAAAAAGATGGCCAAAATTAAAAAAAATCGCCAAAATGAAAAAACGCCAAAAACCGAAAAAATAGCCAAAAAGATAAAAAAGTGTCAAAGCTAGAAAAAGCGCCAAAACTTAAAAAAATCACCAAAACCGAAAAAAACGCCAAAACTACAATACCTAAAAACCCCAAAAACTAAAACAAAAATGCCAAAACTATATATTACATAGGCTGAAGTTTGTATTAAATTACATATGTAGTGTCCGTATGGAACCCTTCGTGCGCGAGTCAGAGTCCCACTTTACTGAATTTATTTTTATGTATTCTCAAACGTATATGGCAACATTGAGCGCAACATAATTGATTATGTGAGCGAGAGTCCAATGAGAATGATTTAATCAAGGCGAATTCACATAAGGTGATCTTAATTCCCCAGCTGACATAAATTCCCTGCTGTCAAATGAACCAAAACGTTAAGAAATATTTTGACAGCAGGAAATTTTACACAAACAAATATACAATTCGAATACGCAGAGTTGCAAATCAAGACCACCTTATATCAATTCGCCTTGGATTTAATATTTGGAGAGTTCATATTTCCACTTGTTTATAAGAGAGTTTTACAGCAAGCAGACATGGATCACCATCAGCGTGACCATATTAGCTTATTTTGAGCTAAATTTAGCTTATTCTTTTGGGATTTAGCTGCAAAATTTCCATTTAGCTCTTAGCTTCTTTTTTTTAGCTTTTTTAAAAACTCATTTAGCTTTTTTAGCCGTTTTTAATCTAAGTTGCATGTTCTCAAAAAATATGTTAAAGACATAAAAAAGTTATAATGACAAAAATTTAAAGTTTTAAGCGTACTGACTAAATGGCTGAATTGATTTTCTTCAATTATAGGCGAGATCAAGTCACTTTTCAAACGGCGTCAAAGACACACAGATTCAACTAAATATATCTAGAAAAGATGTGATATCTTCTGAACATCTGGACAGATTTTCTTCAAAAAAAGCTAAGAACATTCTCGGTCAAGTCACCTTGCGAACAAAAAATAAACTAATTTAAAATCAATGCAGCTTTTTAGTCTGTACGTGGACTCGTACAGATGCACAAATGTACAGAACCACACTACAAACTTATAACACCCTTTTTTGGATGAAGGAAGGTTAAAAACTATAATTTGTTAACATTCAAATATATAAAATTTTTTCATTGAAAAATAATTTAAAAATAAAAAATGTAAATTGCGCATTTATAGGAAAAATGACAAATTTAAAAATAGGTGACATTGATTGCAATTTTGGAGTTACAATGGCAAAAGTTGAATTAATATTGCCTATAAGACTTTTAAAGATTTTCTTTGAGTTGTGTTGAACTTGTATTTAGCGGCATGAATTTACTTAAAACAAAAATTAGGGAATAGGTTTTCTGTTAATAAAACTAATTAATTTAAAAAAAGGTTTCGTATTTTAGTATAAATATTTTTAAATTTTTGGATAGTTTTTGTGTTATTTTTCTTTAAAACTCAAATATAATAATGAATCAATAATTTAATTAAAAATTATTCAATATTTTTATTTCAAATAATAGAAAATATGTTTTTGTGTGTATATATTTAACGTTATTTTAGCAATAAGAAACTATTGCAACGTGGAAGAAGCCGAAAAAAGTTTAGCTTTATTTTATGGCTTAAAATTTGAATTTTTAGCTTATTTTAGCTCTTTTTGAAACGTGATTTAGCTTAACTTTATTTTAAAATCTGGTCACACTGATCACCATGATTACAGTTAAGCACTGAACTCTATAGTATTTCCCCAAAATGTGGCTCATTTAGTTGTAATAGTTGAACCGTACGATACATAACGCAGTATAATGTAACGATAGTAAAGTAAAAAAAAACTAATAGAAAATTGATAAACAAAAATTTTGGGGTGCATGCACATGAAGATTGATATAAAATAAAGAATATACATACATACATATTATGTATGTATTTACATAAAAATTATCTGAAAGTGATTTCATAAATTCGTAATACTCACATACATATGTATCTACTTACATTGTATTACTTAATAAATTTAATTCATATAAAATGTAAACAAAATGAAACTTAACTAAAAAAAATACTACATTTCAATCTTTATGAAAGAAGCATAAACGTTGGCTTCAAAATTTCTAAAAGTGCTAAAAATATATTTTTAATTAACATGGCTGGATTTTTCAATCACAAACTTTTGCTCAACTGTTGTAATTTTTTATTTTTGGTAAATGTTTATTAATTTATAAAGTTATTTTATTACAATTTGTGCACGTCGAAATAATTATTGTGTGCATGTAAATGTTCTTGTAAGGTTGTAGTTCAAGTTTGAGTTCATTTTAATTAAACCCCTGTTTCTACAACATATACGGACGGACGTCTTGAGTATAAAATTTATTTGGAAAACACTAATTTTTTTTAGTGGTAATAATATTATTAGTGATTTTATTTCGAAAAGATTGATGGTTGTTAAGTTACAATTTAAAGTGTTTCGAGTAACTGAGAAACCAATTTACACGGTTCTGAAATTATTGCTTTGATTAAAAATAGAAGTGGTAAAACATTCTTTCACTCATGATTGCGCACGCTAGTTCATGTCCTTTTCTGACTCATACACACGTGAGTGTAAATAAAAACCAAACACGATAACCGAAAACTACCGCTCAAGAAATATTCACGAAATTTTCTTGCTGTAATTGACTAAATAATTGTGCTCTTACTATATGTATATATGTATATATATATATTTTCTATACATTTATATATATATATATATATATACATATATATATATATATATATATATATATATATATATATATATATATATATATATATATATATATGTATATTTTTTTAAAGAATATTTTTTTTAAAGAATTCAAATAATATTTCAGAATATTTTTATCACAAAATAATCAAGAAAAATTCTCAAGTTATTATGGTTAATCGACACAAAGAAACTATGAAACTTTGTATTTTATGCCTAGATTCTGAACTTTAGAATGAGCTCAGCATTTTATGTAAAACGGGGAACTCTTCTCTCTCTCTCTCCCCACATACGTGTTTTTTCTCCTTTTCGAAAAAAAGGAAGCGAAAAAGTGAACTTAAATGGGAAACGGAGTGCATTTTAATTTTTTGCCGTTCACTCTGCGAATATTTTTTTGGCCTAACAAAATTTGATTTATTTTCACTTTTAGATAAAAGGCAGTTTCAGCTAAAATATATAATAGCCCAATTCAAAATCCTGTGCAAATGGTCTTGCGTCGTTGCATGTGCAAAGTGGTTTAGTATATTGATACTCACCACTAAGAATTGTTAAGTGGTGAGTATCAATTAGGGTGATCGATTATTCGAATTTTTCCAGAAACCGGATTTCGAATATTTCGAATATTTGAAATTATGAAAAACCCGGTTTCGGATTTTACAATTCAGGAAAAGCCGATCAACCGGTTTTTTTAAGTAAGAAAATTATTATAAAAAAGTTTTGATTTTAAATTGCTTTATAAAAAAAGTGTTAACAGTTCATGTAAATACTATAAAACAGCACAGAAATTAAAGGTAAAACATAAAAATTAACTTCATATACTTATGTATAGTACATAAATTTTTATATATAATATAAAGTTGAGGAATAAACTCTACATACAACCATCATTTTTTGGGTTTGTGGAAACTTGGTAAGAAATTCAAAAAATTAAATAAGCCAATAATAAATATGTTTATACAAAAAATAAAAAAATAATTATAGCACCTATAGTAGCAAAAATATTAAAAATACATAGGAGAAAAGTCTACATACAGGCATAAAATACATGGAAAAATACGTGCAAAATGTTTGATGTCGTCAACTTGTTTGAAAATTCTGTGATTTCCGGTAACAAGCCGTCAACAAATGGCATCCAAATATGGTCTATTATGTTGTTGTAATTATAATTATTTTTTAATTTTTTATTTTTTGTATAAATATATATATTAGCAACCTAAATATTGGCATATTTAATTTTTTGAATTTCTTCCCAAGTTTCCACAAACCCAAAAAATGATGGTTGTATGTAGAGTTTATTCCTTAATTGTATATACGTACATATGAATGTATGGACAAGGTGGATATCTACCTCTATATAAAATATGAAGCAAAATGGTAATAAAACTAAAAAAAAACTTTTTGCAACTGTATTTTGACATCCATTGCACACCATAAGGCCAATTTAATTCACCTCTGCTATCACCTCATAAAATTAATTCTCTTAAATTTCATGTTTCAGTAAATGTTGCCATGCTCTAAAAAAAGGCTTAGAGTATTCACACTAAAGGCTCAGTTAGCCGACTGTAATGTAAAGTAACTGCAACAGTAAGAAACAGCTGATCGATTTTGTTATGTTAAAAGTAATGAAAATGGTTATAGAGATGTAATGTAACGTAACCTACTTTTCATATAAAAATATCAATCAGCTGTTTTCTACGTTACAGTTACATTACATTACAGTCGGCTAACTGAGCCTTAAAAAATACTTACGAAAATCAACAAAACATGAAAAATGTACAAATCGAAAAGTATTCGACTCAGCCGGTTTTTACATTGTAAAAAAAACCGGACTATTCGAAAAATCAATATTTTGAAAAAACCGACAACCGAATTTTGAAAAAACCGGATTTTAAAACCGGTTGAAAAACCGAACATGCTACGATGCAAGACCATTTGCACAAGATTGTGAATTGGGCTAATATTTATATGTACATGTTTATATTTTTGCTCGAAGGCTTTGTTGTTTGGTGAAATCTGTTCTATAAAATTTTCTATTTTATTTTGCATTTACATATGTACATACAAGTTTTATTTTTTTTATGCTCCGGTGATCAGTTTTTGTTATATTTTTATGGTATTATTTTCATTGAATTTCAAAAATGAATCAACATCATCGTCTGCCGCACGCTCTTTTATTATTTAGAAGTTGTTTTTTACTTGTGGTATTAAAATACAGTGGAGTTCGGTTAAAACAAACAAGTGTTATAAACAACAGTTTTGCACTGACATTTCAAGCGATTTAGTACGTTGAACTGAACTCTGGTTATAGCGAACTCTTTTTTTATGTTCGCTAAACAAAACAGCATGGAATAATTTTTAAAAAATTTTATATTTTTTTTATTTTGTATTTACATCAAAGGATCAACAAAATTTCAAGTTATTGTCTGGAGTTTTTTAAAACACCTGTTCTCTTAACTTTAAAATAAGTAACTGCAAATTGATTTTTAGTTACTTTATTAAGGTTAATGAAAGAATTGTATTATTTTTTAAAGTAAATTGCATAATTTTGATTAGGTCTGTTCATTTACTTTCCTAGCAGAAACTAGCAACGATAGAGTAAGGCAGAAATTCATGAAATTGCTCTCCCAAACAAACATGGAAAAATAAATGAAGGCTTTACTTATAAAAACTTGCAAGAAACATTTTGAATTGCAATTTTTTAGAAAATGACATTTAATATGAAATTCTTTACACAGTTTCATGTATTTTTACTATTTTTATGTATTTTTCATAATTTTTTAATTTTATTCAATAAGTCTCTATTTACACTATGCAAGTCTTATTGCTAAGCTGATTAGTTTATTAGGTGAGAGAGACGGGGGGAAAAGAAACGTTGCTGTTCCCCTCGTCTCTCTCTCCCTGAAACTAATCAGCTTAGCAATAAGATTTGCACAGTGTGATTTGGGACTAGCAAATATAAAAATGCCACTTTCCAGCTCTGATCATATATGAGAAGCAAACAAAATTCTTTGCCATTAAAATTGAATTTATGTGGCTTACGGCTCTTTTCACAATGTACAATTAAAAGCTAACAGAGACTTTAACGGCAACTTTTGTATGAATAACTGTCAGTTAAAGTTCACGTTAACTCTTAATCATACATTGTGAAAAGGGACGTTATTAATGAAAGAAAAACAATAAATTAAGTAAACATACTTTCTTTTTACATACATACGTATACATGTTTTTTTAACAAAGCAATGCAAATTTTTCAATTTTCTTTTTCAAATATTTTTGAAATAATTAATTTGACAACAAACACACAACAGGTGGTTAGATAATTATTGCAAGCAGTGTGCACACTTAATTTTTTTTGAATTCGGTAGAATCCACAAGAAAAATCGGTAGATTTGAATGAAATTCGGTAGAAATTTTTTTTATTCAGAGAAACATAAAAAATAATAATTCAAAGAAACAAAAAATAACAGAATATATGTACTTATATATAAAGGGTAAGTGCAAGGAGTATCAAACTAAACAGGTTCCAAAAGCGCCTTTAAAACTTCACATGTGATTGGAAATTAAACTGCCATAAACAATGAAGCATTTCCAATAAAAAAAGTGTCATCCCCAGTTATTTGTCCTTACACTTTATATAGATATGCTATGCATATATAAAATAATATACATAAATAACAGGAATTCAGTTTTTGTACATAGGTTTTATAAAGCCACTAAAATAACTTTTATTTGACAAACAGTTGTAACTACAAAGATTATATATAAGATCCATTTATGAATTTAAACTTTTGTGCAAAAATTATTAAATCAATGTTAGGAATAAAAATTTCATCGCCAAGGCACAATTCTTTGGCAAATATCAGGTTACTTAGGCCGGGTTTCCATCTGTGCGCCATGTGCCACACAAGAGTAAAAAAAAAGCGTAACCACTAATTACTAATGAAAAACAGTTTGATTCAGACACGTATTTATTAAGTTAAACAATTTCATACATAACTAATAGACAATTTTATAGAATCCAACATGATTGGAAACTGTTTAAGGGCCATTATTACAACTTAAAGTTAGTTAAAAGTAGGATTTTATCGGACGTATAAAAACTTCATCGGTTGCAAAATTTTACTTTAACCTAAAGTGAGCGATAAGTTACAGGCAAGTTTATCCTACCTGGTAAGTTAAATCCAATTTGCAATAATGGAAAGGTTTTTATACGTCCGATAAAATCCTACTTTTAACTAACTTTAAGTTGTAATAATGGCCCTAAATCAATAAATATATGTCTGAATCAAACAGTTTTTCATTAGTAATTAGTTGGTTACGCTTTTTTTGGCAAATGTCACACAAGAAATGCCAGATGTAAACTCAACCTTATAGTTTCAGTTTTTGACCGATTTCTTTGTTCTGTTTTAATGATTTTCATGACAGAAAATGACCGCTCTGCGGCCGCACTGCTATGTTGCAAAATAGGCAATTTACACATACATATATCGACTTAAATTACTAAATAACAATATTCGGTAGATTTCAGGCCTTTTTCGCTAGAAGTGTGCAAGTAAAAATTAAAAACAAATTTTGTCTCTAATTTTTTCTCTCTTTTGACGCTCTCTCCTTGCAAGCTTTTTGAGTTAATGAGCGAGCACTTTCGACTAACAATTGCAAGGCGAATTGATACAAGGTGGTCTTGATTTGCAACTCTGCGTATTCGCTTTGTATATTTGTTAGTGTAAAATTTCCTGCTGTCAAAATATTTCTTAACGTTTTGGTTCATTTGACAGCAGGGAAGTTATGTCAGCTGGCGAATTAAGATCACCTTATGTGAACAATTGTTAGAAATTCGTAAAAAATTTTTGTAAATGAAC
This sequence comes from Tachina grossa, assembly GCA_949987645.1. NCBI lineage: Eukaryota > Metazoa > Arthropoda > Insecta > Diptera > Tachinidae > Tachina > Tachina grossa. The sequence continues at coordinate 134,160,488 of OX465278.1, read as the reverse complement.
AAACTTATTATATATTGTTACTTTCTTGTAGAAAATATACTATAATTACTAGTTATAGAGAACATTTTCCGGCTTCCTCATAGTTCGTTATAACCAAACTCTACTGTACAAGTACATCATCATACTCTTATTTATGATGAATAATATATTTAGTAATGCTTTTCTTGATGAGTGTGTAATAATTGTTTCACTTTCTATATGCACATACATTTATACATGCATACAAACATATGTATATTGTATATACATATACTACACTTAGTCAATTCGCCTGTCTGCCAGACAGTTTGTCTTGTGTGAAGAAAAAAAAACCAAAATAAAATCATTAAATCATCAATTTGCTGGAACACAAGAAAGTCGAGCTTGTAATACAATACAAATTAGATAACAATGGAAGAATTCTGATGGTTTAAGACATTTCCAAAAACAAACAAAAAAGTTTTAAAACATAAAGGGGGTTTCAATAAAGACGAAAAATTTCTCTGTATAACAAAACGACTTCCGTAGCACTGAAGTGTTTACTAGGCAGAAATTTGTGTTATTAAGGAAACAGCTGATTGGTTGAGAGTGAATGTCACTTCAACGCCCGCCATTAATATATCGCTCATTTAGTCACAACGTCATAACTCAAAAAATTTAATTTTTGAGTTAATGATGCCGAATAAATCCTTCTTTATATTCGGTAAAAATTTTATACAAAAATCTTGTTAATTCAGCTCTTGAAAACAAAATAAAATATTATTTTTCCATTAAATTAAATTGAAAACTTTAAACTGATTAGCGCCGCTATTATTAATCTCCGTTTCAACAATTCCCAGACTGTCTATCAATACAAGGGTAATTGTCATTCCGGGGCATAGAGGCAATCAGGATAACTCTAGGGCTGCTGAGCTTTTAAGACGTGGAGTTTGGAAAGCGTAGTTGTGCCATTATGTGTGTAATTGTAGACTTGATTGCAAGAATGAGGAGGAAAGAAATATGAGTAAAATAATAAATGCATTATTATTGACTTGATAGAAATAAAGCAGTTTGATCGATTTGAAGATATAGGAAACATCCTTGGATACTGGTGTCCATGTTGACAGGACTTTGTATTTCATGTATGTAGGTATTCTTTAAGGTTATGGATTGTAAAATATGCCCTAAATGGAAGTTTATATTTGTTAATGTTATTTCATGAATTCAGCATAGTTGCAGTCCACATAGATTTCCGCCCCACTCCCGCTTCTTTCAAACTTCTATGCACAAGTTGGCCCTAATTCCCAAACACCCAATTCTAAATACTCCCCGGGAATAATTCAAACGGAATTGGGTTTCTTTTTCTAAAAATAAAATCCTGCTATCCTAAACACAGATTGAGCTAAAAATTTAATTTGAGGAAGAACTTCGGATTTTCGAAGTCAGCTATTTTGTTTCCAGTTGTTTTATTTTAACTGAAAGCTTGCAAATTATTTTTTTAAATGGGGGAATAATAAATAGGGAATAAACTTCCGGGGAGATGTTATTCACAATAAAGCTAACGATCTTCATAAAGCAAAAGATATGTCGAACAGGCTGAGAACGTAAAGGGTCGCAAAGAAAATATGGGCCCGCTGCCACGATAGGCGCTCAGAGTAAATGGTAAAGCAAAGTCGGAAGAACGTTCTCGCAGTTGATCGTGCTATTGGCAGCCACTGAACAATCGGCTGACATTCAAGTAGCTTAGGTCTTGTAACATTTTCAATCCATGTGTAATCTATATGTAAAGATGTGCTAACTATTCAGACTTTGTCATCAGACCGACACTATTCTAATCTGGCTTCCTGGGCGGACAAACTAAGCAGGGCTGGATTTGTTATGGCCGCCTTTAATACATTTCCAGTCGTTGTGCCATTTGGCATCATTAAAAATGGTAAGAAGATAGATAGAATAGTCCGAGTACGTGTAGGGTCACAAAACAGGGTGAGGTTCAAAGTTCAAGTGATGAAGGCATAGATAATGAACTACGCCGGCTTCAGCGGATACTAATTCGGATGTAACATCCTTCGCAGGTATTGTCTAGCAAAATCTCCGCCGAAGTAAAATAACCAATAAAATGGATATTAAACACAGCCTCGAAGGTTTAACACTCCTCATTGACACCAGAGGAGCTGCAAGAGTGCTTTATTAAAAGCGTGCAAAAAATAAAAAAAGCAGAGTTGTAAAAGAATGAAGTTTTCCTATATCTCTTCCTCCACCGCCCATCGTCTCTATACTATCCCTTTCCTTAAGAAAGTAACACAATAATAATAGTAGGCAGCAGTGTTGTCAGATTTATTTTCAGCCTCCTCGCCAAATGACTTGTCGAACATCGCCAAATATCGCCAATATAATAAAACATTAAATTATAGCTGCAAAAATATTTTTTTATTTTGTAACATATCATATCCTTGACCAACAACATCGTCGTATTCATACACTCTAGGCGAGAACTCGTGCTGGCTTTTTGGTACTTCATTATCAAAATGTTGGTTCTAACTTATAAAAGAAAGTTTTCCCCACTGTGTTTTATAAACACCAAATGAGTTTTTGTGGTCAATTTTTTTTAAAACTTCTTGAATTTCAGAAAATTTTTTTTGAGATAAAAAGTCAAAACATATAGAATTTTTTGCACGAAATATTTTATGTTGTTGAAAAAATTCTTTAAAAACTTTCATATTCTTAACATTATTATATTTTATTGAAATTTTAAAAATATAGCCAAATATATCGCCAAGGAGTTCAAATATCGCCAAGTAAATCGCCAATCGCCATTTCAAAATTTTCATCGCTAAAAATAAATTTTTGTCGCCACGTTTGGCGAAATATCGCCATATCTGATAACACTGGTAGGCAGTCATTGCCAGTGTTACTTCCCTTTTTCAAAAAAAAAAAAAGGCCATGATTTTACGATCAACTCTCAGAACAAATAGTAAGTGAGAATAGAAAGAGCATATCGTGGTTGGTTGCGGTATTGACGAGACACTGAGATGGACATGCTAGTACGCGAGGTCTTCCCTATAATACATTCTGTCGCAGCTGTCAAGAACAGGATAAAGAGGCAGTTTCTCACCTGCATTGCACACTACTCGACACATATTCCCAGGTAAACATACTCGTATACTAGAAGACCTATCGGACGTGTCACAGATTGGTATAGGTGCGGTGCCTGCGATCAATGGATCTAGTAAGACTGATCACTAGATCTAGCATTGGATATAGACCTTTTTCATAGATTAAGACTCGTACGAGTAGAGCGACACTTAACGATTCTACTTGATTTCTGTATCACAGATTAACCTCATTCGGTACCTCATTGAATCCAGACATTTTCATACGTTAGCACTCAGAAGAGCACAGGACCCAAGTAAGCCGGTCTCTCGTAAAACTGGCACACTGTAAAACCTAACGAAGGACTTGGGGAACTACAATGTTATTTATCAAAACGGACTCTCGCGATTATACTTGATTGCTTGCAGGTAAACCAACCACCCAACAAGGTTATCTTAACCTTCTTCTTCTATTACGATGAGCAGTTTACCGTGCTAAAATTCACATTCTCTAATATTCTACTATGACAAAATTGCTTAATCTGCGATTATTTAGATCTGTTTAAGATCCAATATAACGTCCAAAGATGAAGTGGTCGTCTAATATAACATTCAAAGATGAAGTGGTTGTGATATTTAGAGCTCAAATACAGTAGAGTTCCGCCAGTCTCTGGAGACCCTATAACTTCATCAGGTATGCCTTTGCTTCAGTTGCCTTCCGCCGTAGAGCAGAATCAGTCTAGCTTTCGCAATCTAGGTGCAATTTATAAGGTTGGTTGAAATAGCTTATATTCTTCCCAGTAATGTTTTACCACAGGGATCCTTACTTGTGAACTGAGCTATAGACTTTATGAGAGACCGCTGTAGGAAACAGTAGAACACTTGTTATGCAGTTGCTCGGTACTGCAAGAGTATCGACTTATCTTCATTTGTGTGCCAGGTACATCTGCGAAATGTTATTCTAAGTAACTTCATCAAATTCGTAGACTAAAGCGTACATTGTTAATGAAATTGTCAAGAGCCACAACAGGGGGTCCTCTCTATAATTCGAAACGAAAGAAAATGTTTTCGAGATTGCATGTTATTATTCGTAACATACAAATTCGAATTACAGAGTAAACCCTCTGGGCTTTCGACTGAACAATTTCCCCTTAATTAATTGATAAACTTTTATATTTACAGATCTGCGGAACAATATTACTTTTATCCGGCTTCTATCTGTTCAGTGATACAAAACGAATATTACTTTCCAGACTTCTAGCAGCCACTAGCGAACAACTTAATGATTTACCACAACCTTTATTTTACTACATCTCTGTTGGTCTCGCCCTGGCCGGACTGATAGCTGTTTTGGCCGCTATGATGGGTTTTTGGGCGTCTTGTCTTAACACATACTGCTGCCTAAGTTTCTACTTTCTTACAGTGGTGGTGCTGCTACTAGCCGAATCAATTGTTTGTTTGGCCATCACTCTATGGCCACATTGTCTAGGCATCAGTTTGGACGAAACAAAAATGGTTAAAGCTTTACAGGGCAATTATGGAGTGCCGGGCAGGGAACAATTTACCATTGCGATGGATTTGGCGCAAGCGAAATTCGGCTGTTGTGCCATGAATAGTGACATAAATTATGACACCTCCATGTGGAAGTTGCAAGGTTATGGTCAACGTGATTGGGTAGTACCGCTGACTTGCTGTGTTTTGGAAAATTCTGCAAATAAACAATCATATTTAGATCCTAAGCCAGCAAATGAAACCTTATGCCAAACGCTAGAGAAAAAAGACTACCATCAATATCGATTCACCACATCCTGCCTTAATTACCTAGACAATTGGTATCGGGAACAGTACGCCATATTTTTGGCAGCCAGTTTAATTTTGGCTGTGGTAGAATTTTGTGTACTACTTAGCATTACCTTGTCCTGTACGAAGATTTCCAGTAAAAAATTGAGAGTAGATAATTTCGTAGAAATGCGTAAGCGTGCCAAATCGCGTCAGAAGTTGGTGGAAAATATTTATGAGCCGGAAGTCGAATTGAGGGCAATTGAAGAAACAACTAGTAGAGGTGCTATACATGGTGTTCCCAGTGATATATCGGAAGACTTCAAGGAGATTTACATACAACCCAGAGATTTGTATAAACAACGATTTAATACAACCTTCAAACCGATATCAAGTGATTACATTGTACCACAGCGAAGTTATTTAGTTTAGTGTACGGGCATTAGAACTATGTATTTATAATGTACTGATTTTAGTAAATATATTTCTATTTATAATTTTAAATAATATTACGCATTTTTTTACTATATTTTATATTTATGAGTAAAAGTATTTTATATGTATGTTGTATTTTTATATAGTTTAAATGAATAAAAAGGAACCAAAGAAATTTTGAAATTATCAGTTGAAACTTTTACGAAAAGAAATCTTTTTATGGTCCTTCGGACTGCATTTTAGTAGTCTTGCAAATGCAAAGGCTGTTTGCCAAACGTTTAAGACTATAGATTTCCAATTTACACAATTATTTAAAAATATGGTTTTATTTTCAATTCTTTTTTAAAGTTAATTCCAAAAACCTTTTACCCTGCACGATAATTGTCTTATTTTTATTCCTGTTTCCTGGGGACTGCCGGGATGTTTGGCAGACCTCGATTAGACAGACTATATTTACCTTCTTCCTCACAGATACTCTGACATGCAAGACAAACTACGTGCAACAGAGAAAATGTTCGCTAGAGTAGGGCTGAAAATTAACCTAAGTAAGACCAAAACATTGCGCATAAATGCATCAACCACTCAACCAACCTTTGGAGGATGTAGCTTCTTTTTGCTATTTGGGCTGCACTATAACAACCACCGGCGGCTCATCCCAGGATGTGAAATCCAGATTGGACAAGGCGAGACGGGCTTTTGCTATGCTGAATCCTGTATGGCGATCCACTCAGCTATCCAGCAACACCAAGCTCCGAATCTTTAATTCTAACATGAAGTCTATATTGCCTTATGGCAGTGAATCTTGGAATGCTGCAACCAAAGACATTAATAGCATACAAGTTTTCGTAAACAGAAGCCTTCGTCGAATACTTCGTATATTCTGGTCTGAAAGAATAAGCAATATAAACCTCTACCATACCACCCATCAAATGCCCATCGAGTTGGAGATACGTAGACGTAAATGGCGCTGCATTGGCCATACGCTTAGAAAGCAACCCGACGATATTAGCAGAATGGCCATCGACTGCAATTCCCAAGGTCAACGATATATTGGAAGACCTGCTCATACTTGGAGGAGACAGTACGCAGCTGGAGCGAAATAAAACGCATCGCAAATGATAGGGATGATCGGAAAAACTTTGTTGTGGCCCTATGTTCCTTCTAAGAATTACAGGATATAATATACCTATATATATTCCTGTTTTCAGATTTTTTAATATTAATCTTTTATTTGCTTAAAATAAATTTGCAAGAAATAATAAATTAAATGTACTATGCGAGAACTGGCAGGTTAATCTTCATTGCAAAGCGAAAGCAATTGCGAAGCGACAACTAAATGCGATAAGACGCCAATTTGGTACATACTCTCTATCGCTTTTGCAAAACCAGTCGCAGTTTTTTTTACAAATTAAGAGACGACGAAGATTGAAAGTAGTAATGAGAAAATATATTTCAAACTGCAAAATTTGAGCTTGAAAGTATAAGTTTTTGATTGAAACTAAAATAAATATAATGGATACCGTAACGTTATGATTTGAAGAGGAAAGCGAACATAACATTTTAACAGACTGTGTATAAACAAACGGATAGTTTTAAAAGACAATTGAAGAGACTTAATGCAAGAAAAACTGATGTGTGTGAAACACGCATTAAAAGTTCAATCATACGTACTATAGCCATCACCATAGAAAACAGCTGTTCGAACCAAACTTATGGGCATAACGCCATAGCCAATATCATGATATAAATCAAGGTGTATCTAACTAGGTGGCAGCGCTACTTCAGCTGATAATTTTTTGCTCTGTGTCTGCTTTGTAGCTGAAGAATGTCAAAAACTTCGATTTTGTTTTGGTTTTAGTACAATTATTTTTGTGCTTTTGACATTCTTCGGTTCTTTACACAGCTATGGTTGCCGTATTTTTATATGAAAAATCCTTACGCAGTCACCTGTATAATTATACCATGATATAAATATAGAAGGTACTTCCATTCTCTCAATTTTTCTTGACATTCACCATCTGACAAGTATAAGGATTGTGAAGTTTCTACTAAAATCGTGCTACCGTATTCATTTAATATTTCCCCTCTGTTTCCTGTTTGTTTAAGAATTTTATTCAAAAATTATTTCAAAATTGTTTTTATAAAATACAGAATTTATAAATTAAACAATTAATGCCCTAATTCTGTTGGACGATTGTATCATCTTGTCTATGGACGAAAAAAAAGCCGCAGATTATTTAAAACAATTATTATTTATTGTCTATGCTAGAAGGTTCGTGTATTTGCTTTATGATTTTGCTTCAAACATTATATCCAACACATATTTTTCATTTATTTTTCAAACTTTTGTATAATAATTTAATTTAATTTTTATGTTTTAAGAACATGGTAATAATATTTTTATTTTTCATTATCAAAAACAACAAACATTTTTGAAAAAATAATTTATAATGCATTTAAATTATCTCAAAATCTAGTACTTAAGAGATTTCGAGCTAAATCTAGCTGCTTTTTACTTGATTTCCCATGCAAAACAAAATCTAGTTTGTGAGTAGATACTCAAAATCTAATACTTTTATTACATTTTTACTACCCTGTACAACATATATATATATATATATATATATATATATATATATAAAATCGTAGTGTGTGTTTGTTCCTAACGCATGATCTCTGGAACTATAAGCGCTGTGGGGCAGAAATTTTTAGCACAGGTTCGGGTCAATATCCGATAGGTTTTTGTTTTTTTTTCTGACCCAACAAGTGACCACTGTGTGGAGTAATTTAGTTGAAAAAAATATAATATAATTGAGGGTTCAGTCTTAAAGCAGCTCTGGGTTGAGGAACATCTCTCGTAATTATTTCTTAAGTGCGGTCAGGCTTGTGCATCTTGTTTGGCCTTCGAGAGTTTTTCGTCTCGCTTGCACTGATTGACTGACCTGCCACGGATAACCGTATAATCTTGCGGTTTTTTGTGGAATTTCTTTAACAACCACGTTGCTACTTCCTATGTGAAGGCATAGGTCGTGTACAGTCAGTCACAAAACCTTTTAAAATACTGTTAATACCATCTTGGGCATATGGTCTAGTTACCCCGTCCATATTTGTGCAACACTATATTATGCAAATTTACTTTGTATAATATGTATAATAAATAAATAATTGAGGGTAATACAACGTGTGTCGGGATCAGCTGGTATTTGTATAAAAGATGATTGAATTAGCTACGGCATGCTTAAAAAGGTATGTGAATTGGCTTCATTGCAGTTGTTTTGTTGTAGTTTTGGAAATTTTTCGGTTAATGGGTTTTGTTTTGGATAAAAAAATCTTGACAATTGTCAAAAAAAAAAAACATAGTTTGAACGGTATAGATTTTCATAAAGATTTTAATTAAAATATGCTAGATTTTGTGCAGGTGTAAATGCCCTATTAGAGAATTCAAAAACAAGAACTCAAAAGTATTTCAAAAAAAAAAAAAAACATCCTAGATCTTCTTACTAAATTAAGACATATTATTATTAAGTAAAATAATAACGGTCTAATTCATAAAAAATATTTCAGGTTTATTAAGCGCTTATTTGACATATTTCTTTGGGAAATTTGTCAAATAAACCTGTAATAAACCTGAAATATTTTTTATGAATAAGGCAGTAAAAGTGCAGCATTTTTTAAATTCCCTTCATTTCCTGGTGTTCGCCAACAGTGGCTAACAGCCTATAAGGTCTGTGAAATAGACTTGACCAAATATCTGACCGGTTATTAAACCAATTTGTTTAGAAAAAGATTTACAATCAACAAGAAACATATTATGTAGTTTAAACAGAATGCAATATCAATTAATATTTGTTAAACTTAATGAAAATTCATTGTCAACTAATCAAAAACATCATTTGGTTTCTCAACGCCAAACTTAGATGAAAATATAGTTAAAAGATTTGTGTCAAGCAGAAAACTTAAAAATATGAGATAAGTTATTACATAATCACTTTTCAAACTTCACAGATATGTAGTTATGTATATAACTTTATTTATTCCCAAAAATTTTGTTAAGATAATTAATTTTGTAAAAAATTTCTAGGGGAAGACTAACATTTTTTACTATATGGGAACATTTTTCTTTATTTCTCTCAAAAAACAAACTTCAAAAATCCTTATTTTTCAAAACAAAGAGAGAATGGAAGAACCTTATATATTTATATCATGGCCAATACTATAGAAATCAATTAAAATTTGGTTTCGTTATGGCTATGGCTATGGCACGTCTAATTTAAGCTTAAGACGCAAGCATACGACAATCTCGCATATGCCACTTTAACCCTAAAGTAAGCACAACTTTTAATTTACATATGTACATATAAAACTTTAAATGAAGAAGAACACTTATATTAATAAATAAATTTTTTTCATTGATTATATTTTAACTAATTATTAAAAAAAAAAAAACTTACGTTTTAAGTATGTACACACATGACATATTGTTAAAACATAGATACACAAAATTTACATTTAATACTAAACTATATACAACATACATTATACAATAAAGTAAAAAAAAAATAAAACAAATTTAAATTCAAATTGTGAAAACAATTATTCAAAATCATCATCCTCGGAACTGACCTCAATTGTTTGAATTTTCATTTTAGACTTCTTTTTATTGCAATGTTCATCTAGAAGAGACAACTTTTTAGCTCTTCTCCTCTCCTTAAGGATCTTCTCTGCTCTCTCCAAAGGACACATGGTCATTTCAGCATTGTTGTTAATTAAACTAATGTCTTCTTCTGCGACAACAAAAGAATCGGGCATATATTGGGAATATGTATCTTCAGGTAACACTGCCTGGGAAAATATACGTGCACGATCATTGTATACGCGAGGTGCTGGTATTTTAAATGTACCCCTTGTCTGTTGGGGACTCCTAGAGAGTGTAAAAAAAGGAGTGATTTTTTCTGACTATAATTGATATTATAATTGACTTACTTTAAAGATCTTAAATACATCGCTTGCATATGTGAGGTAGATGCTTGATCAGGATCTTCGTCATCACTCGCCACCACAACAGAATCGTATGCATAACGACCAATAGTATGCTCAGTTTCATCTCCACTTTGGTCGGAACCGCTTACACGTGCTTCGTGTTCTACAAAGCAGTTGAAACGCCGACGTTTTCTTCGTTGATGAATAATACTGCTTTCATTATGCTTGGAAATATTAAAATATATGGTACATAAGTGTGATAATGGACAAAAGCCAAAGTTCTTTTTTTCTAAATAGTATCTTAAAGAACACTAGCACTTCAATTCTTAACTTCTCGCTATACGAAGTTACTGATTTTAGCGCAATTTTCGATAATGGAGCTTTCATTATATTTCATATGCATTCGTATATTTTTTTAAAGCTTAAACAGGTCGAATAAATTATAATTTTTATATTATTATGATATACATACATACATATTATTATTATATCTCCGGATGTAAGTGAGACATAAAATTCTAAAAGCATACGAATGCTGCTATAAAATAAACCGACACGTATTTGGTACCTTTTCGATATGTGTACTTTTAGGGCTTATTAATAGGGGGTACATTTTTTACACTCGACACATCTACTAAAATATATAACGTATACCTGATTTACATTAAGCATTTTTTTCATGAAATTAGTTGCATGAAAATTTTTTATTTGCCAATAGGAGGCCTGGAGGAGCAACTTATATCAAAAAAGTTGCCAAAAATTCATTAGAGATTCATACTACTTAATTTTTGATATACAATTCTCTTTTATAGCTCTGCAATTATGTAGCAAATAGAAAAAGTTTCATGCAACAAAAATCATAAAATTTCATGAAAAAATGTTTAATGTAAACCAGGTAATAGTCGGGTGCTGTCAAATCTGGCGATCGCGCTGGCCAAATAATTTCCGAATTTCGAGAAATTATTCGCTCTCCAAAAATTTGACTTAAAAGTGCCATTGTGTCTCGAGCAGTATGGGCAGTGGCTCCGTCCTGCTGAAACCACATACCAGGTCTGTTTTCAAGAGCAGGACGTAAAAAATTTTCTATCATAAACCGATACCGCTCTCCATTTACGGTTACAGCACTTCCATCTTCATTCTCGAAGAAGTAGGGCCCAATGACATTTTCAGATGTGATCCCACACCACACTGTACACCTGATGGGGTGCAATTGGCGTTGGTGAATGGCTCTTGGATTTTGAGAACCCCAGAACCTACAGTTCTGCTTATTAACAAAGCCATTCAAATGAAAATGAGCTTCATCACTCATAATCAAATTTTCATCTCTGGTTTAAATAATAAAATTATATTGTTCTGGTTCTCTGTTCAGTTGTGAACCTCTCCATTATAAATTCTCAAAGTGTTGTCTATATAATCTGAAAGAAAAAATAAAAAAAAATTAATAAACAAAAAAGTTATTAAACTTTTACACCCCTTGGTTTCTTTTGGCCCACCCTGTATTACAGGCAAGTTTATTCTACCTGGTATGTTAAATCCAATTTGCAATAATGGAAAGCTTTTTATACGTCCGATAAAATCCTACTTTTAACTATCTTTAAGTTGTAATAATGGCCCTTAGCATAACTTAGTTTGGAATTAAGTAGTAAAAACAAAATTAATTTAAATTGTTCTCCTTAATAAAACATGCTAAGTGTACTTAGATGATCATTTTAGGTGAGAAAGAAACTTACTTAGAGGACTAGGTAATAGATTTGATATTTTGAGTCAATTTTAACTATGATCTACGACAAATTTATATACATACAGGTATGTGATGGAAATCGACTTCGATTTAAAATCGATTGAAAAACGTAAAAAGTTGTGATGCACACATTAATTTCGATTTCATTCTAGTTTTGTTTTAAATCGAAATCGATTTCATTTCCCATCTTGTTCTTTGAAAATATTAGCAAAAAAAGATGTGATGGAAAACGGATGTTGTTTTTGCGTTTTTAAATCGAGTAAGCATAACTTGAAGATTTAGGAATTATTCTATATCTAAGCAAAATTTTCCTGCAATAACTTATGTGAAAATGTAAGTAAAATGCTTTAAAATAATTAATTTCACATGATACCACAATAAAAGGTGTTTTTATTTACATAAATTTATTTTTGTTCGAAACAATTTAATTGTATGTATGTTGAAGCCGATCAGTTAAAATCTGCCGCCGATATGTACTGAAAACACTTAGCCGCCATCGACGTGGCCATTTTTTTTGCAAGACTTTTCCATGGTTTAAAAATAAAAGATTTTCATTATAAAACTTGGTGGTTGAAATTAAGAAAAAATATGCCTTTCTACTCAACAATTGCTTCAGCAAACCGCGATCCAACGATATTCGTTTCGCCGTCGCCGAAAATTTCTTTGGCAACATTTGGCATTATTGGCTTCAATTTCAGTTAGTAGCAAAAAATATAAAAGAAATATGTAATTGATTTTTTTTTGTAACCAACTGAAAATTAAACAAAGTTGGAATATGAAATCGATGCGTTTTCTGTCACACCAAGAACAATTTTCTACGTTTTGAGCTTGCGATTTCATTTCAAATCGAACCGATTTCCATCACATACCTGATAGTTCAAATAAACAAAAAAAAAAAAAATGCTATTGCAATTGTTATATGATTACAAAAAGTCTCAAGATTCGATCTAATAACATTCATGAGATATCATCAATAAGCTTTGACTTTGACTTCCCAACGCTCAGTAGAAGCTAAGATAATAAAATGTGTGTGTGTGTTTTTTAACGGAACAAAAAACGTAGCAAAAAGGTTAAATACGCGGAAACGGTGCTAAAAAATTACGGCCCTATGTACATATAAGAGAAAAAAAAAACTTGCAAGAAGTTAGCGTAAATGGCAAAATTGAATATTATCGAGTTTTACCACACAATTTTACATTAAAAATCACGCTAGGATTTGATAGTGGGTTAAAAATACATTATGCCATTTTTTGCTTATACATAAGGCCGTTAAAATTCATATACATAATTGAATAATGCATTCTTAAACATTAGCATTAAATAGGTAAATACTTTGAATATTAATTTAGTACTTTTGAAAAAGCACTTTTCGGAAAAGGCACTCTATAAAAAAAGTACTTTTTCAAAAAAAATTTGTTTCACATTCTTGTTCGGAAAAACACTTTTTTCGGAAATTGCACTTTTTTGAAAATATAATTTTTGAAAATATACTTTTAGGATATTGTAATTTTTGGAAAAGGTACTTTTTGATTTATGTGTGTATGTACTTTGTGAAAACTGTATTTTATAATAAGTGTACTCTTACAAAAAAAGTACTTTTAGGAAAAGTATATTTTATATACATATGTATATGTATATATTTTCCTTAAAAATGTATTTTAAGGAAAATATACTTTTTTAAAAGGTACTTTTTGGAACAAGTACTTATATAAGAAAAGTACTCTTAACCAAAAATACTTTTTGAAAAAAATACTTTTCAGATGAGGTACCTTTTTGAAACAGTACTTTATTGAAAAAGGCACTTGCTTTAAAAAGTACTTTTTGGGAAAGGTACTTCTTGTAAAAGTAATTTTTGGCAAAAGTACTTTTTGAAAAAAGTACTTTTTTGGAAAATGTACTTTTTGGAAATAGGAACTTTTTGGAAAACATACTTTTTGGAAAAGAGAACTTATTGGAAAATGTACTTTTAGGAAAAAGGAACTTTTTGGAAAATTAACATTTAGGAAAAACGGAACTTTTTGAAAAAAGTGCATTTTTGGAAATTTACGTTTTGAAAAAAGTACTTATTGTAAAAAAACTACTTTTTGCAAAAGTACTTTTCGTTAAAAGTATTTTTAGAAAAAATACTTATTAAAAGTAATATATATATAAAAAAATTAAACCAAGTTTACACAAAAAACTATTATTATTATTATAAGCTGACTGATTGGGTGATTGATTATCGCCAGCCGCTTGAGGTGAGTGAGTGCATCCACTAAGAATGGGTTTTTGGAAATTCTAATGTGAAGGATGTAAACTTTGGTAAAAATGGGTAAATCTGAATTAGAACTGATGACACCATTTTTTGATTTTCGAAATTTGTGGAGGCTTATAAAAAATTGGTCACCAAAATCGCCAAACTGAGTATTGGGTTTTACTACCCTTTGCTAGTACTATCGAACCTGTACTATACAGACACACCGAATTTCCAAAAAAAAAAACTGTTTTCATTTGTTGCTTAGTGTTATGAAATGTATTATAAGGAATATTTTTTCTAAAGATTGCAATTACTGAATTTGGCAGGCCAAATATAGCAAAACAAAAGATGTAAAAAATTTAAACAAATTTACATTTTAGCAATTTTGGGGCAGTAGATGAATTTTTTTGGTTTAGTTTGTTTTGCGCATTTTTCCTTTAACCTATAACTACAATTATGCCCAAGACAAAAAAAAAATTACAATTGGCTTCCGAGATTTTGCTGTGAGGATATTTCAAGTTTTAGCCAAAATCTATATAATTAATAGGCAAACATGTTTTTTGTAATCCCTTTTACGCTGGTACCACTGCATCGATTTTAAAAAGATTTATATGGTTTTAAAGGATTTTTTATACAGATGTGCAGAATCTATATTTTATTGAAATCGGTTTAGTATTTTGGGAGCTATAAGCGTTTAAAGTTGCTACTACTACATGCAAACATATTACACACGCATTTATTAGCTTACAAGTAAGTCCCAATTTACACTATGCAAGCCTTATTGCTAAGCTGATTAGTTTGTTAGGCTAGAGAGACGGGGAGAAAATAATCGTTGCTGTTCCCTTCGTATCTCTCTTCCTGAAACGAATCAGCTTAGCAATAAGACTTGTGTGATTTGGGACTAAAAAAAGAAACAAAACATGAGTGTGTGTGTGGGTTTGTAGTATTTCTCTTGATCTAACAATTTTTTTCTCTTATTTGTTGTTGTATGAATGCCATAATACTTAAAGGAAGAAAGTTGAATAAATTGAATTAACTTGGTTAAATCGATTTTGTTTATGTGTTTTTAATTTCATGTATTATTTAATTATTCTTGCATATGTATGTAAGTTTGTGTGTGGCTGTGTTTTAATGAATTTTGATTCTAGAATACGGACGAGTGGGTCGTCCGTTTGGTATATCTAGTACAAATAAAGCCATAAGATCCGAAAAGCAGCTAAACTGGCAAAAGTCAAATATGGTTTTGTTACTTTCTATAAGTACTTTGAGAAATTTCACACGAGAAGGAATTTGCGCTTAATGACTTCAAAAATGTGTTACAATGTTATACAACGATAAAGTGAATGAGACATATTTGGCCAATTCACAAAATTTTCTATTGTGTCATATTGTCATAATGCAAAAAAAATTATACTGAAATTATTTAAAAATAAAGTTTAAAAAAAGTAAAGTACGAAAAAGAAATTAAAAAAATATTAAAAAAAGTTCAACATGAAAAATAGTTTATTAAAAGACTTCTTTGTAAAGAAATTTAAAAATATGAAAAAACCTTTTAATAAAATTTAAAAAATGCTAAACGTTGCAAATTTTGTTATTTTGACATTTTGAATCAACTAAAAAGATATGTTATGTTTGTTTTTTCAATGTTGTATTTGGAAATTAATGTTTCTTGATTTAAAACATTTAGGCGATATGACATAATAATACAACAACTTGTGAATTGGCCAAATATATTCTTAGTGCCTTTCACACAAAAAAATATTTTGTTTTATAAATGGCTTATAAAACAAATTTTGTATGCAAAACTCCTGTATAAACCTCTTATAAATCAAAAATATATTTTATGAATAAGGTCTTTTTGTACCACACACTCGATTCATAAGGAATTTCACAGCTTTAAAATTATAAATTTCAAACAGTTAACTAAATTCTCTTTACTCGTCTTATATTAAAACCGCATAAAAATTAAAATACTATAAACAAATAATTTAAATAAATATGATCATATAATGTATAAAAATATAACTTACCTTCTGTGTAGCTGGTATTTCTTCAAAATCGCTGTCATCGTTCTTATCTGCCTTTAAATTTATTGCACTTAAATCATTCAATTGCTGCTTATCGCTATCTTCTTGCTCCGAATCACTATCGAATATTTTTCTCTTTGAAGTCACACCATTTCTATTTCTTATCACAATTAAACTTTCATTTTGCGGTGAAGGTGGCACAGCCGTAGAGGACTCCTTCTTCAGAGGCTGGCTTATATTATTTTTCCATGTTACGCAGGTTGTTAATGTGGAACAACTGTTGGTGAGGGACTTCGGTAATTTACCTTTGCCTTTGGTAGTTTTCAAATACATATCGAAAAGACTGGGAGATTTCTCATATTTTTGTTTATCGGTGCCTAAACGACTGGAAGGAGAGGTTATAATTTCACTGATATTTTGCGTGCTACATAAGGGCTTATGTGGAGAGATTGGTTTATCAGGAGATGATTGACACTTTTGCATATTTAGTGTGGCAGATGGTTTTGAAGTGAAAGAATTTGTTTTGCTAGCCATGGGTTTTTTAATAGGCGATCGTATGTGTTCTTCGGCAAATAGATCGGGGGATTCCCTCACAAGAGCCGGGGTAGGGGCGATAAGGTTTTCTCTTAACCTTTCACTGCTAATAGAGAACTTTTTATTTTTCAGTAGTTCTTGTTCTTCTGGGAAGGGATCCATAAATGCTTCCATATCTATGTCCAGTTCTTGTTGCAGGTACAATTCAGATGGTGTTGCAAGCGTTGAGGATTTTCTTGCAAGACTAGAGCTTAACTCTAGCTCGGGCGTGCAATTTAGATCCTTCCCTAGAGTTAAGTTTGGTATTTCAGGAGTTTTGTTAACATCTTTTAGCGGAGTACTGCATGCTTTATTAGCCTTTTGCTGATTTTGAGTACATCTCAATTCAGCTTGCTCGGCGGCCATTATTAAATCGTCATCGTCGGGTAAATCAAAATCTTCAAAATGACTTGTTTGTGAGATCGCGGATTCTGCTGCTGACATACGCATTTCATAATCTTTTCTATTTGCTTTGAAAACATTTTCTAATTCTTCTAAGTCGTCTTCAGGTGATGTGAATGATTTTGTTGCTTTTAAGGAACTTTCCTTTAGTTTGTGCTCCAAAGTTATTAGCATATTTTGTATATGTTTGGAATTGGCACTAGTACTTGGAGTATCATCTGTATTTTCAACTAGTTCATGCTCTTCTTCAGTCTCTTCAAGCTTGCTAAGCAAAGACGTCTTCTTTGTTAGAGTGTCATTTCTCTTCAAGGGTTTGCATACAGGCGTTGATTTGAAAACTATATCTGGTTTATTAAACTCTTGCCATTGGCTGCAATACTTGGATTCGGTTATTGAAATATCATCAAAATCATTTGAAGTACTTTCATCTTCCGCCTGTCCACCAAAGGTGTCATACACCATTGACTCTTGCACTCTTTTATGCGTTTCAGCTTTTATTTTATCCTTGTAGTAGCTAGTTTCTTTTAAACGCTGCTGTATCCAATTGTAGTTATCATGCTTTTTGCCATCTCTGTATTCTGCAAGAATATGGTCTAATTTCTTTTGAAAATTGTGCATTTCTGGAGGATCTTCTTCCTCCGTATCACTATCACTGTCTAAACAAGTCTGCTTGTACTTCTCCAATTCCAAATTATCCATAAACTTTTCTAATTTATCTATTCCGCCAAAGAGATCTAAAATAATACTGTTTATTTCTCGTATGGATTTTTCTTCCTCGGAATAATTAGTGACTTCGTTATCATATAGAACATTTAAAATCTGCATTTTTTCCAGGTTGTCTTTAATATATTCCGGTTTCATTTTTAGCATTAAGATTTTCATATGCCTAGAGAGTTCTTGGGATTTTAAGTGATGGTTTAGGTCACTTATTTCGGCTCTTTTCAAAACTTCTGCTGTGGTTATAGTTGTTTTAAGAAATTCTTTAATTTTTTGCAAGCGTTCGTTATCAGTTTTCTGAATTAAGGAATTGTCATTCAATATTTCCGTATGATTGTTATCATTATCATCATCATCTTTATCACATAAATCAATTGAAACATTGGTAAAATTTTGAACAGATTTTTCACTGTCATTCAATATTTTATTTAAGTTGTCATTATCTTTTTTCTCATTCTTTGTTCTGGCATCTTTCAAGAACTTCTTTA
Organism: Tachina grossa; assembly: GCA_949987645.1. Classification (NCBI taxonomy): domain Eukaryota; kingdom Metazoa; phylum Arthropoda; class Insecta; order Diptera; family Tachinidae; genus Tachina; species Tachina grossa. The sequence goes on along the minus strand of OX465278.1, from coordinate 134,142,063 downwards.
TTGAACTCTGACTATTGTTTAGTTTGGCATGTGGGCTTTTAACGGACTTTTGGGTTTGTGTGCCTATAGGAGATTGCAAATCTTTGAAAAGATTTTTCATCTTATCCAATTTACTGACGATATTCTGTTGCGTCTGTAGTCCCGGTTTACTTGCCTGCGTTATGTTCTCATCGTGTTCAAAAAATTGCAAATCTTCTTTATCACATTCTTGAAGTTTCTTGTGGAAAAACTTTCTCAAATCCTGACTACTTTTCTTTGGAGTGATTGCTTTTTTCTTCAACTGTTTTTTGCCTTTCTTACTAACAAGTTCTTCATCATCCGATAGCGGCTTGATAAACGTTTGTATACATTTCGGTTTGAATTCAGTGGGCACTAAACGGGGACAGTGTTGGTACAAGGATTGCTGTACTACACTCGATCTTAAAAGCTTTTTATTAATTTGATCCTTGCTAGACAATACCTCACGCAACAATTGCTGCTCCCTGCCCTCTGTAACCATCATTATAACATGACCATTCTTTCTGCGACCTGTACGACCAATACGTTGAACAAATCTCATGGGATTCGAAGTGCTTATATCGAAACATACAATTAGTTCCACCTCGCCCACATCAATACCTTCTTCTCCGACTGAGGTGGCTATAAGAATGTTACTTTTACCAGAACGAAAATCATTCATAATTTGAATTTGTTGTTTTTGTGTTAAGGCCCTTAGAGAGCCGCCACCACCTTGACCTGTATAGGCAAGATTAGACATATTTAGAATTACAATTTTATAAATACGATACATATTTGTGTGTTAGTACTTGCCCACAAAGCATCTTGGCTTAAGGAGAGGCACATGCTGTAATAACATGCGATAGATTAACATCACCGATTCACGATATTCACAAAAAACTATGGCACGAGAATCTTTTTTGTTCTGCAGAAAAAATTAATTATGTGATTTTTCTTAAATAACGATTAATTAATTAGCAACATAAGGAAAATTTCTAGAAACTTTTTAATGCTATATTTCATTTCATTTGCAACACTTCGAACTTAAAAACCGTATAGATATCTTATCATTATATCATTATTTGTTTGAGATCGAGATTTTTGCATTTTTAAATACATTAAATAGATGTTATATTGAAATATATAAAAAAACTGGATTACAAAGAAAAAAAAATGAGTTAGGACCTTTCTGTATTAAGGTAACGATATGTTTCATAATAATTGCTGTGGTTATGGCAATATCAAATTGAATTAATCGATATAATGAAGTTTTCAGTTAAGTATAATAAACTCCAATATGGAAATGAGGGAAAATAAATCTTGAGCAAAATCGACTTAAGCATTGTGAAAAATTTGGCCAAAAAATGTAACGTTAAAATAACTTTACTATTATACTTTAAATTAAGTTCAGTGTTTTATTTAGAATACTTACCTCAAAATGTTTTAGCAGACATTCTCGAGTTTTTTCAAACTTAGGATGGCCAAAATCCAAATCCTTAGGTATTTCAGCAATTTTACCATTTGTCATGGGAGCTGCCGAAAACTCAAATGGATTTGGACCCATTTGTTTTTTCAATTCCTCAACTAATTTGTTTAACCCAGAATCCATTTTTAAAACAAATTTATTTTTACCATCTTCATCTTCTTCGAAGTTGTTGAGGAATACTCTCAGGCCATGACGTTCCAACAATTCCATTGCATGGTAAATGCTTATACAAATAGCAAAATTACTGGCAACAGCAGAGTGTTGTGGATGACGGCCCATATGAAAAGAACGATCGCGATAGCGCTTTTGTTCATACAGTAGATAATTTCGATTGATGTTGCTTAAAGAACCAGATAAAACTTCTGCCTCCGTTAGCTGCCTGAGGTAGGGATCTACAATGACTAATAGTTGTTCACGTATTTCTTTTATTTCGTCACTCAGCGCAACTACTACAGTGTCCATTGTTCTTTTGTGCACAAAAGGTAAGACATCAATCGAAGTTTCCCAGCGCACTTCAATATGTGATATAAGAAGATTACGACATACCTCAGCCACATCTTCCAAAGTGCGGCCAGGAGTAGCGGACAAAGCCAAAACTCGAAAATATTTTGTTTTCCTCGCTAAAGCTTGTACAACTTCAGTATAGGCGTATTTACCTTTAGTCCTATGAGCTTCATCTATAACAACAAGTTTGACGCTATCAAATGGAAAATCAGTGTGATTTGTGCGCTCTGCTTCTTGAAATGAAGTTTCATCAACATTTAGAGCTTCCTGTTGCGAACCACCAGAAATATCCGACTGTACTACTTGGGGTGTAGCAAAGAAAACTCTTCTAGTTTTCCACATTTCACTTCTTTTTAATCTTTGCAATTTACCCGTCAACTCTGTAGTGTCTTTTTTTGGAAATGGCATAACTTTTTGGCAGGCATCGATTTGCTGATTTACCAATGGCCTGGTGGGAGCCATAAATATTATTTTTCCTCGTGGATACCAACGATAGAAGTTGTACATAACTACAGCAGCTATAAATGTCTTGCCCAAACCTGTTGGCAAAACCACCAGGGTATTGCGATACAAGGCTGCCTGTACAACACTCATTTGATAGGAACGACATGGCAAATTGTTAGGATATATCCAAGATTCACCCACATTATTGTCAAAGCCCTCATGCTGTGTGCCATCACGCAGTCTTGATGTGTTTAAATCTTCCAATGGATTATCCAGCAGATTTTGTAGAGCAGTATCATCTAAGCCGAGCTCTTCCCAGCTTTCATTGTCTTCTTTATTTATTGTATTCTCAGACATGGCACATAAAACATTTTAATACTTACATATAAATTTAATTAACAAATTTTAATTTTTTAGGGAACGTATTTAAATAAATTTTTTTACACAAACAACAAAAACTATGTGACATTCTGGAACAGCTGTTACAATGTCGATCATTTGATAGCAAGAGACACCGAAGTTGGCGATATTTTCAACGGCGCTATTCACTATGCAAAAAACAGTACTTTAATAAGCCGCGACTGAAATTCGACAGGACGCTAAAATTTACAAAACAATAATACGAGCGTATGAAATTTTATTAAAGCACAGGGTTATATAACAACTCAAACAAAAAAGTTTAAATATTAACTCAATATAAATGTAATAATTAAGAAATAAATTTATTTTAAACACTATTGCCAAAAATATTAGTTTATTGCAAATAAGTGTTTTTAACAGAAATTACGAAATTTTGTATTAAATGCGTCTCACTGGATATTTAATTTTGACTCGAGAGTTAAAGAATAATTTAGTTACAGTCACATTTAGAAAGCATATATCGCGATATTAAAACAAATAAAACTATGCGGGACAGTTCTGCAAATCGTGACATATTAAATCACATTGATTTAAAAAAATTGAACGATTTATATATAGCGTTGGAATTTGGCATAAAATATTCTATTAGTAATGACAAAAACTTAAAATACAATGCAAATTCACTATCAAGTCAGCTCTTAATAGTTTGTTTAAATCACGTGATTTGAAATCATCATGATTTTCATGACCAGCCGATAAAATGAAAAGTTATATATAAACATAAAATGAATTTAAATCCATTTTAGGAAATTTTTGTATGAAAAAATTCAAATAAAATACATTTCAAATTCATTTTAAATTTCATAAATATGGAGGGAAAAGTTTTAAGTTTTCAACAACATGTTTAACAAGACATATTGTTTATTAAGGATATTAATAGGTAGTCATAATTGCTATGTATTGTATAAAGTATCAACGTTCGTAACATAGTGTCCACACCTGATGATTTTATATCATACCTTGTAATATGACGCCGACAGAGCAACTGTAATTTTTTCATTAATATCAACACAATGGGGTAGACGTTGATGATTTTATATTATAATGAATCAAGCAAATATTTGATAAATACTTGCCAAAAATAACTAATTTGCATGTTTTTTTGGTCACAAATAATTGCTGTACCGTATTTTTTAAACGAAAATTGTGTAATAAATAAACGTTAAATGCACAGTAACACATAAAATGACATTTGATATCAAGATTAATTCATCAGGCCGTGAGCTCTGATGATTATATCATAACGCTACCATAATATTAATAAATTGAGTCTATACGAGATGAATTTTCATCATGATATCAATTTGACATTCATCATGATATAAATTCATCAGGTGTGGACGCTATATAATACTGCACTAATAATATAATATATTAGAAACCAATTAATGCTTTTTAACTTTCCTTTATTTAAGAAATTCTTAAAGCCTGTTCCACGATGTTAAAAGAATACGTTTGTTTTACAATTTTTATTGAAAACAATAACAAAATAAGAAAATTTCTCTTTGTTTTCAATTTAAATTATAAAACGAACGTGTGCCTTCGATATCGTTGCACAAACAGGCCATTAATGTTCGAATCAATTTTAGTTTAGCCGTTGTTTTCCGTCAACCACTCACTCTCTCATTCCTAATAAATGACATTTCACAAGTACTAGAGATAGGCGCGTGTAGTGCTTTTTTCGTGACACGAACATGTACGATTCAACACATGTTAGCGACAGAAAATCTGATTTCGTGCATGGTCGGGTCGTGTTATGGTTAGCAAAATCGACACGAAATGATTTTAGGTGTAAGATATGTATGCATGAATTTTCAGTGAGGAAAAACTTAGATATTTTGCATCGTCAAGCATGTAACCACAAAACATAGAGAAGTGTCATGAAACGGAAGATAAAGATATTTTTCTGTTTGTCTCGTTTTCCCTCAAAATTTTGTCGCAGCTTTTGTTTTGATTCTTCGTTCTAGTGCAATAAAATTACAACGCTTTTTATTAGCTGTATTAATTGGTAAGAAGGAATACAGTAATGTATCAAATACACTAACTATACTTTTCTCTTCCACGAATTTTCAAAAACCTGATTGGACCTTTTTTCATCTGTCACTTTCTTCACTTCTGTGTATTCTGTGATGTAACACCAGCAAATTTGTTCACAGTGTAGGGGTTTCTTCATAGGCGTAGAAAAGCCATTCTGGGGAGGCATTCCCGCCCCAAGAATTGCTTTTGACCCCCAAAAATGATTAAAAATTGCTTGTTATTATCTATTTCAATATTAAACACGAAAATCAACAAGTGTAATGCCCTACCCCAAGAGAAAATTCCCCCATGGGTCTCTTAAGCTCAGAGTTCTGAAATTATATAGAAATGTGCATATATTTGAATAAAATTTGTTTGTATTCAGTTTGATTTCGTGCGTACTTGGAACATTTTCCGCCTGCTTGTTGAACACCTTAGAATTGGTGTTCGGTTCGTGCCGTGTGTTGGAAAAATCCTACACACGCCCATCTCTAACAAACACACACAGTCAAACGTTAACGAAAACACACTGAACATACGAGAAAAACACAAACGAAATATAAAAAAAAAGTAATGAATACCCCCAAACATTTATTTAGTTCGTTGGAAATATGTCTAAGCGCAAGATGTGTGTCGGACGACGGCGACAGGTAGTCAGTCGGTTTGTTTAAAATGCTATGAGTGTCTGTTTCCTCTTTTTTTAATAAATTTATTTGTGAAATAAACATTTTTTGTGAATGTTTTTTTTGAAGATATCTACTACATATTTGGTCGTTGTTTTGATGCGATGTTTAAAAACTTGATAATATATGGTGTTAAAAGAGGAAGCATTTTAAAACAACAAAAAGTGGATAAAGTTAGTTATCAAACAAAGCGGCGTCTCTGGTAAATTGTGTGGTTGAAAGAAGAAATAAAATTATAAACAATATAATAATATGATAAATTGTCTTAAAATATTGGCGCGTTATTTGTGGAAGATAAAAAAAAGTTTAAATAATATATTCACATGTGTGTTGTTAGAAAAAATAAAGTTTTAATAAATTATAATGGATTGATTTGTTTAGCAGATTTCTGCTACAGTTTTTGCTGACAATCAAAAAAAGTGTTAAAATGTAAATGTATGAGAGTGTCAGAGATAAAAACAAATTGTTTCCTGAACTTACATATTTGTGTTATAAATAATTGCAACTGATTTATCTGCTGTACGAAGTGCAATATGTATTATTCTGCATTCAAAAATGTAAGTTTCTGATTATAAAGACATGCATTTCGCATACATATGCATACATATGCATACATACAAACATTTACATGCACATGCACATATACTAGTTCTTTCAAAACTATGTTGATTGTTAATGTCAAAGAAGCACAAACAAAATCCACAAAAAACCTAAATAAAACATTTTATTAAATATTTTAATTTCCTCTTCGATTTAATGTGCTCTCTCTCTCTCTCGTGTTATGCACATTATTATCAGCGTTGTCAACTTTGCGTTTCACACCATTTTGGGTGCTTTTTGAAATTTTTTGTGCGAAAAATTCCTTAGTTGGTGCGTGGTGCGCTTTTTTTTAAATTTCGGTGCGTTTTTTTAATTTTTGGTGGCACCAACGCAAATTTAACACAACAATGGGCTAAAACTGAAAAATTTTTGTTGTGAAACTTACTAACTTCCTGATAGTGTTAATTACCATATTAATAGTAATGAAGTTTACAAAATATCACAATTTGAAATGAAATCTGTTTTATGATAACAATAATAATGAAAATATTAGCTTTTTTATATTTAGTTGAACTGCAGTGAATTTTAATCAGAAATAATTTTTTATTCGGGCTGAAGTCTAGTGATGATTTGAATGAAATGCATATAGACAAAGCTGAACCAACAGCAAATAAGTTTCAAATTAATAAATATACTTATGACAATATATCGAATAATGAATTTCTTAAATTTTTTTGGTTAAGTTTTTTTTATTTATGTGCATTATTGTAAAAGGCTGTTTGTTTTTATTGTTATATTTTTAAACCCCCGACCAAAAAAGGGGTGTTGTAAGTTTGTAATGTGTATCTGTGTGTCTGTGTAAGTCCACGTACAGGCCAAACCGCTCGACCGATTTTGATTTAGTTTTTTCTGTTTGAAAGGTGACTTAATCGATAAGGTTGTTAGCTATGTTTTAATAAAATCCGTCCAGCAGCTTAGAATATATCACATGTTTTCTAGAAATATTCGGGGGTTCTTAAAATTTTTAATTTTTGCTATTAATATGGATATATTAAGCTTCTGATAAAAAAAAAAATTAAAAATATTTGAATGGAATGATAAATAATGAAATTTTATTAGTTTTGAATCCTTTCTATTAATCGTTGAACTCTTTAAAAAGTTTTGTAGAGAATTTATGAAATTAAAAAATATTATCTATGCAGTACAAATGAATTTATAGTAAAAAATTTGCCAAGTCTTTTTAGGTTTTATTTTTTTAACCCTGAACTGTAAAACCCTGTTTTAGTGTTAAATTTTTAACACAAAAAAAAAATACTTTTTATGCAAAATTAATTTAATAAACATTTTAAACTAAAACAATAAGTTCTAAGCTTGGTGCGTTTTTTTTCTCCATTTTGGTGCGTTTTGAAATTTTAAAGTTGACAACGCTGATTATTATTGCCAGGTTTGGATTTTGTAAAATTTGAAGATGCTGTTTTTGAAAAAAAAAACAAGTCCCTATAAGGTGCAGAAGTGTGTATAAATTAGCATCATTGGTGCTAAAAGAAATACTCCTCAGGTGACATTGTTCGTCATTGAACAATGGTGGCAATAACTTTGTCTAGCATTTCCGACTATAGTTCAGTGAGGTAGAGATAAGTGGATAGGGCAAGAGTACTGAATAGATTTGCTCTGGCTCATGGTTTAATTGTTTCTAGCAAGTAAGTAATCTTCGACCAAAGACACACACACACACACATATAACACTTCTATCCTCACATTCATGTACACCAATTAATGCTACAAAACTTATAATTGGCTCAAAAAGAATACCGGATAACAATTTACGGTAAATGTGCAAAATCAAATCTCTAAAAAGAGAAGCTACGTAGAGTGGAGCTGTCAGATTTAGTTTAATAGCTTTCAAAAAAATTTAAAAAAAACCTATTTGCCAAGTGGAATACTTGAAATCGAAGACAGAATGCAACTACTGAGAGCTAAGAATATTCTAGAAGCGAGCTATTGGTAACATAAGTCAAACTGCTGATGAAACGGAAATGCGAGTCAAATATAAAGTCACCCCATACCGATTTATTGAATATGTCCAAGGCTTTTGAATCAACGAAATAAAATACTGCTTTCTTCCTTGGACAGTGTCCCGCAAAATAAAATATGTTTGTATTGGTGAGAAAAATGAGAGTAAAATAAACTTGCACTTGAAGAAAACTTTTGTAATATAAAATACATGATGTGGTTATTAGTTGTTTGAATTTGTTTGTCTGTAAATAAGCAATTTAATAAAAACTTAAATAAAAAGTAAAAATTTAATAACCATTCAACCATTTAGTGTATAAATTCAAAATTAAATTTATTCACAGATCTGTGGATACTATTAAAATGCCTTTCTAATCTATTTTCCCTATTATTTTTTAATGTTTCATAACATAAAATGCATTGCATATTGCCAAAAGCATTTTAATCACGAAATATTTCCCAGCTTCCAAAATTATATTATCAATTTTTTGTCTGTAGAAATTTATTAAATTTGAACTTTAATTTCGTTTCGTGTGCTCAAAAAAACTAAACAAAAAAACCACATGCGTGCACAACTTAATTCGTCGCTTGCTCAGTGACGACTAAATGAAAGAGCATAAGCATGTGTGTGATTTTCATCCGCATAATCAGGGTGACCGATGACATTTTTCAAAAAGTGGCACCAAATAGGGGATTTATCAAAAAAAAGGGGCAAAATTAAAAAAAAAAGAGAAAACTGCACTAAACTTTTTATTTTTAATGTATTTTCATATAACTCACCCTAAATAAAGGGGGTCAAAAAGTGGCAAGGCAGTCGAAAAAGGGGAAACGCATTCGAAAAAGTGGCAAATTGCCACTTTAGTCGGTCAAACGGTCACGCTGCGCACAATTGTGCGCGGGTTACTGTCCTTGGATGTTAGAATGCCATAAACGTCATAAATTGTACATAAATAATCAAGAAATGGATGAAGTAACAGAAATTAAGTATTTAGGTATTATACTAGATTGTAGTCTTCAACTCAACACACATTTTGACAACTTAGTAAAGAAAATCAAACAAAAACCTTTATTTAATGTATATAACTTGTCATAGCATAAAAAAATAGCACAATCTATTAATATGTGGCAGTATAATTGAACCACATTTTATATAATGTCCCTCAATTATATTTCTCGCAAAGGATGCCGAAACAGAACTGAGTAAAAACCTCAAAACAAGGCGATGAGATTTATACTTTGAAAGCCGAGAGACACAAATATAAAATACATCTTGGACAGCATAAATTGGTTAAGTATAAAACAAAGCTTATTTCATTTCTCTATGAAGTTCATATATAACATAAAAATAGGCAATGGTCCTACAAAATACATAACTATAACACAAGAAGACGAAATGAATTCCGAGTATTAGAAATCACCATTGGAGCGCTTCCGAACAAATCTTCATTATAAAGGACTGCAACAGTATAATGATTCAACAAATGAAATTAAAAATTGTGATAATAATAAGTAAATTTAAAAAATTATTATACCAACATTGTCTGATTATAAGGATTAGATAGTTTTAAAATTAGTTTCATAATGAACTGTAATAATAAACAAATAAATAAATGGTAAAAAACAACCGGAAAATTGTATTTACAGACGGATCTAAGACAACAAATGTAACATCGACCGCAGGGACCCTTATAACTTGCGGCCTCCTAATCGAACCAGTTACAACTTGGTATGCCGAAGCAGTTGTCGTAAATGAACCCTATTAAAGCAAACAAACTAAAAAATATCATTGCCACTTACTAAAACTAATTCAACCCAAAATAATACCCACATCAAATAGAATCAAAATTGTTTACGTAAGAATCCTCGCTAACGAACAAGCTGAGGCTTATGCAAAAAAAACGCGATTTTATCCTACTGTATTTGAGAATAATCAACCTACAAAATTCATAATAAAAAAAGTAAATACCAAAATAATAACAGAAATAGAAAGGAAATCGGAGCAATACGTCGACCTCTAACAAAAAGATCAATCCTAATGAAACTCCGTTCACATTTCGCTCAGGCATACAGATTCAACAGATGTACTTCAAGTTCTATTAAGAACTTAAGATAGAACAAATACATGCATTTCCAGAACTAACTCAACTTAATAGCAAATTGTAAGATTAAAATGTAAATGTAACAGCCGATAGACTTAATTTTATACAACTAAAAAAATTAATTCAATTTTGAATGACAACTGCTATTTTAAAGCATTTTAGTATCCTTACTAATAAAATTTAAATGCGAGTTTTTGAGGCTCAGAACAAAAATACATTAGCTAAAAAATTTTCATGGTTGGTGAGGGTAAATTGGTTTTCATGGATGTCAAACTTGTGGATAAAAGTCTGAAAAAATTACAGGAACAAAATTTATAAAAACCCAACTTTTGTATGAGATACCCCTTATCAGGTGCTAAAAGCGGTAGAAAAGCTTGGAAAGAAAGTTGTGAAAAAAACATACAAAGGTATCTTTATAGGGGCAAAAAGGACAATTGCTTTTGCCTATACATTTTAAAAATTGCCCGTAATTATATATTTCAAAAGTACTCATGAAAGTCACCAGTCGTAATATCCTCTCATCACCACCCTAGAAAAATGTTGTTGTAATGCCAATGAGTATATGTCATACATTTCACCCTTATAGGGCGATACTGGGACATTCGTTTTAATTTTTATGGATTTTTAGCCCTTCAGTCTAACTTTTATGATGGGAGCCCACCAAGCCCACCACAAGAATTGTTTGCTTCATTAATTTTTGTCTCGAAATTGAAAAATCGGGCACTATCCTGCTATTAATGTGAATTAATATTATTGCATATTAAAACTGCTTAGAGTTTGTATTATTTTTGATACTCCTCTTAAAAAATTAAAAGCTTTGCATCATTCACGTTTGTGTAATATTTAGATACTGTTGCGGGCTGAAGTTACCTAAAAGTCTAGAAGCGTTTGCGAATATTATTTAAAACAAGGATTTAAATAATGTGCAGATGGTTGAAAAGTATCACACGTTTAAAGGAAAGTAGTTAATTGTTTCAGTTGAAAAAATTTTGATTATTAAAAAAAAAACAATAAAAAGCTCTGTGAGAAATCGTTAAAAGCTTTATAAATACCAGATTTTCCAAGAAGAGTATTTTATTTATTTATTTATTATACATATTATACAAAGTAAATTTGCATAATATGGTGTTGCACAAATATGGGCCGGGTAACTAGACCATATGCCCAAGATGGTATTAACAGTATTTTAAAAGGTTTTGTGACTGACTGTACACGACCTATGCCTTCACATAGGAAGTAGCAACGTGGTTGTTAAAGAAATTCCACAAAAATCCGCAAGATTATACGGTTATCCGTGGAAGATCAGTCAACCAGTGGGAGCGAGACGAAAAACTCCCGAAGGCCAAACAACATACACAAGCCTGACCGCACTTAAGAAATAATTACTTTGGCGAGAGATGTTCCTCAACCCAGAGCTGCTTTACGACTCCAAGAAGAGTACATATGAAAAAAATTTTGGGGTAATTATGGCCTATTTCTCACCTGCGAAAGAAAACGTTCGACTTCCAATTTATATTGAAAACAACAATAAAATATGAAAAATTGTTTTTGTTTTCAATATAAATTGTAAGTCCAACGTTTTCTTTCGCAGGTGAGAAATAGGCCATTAGTGTTTTTTTAATGGGAATTGTTACAATTTAAGTTTCGGGTATTTGGAAATTAAAAAAGCATCAAAATGGCAACGCTGATAATAAAATGCAAAGGGATAAAAAGAGTAAATTATCTTGCTCTTTTGCACTACAATTTTCAATAAGTGTGCATTTATTATTCAACTGTCTCTTTCTTACGTTTAGACCGTGTAAATTGGAACATAAAAATTCTTGTTTGTTTTTATTTTCCTTTCTTGTTTTTTAAATGTTCACTCTTCACTTTGTTTTGGTCTTCTTTTTTTCTCGCAAGATCGTTGAATTGTGTTTTATTTCATTAGATTTATGTACATGTGAATAAGTTTAGCTGCAAATGTATTGGTTACTGCGAGTGCAGTTTTTTGTTAAGAATAAATACCTACACATATACATACATACATATGTGTGTATGTATGTACATAATAAATCATTCTAAAAAATTAGTTGCAATTCGAAGAAAATACAGTCTAGGCTCGGTATAACGAATGTTATAACTAACATGACCAGATTGTTTTTACAAAAGCGGGACATGGTCGATCAAAAAGAGGGATTTTAAAGACGATGCCGCGAAAAAGTGGGATTTAAAAATAAATATCTTTTAGAAAGCGGGATGTGTAATGTGCACATACAAAGGTTCGTATGTACTTAGAAAACATGGGTTTAAAATCAAAAGAAACGCTTTTAAATAAACAAAAATATTTAAACCTATACGGATGATAGAAAATAATCTGGATTGGACAAGTGATTATAAAGACATGCATTTCGCATACATATGCATACATATGCATACATACAAACATTTACATGCACATGCACATATACTAGTTCTTTCAAAACTATGTTGATTGTTAATGTCAAAGAAGCACAAACAAAATCCACAAAAAACCTAAATAAAACATTTTATTAAATATTTTAATTTCCTCTTCGATTTAATGTGCTCTCTCTCTCTCTCGTGTTATGCACATTATTATCAGCGTTGTCAACTTTGCGTTTCACACCATTTTGGGTGCTTTTTGAAATTTTTTGTGCGAAAAATTCCTTAGTTGGTGCGTGGTGCGCTTTTTTTTAAATTTCGGTGCGTTTTTTTAATTTTTGGTGGCACCAACGCAAATTTAACACAACAATGGGCTAAAACTGAAAAATTTTTGTTGTGAAACTTACTAACTTCCTGATAGTGTTAATTACCATATTAATAGTAATGAAGTTTACAAAATATCACAATTTGAAATGAAATCTGTTTTATGATAACAATAATAATGAAAATATTAGCTTTTTTATATTTAGTTGAACTGCAGTGAATTTTAATCAGAAATAATTTTTTATTCGGGCTGAAGTCTAGTGATGATTTGAATGAAATGCATATAGACAAAGCTGAACCAACAGCAAATAAGTTTCAAATTAATAAATATACTTATGACAATATATCGAATAATGAATTTCTTAAATTTTTTTGGTTAAGTTTTTTTTATTTATGTGCATTATTGTAAAAGGCTGTTTGTTTTTATTGTTATATTTTTAAACCCCCGACCAAAAAAGGGGTGTTGTAAGTTTGTAATGTGTATCTGTGTGTCTGTGTAAGTCCACGTACAGGCCAAACCGCTCGACCGATTTTGATTTAGTTTTTTCTGTTTGAAAGGTGACTTAATCGATAAGGTTGTTAGCTATGTTTTAATAAAATCCGTCCAGCAGCTTAGAATATATCACATGTTTTCTAGAAATATTCGGGGGTTCTTAAAATTTTTAATTTTTGCTATTAATATGGATATATTAAGCTTCTGATAAAAAAAAAAATTAAAAATATTTGAATGGAATGATAAATAATGAAATTTTATTAGTTTTGAATCCTTTCTATTAATCGTTGAACTCTTTAAAAAGTTTTGTAGAGAATTTATGAAATTAAAAAATATTATCTATGCAGTACAAATGAATTTATAGTAAAAAATTTGCCAAGTCTTTTTAGGTTTTATTTTTTTAACCCTGAACTGTAAAACCCTGTTTTAGTGTTAAATTTTTAACACAAAAAAAAAATACTTTTTATGCAAAATTAATTTAATAAACATTTTAAACTAAAACAATAAGTTCTAAGCTTGGTGCGTTTTTTTTCTCCATTTTGGTGCGTTTTGAAATTTTAAAGTTGACAACGCTGATTATTATTGCCAGGTTTGGATTTTGTAAAATTTGAAGATGCTGTTTTTGAAAAAAAAAACAAGTCCCTATAAGGTGCAGAAGTGTGTATAAATTAGCATCATTGGTGCTAAAAGAAATACTCCTCAGGTGACATTGTTCGTCATTGAACAATGGTGGCAATAACTTTGTCTAGCATTTCCGACTATAGTTCAGTGAGGTAGAGATAAGTGGATAGGGCAAGAGTACTGAATAGATTTGCTCTGGCTCATGGTTTAATTGTTTCTAGCAAGTAAGTAATCTTCGACCAAAGACACACACACACACACATATAACACTTCTATCCTCACATTCATGTACACCAATTAATGCTACAAAACTTATAATTGGCTCAAAAAGAATACCGGATAACAATTTACGGTAAATGTGCAAAATCAAATCTCTAAAAAGAGAAGCTACGTAGAGTGGTGCTGTCAGATTTAGTTTAATAGCTTTCAAAAAAATTTAAAAAAAACCTATTTGCCAAGTGGAATACTTGAAATCGAAGACAGAATGCAACTACTGAGAGCTAAGAATATTCTAGAAGCGAGCTATTGGTAACATAAGTCAAACTGCTGATGAAACGGAAATGCGAGTCAAATATAAAGTCACCCCATACCGATTTATTGAATATGTCCAAGGCTTTTGAATCAACGAAATAAAATACTGCTTTCTTCCTTGGACAGTGTCCCGCAAAATAAAATATGTTTGTATTGGTGAGAAAAATGAGAGTAAAATAAACTTGCACTTGAAGAAAACTTTTGTAATATAAAATACATGATGTGGTTATTAGTTGTTTGAATTTGTTTGTCTGTAAATAAGCAATTTAATAAAAACTTAAATAAAAAGTAAAAATTTAATAACCATTCAACCATTTAGTGTATAAATTCAAAATTAAATTTATTCACAGATCTGTGGATACTATTAAAATGCCTTTCTAATCTATTTTCCCTATTATTTTTTAATGTTTCATAACATAAAATGCATTGCATATTGCCAAAAGCATTTTAATCACGAAATATTTCCCAGCTTCCAAAATTATATTATCAATTTTTTGTCTGTAGAAATTTATTAAATTTGAACTTTAATTTCGTTTCGTGTGCTCAAAAAAACTAAACAAAAAAACCACATGCGTGCACAACTTAATTCGTCGCTTGCTCAGTGACGACTAAATGAAAGAGCATAAGCATGTGTGTGATTTTCATCCGCATAATCAGGGTGACCGATGACATTTTTCAAAAAGTGGCACCAAATAGGGGATTTATCAAAAAAAAGGGGCAAAATTAAAAAAAAAAGAGAAAACTGCACTAAACTTTTTATTTTTAATGTATTTTCATATAACTCACCCTAAATAAAGGGGGTCAAAAAGTGGCAAGGCAGTCGAAAAAGGGGAAACGCATTCGAAAAAGTGGCAAATTGCCACTTTAGTCGGTCAAACGGTCACGCTGCGCACAATTGTGCGCGGGTTACTGTCCTTGGATGTTAGAATGCCATAAACGTCATAAATTGTACATAAATAATCAAGAAATGGATGAAGTAACAGAAATTAAGTATTTAGGTATTATACTAGATTGTAGTCTTCAACTCAACACACATTTTGACAACTTAGTAAAGAAAATCAAACAAAAACCTTTATTTAATGTATATAACTTGTCATAGCATAAAAAAATAGCACAATCTATTAATATGTGGCAGTATAATTGAACCACATTTTATATAATGTCCCTCAATTATATTTCTCGCAAAGGATGCCGAAACAGAACTGAGTAAAAACCTCAAAACAAGGCGATGAGATTTATACTTTGAAAGCCGAGAGACACAAATATAAAATACATCTTGGACAGCATAAATTGGTTAAGTATAAAACAAAGCTTATTTCATTTCTCTATGAAGTTCATATATAACATAAAAATAGGCAATGGTCCTACAAAATACATAACTATAACACAAGAAGACGAAATGAATTCCGAGTATTAGAAATCACCATTGGAGCGCTTCCGAACAAATCTTCATTATAAAGGACTGCAACAGTATAATGATTCAACAAATGAAATTAAAAATTGTGATAATAATAAGTAAATTTAAAAAATTATTATACCAACATTGTCTGATTATAAGGATTAGATAGTTTTAAAATTAGTTTCATAATGAACTGTAATAATAAACAAATAAATAAATGGTAAAAAACAACCGGAAAATTGTATTTACAGACGGATCTAAGACAACAAATGTAACATCGACCGCAGGGACCCTTATAACTTGCGGCCTCCTAATCGAACCAGTTACAACTTGGTATGCCGAAGCAGTTGTCGTAAATGAACCCTATTAAAGCAAACAAACTAAAAAATATCATTGCCACTTACTAAAACTAATTCAACCCAAAATAATACCCACATCAAATAGAATCAAAATTGTTTACGTAAGAATCCTCGCTAACGAACAAGCTGAGGCTTATGCAAAAAAAACGCGATTTTATCCTACTGTATTTGAGAATAATCAACCTACAAAATTCATAATAAAAAAAGTAAATACCAAAATAATAACAGAAATAGAAAGGAAATCGGAGCAATACGTCGACCTCTAACAAAAAGATCAATCCTAATGAAACTCCGTTCACATTTCGCTCAGGCATACAGATTCAACAGATGTACTTCAAGTTCTATTAAGAACTTAAGATAGAACAAATACATGCATTTCCAGAACTAACTCAACTTAATAGCAAATTGTAAGATTAAAATGTAAATGTAACAGCCGATAGACTTAATTTTATACAACTAAAAAAATTAATTCAATTTTGAATGACAACTGCTATTTTAAAGCATTTTAGTATCCTTACTAATAAAATTTAAATGCGAGTTTTTGAGGCTCAGAACAAAAATACATTAGCTAAAAAATTTTCATGGTTGGTGAGGGTAAATTGGTTTTCATGGATGTCAAACTTGTGGATAAAAGTCTGAAAAAATTACAGGAACAAAATTTATAAAAACCCAACTTTTGTATGAGATACCCCTTATCAGGTGCTAAAAGCGGTAGAAAAGCTTGGAAAGAAAGTTGTGAAAAAAACATACAAAGGTATCTTTATAGGGGCAAAAAGGACAATTGCTTTTGCCTATACATTTTAAAAATTGCCCGTAATTATATATTTCAAAAGTACTCATGAAAGTCACCAGTCGTAATATCCTCTCATCACCACCCTAGAAAAATGTTGTTGTAATGCCAATGAGTATATGTCATACATTTCACCCTTATAGGGCGATACTGGGACATTCGTTTTAATTTTTATGGATTTTTAGCCCTTCAGTCTAACTTTTATGATGGGAGCCCACCAAGCCCACCACAAGAATTGTTTGCTTCATTAATTTTTGTCTCGAAATTGAAAAATCGGGCACTATCCTGCTATTAATGTGAATTAATATTATTGCATATTAAAACTGCTTAGAGTTTGTATTATTTTTGATACTCCTCTTAAAAAATTAAAAGCTTTGCATCATTCACGTTTGTGTAATATTTAGATACTGTTGCGGGCTGAAGTTACCTAAAAGTCTAGAAGCGTTTGCGAATATTATTTAAAACAAGGATTTAAATAATGTGCAGATGGTTGAAAAGTATCACACGTTTAAAGGAAAGTAGTTAATTGTTTCAGTTGAAAAAATTTTGATTATTAAAAAAAAAACAATAAAAAGCTCTGTGAGAAATCGTTAAAAGCTTTATAAATACCAGATTTTCCAAGAAGAGTATTTTATTTATTTATTTATTATACATATTATACAAAGTAAATTTGCATAATATGGTGTTGCACAAATATGGGCCGGGTAACTAGACCATATGCCCAAGATGGTATTAACAGTATTTTAAAAGGTTTTGTGACTGACTGTACACGACCTATGCCTTCACATAGGAAGTAGCAACGTGGTTGTTAAAGAAATTCCACAAAAATCCGCAAGATTATACGGTTATCCGTGGAAGATCAGTCAACCAGTGGGAGCGAGACGAAAAACTCCCGAAGGCCAAACAACATACACAAGCCTGACCGCACTTAAGAAATAATTACTTTGGCGAGAGATGTTCCTCAACCCAGAGCTGCTTTACGACTCCAAGAAGAGTACATATGAAAAAAATTTTGGGGTAATTATGGCCTATTTCTCACCTGCGAAAGAAAACGTTCGACTTCCAATTTATATTGAAAACAACAATAAAATATGAAAAATTGTTTTTGTTTTCAATATAAATTGTAAGTCCAACGTTTTCTTTCGCAGGTGAGAAATAGGCCATTAGTGTTTTTTTAATGGGAATTGTTACAATTTAAGTTTCGGGTATTTGGAAATTAAAAAAGCATCAAAATGGCAACGCTGATAATAAAATGCAAAGGGATAAAAAGAGTAAATTATCTTGCTCTTTTGCACTACAATTTTCAATAAGTGTGCATTTATTATTCAACTGTCTCTTTCTTACGTTTAGACCGTGTAAATTGGAACATAAAAATTCTTGTTTGTTTTTATTTTCCTTTCTTGTTTTTTAAATGTTCACTCTTCACTTTGTTTTGGTCTTCTTTTTTTCTCGCAAGATCGTTGAATTGTGTTTTATTTCATTAGATTTATGTACATGTGAATAAGTTTAGCTGCAAATGTATTGGTTACTGCGAGTGCAGTTTTTTGTTAAGAATAAATACCTACACAT
The DNA here is from genome assembly GCA_949987645.1 of Tachina grossa. Taxonomy (NCBI): domain Eukaryota; kingdom Metazoa; phylum Arthropoda; class Insecta; order Diptera; family Tachinidae; genus Tachina; species Tachina grossa. The sequence goes on along the minus strand of OX465278.1, from coordinate 134,123,396 downwards.
ATACATACATACATATGTGTGTATGTATGTACATAATAAATCATTCTAAAAAATTAGTTGCAATTCGAAGAAAATACAGTCTAGGCTCGGTATAACGAATGTTATAACTAACATGACCAGATTGTTTTTACAAAAGCGGGACATGGTCGATCAAAAAGAGGGATTTTAAAGACGATGCCGCGAAAAAGTGGGATTTAAAAATAAATATCTTTTAGAAAGCGGGATGTGTAATGTGCACATACAAAGGTTCGTATGTACTTAGAAAACATGGGTTTAAAATCAAAAGAAACGCTTTTAAATAAACAAAAATATTTAAACCTATACGGATGATAGAAAATAATCTGGATTGGACAAGTGAGCGAAACTGTTTAATTAAAAAATATCTTGGAAACTAATGCAGTAAAAATTTTGAAACTCTTCATGAGTATTGTGTTAATAATGAGAATTGTAATCTACAAAATAGTGAAATTTGAACCGCACTTCAAATACGTGTATAAAAAATTTTTTCTTTTCATCTGAAAACGTACGTACATTAGAGTGGCCGTTATTTATTTATTTTTGATTTCTTTTATTCTCACCCCCCCAATCGGTTCAGTTTTATGTAAAAAAAATGCAAAAAAAAATTCATAGCGATAAGTTGTGTTTTTTTTTTCAAAGTTGGCCTTCAAGTCCATTTTTCAATGTAATTTTTTGCATATGACCATCTTTTAAAAAAATCATTTTACAAGAATATGATATATAGCAATATTTTAGCTCTTCTAGGCTACAATATTAGTCTCAAAGAAAGATTTTTGATAAAATTCATATTTTAGGAAATAATGAAGAAAATGACGAACAAAATACCAAAAATTATATATACCAAAGTAGCATTTATATGGAAATTGTTTTACTAAGCGTTTACAATAAGAGTTTATGTCTATTAAATAATTTCATACATATATTAAGTATAGTCATAAAAAACTAAAAAAAAAAAATTACACTGAATATATGGGCTTGAGGACTAACTTTGAGGGCCGGACGCACCCCCTAACACAACTTATCGCTCTGAAATTTTTTTGGATTTTTTTTACATAAAACTGAACCGATATGAACATTTAAATAAAAATCGAATAAGAGATTGGAAATTTCAAAACTCTATAAAGCAGGATAAAGCGGGATAGAAATCTGAGGCGGGATCGATCTGTGAAAAGTGGGATTTTCCCGCTTTCTGCGGGATGTCTGGTCAGATAAGTTATAGCATATAAAGATGCTTTCACACGGCCTGTATTTTACATCGTGACTTCTCAGCTATACATACTAGTGATGCACGAATATTCGTATTCGAATTTGCCGAATGCTCGGGCATTTTTAGATATTCAGGCAAATACGAATACGAATATTTTTATTAAAAAAAATTAAATAAATTAATGCATAAATCCTAAGCGAAATTTAAATAAGTGACATAAAAATATTATTTACTTCCTAATAATTAAAAAAAATATATATATTTCAATTCAATTCTTGTACCCAACTAAAAAATTAATATTTCAAGCTTCTTGTACAATTAACATTAAAAAGATGAAGTACTTTTCTAGATAATACCTATTTGTCCGAAAATTATTTCTCCATATTAAAATATTATAAAGTATTCTTTAAATATATTTAATGGGCCAACGGCCTAGTTCCTAGATAACTGCTGTTTTATAACAATATTTTTTTTTAGTTCGGTTAAATAAAAAATTAAAATAATATATCTTTGAAAATACGTCTATGTATGAAAGTTTCCATTAACACATCTGTCAAAACTTATACGATGTATGTAGCCTCAAGTGGGTCAACAACAATTTTAAAGCTTATAATTTGATATTGTCATATCCATATAAGAATATACATATGTATATATGGTACATATTTTTTGAATTAATTTGAATTTTTTGTCCATGAGAATTGGAAGAAATCATTCCATAAGCTCCCAGGAAGACAATTTCCTCCTGCATATGTATTTGTTACCTTCATTGATAATAAATTTTGTAGTTTCATATGGAAATAAGTTATTTATGTGTATTAAAAATATTTTAAAATAAAGCGAAAAAGAGATGGGGAAATGAAAACTGTTTAAAAAGTTTGACTACAATTTGCCTCTCGATTGTTCGGCATTAAGTGACTTTTTTGTAAAAAATTAAAAATTACAATTTAATTTAATTCAAAGTTCTTTTTCATAACAATTTTTTCATATTTCATTTAGCAGGCGTAATTTTCATGTATGGTATTCGCAAATATCGTTAGAAAGTAGAATGATTTTTCTTTATATTTCAAAAATTAAGCAACAAAAAAACGACTAAACACACAAGAGTAAAGCATAATTAATGAATGAAAACGCATTCAAAGGACCAACAGTTTGTTTATGAATTACATATGTATGTACCTATTTAGATTTTCGTTTTATCGGTATCCTACTGTATAATGAATATTATTGTTTCTTTGCGTTTCTGTTGGCTATTAGTACATAAAAGGTATCCTTTTGGAAGGAATGGTTCAATTCCTTGTATTTAACGTCAAAAATCAAAATATTCATTATACCTGTGTACAATGCCGTCCGCATTATTTTCTGTTTGTGGCTTGGCGTTACAAACACAACACAACACAACGAAAAATATGAAAAACATTGCCACTAGTCGATACTATGGCGATGTCACAAAATGCTAGCATAAGTTTGTACATACACTCATACATACTACATACGTACATACCCTGTCGGAGAATTTGTGGTTGACTACAAAAATAGTTAACTAGTTAACTTTTCTTAGACTGATTAAAAGCTAACTGCAGTGTCATGCAGAACAAACCCAAAATTAATTCTTAGGTTGAGTACGAAATTGAATTTGATAAGAGCCAAAAAATTTATTCTCAGCTACTTTGAAACTCATTTCAGTTTTATATTAACATTTTTCTGTTGTTATTTTAGATGGCTTCTTAGCTGAGTGGTAGCGCGTTGAGTGCACAACGTGTTATGATACATGTTCGGACTAGTGTCCTGCATAAGACATCTTATAAGAACTTTTAAGACATGAGGGATTTTTCAAATGCTTTACTACAGCGAAATCTTATAAAAGAAACGTTAGCAACACTGTTTGCAAGAAATTTGTTTGAGTATTGTAGGTATAAGAGTAAATAAGAAAACACTTCGTGACGGAAGAATTTGTGATACTTGCTTCTTTCTACGCATGAGCGCGTGTACAAACGTCATGTATGTATGATCTTTTATTTTTCTGCGCACATGCAAAGGCACACACATGCATTAACATTAGTTATATGCGGTTAATCACATAATAGCTTACCATCTACATATTACACACACACACTCAAACGTACAATATGAAAAATAACAAGCATACACTAATCAACAGTACTTCTTTTGAGTGTTTGTTACAGACAAGCTGTCTTGGCGACATCGCTTGTTAACACTGATATACACGTACACCAATGCATCCATCGTGCTTCGCTTGTAATACGGCAGCATTTATTATTGGTTTAGTATAATACATGCGACGTGAATACATTTAAAAATCATGACGTATTTACATTTAAAGACCTTTAACGCAGGTCTCTAGTACATACCCTGTCGAAGAATTTGTGATTGACTACAAAAATAGTTAACTTACAAACCAAAAGAACAAAATTAATTCTTAAGTTGAGTACGTAATCAAATTTGATGAGAGCCAACAAATTTATTCTCAGCTACTTTGAAACTCATTTCAGTTTTATATTAACATTTTTCGGTTGTTATTTTAGATGGCACCTTAGCTGAGTGGTAGCGCGTTGAGTGCACAACGTGTTATGATACATGTTCGAACCCAAGAAATTTTTTTGTAATTTACTGACTACCAGGTGATTTAAAATAATCAACTTTAAGTTATTTGACAGTAATGCAGAGTGAGACAATTGAATACTGCCAAGGACATCGCAATGTTAAAATAGTCAGTTGATTACATTAAAAGTAATCCAAGTGTCAGTCAGTACTAGTTGCGAAATAGTTAGCTTAAAGTTAGATTATAGTTAACGTAATTTCCGATAGGGTATGTACACACAGTGCGCTCGGGAAAACGTCAACTAATTAAAACCGTGCGTGTTGACGTTTAACAAATTGTTGACGTTTATAAATGTAGAAACTTTTAATAAAAACATATTGATAGTATTCTTTAAAACGTTTTTATTGACTATAAACTAAAACGAAACATAAACAAATACAAAAAAAGAACAAAAAAGCAACTGAACATAAAAAAAGACAACATATAGAGATGCAATTTCTTTTTTATTCTACATACTTATAAGGGGAATACCAAAATTCTGAACTAATTTCATAAAATAAATGTGTGTGTGTGATCAAAACTGTGTATTTTAACTGTTGCTTAATTCAAAATTTTGATTTATTTAAAGTTGACGTTTTAGAGCTTCGTGGTTTGGTTGTTTGGTTGACGTGTTAGAGTAGACAATGTAAAAAATTAAGGGTTGACGTTGTGGGATGTTGACGTAAACTAGTGCTGACGTTTTCCCGAGTTCACTGTACATACATACATGCAATGTCAATAAATTATCGGTGTTAAATGTTTCATAACACCTATAATTTTTTTTTTTTTTTTGATTTGTTCAAATGTAATCTACTAATATCTCGACACCACAAATAAATGACTTACACCACTTTCATAATTATGGGCACATTTATGCTCGTGAACTCAAAAGTTATTTATTTTTATAATTTTTTTGGTTGCATTTTTTTTTTTTGTAAAGTTGCAACACGTAACCAAATACTGATTCACCTGCTTTTATGTTTTCTTCTCTACCGCAAATAATTTTCGTGTCGTATGTATACCTACCTATTCGTGCAACCTTTTAACTCACACCAACTAGTTCTTACTACCTACGACTTGTTCATAAAAAAAATGTATTTCAAAATAACACTTTCATTAATAATTACCCGCACGTGCAAAATTTTTTTATGTAATTTAAATAAAAGTAATAAACAAGTTCATAAAATCAAAATCATTTAGTTTGACCAATGCCTAGAAAAAAATAAAATTTTAATGATTTACGAGGAATTTACGTCATTGGATTATAATTAGGGTATCTTTGTACCGTAGGGGATGTTAAAGCGTTAAACACCACAAAACATACGAACACGCAAATACATATGTATGTATGTACACATGTATGTGTAATCAATAGAGATGAGCGATTGAGAAATCACTAAAGGCGGTTTCAGACTATAATACAAGTATTAATACTTTTGACGAAAATGCTTCCCTGATCTAATTTCTGTTTCAAAAAATTTCAAAAAACAATAACAACTCAACATTTCAGAGTTGCATTTTCCACATATTAATACTTGTATTATAGTGTGAAATCGCCTTTAGTGAATAGTGATTTTTTATATGAAAAAAAAATCGCTAAAATTAAAAAATCGCCAAAATTAAAAAAACGCAAAAAACCGCGATTTTTTTCGTTTTGTCGATTTTTTTTAATATTTGGCGATTTCTTTTTGGCTTGGCGATTTTATAATTTTCGGATTTTTTTAATTTTACCGTTTTTGAAAATTTCAAGAGTTTGCCTCTTACGGTTTCCAAGATATAGCAAGTTGACAAAATTACATAGTCAAAATTGCCTTAACTGATGGACCACCCTCTAATTTAAACTTTTTAAATTTTAGTGTTATTTGTTCTAGTTTGTATAAAAATACACTTATTTTACAAATTACAAGTTTCAATATACATATGTACATACAATTGTATGTATATTACATGGGATTTTAAAATTTTTCGTTGCTCGTTTTAGAACACCGTTTAATTTTTAAATCTCATGTATTTGTTGTTGTAGCGGCCAAGGTTCTACATACTATGTCAAAATTTCAGGTCCATAGCTCTTACGGTGCCTGAGAAAATAGCCTGTGACGGACAGCGGAGCAAAAACAATAGGGTCCTGTACGGAACCCTAAAAACTAAATTTTACCGTTAATTGATTTATAATTGTTTTCTTTTCATTTTTCTATGATTAGTTGTTGTTGTAGCAATAGTTTCGCAATAAAAGTATTACTGTGCAATTGCTCCTAGATGTATAAAAAGTAAAGAGAAAATGCTACTGAAATTAAGCAGAATTTACCAAAATGAGAAGCCTAACCTTGTAGCCCATTATTTCGCAATCAACACTAAGGAAAGCTTCGAACTCTTAAATTTAATTAATATTAAATATTTCTCATTTATGATACGAGAAACTAAATCTGTTGATTAACTTTAAATTTTTCCGTCTTGGTAGACTTTTCTGTGGAAGTGCCCATATTCAAAATACGTCAACTCAAATTTGGTCAAAATGAGTTTCCGATGGGAAATAGCTCCCATATGCAATATTAATCTGTAGTATAAATTTCGTATCAAAAAAATTATGTTTTTCCTTTTATATAAATTTTTTTATTCTGCTATCTCAAAGTATAATTATTTTTGGTGAACATAAATGCTAACTCCCATGTTAATTTCCATTATTTTTAAAAAATTTCTAATTTATTATAAATCCACCTCATATCGTATTGCATTTGGCATGCTGAACACGAATCTGCTAGTTTTTGAGATAGGGTCACTTTTAATATATTACTACAGAGGGATTCCGATAAAAAAATTGGTAATGTATGTAAAACTTTTAAACTGTTAATCGAATAGAAACATTATGTATGGGCCGATTATAGTCAATGATATAAGCTTTAGAAATTGATAATTTGAAGTGACCCTGTTACACTAGAGAGTGAGTTAGAGAGTGCTAAAGCTGACCACCTAGAGATGCAAGAGGCTTTCAGTCAGACTTAAGCTATTTTTTTTATGGTATTGTAAGTTTTTTCTTGTAGCTTTTCAATTCTTATATCTAGTATTGATTAAAAAAAATTCACAAATTGATTAAAAATTAAATATATTAAAAAAAAATCATATTTTTCCGACAAAATATTCTAACTCTAAAAAAAATATGTATTTGTTTCTTGATCGACTCAAATATGATATCTTATAAAAATACGCAAACCAGTGCAAAATAAAATATTTTTTGCAGATTTATAAATTAGTTAGAATATTTAAACCATCTTATGGAAGGCACATCATTTATTTTTACAATAATGAGCGAATTAACTAGTTTTTTCGCTATACTGAAAAGTTAGCTCTTTTGAGTTGACGTATTTTGAATATAGGCTGTCGTTAATACATAGTTTTATATATTTTTTTTTGTTGTCGAAATATTCCAGCGGTAACTTTCTATATAAAATTAGTTTTCTAAGACATTTTTATGACAATTGTTGCTGAATTATGTATATATGTATGTTTTATTAATAGTTTCTTTGTTTAATTGTTAGATTTAATTATTTCAGTACTTTTAAGTAAATTCTCATAACATTCTACCTTATTAGCTTGTTAATAAAGACAAATTTCAATTTAAAAAAAATCTACCTAGACAAACACTAACCGAAAAGCAACAACTGTTTCTGAAGGGCACTACTCTACTCTACACCTTTTATAAGTTTGATTTTGTTGCTGATTTTATAAAAATTTTGTCTCAACCGCATTGGCTAAAAAAAAACATCCTTCAAATTTGTATTTAAATTGTAAATTCACAAAGATATTTGAAGTTAAAATAGTTTTTTCTTCAACCACGTGAACTTATTGCTGGTTTATGAATAATGTTATTGAGACTTTCTCTTATTATTAAGTTTTTATAAATCTATTAAAAGTTTTTGAATGAATTAAAGCGTAATATTTTTTTCTATGCTCTTACAAAAATATCTAAAACTAAAAACAAAATAAAGAATAAACACTTGAATTGATATTGTTGATATTCAAAAATTGATATTTGTGGAATTCCATAGAACAACGTTATTTTACACTCAAAAATCATTTGATGTAAAATTTTACAAAGTTCTATTATGTGTATATGACGATTTAATAGAATAAGTATAAAAACAAGGGGCCTATTCGTGCACACACACACACACACACACACACACACACACGCACACACACACACACACACACACACACACACACACACACACACACACATATGTATGACATAAAATTAATTAGTTATTATAGCTTCTATAATTTAATTTAAAATAGAACTTAATTTAAAAACAAAATTTTACAAATGATCATTATGATGATCGTTGTGAGATCAGTTTTTATTATTTGAAGTTATCCATTTGAATTCAAAAGCAGCTTTATTAAAAAGAAACCGTTGCAAAATGTAAAAGAAATGACGTCTTGAGGCCCATTGTGAAACCATGTTTTTCAAAATAAAAATTTTTATTTTGGGAATTTATATAGAAACAAAAATGAAAGCAATGTAATTTTTTTTTTTGTTTCAATAGTTATAAATTTGCAAAACACAGGAATTTATAATTTGATTTTGCCTCTCAATTTGGAAGGCTTTTTTACTCTGCTACGGCAAAGCAAAGAATGGGTAAAACTGATATACTATAATGTAATAAATGAGTTATTCACAGAAAATACTAAATTTTATTTTCAATAACCAGATTCATTGAATCAGTAAACATTTTGTATGAATAATTTTGTAAATTCTGACAACAATTTTGTAAAAATTTTAATTTAGCAGAGTTCGGCTAACATACGAGTAATTTGTTATTTAAGTGTGTTGGTGTTTATCTTGCTTTTCGATAGGTACAACGTGCTGTTGTAAAAAATTTGGATAAGGTATCACAGCTCACTTTTCTCACAGAAAAGTTCCATGTAGTATCACAGCACACTTTTAACACAGAAAACTTGGGTGTAGCATCACAGCACTCTTTTCTGATAGAAAAGTTGGATGTAATTAGTATCACAACACACTTTTGCTATAGAAAAGTTGACTGTGACACAGCATACTTTTTAGGGTTCCGTACACCAAAGGTGAAAAGGAACCCTATTGTTTTCGCTACGCTGTCCGTCTGTCCGTCACACGGTATTTTCTCAGGAACCGTAAGAGCTACGGACCTGAAATTTGGACACAGTATGTAGAACCTTGGCCGCTACAACAACAAATACATGAGAATTAAAAATTAAAGGGTGTTCCAAAACGAGCAACGAAAAATTTTAAAATCCCATGTAATATAGGTACAATTGTATGAACATATGTATATTGACACTTGAAATTTGTAAAATTAGTGTATTTTTATACAGACTACAACAATTAACACTAAAATTTAAAAAAAATAAAATTAAAGGGTGGTCCATCAGTTAATGCAATTTTGACTATGTAATTTTGACAATTTGCTATATCTTGGAAACCGTAAGAGGCAAACACTTGAAATTTAAAAAAAACGGTAAAACTAAAAAAAACGAAAATTATAAAATCGCCAAACCAAAAAAAAAATCGCCAAAAATTAAAAAAAAATCGCCAAAACGAAAAAAACCGCCAAAATTAACAAAACATTTTTAACACTAAAATAAATCGCCAAATTCATAAAAATCGCCAAAATGAAAAAAAAACGCCAAAGATCGAAAAAAATCGCCAAAACGTGAAAATGTCGCCAAAACTAAAAAAAATTTAAATAAAAAAAATCGCAAAAATGAAAAAAATCGCCAAAAATAAAAAAAATCGCCAAAATGAAAAAATGCCAAAAACCAAAAAAAAAAAAATCGCCAAAACAAGAAAATAAAGTGTCAAAACTAAAAAAAGAGCCAAAACTTAAAAAAATCGCCAAAACCGAAAAAACGCAAAAAGCGCCGAAAAAAACGCAAAAACCGAAAAGACCCCAAAAACAAAAAAAAAATGCCAAAACTATATATTATATAGGATGAAGTTTGTGCTAAATTACATATCTAGTGTTCGTACGGAACCCTTCGTGCGCGAGTCAGAGTCGCACTTTACTGAATTTATTTATAAAAAATTTCGCAATCACATTGGTTATACAATTACACACATTTTTGCTGTTCTTTTTATAACATAATAAAAATACTTTTGAGATTTAAAATGATAAATTTTATTAAAAATATTTCCATTGAACTTTGGCTGGCAACTTTGTCATTAAAACTGCAGCAATATCAAGTTTTCAATGTACATATGTATATACATACATATGTATAAGTATATGTAAATGTTGTATATGCATTACATTTTCCAACACTTGCTCTTAACCGTTTTTTTTTTTAACATACATACATACACATACAACTCTGTATAATGTACGAAGGAATTAGACAGCACTAATTAATAATAATTACTGGATAATTGCAAGCTAGGCATTATATTATTGAAAATTATGTTGTTCGGTAATCGCAGCACATTACCAATATTTTGCTGCATATGACTTACATCCCCTTTTGCCAATCAAAACCACTACTCACTAGTAAATTTTATGGGCTCTAGTCTACAATATCGATATTTTCTTGCTCGTTGTCAATATTAAAATTATAATGATTTTCTAGTGACATTGTCAACAGTGCTACTGACTAGGTGTACCCCAGCCAATGTAATCGTCTATTGACATATAACATAGCGTTGTCATTGAAAATCTACCAGTAGACTTTAGCACTATTGGGAAGGTAGTTCTTTTACGACCATATGTAGATATTTGAGCCAAATATTCACTAGTAGATTTTAGTAACCCTCGTCTACATATATTTATTTAATATTATTGCACAGCATAATAAAAAAAGAAAAACTAACTATTGACGCGTTCATTGACAATATTACCAGAAATACACTGGAACTATTGTCTCTAACGTATCTCCACTCGCGCATAAAAGGAAAGTTGTCGACATTTTAACTAGTGCAATTGTCGCTGGAGAAAGAGTATTGACATAGAGACATATGGTTCTAGGCTGACTAGAAGGCATGTATGAACGGCATTTTGTATGTACGAGTAGTAAGTACACTTCTTATGCATCAGATGTTAATAAATTATTTCTAATAAGTGACTCATTGAGTGATATGATCACATACATACATACATTCATATCGTTGGTCTAAAGTAGAAAGGCCCTAACTCACATAATTGTAACTTTACAGAAGAAGGTAACAGAAAACTGTAATATTCAAAAATATAACTTTTTTTGTGCAACTGCTTGTAAGGCTGAGTTTACATCTGGCATTTTTATTGTGCCATGTGCCCAAAAAAACGTAACCACTAATTACTAATGAAAAACTGTTTGATTCATACATGTATTTATTGATTTAAACAGTTTCCAACCATGTTAGATTCTATAAAATTATCTATTAGTTATGTATGAAACCGTTTAACGTGTCTGAGTCAAACTATTTTTCATTAGTAATTAGTGTTTACGCTTTTTTTACGCTTGTGTGGCACATGGCACACAGATGTAAACCCGCCCTAAGAGTCATTTTTTACACAATTGCAATAAATTTGAACGTGTATTTGTGTGAAATGTATTGGAGTCACTGAAAAAATCGATTTCGAAAAAATACGAGTCTCAGGGCATTTCTACTTGAGATCATCGATATACATACATATATTATGTATCTACGAGGGCGGATCAATAAGTCCGTGACTTTTTGAATGAAACACAGTTTTCTTTTGCAAAACAAAAATTTATTTTTCTACATAATCTCCTTTTAACTCAATACACTTAGTCCAACGTTTCTCCAGTTTTTGTATACCTTCCAAAAAAATAGGATTTTTCGAGGTCCTTAAAAAAGGCATTTGTTTGGTCAATAATTTCATCGTTGAAGTTAAATCCCTATCCACCGAGCCATTTCTTTAGGTTTGGAAATAGGAAGTAGTCACTAAGGGCTAAATCCGGAGAATATAGCAAATGGGGTACCAATTCGTAGCCCAATTCATAGAGTTTTGCCATTGAGACTGCGCGTGAGTGCACTCGTGCATTATTGGGATGGAAAAGAACTTTTTTGTTGGTCATATGGGATCGTTTTCTTTTTAAATCCTCATTAAGTCGGTCTAATAAGTTGGCATAATATTCGCCGTTTATTGTTTTTCCCTTTTGAGGGTAATCGAGGTGGATTATCCCGCGTGCATCCCAAAAAACTGTTGTAATCACCCTATTGGCCGACAAACTCAACTTGGTTATTTTCGGAGCAGGTTCAACCGGAGAAATTCATTGTTTAGACTGATGCTTGGTCTCCGGAGTACAGTAATGGCTCCATATTCCATGCAGAGTTGCAAAACGCTGCAAAAACTCATTCGGATTGCGGTTAAAAAACTCCAAACGATCCTTTGAGGTTGTCACACGTTTACGTTTATGGTCGATTGTGAGCAAACGCGGCACCTATCTTGCAGACAACTTTCTTAAACCCAGCTGATCATTTAAAATCGAGACCAAACTGTCATATGAAATGCCTATGGCATCAAAAATCTCACGCACTTTTACTCTTCAATCGTCCAACACCATATCGTGGACTTTTTGGATATTTTCGGGTGTACTGACCTCAATTCGCCATCCAGAACATTCATTTGTAATTGTGCGACCACAAGGAAAGTCAGTAAACCATTTTTTTTACCATTGAAATCGATAGTGCAGAGTCCCCATAGTATTTATCGAGCATTTCCGTGGTTTGATTGACGGTTTTTTTCGCACACGAAATTCACTTTTTTCCATTTTAAGAAAAATACACGAGGTTGTATGTTTTGAACAGCTGTTAAACGCAAAGTAAGTGACGACAATTGCTCAGAATTTGACATTAGTCTATTAACAGGTGGTACTTGATGTTACATTTCATATAAATACGAGGGAAGATCGAAAAGTCACGGACTTTTAATCCGCCCTCGTGTGTATATCATGTGCATAAGTATTCAGTTACTCCTTTGTTTATTGTTGAGCCAACTTTTAAAATTATGTGTCCAAAAATACTGTAAGACTTTCAAATATTTATATATGTATCTGTGGCAATATGCAGTAATCGCTTAAATCGACTTAAGAAAATTTAACTTTATTATCCTGTATTATGTCCCAGTTAAAAAAAGTTGCAGTGGATCCCAAAGGATCACACGAAAGTAGCATCATGATTTTGAATCACTCAGCGGTAGCGTCAAACTTTCGAAAAACACTTCAAGTCTTAAGTCAACTTAATCGATTTTTATATTTACATGCATATGTATTAACATATTTGCAATAACACTTAATCGTATGCTAAGTTTTATTAACCCTCAACTCAAACAAATGGCATTTGTTTAACAACATTTTTAACATTTTTATCCATATCAACTACAGACATTCATTTATTATTATATTCATGCGGTGTTCGTTCGTGCATTCGTTTAAAGACCCACAAATACATATGTAATTGTATCTCTGGTTCTTTCTTGACAATTAATTTTTCTCGCTCTAACTCCACATTAATGTTGCATACGTTCGTTGTCTTTTTTTTAATCTCTTATCAATTATGTGTATGATGTCCAAGAAATCTAATGACTCATAGTTTAAATATTCTAAATTCCAAGGAAGTTTTAAGAACCAAAAAAAAAAAGAAAATAAATAATAAAATCTGAGGCAAAAATGTCCATCGATGATGTCGCATCGCTTGTCGACATAAAAACGACAATTTTAAACAAAATAAGTATACTTAGGTATAAGCAAGACAACTCTTATAAATATTTTCTTTCTATATGTGTTTTGTCAATGACGCGGTGCGAAAAGTTCAATAATAAAATATACAAAATACAAAACAAAAAAATAAAAAATGAAAAATATACACATTTATTATCCAGTCGAGGTGGTGTACTTCAACTTATACCCGTTCCATGTGCATCACAAACTTCAAAAAAAAAAAAAAAAAAAAAATACAAAACAAAGCATACACACGGCCGGTCGCTTGCTCACTCACTCATTTACTCTTACGTACATACATTCAGTCACTCACTCTTTATACACACTTCAGACACAATCAAGCTGAATGGCAAAGCAGCAGCCACAAAAAAATAATAATAAATGAACTTACTTTGGTTTGTATAAACAGTACGTGCACTGAAAGAAAAACATATCAGCTATACTAAATGATTTCAATGGTTATTTTATTGAATGAGACAACAAAGGATGATACTGAGATCTTACGGATCAAAACAAAAAGTTTAAATGAAGCGGGCAAATTTTCGTCTTGTGATTTTTTTTATCACGTGTCTCACTTTCTCCCACAAACTGGACTTTAGATATGCTAAGTAGAGTTGTGTCGTTCCGGAACGACCTAGTTCCATGGAACGATTCCCTAATTGGATCGGTGAGGAACGATTCCTAAAAAGGAACAGTGCGGACTTTTTAAAGGTTCTTTTTTATCGTTCCTCGTTCTGTAATTGCAAATCGTCTTGAGGTGCAATTAATTTGTTTTGACAAACGTCAAAGATAAACGTTTAAGAACGTGTATTATATTTGCTTCGTTCTCTTATTTATAATGTTTATGATAAATTTTTCTATATTCAAAAGTTTATTGCTTATTGTGGGCTATTATTTTTTTACAAATATTATATGAAAACAAAGAATTATTTTTTTTAGTTTGTCAGAAAATTAAAATAAACCATAAAAAATTTCTTTTGATGTTTTTACGAGCAACAGGCACGTTCTCTCGTTCCTCGTTCATTCACTGTTAAAAGTATAAGACCGGAACGATGAACGAAAGGAACGACCTAGTTCCTTGTGTCATTTGGATCGGTCGGAACGATTCCACAAAAGGAACGATTTTGCCCAACTCTAATGCTAAGCACTTGCGAAAACTAGCTAAAATGTAAAAAATATCTCAGCATTCACTACTCGAAATACTGCTACGCATTCCCGAACATGTCGATATATCTCTTGCAAGGTTTGGCTAAAGCAAATAGCGCGTTGTCTACGAAACCGAAGGTCCTGGTTTCAAGCCCGGTCTCCGACAGTCATTAAATAACAACACCGCGCATCTTTCTGATGTGCCTTTGTATCAGTGGATATTAATCCTAATCTAACATCAGAGCGCTCTACTTCGTCGATATTGTGTAACAGACTCATCCGGCGAAGTAAAATAACCAATAAAATAAAATAGCTCCTAAACACAGCTTTGAAAAATTTAATACACCTCGTTAACACCAGAGGCGCTGCAACAATACATTGTTAAAAAAAAACAAATCTCAGACTAGCAGATACATATACAAGAAATATTACTCGACTATGAACTGTTACCGAACTCCAGTTGCCTTGTCAACTGGCAACGCAAATGAAATTAAAATTAATATTATGGCAACTTTCTCCAGTTGCCATGAAGTTACAGAAAATACGATATGGCCAATTGGCAATGGAAAACAAACCTTCAAAAGTGCTAAAAAGAAAAGAAGTCACTTATCATAAAGATGATTAGTTCAGTAGAATTATTTTTCGATAAAAAGAAGGAAGTACAAAATATGACATCTGTTAAATCACCCTTAAAAAAATCTTTTAACTACACCCAGGGAAAAGCTGCAAGTTAAAAATAAGAACGCGTCACATCAATTCAATAATTTTCAATATAATAGAAAATGTACATATAGTGAGATAGCTAAAAATTATTAAATTTAATAAACTAATTCTGTAAATTAATATTTTTCCATATTGAAATAAAAAATTTCAACATGACAATATAGACTTTCGTTAATGTTTCTTATTAATTCAATATGGTTTTTATTGGTTTTAAGCTGTTTCTCCTCTGGTTGTAACATTTTATTTTAAGCTTAAAAGCATATTTTCGCCTTCACATAGTCCTAGTTTACACAATGCAAGCAGGGCTGCCAGAAGCTTTGCGAAGAAAATCATCATTTGTCGGAAATAGAATCATATTTTGAAGAAAAAAATCATCACAAGTCCAATTTCTTTTTTCAAATAAAAAAGTAACAACAATTGACATCCTTATTAATATTATAAATATGAAAGTGAGGTTGTTTGTTTGTTTGCTACGCTTTCACACCAAAACCGATTTTGAAAATTCTTTCCCCAATGAAAATTTACATTACCAGCGTCAAATCGTGGGTTGGTTATTGGTTTGCTGCTGACATAATGTATGTATTTTAAATATACTGTGCGACAAACCAATAACCAGCCGACGAAAAAAGGATATGTTTTTATCCAATTTGGAACCGGCTTCTTATATTTGGTGCCGGTCTTAAAACCGGTTTTTATGTATTTTCTAAGCAATATTCATCTGTAATATAAGTTTCGAATAAAAAAAATTATTTTTTCTCGTTTTATAAAAATTATTTTTATTCTGCGATCTCAAAGTATAATTTTTTTGGTGAAATTGAATGCTAACTCTCATGTAAATTTCCAAAAGTTTTAAAAAATAAGTAATTAACACATAGGGGTTCGTTCAATAGCAATAGAGATTGAGTTAGAGAGTTGTAAATCTGACCACCTCGAGATGGAAGGGGCTTTCAGTCATGCGTAAAATATTTTTTACATTGTTTTAAGTTTTTTTTTTTTGTAACTTTTCCAATTGTTATATCTACCCAGCAAAAAATTTGGAATTAAAGATTTTTGGTGGAAGCTTTTCCCTACTGGATTGCCAACTTAATAATTTTCACAGGGCGTGAGACTATTTTATTTTATTTATTTGGCAACATGTTCACGTAATCTATTAAACCTAAAAAAATCATCCTCCTCATTTATCGACTTAAACATTATTTTCTTATATTTTATGTAATGTGATTTGTAAGCGAGTAATGAAATTTGGCCATCAGAAAAGTAAGTCATTATATAGCAAGTAGTTATGATGGTAATATACTTTCGCTGGGTAGTATTGTGTAAAAGATCTCACGAATTGATTAGAAATAAATATATTTAAAAAAGTCATGTTTTTTTCGACCAAATAAATATGCTAACTCTAAAAAAATATTTGTTTTTTGATCGACTAAAATATAAATAAATTTTGCAGACCTTTAAATTAGTAAGCATATTTAAACCATATTATAGAAGGCACATCATTTATTTTTACAATAATAAGCGAATTAAATAGTTTTTTCGCTCTGAAAGGTTAGTTTTTTTGAATTGGGGTATATTGAATATAGGTTATCGTTATAACAAGCTGATACAAAACTGGTTTCTTTATATATAGCTACTGATTAACATTGTAGAACAACAAAAAAATTGTACATTTATTCATACATATGTATCGAAAGTAAAAATCATAATTTGGTCCAAAAATCATCAAAAATATGATAAAATCATCGTTCTGGCAGCACTGAATGCAAGTCTTACTGCTAAGCTGATTAGTTTGTAGGAGAGAGAGACGAGGGAAAAATAAACGAGTATTTAGCTTAATGTAACGTCAAAACGTTTTGCTTGCTCATTCGTAGTGTAAAAAAACACACATGCATACACAAAACTATGCATAAAAAATATGAGACTTGCATTGTTTGAACTCCGATGTCCGTCATATCGTCCATTTTCACTTCCAAGAGCTCAATGAATGAGATGTTTTCTTAGCTAATTTAGGGTCGCTGAACACGAATATGACACTCATAGATTTTTCTTAAGAAGCGTTTTGGTATTCGAGTATTCGCGAAAAAATGTTTTTTTTGCAGTTTACAAAGATATTCCCAAAAATTATGAGAACAGTTTATTAAAATTTAGTAAATTTATTACCATTGCAAATGTATCTTTTTCTTTTATCGTACGACCCTTTAGATTTAAAAAATTTTAAATTTTCAAGTTTTTTTTTTAATTCAGTATTTTAAGTTGCAACCTTAAGCAAAACAAAATTCTAAAATATGGATTAAACATGTATCTTAAATAAAATCTTCTAGCCAACTTATTAAGCCTTAAATTGTTATCATCAGACAAAAAATTAAAAAGTTCCGACATATTTGGTGAAAATATCCATGATAGATGGGTAACTACTGCTGGATGCCACAAAAAAATTAAATGTTTTTTTTTAAACTATATTAGGCCTGCTAAAAACAAATATGGCCAATGTAAACAAACAGTCCTCAAAATTTTTGGAAATGGTTTTGTAAACTGCAAAAAAAACACATTTTTCGCGAATATCTCGAAAACGCTTCTTAAGAAAAATAAATAAATACCATATTCGTATTTAGCGATCTTAAATTAGCTAAGAAAACATCTAATTTTTGAGATTATGGCAAAAACATAAAAATTTGTTGCATAGTATTAAGCTGGGGTCACACGATTGGCACAATGTACCAATTTTCGTCGGCTCACTGAAATAAATTAATAAGTAACAAAGTAAATTTGCCTTATTTCTCAACTAACTGAAATATAATTAGATATATAATTACAATTACACTGCATTAGTAATAAACCCATATAGACTTATTCAAGAATTAATTAAGTAATAATATCATTTTGGCTTATTACTTATGACGAAAATTGGTACATTGTGCCAATCGTGTGACCCCAGCTTTATTGTTGCGGCTGCATCCATTTTTAAGTTGAAAATCCTTCAATCGGTATCTAATCTCATTCACTGGCTTAAGTACTATCAGCTGCTTCCGATCATTTCAACTTGGTAGCACTAAATTTAGCACAGCGAAAACGAGGTTACATTTCATAAAACCAATTCAAAAATTATTTTAACGAAATCATTTTGTATAGTAATGGTTGGTTTTATCGTTAATAGCAACTTTTATAGAAACCATGTCAGTGTGAAAACATTATTAGTGTCTTCTTGGGAAGCATAATTTTTTCCTGGAGTATTAGGCAGTTAAAAAAGGTTGAAAATACAAATGAAACAAAGTTAAGAACACACATAAATTAATATGTATGTATATACATATTTATCTGGAAAAGATGCAATATTATCTTATATTGCAGTTTAATCATATTTCAATTTATTTTGTATAGTGTACTTGTATGTACTTAATTTGAACGAAATGTCTACGATAACTTTGAACTGTGTCTGTTGTTATTGTTGTTGTGCCACTGCTGCTGTTGTGCTGTTGTCGCTGTTGGTTGGGTATGCTTAATCAAAAGCATACATAAATACCAGAGATGGAAGTGTGCATTAATTAAATATTTGGCATATCTGCACTAAAGTATTAAAAATTGTTTTTTTATACATATGTATGTATATATAATTCATGTTATATACTCGTAGTTCCTAATATAACATGAAGGGAAGCATATCTAGAAGAATTTATGTATGATTAAAGTGCTTGCTGCAGTAAGATTATAGACCGAAATCTAGTGAATACAACTCTCCGAGTTACGAAAACATTTCGTATTTTTTAAATGCTTTTAGTTAACTTGCACTGCAAAATGTTTGTTAACGAGTCAAATCTTGCGGTAGCTTTTCCTACTGATTCCATTGTGCAGATTCTTATGAAAATTGGTATAAGCATTGGGTTCCCGTGACAATACAACACATGACTAGAAAAGCCAGCATTGCCACGACCACACAAAGTAAATTATATTTAGACGATTTTTATGAAACTTTGTTCGCAAAACATTGTATGAGACACCGTCATAGTGATTGAAAAAAATAGGCAGTACCATGCCCACTTAAAATAAATAATTTTTTTCAACTACTTATGAATAAAAATTAAAAGTAGAAGTAATGTGATTTATTCAACGTGTATGGAGAAATTCTACTCGCACCAGTAGCACGTACTTTCTTATGAAACTTTGTCCACATCTTGATTTGCTCTCACTCTTTAATACTATGCTTAGAAAATGGGCAATGCTATGCCCATACAAAGGAAAAATTGTTTTTTAGCTACTTCCACATAAACCATTCCTGCGACACTTTCACCTCCCGACTATATTCTTGCTAAAATGTTTAAAACTTCAAACGCGTTTTGTTCGTTTAAATTTTTTCGCAGATATAACTACGTTGTAATAAAAGATACGAGGGGCTACCTAAGTATTTGAAAAAAAAGGAAAAGAAATATTAGACAAGTACATGGAGCAGAGATCGGCTCACAAAGTGAAGCACTGAAGACGCATATGAAAAATAAATTGACGGTAGTCATCGAGCTCCATATTGAAACTGCAAGTAAATCATAATTACAACATCTAACACAATTGAAATACATTTTACTTATGAAAAGAAATGTTGTTCTACGGTCCAACAAAAAAAATGTGATTATAAAAAACTTAATACTGGCTGCTATTAGCTGTCTTCTTCTAGAGCCCAATAAATATTGGTGTAGTTCTATACATATTAAAAATTGGTGCATGGTTGAGTATCAATCTTTCACTTGATTGCCGCACCAGGGTTACATTTATTGAGCCAGAATTGGATTTTATTGAGCCAAGGTTGCATTTATTGTTCGTTGCATTATGAGCAAATAAATTGTTAAATCTGAAGATTGACATATAAAATAATAATTGGCGCATTGTAAAAATCGAGTGATCCTATATTGAGACATTATAATTATTTTTTTACAATACATAATGCAAAGTTTTTTTTTTCTGTTATATCAAACTTTTTGCGTGTAGAATTTTTCTTAACTTATTTGGATTTTTGTTGTGTGCATTACTTTTGCTATCTTCATAAAAAAGCACTGCCCTTAAACTGATTTTTGGACATTTTTAAATGTCAAATTTGACACATCTGTATTAATTTGTCCTTCTCTGACAGCTTCAGCTGTTAGAACTTTGTTACTTTGGAAAATCTTAATTTTGCTTCATAGTATATACAGATTATTATTCCATAGAGGAAATAAATAAATAATCTATTCAGTTATCCACACCTGGAATACATGTAAGACAGAGAGAAAATATAAAAACCTGTTTTACATTTAAATTTTAAAACATACAACCACACATTACAATCACCTCACCAGCCAACACACAACACAATTCAACAAAACACCAGTTTGCATACAATACAAAAATATACTTATTGTATTATCTAGAATAAAAATTATGAAGCTCATTTCAAAAACAAATAATACATTTTGTACCTAGTAATTCATTAATGGTACTCATATATATAGTAGATAAACTCAGCATTTATATTTTATTCTTAAATCAATTGGCTACTATTATCACAATTATTACACGAAATTGGGGATCTCTAAAAATGTTGATGCAAGATGCAAAATTTAAAACAAAAAAAAAATAAAAAAAAAATATGACACCTACATACAACATACTTACATCGTTAACGTTAATATAGAAAGGCCCTAACTCATTATTTTTTTAAAATCGAGTTTTTTGTATATTTGGATAGAAGAACATCATGTACCTCAAAAAAAAAAAGATCTCTATTTAAAAAAAAAAATCAGTTATGCCCTTTCTGTATTAAGGTAACGAAATACATATCTGTAGATACGTTAATATGTATTTCAATATTAGGAGTGAATATTAAGAGCTTGTCAAACATTTTTAAAACTTCATTTGGCCATGAAAATCGTTGTGAGAAAGCTGTGAACAAATAAGATACAAATTTGGGTATGTTAATTTGAATGCAGACAGCGTTACCGTTGTGCGACTAGTTAAAATGATAATTTGCCCCTTTTTTAGTTCCTTGCCACTTGTGCCTCTTATGTTTTACCATGATCCAGCTAACCTCTCAATAACCAATTTCAATGTATGTACATATGTATATGCAATAAAAAATATTTTACTAAATAAGTAAAACTAGATATACCAAACGGACGACACACTCGTCCGTATTCTATAATCAAAATGTAAATAATTTAAGATTCAAAGAAAATGTATCTAAACGTCATAAAAAAATTCATTAAAACACAGCCACACACAAACTTATATAGATATGCAAGCATAATTAAATAACACATGAAATTAAAAAAAAAAAAACATAAACAAAATCCCTTCAACCAACCTAATTCAATTTATTCAACTCTCTTCCTTTAAGTATTATACATTAAACACATTCACCACAGCGAGCTACAGACTACCAAATGTTAAGGATAGAATACACATGTTTATATGAGAATGATTCTTTTGAAGACAGCAAGGCAACAGGGCGACAGGTTGTTGTCTATGCTGATTTTGTCGTTGCGGTCGTTGCTGCTAGCGGCATTTGAAGTCGTGTGTTCGTGTAGCCTGCTGTGGTGAATGTGCTTAATGCATTATATCTTTGATACAACAACAAATAAGAGAAAAACAATTGTTGGATCAAGAGAAATACTACAAACACACACACACACTCATGTTTTTTTTTTACTTGTTAGCTAATAAATGCGTGTGTAATATATGTATGTGCATGTAGTAGTAGCAACTTTAAACGCTTATAGCTCCCAAAATACTAAACCGATTTCAATAAAATATAGATTCTACACATCTGTATAAAAAATCCTTTAAAACCATATAAAAAATATAAATCGGTGCGGTGGTACCAGCGTAAAAGGGATTACAAAAAACATGTTCGCCTATTAATTATATAGGCGCATATTCAGAAATTATCACTAAGGGCCAATTTCACCAACTCTATTTAAATATCAAATCATATTTAAATATCGATTTTCGTAAATTTTTGTATGGAAAAATTACATTTAAATATGAATTGATATTTAAATAAGTTGGTGAAATTGGCCCTAAGTGTTAACTTTTTTAAGTACCTATTTAAGTTATTCATAGTTGATTACTTTCAGCAGTAAAAGTTTACACTTAATTATGGGTAAAGGTGTAACTAAATGCCAACTAACTAATACATTCAAAAAACAGCTGACTGATTTCATTTACAATTTATTTGAAAAGTAAAATCAATTTGTGGCTGTTGAAAATGCACAAAACAACAAATACTCTTTATTTTCTAACATTTTTCTATATAATAAGCTTTCCTTTTTATCTTTACTTCTTGCATTTATTTCTATTGCGTCCAAAAAAATATCCATATAAAGCAATAAAATAAATTAGAGATGTGTTTTTGCTCAACAAAATTCTATTGAATATTTTTATTTTTACAGACCCATATTTTAATTCATTTATATAAAGACTATAACCAAAAAACTACTTTTATAGATTTTGTAAATTTTTTTTAAAGGAAATTAAACTGTTTTTTAATAGATCCATAAGCTTTTTAATTAATTACAGAATTTATCGTTCAAAATATTATCGACATTTTATGCTCTCACATAACAATATGCAAGGATTGCATTTCGTTTACCAGCTGAAAGCAGTTGCTGCACTAGTTTTGAATTGTGAATAAGAGCTATAACTATCTATGAACTATATTTTAGTTTCTGTTTTATTAGTTTCGACTTTGGCTACTATTTCTGAATATGCGCCATAGAAGATAGGTAGATAGATAACACATAATTTGGGATTATTAGTATTAGTGATATAACTACATTTTAAAAGAGTAATTTTATTTTCATAAATGTGAATTATTTGAAGGTGGCAGCACTGAAATATGTGCTTGTACTTGAATATCAGCTGCTCCAACAAAATTAAGTAGCTGGCTACAAGGCGACAAATGCAGCTAGCGGCATTTCAACTATGCAATAACGATTTTTTAGAATTAGTCCTGATTCACACACGTCAAGTCTGAGTTGTCAAGTCTTGAGTTTTTAGGAGAGAGAGGAAAAGAGAATGGAAAGGGGTACAGACTTGACCGTACCAGTCAAGTTTGCTTTTTCGTTTTGTTTTGTCATTCGTAATACTCTACTACAACACAAATTGATGAGACTTGATGAAACAAACTTGACGGTGCGTATGAACGTAAATGCAGGTTCAAAAGAAAATTGAACAAAAACTGATCAGCTAAACCTGATGTGTGTGAATCAGGACTTACTGACCTCTACAGACGACACGCAGCAACAATGCACTAGCGCCAAATCTATTTCGAGTATGTACATATTTTAAAATTTTCAAAAATTTTAAGATTTTGTGCTCAAGACCAATACAGAGTATTTGAAATTAAAATTAAGAGCCGCAGTACTAAATATGCTTTTTTTTTCTTATTTCAAGTTTTTGGGAATTTCATTATTTCTAGAAGATTTTAATCGAATTATTCAGGCTTATCATAAATTAAATTTTCCTTTGAAATTTCCAAACGTTTGAACAGTGAGTATCATAAAATAAAATGCATAGTTAAAATTTCCGAATGTTTACTTTTGCTTGTGAACTTGTTCGATTTGACAATTTATGGAGAAAATTATTTGCACAGTTTTTAATTTTAGTGGAATTGATGATACGAAATTTAGGTCCATGTGAACAAAAAATTTCATTCGGAAATTTTCACATGTGGAATTCCTTCAAGGCCGATTACAAAAATAACACAAAACCAATTTGTAAAAAATGCGAAAAAGCACAATTTGCTCTGCTGTTCATCAAATGTCCTTGAACTAATAAAATACATACTTAAAATTTTTTTTTCAGAAGTGAGACCTTACAATCTTAGATCTATGCAACATCAGCAAAAATTATTTTTCGATAGAAAATTCGTTGCGCAACTAAATTATCTGTTAAGCTGGATTCACCCATTGTTTCCGAACAAAATTTTTGTCCAAAAAAAAATTTAATTTTTTTTCGTCAATGAACAAACGAATCTCTGAGTTTAGCCAAATTGGCAGTAACCTACAAGTCTTTCTGAGGTTAAGAGCCGATTACTCGTACATTTTGAGCTCGATGGGCTTAGGAGTTGATAATATTTTAAAATCAAGGCTTACAAAATTTGGTTTTTATTAAATTATGCTGTGGAAACATTCTCTCGCCTGCTCTGTGACAAAGATAACAAATTTTGATCGAAATAAAAATGGTGACTTCTGCGTTTCAATATGGAAGTAACAGAAGTTTGATGGGAATGCAAGTTTTGTAATGCCTCAAACGAGGTCATATCAACTGAATCTCTCAATAGTGGACTCAATATTTTTCCATTGCATTAAGTATATAAATATTTCTCCATCCATTCTATACTAGACAAAATTTCGCTATTAGACTATATTTATATTAATTATGATTGAAATGTTAAAGTTTGATGGTAATATGGCACGTATTTATTCATTCAAGACTTTTAAAATCTTAGTAGATTTTTTTGAGATGCTCCATTTAACTTCAGAGCTTATGTTTTTGAATGAAAGACTTCTTCGAAAAAAAATAGGTAAAGAAATTTTTCTTTGAGTTTTTGGTTTAGTGCCACCGACTCGAAACAAAAAGCACCGAAAATTAATTTAACCCTAGACACATAACCTTCGTCGAAACGACGAACACCGGACGAAAAAATAGCTATTTCTTTTTAACACGTGCACCGATCGCCGCTAAATTTCTTGCCAACTTAGTCTTCGCTGAGCTTTTGCAGGAGACAACCAAACTCGGCGCGTAAGCACGTAATTATTGAGATATGATAAACTTGTTCGTCGCTTCGACGAGTGTTGGTGAGCATAAAGTTGATTTCTGCACACAATGCGCTTCAAAAAATTAATTTTATATATTTTTTTAAATGACAATAGTGTTATAGTTAAGTTTTGCCAAAGAGAAAAAGCCTTTTTTGTTTTGTTTATTTATATAAATTTTATAACAATGTGATCTCAAAAAAAAAGTGCTTTTTGGAAAAATGGATTATAATAAATATCCTTGTAACAGAATAGAAATATATAGTTGTATTTATTAACAAAGTACTTGCTAAAGGTATGTATGTATTGCAAGTACAAAAATATATATGTTTAGAACCGATATTATACGCCCCAAAACGTGCTCGTCGAAACGACGAATGGTTAGGTTTAGAAGGATACGTTCGAGGGTTATGTGTGCAGGGTTAAAAAGCACTGAGCACTAACTTCAAAATTTGTCGCGTCGAAAATTTCAAAAAGCACTAAAAACGGTGCGAAAAGCACCGAGTTGACAACGCTGATTCAAACTGAGAGTTGTTCGTAAAAAATATTTTCTCTCTCTCAAGAAGTGAGAAGTCCGGACAAACATTTTGTTCGGAAGGAATAGGTGAATCCAGCTTTAGTTTATAATATAAATTTCAAATTCATATTAATTACCAATTTAATATTCGATACTTGATGTTCGATAGCCAACGAAGATCGAAAAGCGAATTCAACTCATAATAAGGCCCACAAAAACAGTTATTTATATCAACATATTTTTCTTAAATTGGCTGGCAATATCTAAAACAGTTAAAATTTGAAAAAATACGTCTGTATTTTAGATATTTACAAGCCGCACAAAGTTTTCAACATCTGAAGATGCATACTTTCACCCACTGTAGCTCCGTACCTGGTTGAGCTAGACACTTACAATATGTATATAGATACATGCTAAAAATTTACTCTTCCTCTGGAATCAGTTAAAAATTTCTCATTTAAATTAGTTAAATTCTCAGACAAATCCATTCAGTACCTTAGAAGTTCTATATTTCTTATTTTTTCTATACCTACGTACTTTTCCTCTTATGTTACACGTACACATCGTTACCTTAATATGGAAAGGTCCTAACTCATTATTTAAAAAAATCGACATTTTTGCATTTTTCGATACATTAGATGTCCTTCTATAGAAATATACAAAAAACTCGTTTTCAGAAAAAATTAAGAGTTAGGGTCTTTCTATATTAAGGTAACGATATGTAGATATGAATATTATATTATGGTGCTTGCAGTTTTGGAAAAAGTTTGATTTTGTTATACAGTGTAATTATTAACATTGTCCTAAGAACACAAACGATAGATGTATACTCGTATTTTGTAGTTTACGAGTATTTATATTAAATTCAGCGATGCCAACTATTTATAACCCAAGCGCGCTATTACCCTTCTCAACTATTTATAGTAAAAACGCGCTATTTCCTACGCGCTAAATTAAATTTTTAAGAAAGTCGTTGGAAACGCGCTAAATTGACAACGCTGCTAATAAATATCTAGTTAAATGGGAAATCTCTTATTCTACCTCTATTTTTTTTTTATTTATTTTCTATTTTTTATACGAGTATGTATAAATCTTATTTCCTGATGGCTTCTTAGGACTCAATTTTGTATTCCTTAATTATCTGTTGATGACACAAAGTATTTCCGGTAAATGCAACAACTCAAGCTCTGTAAGTTTCTCTCTTTTACGCATTGATTTGAAAAAATGCATATGTGTATGTACACACATATGTACATGCATGTGTATATACCCTCTAGTCAACCTAGAACCATATGCAGCGATGCCAACTTGGTGCTTTTGGCACTATTTTTAGTGCTTTTTGAAGACTCAAAACGCCAAAGTTTGAGCGTTAGTGCCAAAATAAGAAAAGGCACTAATTAGTGCTTTTAAGAAATTTGTGTATTTCTTAAAATTATTTTAATAATTACTAGGCGTATTTATTTTTCAGTGTAAAGCATACATTTTGCGTCTGATATATTTCATTAAATGGAGAATAGCTAAGAAAATTTTAAACATTATTAAACTTCACATTAATTCACGTTATGGATTTTCAGTCGTTTTTCACGAAAGTGCTTTTTACGCTATTTAGATATCAAAATTACGCTTTTAAGTGCTTTTTTTAAGTGTTTATGTGCCTTTAGAGCCAAAAAAGTTGGCATCACTAACTAGAGCCCCTAAAATTTACTAGTGAATCTTTGGTGTCAATGTCTCCATTTGGTCCCAAAAGAACTACTAAGTCAGTAGTGCTATAGTCTAGTGGTGGATTTTCAATGACAAACTAATGTTAAATGTCAATAGATGATACCATTGGCTTGGGTACACCTGGTCAGTAGTACTGCTGACAACGTCACTAGTAAATCACCACAATTTCACTATTCGCACTTTCTGCAGGGTATGTACTTATTTTCTATATATAAAAAAAAAGAAATTTACATTAAACTAATCGATAATTATGTGGATGTACATACATTCGAATTTTATGTATGGCACTAAAAACATTGCATTCCTTTAAGATACATACTGGTTAAATGTGTTGTTGTGTGTTGTGTGTTCCTTCGGTGGTGTTACACTACTTTTTACAGTAGAATACGATTATTATTAGTGTGTAGTGATATTTACTACAACTACACACTACTGAATATATGATTTTCAAAAAAAAAAAAAGTGGTAAAACTTCTTTTCCAGTTGTTGTTGTTGTTGTTGTTTTTATTGTTTCTGTATTGTACTTATTTCAAATACAATTACTCACTGTTATTTCTTAGCCATGACATGAATACTTCTGCTCTACCATCTACATGCAGGCAAAGGGATAGACCATTATGAGGTACTTTTCCAACTGCAAATTTTTTTTTTTTTTTTTGGAAAATAAAACTAGTTAACTACAAATCAATCAGCTTCTTTTGGCATATAAAACTAGTTAACTCTTGAGTATTGTCCTTGCACATTTATTTATTTATTTAGTACATATTCTGCAAAGTAAATTTGCAGAATGTGGTTGCACAAAAATGGACAGGTGACTAAGACCATATGTCCATGATGTTGTTAACAGTATTCTTAAAAATGTTTTTGTGACTGACTGTACACGACCTATGCCTTCACATAGGAAGTAGCAACGTGGTTGTTAAGGAAATTCCACAAAAGAACCGCAAGATTAAACGGTAATCCGTGGCAGATCAGTCAACCAGTGCGAGTGAGACGCAAAACTCTCGATGGCCAATAAACGACAGTGGCCTGGTTGCATTTAAGAAATAATTGCCAACGACGCATGATGTTGACTCGCCCAGAGCTGCTTTACGACTGAGTGCTTGCACATATTCTACAAATCAATCAGCTAGCTGTACTAAGAAAATTTTTAGCATAGCGCTAGCATACAAGATAGTTTAAATCAGTCTGTAAAAGTCTGAACAATCCAATAATGTTTTATTTGCAGCTAACTTCACGTTAAGCGTTAGCATTAAGAAGCCTTGCAAAAATAAATCTTTTCCGGAAGAAAAGTATTGCCACCGCAATATTGTGGGCGAATTTATGCAAACAACGCTTAACGCTTCAAGTTGGGTTAAATTAGTAAATTTGTACCGGTCCAGACTACGGTTGGCAAATTTTTTTTTCGACCTATTTCGATAAATTGATTTAAAAAACCGCCAAAAGTCGCCAAAATTAATTTTATGTAGGTTTTCCTTATATACTCGAATATTTGATCAAAAAATTTGTTTTTATATACAACTTTTTTTAATGTAAATTTTTATAAAATAATCGTATAAAAATTTAGCAGAAAATCGCCATAAGTAGAAATAAAATCGCCAAAAATTATTTCTTGTAAATTTTTCTCATCCAAATTCAAAACGCATTAATTCCTACAATTAATATAAGAAAAATCGTTAAAATCAAATTGTTTTAATTTCTTGCAGGCAAGTTTTGCTATAATTTTTTTAAGCTACTTCAAAAAAACGTATTTCCTTTAATTACAAAAATTTTTAAATTAAATTTTCTTTCAAAAATCGCCACCAAATGTATTTATCGCCAGAAAAACCGCTGTGTCACCAAATCAAAAATTTAGCCGCCAAACAAGTTGAAAAGTCGCCACGTTTGACGAAAAATCGCCATATCTGACAACCCTAGTAGCAACTTTTTATTTATTTAGTGAAATAGAGCGAAAGAGGAAAACAAAGGGACAACGTTCGACATGTCGCACACTTACATTTGAAACAACAACAAAATATTAAAATTTGTTTTTGTTTTGAATGAACGTTGTCGACATCGTGGGTCAGACCTAAAATGTATATTTTTTATATTTCAAAACTCTCCCACATATTCACACATAAGAATTGCTGCAACAAAAATTCCAAGTCTGGACTGGGACTTACATAGAAATGATTAAGAATACCACTAGACATGTTGCAAATTATTACCAAAAATTTGATTGTTAGAGTTACAATGACCACACTTGTCGGTACTTTAAAAGTGAATAATATACTGGTATGTGATGGCAATCGATCGAATTCAAATCGTGCTGTTTTTAAAAAAAACAAATTCCACTAAAATATGACATATATGTACCAGATTTACATTAAGCATTTTTTCATGAAATTTCATGAATTTTGTTGCACGCAATTTTTTCTTTTTGCTAATTGCAGCGCTATGAAAGATAATTTTATATAAAAAAGGGCGTAGAAGGAATCTCTGATGAATTATTGACAACTTTTTTGATATAAATTGCTCCTACAGGCCTGCTGTTGACAAATAAAAATTTTTCATGCTACTAATTTCATGAAAAAAATGCTTAATGTAAATCAGGTATTATTGATGATTTTTTTGATCGTTTTCGAGGATAAGAATACTTCATTCAAGCTTAAATTACCACAACACCTATTTGGCTATTAATAGTTTTGTGAAATAGATAAATTTTTATCACATACCAAGGGAATTACTCTGTAATTCGAAACGAAAGAAGCTTTCGAATTGTAACGTTAATAACATGCAAATTCGAAAGCACTTTCTTTCGTTTCCGATATACAGAGTAGGCCCCAGCATTGTCAACAAGGATTCATTTCAAAAGAATCTCCAAATGCATCACCCTTTATTTACCTTTTATGCATTCAAAGCAACAACAACAAAAAAGCAACTCATGACAGTTAAACTACCTAAAACAAGGCAAAGATTTGAACGGAAAATTTAACAACAAGAATAAATTTTGGAGAAAAAAAATCACCAAGACAGCGAATAGTAAAAAAACAAGAATTAAACAGCCACAAAATAAATCTTTTAATCCAATACCGAAAGAAATGTCAACAAACTAATTTGAGAAAAAAAAGGAATGAATATCAAAAAAAAAAAAAAAAATAAAAATAAAATAAAAAACAGAACACTACACAAACGTCATAGGTAGAGAGTAGATGCAAGAATTATAGAGGAATTCTTGAAATTTTCAAACGGTCTCATTGACAGTCAAAGAAATTTTTCTGAAAAGAAATTGGAAAAAGAAAACAAAGAAAAGTAAATCAAAAGTAAAAAAGCCTTATAACAAAGGCTCTGTTTATTGAAAAAGTATAAAAAAAAGCAATGTGAGTCCGATCACAAAGGAGATGTGTAAACATCTAGTAATGAAATTTTTTTTTAAGTTGGAAGTACTTATGCTTTTATGCCCATTTCTTGACTTAATAATCAAACTGTAATTATTTTTAAGTTCTAATTAAATACGAAATTGTGTTTTTGAGTGCATAATTAAATAATAATTAAATGCCCAACCTTGTGTAATTAAGTAGTGTTTAAGCTTTATGAGCGCACCATATGTTTTTATGCAAACATACACATGAACATCATGTGGTTGGGTTGAAAACATCATGTGGTCGTATTAGCACAAAACATACAGAAGTGTCACGAGACGGAAGATACGGGTATTTTTCTGTTTGTCTCGTTTTCCCCTCAAATTTTGTCGTCGTTTTTGTTTTGCTACGTCTTTCTAGTGCAATAAATTTTTATTACCTGTGTTAATTGGTAAGTAGTAACACACTACAGTATCAATTTCACTATGCTTTTCTCTTTTTTCCACGAATTTTAACAAAAACCTGATTGGAGCTATTTTTAACTGTCACTTTCTTCACTTCTGTGTATTCTGTGGTATTAGGACGAATTTCGTTTAATTTGCATAAATACATAACATAAACAATTCATAGTTTCATATCAGGGTATAAATAAATAGAAAAATGCATTCTGATGCTCCTTTGGTTTCATAAAATGTGTTTTTATGCAATTTTAATTTTCTGCATTTTGATAACCTAACTTTTTTGTTTATGTTAAACAGCTGTTCTTTGGAAAGCTTTCCATAATATTTGGAAATTTTTGAGTGCTGCCGTACTTTCAACGCAATTTAATAATAACTTTAATTAACCACTGAAAAAATGAAATCGTATTTAATTACAATTTAATTTTAAATAACAATTAGCTAATTACGTACTTAATTTTTAAGTTAAAAACTAGGGTTTAGTATATTATTTTAAATTAATTAATTAAAAGTATCAAAATATTGTAAATACATATGAATTTGTTGGTTTTTGTTTGTTTTATTAAACTTATTTGGTTAGTAAATGGGCACACTGCAGTATATGTATATGTACTGCATTAAAAATTGCAGTAAGCAGTAAATTTACTGATTACTAAAAAAATTCAGTAAATTTTTACTGCTAATGAAATTTAATTTGCATTACCAGTAAAATCGTAGGGACGTAATCATAATAAAATTGTAGCAAGTGGCAAAGTTTTTTCATTCAAATTTTGAAACTATTGTATGAAAAACATTTAGCCACTTGGTAGAATTTCATTATGAATACGGGCATTACTGATTACTGAAAATTCAATGCACCTCATCATATAACAAATCATTTAGGCAATTTATAAAAATTGTAGAAAAAAATTTTAGTAATCAGTAAAAATTTACTTGTTAATATGTTTTTATTATTTTTGCTGGAACTTTAGTGGTACTGCTCATCTATGGTAAATGCTTTTACTTTTACTTTTTAATTTTTAATTCCTGTTGTTCGTTGTTTAGTTGTTGCTGTTCTTGTTGTTGTGTACGCTTTGCAATTAAAATAAATTCAGTAAAGTGCGACTTTGACTCTTGCACATTCGGTTTTGAGCATTTTTTTGATTTAGCTTTCTTCCTTTTTTAAGTTTTTTCAGTTTAAACGATTTTTTCAGTTTTATCGCTTTTTCTCGTTTTCGCGTTTTTTTTTCTCTTTTTGGGTTTTTTTTAATTTTCGCAATCTTTTTCATTTTGGCGATTTTTTCATTTTTGCGTTTCTTTTCATTTTGGCGATTTTTTCTGTTTTTGGGGGTTTTTTATTTAGGCGATTTTTTCACTTTGGCGATTTTTTTGTGTAAGGGTTTTTTTCATTTTGGCGATTTTTTCGATTTTTCGCGATTTATTTTAGTCCTAGAAATTTTTTTTAATTTGGTGCTTTTTTCGTTTTGGCGATTTTTTTATTTTTGGCGATTTTTTTTAGATTTGGTGATTTTTTAATTTTTTTTTTTTTTTTGATTTTTTAGTTTTACCGTTTTTGAAAATTTCAAGAGTTTGGCTCTTACGGTTTCCAAGATACAGCAAGTTGTCAAAATTACAAAGTCAAAATTGCATTAACTGCTGGAACATCCATTGATTTAAATTTTTTAAATTTAGTGTTAATTGTTGTAGTCTGTATAAAAATACACTAACTTTTAAAATTTCAAGTGTACATATGTACATACAATTGTATGTATATTACATGGGATTTTAAAATTTTTCGTTGCTGGTTTTAAAACACCCTTTAATTTTTAACTCTCATGTATTTGTTGTTGTAGTGGCCAAATGTCTACACACTGTGTCCAAATTTCAGGTCCGTAGCTCTTATGGTTCATTTTCACCTTTGGTGTACGGAACCCTAATAAAGCAATTATCAAGTTAAATAAAACAAACAAAAACCAGCAAATTCCTATGTAGTTACAATATTTTAAATAAGTTTGTATTGCTTCTTTCAAACACATATATATATAGCTCACACCGATTTGACAACGCGGTGTGAATCTCAGCAAAATTTGTGATTGTATTGTGAAAAAGAATTTTACCCCATAGCGTATAGATGTTTACACATCAAAAAAACTTCTCTAAAACATAATTAAATCAAGCTCTACAAAATTAGATACTAAAAAGTTGTTAGTAATTTAAATTTATTTAATTAAATTACATTTCTGCATTCATATGTACTCCCTTCCTACTGTTCGAATTTGATGCCAAATGGCTTTACAACTTCTGCATTTACATTCACCCTTATTCCAGTTGTCGACATCGACGTCACTTTAATACAATACCAAAAAATTTGAGGCTTGTGTTCCCGTTGACGAAAACAACTGGCTCCTGTTGGCAGGTTTAGGCTATTTTCTAGACCTTAAGGAACGGAAATAGATTGCCAGTAGCACAAAATTCTTCTCGAGAGCCAGTAAACAAGTCCCAATTTTTTGGTATTGTGTTAAAGTGACGTCGATATCGACAACTTGTATAAGGGTGATTATATTCATGGCACCGACTTCTAACAGCACTGTACACTAGAGTGGTTAGTTAGACTTCCATAGAAAAAAATAAAAAATGTGCCAGTCACCCTCTAGGATTAAAGATAATGTAAAAACAATTCCAAAAATATATTTTTTATTTTATTTTTGCCACGCCTCCAAATACCGCCCTTTTAGTACTTTTTTTCAGTGTGTCGCCATTTTTAGTAGGAACATGACATTTTGTATATCGGTGTTCATGGATCTGTAAGGGCTGGCTACATTTCTGTCTTTAATTAGCTTTTTACTACCACGTCATATTCTAGTCAATGATTAATTTTTGAATTTAATTTTTTTTTTTTTAATTTAAATAATTTTTTAATTTTTATAAATGCAAAATATATGAAAGTGGCAATACTGAACTATGTATGTATTTTGTACTTGAATATCAGGTGCAGATGGTGCTGCAGCCGTCTCCAAAAGACGAGGCGACAAATGCAGCTTGCGACATTTGAAGTCGTGTGTTCGTGTAGCGTGCTGTGGTGAATGTGTTTAATGCATAGAATATAAAACATTTACCACAAATAGTGTATATTGAAATCAATTAAATTGATAAATAATTGAATAAAAATAATTATTTTTTATTATATGATTATTTTAGTCGCACGGTGGTTCTTGAGCCGGCTGTCAGTCGATCAGCTTGTTTCTCTCTGTTTTCGTCTCAACTGAAAACTATGAAAATTGTTTACTTAAAAAGTTGTGCTTTTTAATTAAATTTAGCTGTTTCCTATATAACAGGTGTTTTCCTTCTCTTAAATACTTATACTGTTACTAATATAGATTTTCCTAATTTGTTAATTTGTTCAAATCTATCTAAATACAATTAATTTAAGTCTTTTATATAATTTAAGAACTTGGGAAACCGTAAATACTACCAGCCTAATTAATTAAAAGTTATAGCCCATAAAGCGACAGACACGCCACAAAAACTAAAAGCATAAGAATTTTGAAAAAAAGAAAGAAATATTCCAATAAAAAAAATGTGAGGCACAATTTGGGTCATTTACCTGAGCTGATGTCGCACATGTTATTGTAAATATAAAATTATTTCTACATAAAAAAACAATACATATTCTTGCTCGCTTGGTTGATAATATATACTAACTGACTCAGCACACATACTTAATTTATGTGGTACTTACATACATGAATACCCACTTGACCTCAGACTCGATAAAAACGAAGAAATTTCGAAACAAATATCTTTGATATTTGTTCACTAATCTAAGAAAATTCGAATGTACGCTAGAGCTTCGAACTTCTCTCGGTAGTTTTTCGAATGTGTGCGGGTAGCCGAGGATGTGTGCTAGACAGTGTGCACACTTAATTTCTTTTAAATTCGGTAGAATCGACAAAAAAAAAATCGGTAGATTTGAATGAAATTCGGTAGAAAATTTTTTTATTCAAAGAAACATAAAAAATAATAATTCAAAGAAACATAAAAAATAACAAAATATATGTACTTATATATATATAAAGGCTAAGTGCAAGGAATATCAAACTAAACAGGGGCCAAATAACCTCATTCAAAATCGAGTAGTTTGTCATCGAAATGTTGCTAACGTGGATCACGGCAATCGTTTTCGAAACGTATCTACTCGAAGTTGCGCTCGATTGGTAATCTACTATCGAAAACAAGTAAACTCTAGCTTTTTGCCCCGAAACAAACCAAAGAAACAAAACAACTTAAAAAAATAAAGAAGTAATAAAAATATAAGTATTTTTCTGATATATTCGCACAATTAGTTTAGAAAATATAATTTTAATTGTTTTTAGGGAAAGTGAATATGAATACAAAGATTGCCCAATATTGCAAAAAAATAAATAAGGGAAAATCGCTTACAGAACAAATAAAAATAAAGTGAATGGGAAACAAAAAGAATTATTGGAGCAATTTATGATGGAACATCACGTTTCGTTTTGTTTTCCTTATTGTTATGGTACACTGAAAAAACAGTTTTACATAGATTCAACGAACTCGAATTCATTTATTTAAATTCATTGAAATTCAACGTATTATACGTTGTTTCAAAAAAATATTCCTTGAAATTCAACGTAAAATTTTATGTAGATATGAACTGAACGTTGAAACCATTCCTTGATATTATTCGTTGAATTTAACAACGATCCAGTTTATTGATTTAACGTATAATACGTTGAATTTAAGGTACACGTTCTTTCTTATATAAATAAAAGAAAAAAGTTTAGTAAATTTCAAGAAAGTGTACCTTGATTCAAGGAACATGTTCATTGATTTTAAGTAATGTACGTTGAATTTGACTTCAAGAAAAAAAAAGAAGATGTTTTATTCAATGAACGAGTACTTTGATTCAAGGAACCACCATTTGAATTTTTGTTTTATTTGGTTCAATTCAACGAACTAGTTTGTTTTAAAAAATAAACAAAGAGCAATCAGTTGTTGTTCTTCGTTTAACAAATAAGTTTGTGAGCAATCAAAAAAGAAAATTTTAAATTAAAAAAATGCCAAAAAGTAAATTAATAATAAGAAGTGATTATAATTACTTTTAATTGCAAAAATAAATATAGTTGTATAATATCCCGCATATTAGACACTTCCTGAACTACTTTAAAGCTGGAAAATAAGTTCTAAATGCATCCATTCCTGACATTATTGGTTCAAATTCCAATGTTTTATGTAAGTAATTATTTTGCATGCTATTTAGATAGTATAATTTTATACATGTTTATCTATGTTAATTTTAAATATTCAAGAACCAACGCAGAGGTTGCGTTATAAGCCTCAAATTTGAGTGCAGAGGGATTCAATAGCACTTGGCAGGCATGCAGCAATTCCTGAGTTAATGAAGTAAACCAAGCTTCCACTTTAGCCGAAGTTTTTAATA
This sequence comes from Tachina grossa, assembly GCA_949987645.1. Taxonomy (NCBI): domain Eukaryota; kingdom Metazoa; phylum Arthropoda; class Insecta; order Diptera; family Tachinidae; genus Tachina; species Tachina grossa. The sequence goes on along the minus strand of OX465278.1, from coordinate 134,086,750 downwards.
GATGGCCTGAGTATAAGAAACCGAGTAGATTTCGATATGTGAGTATACAAATCTTTACTGTTTTATACTTTAGTATTTATTGCAAAATAAATATTTACAACCATATTTCAGATTGACAAAGACTTTGGCTTTGCTTTTGGGAAACGTTAAGGAGTTTTCTTTAACTTTAATAAGGCGGTAAATTTTTATGTAAATACATGCTTACATATACAATATAAATTATTTCTTATTATATAAACTTTTAAATAAAATACTCAATTTAATATTAACTTGTGTATTATTATATTTATTAAAGTGAAATTTTGAATGTATAGGTGCATTGGTTCAAGGAATAAATTCATAAAAATCAATGAATATGTTCATTGGGTCAAGGAATAGGTTCTTTAAATTCAATGAACTATTTCATTAAATTCAAAGTATGTTTACGTTGATTCAAGGAACATATTCATAAAATCAATGATTGCGTTCATTGGGCCAAGGAATAGGTTCCTTAAATTCAAGGAACTATTTCGTTAAATTCAAAGTATAAATTTATAGATTTAATGAATTTACGTAAGGTTTCAACGTATGGATTCTTAACTTCAACGAACGGTACGTTGAATTCAACAAGCCAATGATTGGCATACGTTGAATTCAATAAACATGTTCCTTAGGTGAAAAATAAGGAATAAATTCTTTGAATCAACGATCTTTTTCGTTGAATTTATGTACCTTTTTGGTTCAGTGTAGGTACAGACTTTGCAACTTGCATACGCAACGCGTTTTCGAATATTTTGATACAGACACTTCAACCTACAATGCAACCGTCAATGCAACCCATAAACATCAAAACATTTTGATATTTTCGAAACTTCGAACGCAACTTCGAATGCAACCATAAACAAGACTACACACTATGCAACCGACAATGCAACCTGCCTGGTTGCATAAACACGTTGCTAAGTCTGTACCTACCATTATATGCTAACTGCAATGTAAAAAATAGTAGTAGGTAACATACAATACGATCGAATACAGTGATTCGAAAAATTGCGGCCATCGAAATATTTCTCTACACGAACGTGCTCTCGATTTCGAATGTCGTGATTTGCCCCCAGGTTCCAAAAGAGCATTTAAAACTTCACATGTGATTGGAAATTAAACTGCCATAAACAATGAAGCATTTCCAATAAAAAAAAAAAAGTGTTATCCCCAGTTATTTGTCCTTACCCTTTATATAGATATGCTATGCATATATGTATAAAATAGTATACATAAATAACAGGAATTCAGTTTTTGTACATACATAGGTTTTATAAAGCTATTAAAATAACTTTTATTTGACAAACATTTGTAACTACAAAGATTATATGTAAGATCCATTTATGAATTTAAACTTTTGTGCAAAAATTATTAAATCATTGGTAGGAATAAATATTTCATCCCCAAGGCACAATTCTTTGGCAAATATTAAGTTACTTATAGTTTCAGTTTTTAACCGATTTCTTTGTTCTGTTTTAATGATTTTCATGGCAGAAAATTACCGCTCTGCGGCCGCACTGCTATGTTGCAAAATAGGCAATTTACACATACATATATCGACTTAAATTACTAAATAACAATATTCGGTAGATTTCAGGCCTAGTACGGTAGAATTGGTAGATTGTTAAATTCACAAACATATTCGGTAGAATCTACCGAATATCGGTAGAAGTGTGCACACTGCCAGAATTGACGATTTCTCTGCATTTTGACAATTTTCACCTCTCAAAATACACTAGTGACGATTTTAGGTCCAGAAATGACGATTTTTCTAAATTTAACATATCGCACATCCAGTTCAATAGTGTCATAACTCAAAAAAACTAGTTTTGCAGAAAACATGTTTAAAGTTTTCAATTTACACACAACTCTATGAAGGCATGAACAAATATTCTTCTCTCAGGAGGTGATAGTACAAGCTATTTATATGAAATTTGTATGCAAGATTAAATACGAAATGCATTATTTTTCTGCATTATTAACTCAAGTTATGTCACTATTGAACTGAATGTGCGATACATGCAACTTCTTTTAGTATTGCATTTTTAGAGTTGGTTTTTTTGTTATGTTATGATTTTTTTGTGTTCAAAATGTTAAATTCTGATATTTATACATAAAATGTTTCTATATCAAAAATGCTAATTATTTCTTTTATAAATTATCTTTTTTTAAAATAAATATATATGTACATATGTGAATTCTGATTTCATTTTAAGTTTTTTTAACTTTTATTTTTAATTTTAATGGTTTTCATGTTTAGGTAATATACATATATTTAATGTATATGTGTATATTTGTTGAAAGCATAGTTAATAAATTTGAACCATTGTAATAGTTTTTGTAATACAACAATTAAAATACAAAAAAAATTAAATATTTTTGATTTGAGGTTTTTTTGACGATTTTCTAAAATGACTTGACGATTTTGACGATTTTTTGCACAGAAATCTGTAGTTTTTGACGATTTCACCCCTAGAAGTTCTGGCAACAGTGACACTGGTGCTAGACTATTAGCCTAGACCAGCGATCTTCAAAACCGCGCATGCGTGCGATTGCTCTCACAATAATGAAGAGAGCAATGAGAGATAATTTGTATTTTTTATTTAATGTGTACTCAATTATTACTACAATCAGGGTTAACACTTTAATTTCAGACTATTCATATGTGCCGGTTGTGTAGTCGCATTTTACTAGATAACAATGGATTCTTTTTAAATTAGTTTAATTTCAAGTTTTTCTACTTTTTAGAGCTTGAAAAATCATATCTGAAACTAAGTTATTATATACTACTTAAAATACATCAAATGTGCATTAATCTCTTTTTGATCACAAGAAATTTACTCAAACTAGAGTTTTACATATATTTATCAAATATATGTATGGCAACCCTGCTATAAGAAGAGAAAAAGATATTACGCTCAGAAACGAAGCACCAACACAAACATAAGTGTGAATGTATATGTGTGGGGATCGCTGGTCTAGACTCTAGAGCAGTGTCCTGCAAAATTAAATATGTTTGTATTGGTGAGAAAAATGAAAGTAAAATAAACTTGCACTTGCAGAAAAGTTTTCTAATTTAAAAAACATGATGTGGTTATAAATTGTTTGATTTTTTTTTGTAAATAAGCTATGTAATCAAAAGCTTAACTAAAAACTAAAAATTTAATAATCCATTCAACAATGAGTGTATAAATTCCAAATTAAATTTATTCAAAGCTTTGTGGATACTATTAAAATGTGTTATTTTTAACTGTTTCATAACATAAAATGCATTGCATATTGCAAAAAGCATGTTTTATCACGAAATATTTCTTAGCTTCCATAATTATTTAAATTTTTTGTTGCTGTACAAATTTATTAAATTTGAACTTTAATTTCGTTCCGTGTGCTCAAAAAATTAAACAAAAAACCAGGAAAAAATTAATACATGCGTGCACAACTTAATTCGTCGCTTGCTCAGTGACGACTAAATGAAAGAGCTAGTATGTATGTGATTTTCATCCGCACAATTGTGCTATGGCTTGCGGGTTACTGCTCTAGAGCAATGGTCACCAAGAAGAGAAAATGCTTAAAAGCAGAACAGCACTAATACATGTTTAGTGCTGCTCCACTGAAAAAAATCGCTCTTGTAAATGTTTAATTGGGTATATGAAAAATATTTTTATGGGTTAATCTTATATTAATAAACGTTTGTATGTAGTGCTGCCATATATTGTATGCACTAGTTTTTTTTTCAATTTCTGGACATATATAGACACTCAGCATCTACAAAAGTATTTAAGCCAAATAAAAACTTATTTTTGATGTCTATATTCCACATATTTTTTCTGTTTTCTACAGCAATAGAAAGTGCAGTCATAAAAATTTTTAAATTAGATAATTTATTTAAATAAATAATATAGAAAAAAAATTACATGTTTTTAGTGGTGTTTAAATACTCTCGGTGTATTCTTTTCATAAAAAATGCGGCAGAAATCTGCTTTTTTGTGTGTTTTATACTATTGCTTTAGATTTTTTGCTGTGTACGTATGCAAAGCAGAATTCTAGCAGAGCCCTCAGGACAATGGGATGGTGGACACTGCTCTAGAGGTACCAAGTTATATGTTAATAAATAAAATAGGAACAGATACCTACATATCGTCACCTGAAATGCCAACGGATTTAACTACACTTTTATATTTTTTACAGGAGAAACAAAAAAAATTTCAAAATCAATAATAATCAGGGGCCATAAATAACTTTTATCGAAAAAATTTTAACTCGAAAACTCCCTGTGTTAGAGTCAACGGAGACCTATACTGTCATATACCAATAGATTCGTATTGGCGAGCACTTTCAGAATTTATAGGGAGCTTAAAAAAACAATCTCATCTCCACAGTTAAGAGTTATTTTTCAACGGAAAAATAAAAGATCAGATGAAACTCTTAAAAAGAGAGTTTTATTTTTCCGTCATAAAATAAAACTCATTTCAGGAGTTTTATTTTTCCCGATTGAAAATAAAACTCAGTTTATGTAAATTGTCTCCCAATACAATCACCTTGCATTGCAATTGCCTAAAATAGCTAAGCGACTTATTTTTTTTTACTTCGATTTTGCTCAAAAATAACACTCATTTTAAGAGTTTCATCCGACCTTTTATTTTTGCGTTGAAAAATAACTGTCTTAGGTAAAGTTTTATTTTTTAATTCACAAAATAACTGTTATAAAATAATTTTTTAATCGACAACTATTATTTACGGTCCCTGATAATAATAAAGTTTTCTTGGAAATTTTCTTCGAAATTTACTTTTAGTTGGAATGCTTATATCTTCTTAATCATTTATTTCCTTTTTATATGTATTTAAGCTTTTATGTTAATTACGTTCTTTGCAATAAAAAATAGATGCATTCTTAATTACGTCCGTTTGTATTTCTTTTATAAAGACATAATTTTTGATCGCAAAGTTCTAAATAATTGCGTGAACTTGTAGTTTGATAAAATCAACCATAATCAATCAAAAACTCGATTTCGAATTTTTGTGTAGGTACGTCCGTTTGCATTTAAGGTGACGATATGTATGTGCAATAATTGTACATAAAAGAAAAATTTAGCACGTGTTTTAGTCTGTTAGAATGTAAGTACCATGTTCAAATCCTGCAGCATAAGTTAAGGTATTAAAAATAATAAAATGAATTAGTTAAAATAAATAAATAAAATAAAAAATAAAATTACTTATTACTTTTTCTGCTGCCTTTTTGTGTGTGTGCCCTCACGTTTGTTATTGCTAGCGAAACTTCGAGATCGAATGTTTTTGGGGACAAAACTGAGCGACAAGTGAACTTTTTTCGCTGCATTTTTTAGTGTCATTCTCGATAGTTTTACGCGATAAATGTTGGAGATATATTCGAAATCGATATCAATAACGAAAGTCTTGGTTAACTGGGTATGTATGTATACACATACATACATATGTGTATATGAACAAAAAATTCTCTGTAGTTTAAATAAAATTAATTAAAGACACTCTCGACTTTAGAAAAATTAATGCTTTATCAGCATCATATCAACAGAAATGAAATAATGAAAAAAAATACAAAAATTAATAATAATACAAGTATTATAATTTCCAATGCTTTGTTTTAGCTACAAGTACCAACGATTAATTTCTAATACATTTACTTGTATTTTCTCCACTTCCGGTCAGTGATAAAAAAAACAAAAATGAGAGAGTTACATTCTCAAGGTTGCCAACTGTAAAAATTTTAATTGGAATTTAAAGCAGAAAAACAGCAGAAATTGTGAAAACCGGTTATTGTGAGACTTTGATAATAAATCAAAGTTATTAAAACTCTCGCAATATTTCTTCAATACAGCTAGATTTAGGAATGAAAACTTGGCTATTTGTAAAACAGTCGAGCTATATATAGTACACGAGTGCATAATATGGGTAAAGTGCGCGGAACGTTACCCAAATAGAATTTCCATTTTGATAAAACAATTTTATCATTTGCACGTGTTGTTAAACACTATAACCGTCCATAGTGATTTGGCAAAATTTCCTGAATAAATTACAATCATTTCGACAGTTGTAGCTTTAACAATATGGCCGCTAACAAGTGTCAGTATAGAAGTTCATATTGGAAAACCCTTTACACGCACATGTGCATACATTCTCGTATGTATTTAGTCTTCATACTTTTTGAACTTGAAGCCAGATGTTTATATGTATGTAGTTATTTTAGACAAAATTAAGAAGACACGTGTCCTGTGGTGCACTGCCAAGAAGGGTCAATATGCATGTACATACATACATACATATGTATCTACGAATATACAGGCATATGTATGTATGTATGTATGTACATGTATACATATACATATGTATATATACATATACATACATATGTATAAAGTTGTTTTTATACCCGGCATCCTCAAAACACCGCACATGGGAATTGTTCTCAATAATTAATCTCACGTTTACGTATAATTTTTACATCAAATTGAAAATTTATAAGTATAGGAAATGTTTTGGAGATGTCAGCTTCAAACAAAATCTTTATTTAAATCTCATTAACTTTTTGCTTTAAAGAGAGATGAAGGCAATAATTTTACAAAGTACTCTCCTTGCGCCAGCCATCACCATCACTCAGTGATAGTGTAAACAAAGTAATGAAAAAAAAATTATAAAAATATCAAACATGAATGGAAAAATTACCCTTAGAAAATACATACATAAGTAAAGCATAATTATAGAGAATAGCAGCAAATGCCCTAAGCCTATCCAGCGGGAACTAGAAGGAGTAGGGATGCCTTCTAGAAGGCCTCTGTACGCCTTCTTTTGGATGTAGAAGGCCTGCTCGCTCCATTCCATACTCATATCTTTTTTACACGCGTTGTCATTGCGGAGCAGGCTTCGTTCGCCAGAGATTCTGGAAGGCCTTCAAACTAATAGATTTAGTTTTTGCTTTGGTAAAAAAACAAAACAAAACATGTTACTCTCTCTCTCTTCTCCCTTCTCATAGAAACGAGTGTGGAACATGTGCACACTTCTACCGATATTCGGTAGATTCTTTTGTATCTTTGTAGTTACAAATGTTTGTCAAATAAAAGTTATTTTAGTAGCTTTATAAAACCTATGTACAAAAACTGAATTCCTGTTATTTATGTATTATTTTATATAAGTATGTATGCATAGCATATCTATATAAAGGGTAAGGGCAAATAACTGGGGATGACACTTTTTTATTGGAAATGCTGCATTGTTTATGGCAGTTTAATTTCCAATCACATGTGAAGTTTTAAATGTGCTTTTGGAACCTGTTTAGTTTGATACTCATTGCGCTTACCCTTTTTATATTAGTACATATATTTTGCTATTTTTCATTGAATTGTTATTTTTTATGTTTCTGCATAAAAAAAAATTCTACCGAATTTCATTCAAATCTACCGATTTTTTTTCGATTCTACAGAATTTAAAAAAATTTAAGTGTGCACACTGGTGTGGAATGTGTATCGTATATTTTATGCGAAAGAGTCCTTCAATAAGGCCTGCACAGGGATGATAAAGTTGGTACAATTGTACTTTTTTTGGTACAATTCAAACCAAAAAAGTGCGTTGGTACCCCCGTGACTCATTTGGTACTATTTGAAAAATTCGCGAGACTATCCCTTGTTTTTTCACACAAAAAATAAATCGCGATCATTTAAAACAATGATAAGCAAATGCATGCTTGTACGAATGTACGTGAAAATAAGAGCATAACGAAGTGCCCTCGGGCGCTAAATTAAACTAAATTTAATTAAATTTTAAAGTAATTTTAAGCACTACATCTAACTTCACCGGTGTTTCGTTTTCAATGTGATTTACTGCCTCTTCACTGTCTCTAAATCTAATAATAAATTTTTATTTTGAGTTACTGATGCAGATTAATCTTCATATCGTTCTTTTTTTTTAAAAACAAACACAAAATTTTCATTTTTTTATTAAGACGTGTATAAATTGAAAAATTTAAATTTGTGTTCTGACAAACTAGTTTTTTGAGTTATGCCGTTATTTGAGTAAATGAGCGACATGTACTAAAAACATAATAAAAAAAAAGTAAAAACAAAAAAAAACGAGTTTAGTACTATTGGGGTTGAAAAAGTACAATTTTAAAAGCTATTCGGTACGAAATTGGTTTTCTCATTTATCATCCATGGGCCTGCACCAACAAGGTCTTCTGAGTTTTACCGCTGGGTATTTAGGGAATGTTCCCATATTTATATACGCGCCAACCACACTCAAAAAAAAAACTAACTAAAACTTTGGAAAATTTTCTAAATTTGGGTAAAAAAAAGTTGTCGTATGGCGCCAAAGCTGTTTTTTACTTGAAACCAGTAAAATATTTACTAAATTTCTAGTTCAATAATGAAGTTTATAGTAATTATATTTTTACCGTCTTATTCATAAACGCTTCATAACAGCTTAATAATAATTAAAAATCGAAAAAAGACTATACATAAATGACGTTCAATAAACGTTTCATAACTCAGAGATTTTTAAAGTAGCCTCCATGCTACTTTAAGCGTTTGATAAACAATTATTAGGGAAGTAACGAATGTTCGCATTCGCGAATTATTTGCTTACTTTTGCTATTTGCATTCGCGTTTGCATTCGCTAAAATGTATGCGAATATTTCAAGCGAATACTAAGACAAAAAATTGTACTTCTCTTACGAAAATAGCTTACGATTATAAACAAAGTTTTAAAATTTTAGCTTAAAACTTTTCTATACATAATAATAATCAGAATGAATCCAAAGTCCAACTATGTTTGGAAATATTTATCAGTTTTCGAAAAAGAAAAGGCAGTGTTTGTGATTTGTCCGAAAATATTTTCTACTTAACACTAGTCTGTTCAAACTTTTGATAAATGTTGAGTACCATTCATTATTTCGTACAGAAGATTTTAAATGCTAAAAATATTAACCAGCCCTTATTTGTTGAAAATTCCATGCGAAACAAGTGTTACTCATACGAGTATTATTTCACATGAAAACTTAAAATGTTGAAGATATATTTTATATATTTTTCCCAAGATTTTTTCATGAAAAATTCATTCCAATTTTTCTAAATATGTATTTTGACAGCATTTCACATGAAATGTTGAACAGAGTACCAGGCTTTAGGGAAAAAGTAAGTATTACGAATGGGTTGATTGCCCATGATTTTATATATTTTTTTTTTAATTCAAGACTCAATTTAAATAAAATGCTATATGTAGTACATATATTTATATCATACAACTTCATGTTCTTAAAAAATTTAATTTTATGGTTTCGTATTGTAAGTATTTGCATTCGCTTTCGCAAAAATGCACATGCATTATTCGTTTTAGCATTCGCTTTCGCTAAACTGAAATTCGTTACTCCCTAACAATTTTAAATAATATTTTCTAGATTTTTTTATCCCTTATGTATGTGAGATTTTCTGTGGTTTCTCACTTTTATGTTTCTTGTTTATTCTTAGGCATGTCTCCTGAATAATGTTCTTGGACAAATGTAATTATTAATTTTTGTAAGTCGGTACATGCATGTATGTATGCATAATTGTACAAAAAGAAAAATACATACATGTAAACATAGTTGAAAATTCATTCCCATTCATTGGCAAAAAGAAAAATAGAATTATGAACATATGTAAGTAAAGGGTGTTTTTTATTGAGGTATAGAACTTTAAGTTGGCATCACTTTTTTAACTGCGGCCATTTTGTCAGCTGTCAAGTGATTAATATTTAGTTTGGTTTGCCATTTCATCATGAACAGGTTGACAAAAGAACAACGCTTGCAAATCGTGCAAATTTATTTCGAAAATAATGGTTCAGTTCGCGAAGTTTACCGCAAGCTCCGTTTATTTTATGGTCGACATAATCGTCCATCAGAGCAATTAATTCGGTTAACCATGGATCGTTTTCGCACTACGTTTACTCTATGTGATAATACGCATCCGCAGAGACGTCGAACAGTGCGCACCGAAGAAACAATTGCCGCTGTAGAGCAAAGTGTTGAAGAGGACCCGAATGAATCGATTCGCCACCGTGCACAGCAATTGGAGCCGACTAACCGACTATTTTGTTCCCGAATTGGATGGCATGAATGTGGATGAGTTGTGGTTCCAACAAGACGGCGCTACATGCCACACAGCGCACGTCACAATCGATTTATTGAAGGAAACATTCGATGAGCGCATAATTTCGCGGAATGGACCTGTCAATTGGCCACCAAGATCATGTGATTTGACACCATTGGATTATTTTCTTTGGGGATATGTGAAGTCGCTCGTCTACGCCAACAAACCAGAAACGTTAGGGGACTTGGAAGCCAACATTCGTGGCGTTATTGCCAACATACGGCCCCATATGCTCGAAAAAGTGGTTGAAAATTGGACCTGTAGAATTGGCTTTATTCGAGCCAGCCGCGGCGGCCACATGCCCGAAATCATATTTAAACATTAATGGCATAAAATTATCCTTCCAATAAAGCCAAATTGATGGACATTAAAACGATTTTCTTGTGTTTTATTTCAATTTGAAGCTTTATACCTCTAAAAAAAACACCCTATACAAGCATACGTATGTTTGTATCCCTGTCGGGATATGAGCTAACTTAAAAGTAACTATAATATTGTACTGCATGCTTACATATGTATGTATGTATGTATGTACAATAACATTTTAAAATTAAAACAAAATAGTGATGCATAATCGACCGCAATAAAATGGGTATTTGCCTACCTCTGTACTCAGCTGGAATATAAATGTGTTTAAATAAAATTTTTTGTAACATATAAATTTTTTTTTTGGTTTATTTATTAATAAAAAGTGAAACACCTACTTTTTAAGTTATTTTTTAACCCTCTATTGCGCAAGAAAACCAAATTAAATAAAATACTACTTAAACGAAAGGAAATGGTTAAAAAACAAACTTTTGTTCTAGCAGTTTGTATAATTTTCGTTTATAAGGGCGCAGGAGGCGAAAAATTCTTTGATGCAAATTTGCATCATTGCGCATTTAGCTGTAAATTCAAAATCTAAATATTGCGCATTTAGCTAAAATGTTTATACTTCAATAGTTATTTAAATGGACAATGTATTTGTTTCTTTTAAAAAAACCAACGCATTATTTATTTATTGTTTATGAAATTTTACATTTAACCCTGCACACGTAACCTTCGAACGTATCCCTCTAAACCTAACCATTCGTCGTTTCGACGAGCACTTTTTGGGGCGTATAATATCGGTTCTAAACATATATATTTTTGTACTTGCAACACATACATACCTTTAGCAAGTACTTTTTTAGTAAATACAACTATATATTTCTATTCTGTTACAAGGATATTTATTATAATCCATTTTTCCAAAAAGCATTTTTTTTTTTGAGATCACATTGTTATAAAATTTATATAAACGAACAAAACAAAAAAGCCTTTTTCTCTTTGGCAAAACTTAACTATAACACTATTGTCATTTAAAAAAATATATAAAATTAATTTTTTGAAGCGCATTGTGTGCAGAAATCAACTTTATGCTCGCCAACACTCGTGAAAGCGACGAACAAGTTTATCATGTCTCAATAATTACGTGCTCACGCGCCGAATTTGGTTGTCTCCTGCAAAAGCTCAGCGAAAACTAAGTTGGCAAGAAATTTAGCGGCGATCGGTGCACGTGTTAAAAAGAAATAGCTAATTTTTCGTCCGGTGTTCGTCGTTTCGACGAAGGTTATGTGTCTAGGGTTAAAAAAAAGATAACATTTTAATTTTGTTCATTTTTTATGAAATTATACAAAGCAGTTTTTGGTTTTTGTTAGACATAAAGCTATGTTACACTTGCTACAAATCAGTTGATTTTGGCCCTTACAGCCCGGCAGCTTGCATCTTACCCTATTTTCTTGGAATTCCGGTAAGTGGTCCACATGATCGTGCCTGATATCTTCGGATGGTATAGCTGATGATGGACCTCGTTTTTGCTTTTGGATATGCTGCAATCTTTCGACAGAAGGTGAATCGTTGGTTCTTGGACGTTTCTGTTTTGTGTTTATTTTTATTCACTATTGATGACAAAATTAGAATTCCCATAAATTGGTAAATATCAGTTTTTTCCAAAATAAAGCTCTCTTCAATATTTTTTTGCTTCGCATACAAATTAGATTCCTCAACTATATGTTGTAAAATGTCTTCATCAAAGAAGTAGTTGAAAAATTGGAATGGAGTCTGAAAGTCTTTATGAATTCCGGCAAATCGGTGTTTCCTCCAAATTTTATTTCGTCTTCAGTGACAGAAAATTTAGTTTTTTTCCACACAATATGTCTGCAAGCCTCTCGTGTTAAGAAATTTGTGGCACCAAGTAGATTTTCCGGAATTTCTGGAGCTATATTTTCAGTTACATTTTCATCTTCACTATTCAAGTCTTTCATGAGATCCACAATATTTTCATCACCCAGAAGGTGCTCTAGATCTTCATTATTTAGAAGCTTATTTTCCATAATTTCATCTTCATCATCGGAGTCGTCTAATCCATCTTCACTTGCAGCAGGATCAAGCAAAATACAGATAATATCCTCCTCTAAAAGTTTTTTTTTTGACATATTCTGAAAATCAGTTCTCGTGGTACCTTCATAGCGAACAGTCGATTAGCGGAATTTTTCTTACAAAAAATTAAACAAACAAAAAATATTCGTAGTACATATTATTCGTAATAGGTACATACTGTCTTTAATACATAAGCTTTATGCTTTGCTAATATTTTTACATAGTAAAAATAACAAAAACAAAAAAAGACCGCAAACAAAAAAAAAACAAACGAATATCCCTTGAGGAATTCTTTGTATGAGTGCCTCAAATACAAAAAAAATTGAAGTGAGTTCTAACGGCAGAAATGCTTATTTTACTGTGAGTTCTGAAACTCTTAATGGAAAAAATATAAATAATAAATCTGATGAAAGTCTTTTTTTAACGTCAAAGCCAATTTTTCGTCAGCGATCAACTTCGCTTTGTCCAATGCCAAATAGTAATGATGCATTAACATTACAGTTGCCCAGTACTTCTTCATATAAGCCAGTAATATCATCCCCTTCAGGCTCGTGTTCATCACTTAACAAAGTTATCACTACAGATAACAGCGGCTCGAAACTCAAGGTACAAGTCGGAATGGACAGATATATAACCGTGGTAAAGCGTGGGCGAAGCCCGAATTCTTCAAAAATTTCATCTGCTCCAAAAATGTCTAGGGATAACAGCGCAGCCTCAACTAATCGCCAAAACCGCTTCGAAATTTTGCAAGATGACAACGACAAACCCGAGGTAGCCTCGAATAAAATATCCAAGCCGCCACCAATATATTTGAGACAAAAAAATTCAAATGCCCTTATTAAAAAATTAATTTCGGTCATTGGTGAGAATAAATTTCACGTTGTTCCAATAAAACGTGGCAACATCGATGAAACTAAAGTCCAAATTTATGACGAAAAAGATTTCCGCAAAATGGTTGCTGAATTTGAAAAAAATAAAACAAGCTTCTACACATACCAGCTTAAGAGCGCTAAAGGCATGCAGATCGTATTGAAGGGCATAGATTCTTATGTTGTTCCCGAAGAAATAAAAGATGCACTCGTCCTCCAGGGGTTTAAGGTAAAAAATGTGTCCAATATAATAAATAGAGAGAAGATTCCTCAACCCCTATTTCGTGTTGAACTTGAGCCTAATGATATAAAATTGAAAAAAAATGAAACGCATCCAATTTATAATTTGAAATACCTCTTGTACCGAAAAATCACAGTTGAAGAGCCACATAAGCGTTCAGGTCCTGTACAGTGCCAAATTGCCAAGAAAATGGCCATACAAAAACATACTGCAATTTACCCTCTGTTTGTGTTGTGTGCGGCGAATTACACGGCACTGCTAGTTGCAATAAGCCAAAAGATCAAAGTGATAAAAAATGCAGTAATTGTGGAGGTAATCACACCGCTAACTACAGAGGTTGTCCTGTGTACTCTTTCGTAAAGAAGACTATAGTGCAAAAACCTAAATTAGCTCCAGCTCAATCAGCAAACGCTTACTCTGCCACTTTTGCGCAAATGAGCCAACCAGTTACTTCCCGTGTATCGTATGCAGATGCTGCTAAGACAAATTCAATTCCCACACAAAATGTTTCCTCGCCAAATAATTCAAAAAATACTGACGCAAGCTTTAATTTTAATCGCCTTGAAGCTACTATTGAAAATCTGGTGCAAACTATAAACAATTTTACAACAAATATGACTAGCATGATGCAAGAAATGCTGCGAATGCAGAATACTCTGCTTCAAGCATTAATTAATAAGCCATGAACACGTTAACAATATGTTTCTGGAACGCAAACGGCATTCGCCAACATAAATATGAACTTGAGCACTTCCTCATGGAAAAAAATATTGATGTAATGTTAGTATCTGAGACTCATTTGACTTCGAGAAGTCTTTTTAAAATTTATGGCTACACTATATATGATACAAAGGACCCTAGAGGAAGGGCTTGCGGTGGATCAGCAATTCTAATAAAGTCAAGACTCAAGCACTATGTTCTTGATAACATTTGTGAAGAACACCTACAAGCAACAAATATTGGCATTGAAAGTTTTTGTACAAATTTTGTTATATCATCAATTTACTCCCCTCCCAGATTTTCAATCACTGAGAATCAATATTAGGATTTCTACAAATCTCTTGGACCTTGTTTTGTAGCAGCTGGCGACTACAATGCTAAGCATACGTTCTGGGGTTCGCGTCTTATTACCCCCAGAGGTCGAGCATTGTTCAACACTATTTCAAAAATGGGCTTGGATGTCAGTTCGAGTGGGGAGCCCACTTATTGGCCTATTGACATACAAAAAATTCCGGATGTTATAGATTTTGGCGTCATAAAAAATATCTCTAGGGATTTAATTCAAGTTCAAGCTTCTATTGATCTTTCGTCCGATCACTCTCCGACGATCATTACAATTTGTAGTCCATTAAGAAGTAACTTACCTGACCCATATGTGAAGATGATCAATCGTGTTAATTGGCTGGGGTTCAAAAAATATCTCAGTAGTCATTGTACGGAAAACATTACGCTTAGAACATCCGATGATATTGAATCTAACATTGCCAATCTCAGCGAGAATATTAAACAGGCTGCTGAACATGCCACTAACTCCCATCCGCAGACTGGGTTTAATAAAATTTATTCTACAGACATTGAACGTCTCGTACGTGAAAAAAGAAGAGCTAGAAGGGAATGGCAACAACACAGATCACCACAAAATAAAATCAGATTTAAAGAGTGCACTAAACGACTCCAAGAGTTGCTTGCATCTGAAAAAACTGCATCTCTTAAAAATTATCTGGAAGGTCTTGATGTCACACCAGCGTCTAATTACTCTTTGTGGCGCGCTGCTAGAAAGCTTAAAACACCCGTTGAGTATAAGCCACCTCTACGCACATCTACCGGAAGTTGGGCAAGAAGCGATACTGAAAAAGGTAAAATATTTGCTGAGCACTTAAAATCCGTTTTTACGCCAAACATATGTACTGGTGTTGCTGATTTGCTGAATGTAGTCGCTCTACCCCCTCAACACATAAAGTTTAAGACGCGTGATTTACAAAAATTAATTGCCGAACTCAACCCGAAGAAAGCTCCGGGTATTGATGGAATTAGTAACCAGATGCTTATGAACTTGCCTCGTATTGCAATGAGAATCCTATTATTCATATTTAATGCCATTTTACGACTGGAGTATTATCCACACAGCTGGAAGCTTGCCAAGGTTAAAATGATTCCAAAGCCGGGCAAAGATCTAACCAAGGCTGAGTCATATAGGCCAATAAGTCTACTATCAACTATGTCAAAGCTTTTCGAAAAACTGCTCAAAACAAAATTGTCCCAAATTCTAATTAGTAGTGGGTGCATACCAGACCATCAATTTGGTTTTAGAAGTCAGCATAGCACCATTGAACAAACTCACAGACTGGTTCAATTTATAAGAAGAACTTTTGAGGAAAAAAAGTATTGCTCTGCGCTCTTTATTGACGTTTCCCAGGCATTTGATAAAGTGTGGCATGAAGGCCTAATTTTAAAATTGAAGACTTACTTACCAATAAACATTTTAAATCTTTTGGAAAGTTACATTATTTCCCGTAAGTTCACTGTTGTGGAAGGAGACTTTACGAGTAGGCCTGAAACTATTTCATCCGGTGTGCCACAGGGGAGCATACTGGGACCAGTTTTATATTTGATTTATACTTGTGATATGCCTGTGAGCAGTAGTATCCATACTTCCACATTTGCCGACGATACAGCCTGCATTAGTATGCACGAAAACCCTGATGAGGCATCCCGCAAACTCCAGGAACACATTAGCCAGATGGAGCTTTGGTTAAACTTATGGAGAATTAAAGTCAATGAACAAAAGTGTGTCCATATAACGTTCACCCTAAGAAGAGATACTTGCTCCCCCATTCGGATTAACAATCAAGTTGTTCCTCAACATTCACATGTGAAATATCTTGGCATACACCTTGATCGACGACTTACATGGAAACACCACATTGACTCTAAGTTAACTCAAATGAAACTTAAATTAACTCAGGTACATTGGCTGATTGGTAGAAATTCAACACTTAGCCTAGACTGCAAACTTTTAATATACAAGTCGCTTTTAAAGCCAATATGGTGTTACGGAATTCAACTATGGGGCACTGCTTCAGCTTCAAATGTAGAGAAAATTCAACGAAGGCAAAATAAAATTTTACGCATGATAACATCGGCTCCATGGTACATCAAAAATTCAAATATACATCGCGATTTGAATATGCCACTAGTGACTGAAGAAATTGCAAAATACGCAGGCAAATACCTAACAAAACTCGAGTCACATCCTAATCCGCTTGCTCGTAATATTTTGAACTTTACTGGACACATCCGCTTAAAAAAGAGAGATACACGATATTCAACACTCTAGATGATGAAGCTGCTTGAAAACACCTTTTTCTTTTTGTTGCTTATCACTACTTATGTATTATTAATAACTATCACTAAGCTTATGTCCGACATTGGTCGGGCCTAATAATTTTTTTTTATAGATTTAAGATTTGAATACTTATTGTTAGTTCATATTTGAAGATACAATAAATAATAAACATGCATTTAAAAAAAAAAAAAAAATTCTGAAAATCCGTTATATACGAAATTTTTTTTACTATCACTTAAATGCACAGTGATGCAAATTTGCATCAAACCATTTTTTATACACACCAAAGTACTTACCATAAAAAAAACAATAAACACTATAAGATTTTAATAAAAAAGAGTGTAACTTATGTAAAAAATCACAACTGTTTATAAACTTGTTGAAATCAATTA
Source organism: Tachina grossa (assembly GCA_949987645.1). NCBI lineage: Eukaryota > Metazoa > Arthropoda > Insecta > Diptera > Tachinidae > Tachina > Tachina grossa. Next base: position 134,069,330 of record OX465278.1, on the reverse strand, counting down.
AATTTAAGGTCAGAAAAAAACACTGTTTCCTCTACGCACAACAAACGAATGAGCAGACACTTCAATATTGCACAATAATTCAATGCTGCTATAACGGTACTTCAAAAGCAGAGAAAACGACGCCTATTAAATGGAGACAATATATAACGAAGATTTGCACAAAACTGTTTTCAAATTTTGAAACTACGGAGAGATTTTCGGTATGATTCAAATTTGCATCACGGCGCACTAGAGGGTTAATAACATTATGCGTAATGATTTACTTTTTTTTCGACTCAAACAGACTACCTAGATAATCGATTCTTCGTTGTATGCATCACTAAACATAAAATGAGAGCGAAAGTAGCACGATGTTGCCAACATAAAATTACAAAAGAAGCAAAATCGTTTAACAGTTAATTCACTCATATTAATCAGTTATGAATACAAATTTTTATTAGAGTTTAATAAAGCAAAATCAGTTTCATAAGTAATGTACAGATTAAAGCTGAAATAATGAATTTTTATGAATAAGACCGTTATATTTAAGTAAAATTTTTCTAAAATTAAGTTAAATTTTCCCATAAAATTTGGAGCATTGCAAAAAATGTTTTTCATCTTTGATCTTAAATTTAGTAAATTTTTCAAAGTTTTTTATGTCCTTAATTCTGGTAGTTATATTTATTTTTAATTAAATTCTATAGCACGTCCGTATGTTTATTATTATATCTTCATATTATATTCTTAATAAATTCACCATACATACATATTAATTCGTTGAGAGGAGACAAGTATTGAACCAGCAACCCTGTGACTGATAGGCAAGTACTCTAACCAATTGCCTAACAGGGCAGCCTGAATAAGTATTGAAATTATTGAGTTTTAAAATTTTATTTTATTTCCAAAAAAATATATTTCAAGTTCAAATATTCCTGGGATATATGAAAAATTTACTTAGATTTTTTGCTTAATGCAAATAAAAAATATATTCTATAATTTAAAGAAAAAACACTTAAAATTGGTAAATATTTTTCTAAAATTTAGAATACCTTTTTATATCTTTCAAGTAAGTAAAATTTGGTGAACTAATCAGGAGTAAGTCATTTCCTAAAATTTATTTTTTGATTTAAAACGAGATTGACTAGTTCTTAGGATACAATTTCCCTAAACTTTTAAACAATTTTGCAATTTTTGGTAAATATTTCTTTTAAGCCAGTAAACTTGTCCTGGATATGTGAGAATTTTTGTCTGTATTTTTATGAACTACTTTTGAGGATATGATTTTTACTAGATTTTTGTAAAAATGTACTTAAAAATTTTTTTACTTAAATTTAGAAATTTTTTGCCTTAATAATAGTATCAGGGCAATTATGAATAAAATTCCGCGAGCAATTTCTCCCTTTTCCAATTAGAATTTTTTGTTTTCCCTATTACTTGCCATTAGTTGGAATTATTCCCCGGGAAAAATTTCTCGCGGAATTTTATTCATAATTGCCCTCTATATGTCTCTTTTTTTGAGTGCACGACTACTTAGAGAAAAGAATTCCAAGTACATTAAAACAAATAATTAACAAAAAAAAAAAACTTAACACTGAGGCAATAGGATGCCAAACATACTCGTATAATAACACGTAACGATATTAAGATAACTGTGCATATATATCGTCGCTGTTTTAACTAACTGACCTAAGTAACATTTTAAAAATATAACAGGAGAGGAGCTTTTATGCTTGTTTAATACATTCATTATTATGGGTAAGTCTGAAATGTTTTTACTTTTACAAGCACAACCGTAATACCGTCATGAAAATTGTGGACAAGGTGTATTATGACTTATAAAGTCTAGTAGTGGACTTAACTCATTTTTCAAAAATATGCCAGTTAGGTCGATTAGTTAAAACAGCGACGATATGTACATGTCACACATACATATACATATGTAAGCATGTGTGTATGTATGCGTGTGGATGTAGTTGTGTTAATAAAAATAGTAGTGCTGTTCTTAAACTTAACTTAAAAGTCATTGATTAAACTTTAGGTTGTACCTAGATTCAGTAACTTTTTGCGAACCGAAAACCGTAGTATTTATCGACATATTTATTCACTTGCCATAACGATAATGTGATTCTGTAATTTCTTTTTTAAGATAGTCTCCCGCCTTATCTTATTCACCATTTAATTCAATATTATGTGGTAGCTCTGTATAGAAAATGTGAAAATACGCAAAGCACAAAGAATAATAAGAAAAACTCAACAAATTTTATTTTGTGACTCAACTTTTTTTTTCTCTAACCGACAGCGAATATCGTTAAAATATGTTACAGAATAGCAAAATCGATAAAGTTTCGTTATATATATTTTAACGATACGATTATCGTAATAAAAGTTACTGAAGTGGCTTAACAATTAAATACAGAATATTTGAAATATTCTAAACTTTCTTAATGTTAACCCTGCGTTTATTCGTGAAAGTACTTGCATGTAAGTTCTGTGTATTATCAACGAAAATTTCGCAAAAATGCTGGACTGTCTTGCAACTTACATGCTTACTTCTTAGTGCAGAGTTGTCCATAACATTAAAAAGTTTAGTTTGAAGGCATCCAGATAATATTGAACCTTGTTCCTATTCTTTCAATGATATTTATGTCTCAAAAATTCATTAACTGCTGGATTTATGAATATTTAAGAAAAAAATATCAAATTAGCTTTTAAATTTTAAATGTAATTAAAATATGTAAAAACTTAAATAACATTACACTCCAATCCAGTTAATTTGTACTAAAGTATTAATAGGACAACTAACTAACTTTTCATTTGCTTGCTACAAGTGAAAACAAGTCACTGTCTTCTAGAATTTCTTGGCAGTTGAGTTGGAAGTAGACTGCAAGTGCCGAAAGTATAGTTGTGTTAGTAAAAGAGTGTGAGTGTATTGAGTTTTTCGAACTTGCACTGCAAGTGTAAACACTAGCTGAAGGAAATAAAGATAAAATTATAACTAAATAACACTTGAATTTTTAAATTAAATTAATTAAAGGATTAATTAAAGGATATTCTAACAGTTAAAGTTATTTTGACTATGCAAAAGGCAAACTCTTGAAATTTTTTGAAAAACTTCAAAATAAAAAAATCACCTAAACCAAAAAATCACCAAAATAAAAAAATCGCCAAATGGAAAAAAACGCTTAAATAGCAAATATCACTAAAAATTAAATAAATCTCTTAAATAAAAAAAAACACCAAAAGTAAAAAAGGTCACCAAAAAAATTAAATAAATCGCCAAAAACTAAAAAAATCGCCAAAAACTTAAAAAGTCGTGAAAACTAAATAAGCGTCAATATTAAAAAAATCGCAACAACCCGAAAAAATCGCCAAAAGAAACAAACCTTATACACAAAAAAAAAAACATAATCCTGCAATAAACAATTTTAATTCAACTTTTGCTTAAAAATAAAATATTTTTGCAATAAACAACTTTAATTGAAATAAAACCAAAAATCAAAACAAAAAAATCTCGATCAAGTCATCTTTCAAACAGAAAAAACTAAATGAAAATCGGTCCAGCCGTTTGGCCTGTACGTGGACACGGACAGACACACACTACAAACTTATAACACCCCTTTTTTTAGTCGGGGGTTAAAAAAAAGGTTCGTTTTCTTTGGAAAAAAAAACATTTGTTTGGCGGCGCACGCTGCAAAAAGTTGACATTAGGAATTGAATGCTAATTTTTTTTCTGAAGTAGACGCTCGGTTTTCTAATATTTTGAAAAACTCAAACAAATTGTTCGAAGTGATTATTATTCAAAAGATCCTCTCTTAAATTTAATTTTTTTACACTCCATTGATGAAATACCTTTAATAACGCCTGTTTTTAAAAATTCCAAATTAAAACTTTTCAATAGCTCAAATATTAGTTACCCACACTTCTATTATTATGAACGCAACTGTATGTATGACTCTAACAAACCAGATTAAAGTAGAAGAATATCTATTGAAACTATAGTCGGAACTACATACGAAGAGATGCAAGGGTATGAGAAAAATAGCGAGTATAAAATCAACTCTTTTAGTTCCTTGAGAGCAGTAGTATAGTGGATGCTAAATAAAAATAATTTCACATCATTATGGCATATCAGCTTTCCAAGATACATTTATATGTATGTATGTATGTACTAGCTAATTTACAACTATAGCATCCGAAGTGCATTTTATTTTGCTTGGAAAAAATTGCAGGAACAAGTGTAAATTCATTTGTATATGTCACATGAATTGACTAAAATCAAGCAAAAAGTTGCCTATAATTTTAAATTCTTAATTCATACTTACTTATATGTATGTCTGTGTAATGTAAACAAAAAAACCTGACAGTATCAAAATTTTCAGATTAAAAATGAATACTAAACTCATCAGCTGTCGATGTGAGGCCACCTTCTATGAAAGCGCTTTGTTCAAAAATAACTGTTTCAGTATAAGATAAACAAATGCCACTACATCATAACTCACAGTTATTGCATACAGTATTATGACTGACTGCACATACATGCAGCTGTTGGCAACATGTGTTGCATGCAACTTGCATTGCAATATTAATGTATAAACATGTATACATATATATGTATGTATAGTGAAACTTTTATATTTTACTGGCCAGGCAAGAGTCCAAGAAGTTAAAGCATCCCCCATTTGTACTTACAAAGTCAACTTGCAGCATGTTGCATAAACCTCGTCAGAGTGTTCCTGTCCCATTCCAGGTGTTTTATGCCTCATCACGATTAGGCGTTCAGTATTTGTAGCAAGCGCATAAATTGCAGCAATGTTGCAACAGCATCGCTGACTCCTCTATAGTTGCTGTTGCTATTTTTCTTTAACGGAGTGCCTGTGTGACTGTGCTGCATTTCAAATAAGAAGTTTTTTTTTGTAGTTGCCATTTACGAGTAGCTTTCCACACTTGTTCAGCTTTATGTGTGGTGTCTGTCCGTGTGTCTGGCTGTGTGTCTGTCGGAATTGCCTGCTTCATTATTATTTTTATAGTTTTGTTTTGCTACTTTTTCTTGTGTTTGCTGCTACCATGGAGTTTTTTAGATTCTTTTTCTCTGCAGTTTCTCCTTAATTTAATTTTTTTTGTAATACTCCTCAGTTTTGCAGATTCTTGTCTATCTCTTGGTGTAGACGTGAGAGAATCCTAAATCGAGTTTGCGGATTCCTTCATTGTTGCAATTGTGCTGTTTGTGTTCAAATGCATTCATGTGGGTTTTGAATAGATTCATTTCTTGTAACAGACGTACACATTTCTTTTAACGTGCTCTTGTGGTCTCAACTGAATCGTTATAAATCAATCGTTTTGTAAGACTTTTGTTCTTCTTATACGAAAAACAATCCTCCCTTTAGACATCAGGAGTTCTGGTAGGAAATGAACCTGCAACCCATAGATTTCTAAGCAGAATGCATGCTGCCTATCGTGAGAACCAACACTTTAATATTCCGAGATATTATTCTCGAATGACACTACATAGTATAGTTTGTATCAAAAAATAATCATCTACATTCTACTTGAATGCCTGCGTGTAATAGGCAGCCACGTAAACCAACAGTATAGTATAGTATAGTATAGTATAGTATAGTATAGTATAGTATAGTATAGTATAGTATAGTATAGTATAGTATAGTATAGTATAGTATAGTATAGTATAGTATAGTATAGTATAGTATAGTATAGTATAGTATAGTATAGTATACTATAGTATAGTATAGTATAGTATAGTATAGTATAGTATAGTATAGTATAGTATAGTATAGTATAGTATAGTATAGTATAGTATAGTATAGTATAGTATAGTATAGTATAGTATAGTATAGTATAGTATAGTATAGTATAGTATAGTATAGTATAGTATAGTATAGTATAGTATAGTATAGTATAGTATAGTATAGTATAGTATAGTATAGTATAGTATAGTATAGTATAGTATAGTATAGTATAGTATAGTATAGTATAGTATAGTATAGTATAGTATAGTATAGTATAGTATACTATACTATAGTATAGTATAGTATAGTATAGTATAGTATAGTATAGTATAGTATAGTATAGTATAGTATAGTATAGTATAGTATACTATAGTATAGTATAGTATAGTATAGTATAGTGTAGTATAGTATAGTATAGTATAGTATAATATAGTATAGTATAGTATAGTATAGTATCGATTGGTATGCCTTGACCCCCTTGCATATTGTTATAGCGGCATCGGAAACCATATCGTGCCGTAACCACCAAAAAAGCTTAAGCGACATAATATTCGAACTTCATATTTCGACCAAAATCGATTATTTGCGATCGTAAGCAGTTGATTTTCGTAAAAAAACATTGTCTTAGCAGTTATGGCATGATATTATCCTTGATATTGGTTAGATAATGTTTTGAGCACTTTTATAAAAAATTTTACGAGGAAAATTTTAACCCACTAACTCTTCTGCATATAGATAAGAAAAAATATTATTAAAATAATTGAAATTTGTTTACTGGTAGTTTACCAAGTCTATATACATATTTTATTTTCGCTTGAACCAAATCATCAGTAGACTTTAACCACAAATTTTAAACAGTCACAAACCTCTTACTTTATGCATAGAATTTCAAAAACTATATGAAAATTCATAAAATAATAACACTTTTGAAAATCAAAAGAAAAATAAGCTTAGTAGGCTTTGAAACTGATACAAAACCCAGCAAATAATTTATATCCAGGTGAACTCATTTTATTTTTCTACATCCTTATACAATTAGAAATCCATTGGATAACAATAAAATGACTTCACCTGGATATAAATTATTTGCTGGGTTTTGTATCAAAATTATTATTATTTTATGAATTCTCATATAGTTTTTGAAAGTCTATGCATAAAGTAAGAGGTTTGTGACTGTTTAAAATTTTTGGTTAAAGTCTACTGATGATTTGGTTCAAGCGCCAATGAATGCTATCCGCTTAATCTTCTCCGCATGGATGTTTTGTGTCGCTTTCCTAAAAAAGTCTCAAATTAGGACCTTTAAAGGGGAATTTATGTAATTGCTTCTACAAAAATATTGGCCATAAGATTCCACTAAAAACACCCAAACACATCGAAGCTCGAAATTCAACAACATTAAAAGTATAGGTTCAAACTTAAAACGCCTCCTAGGGCAAATTTTGTACTTTTGTCTATCATAAACTTGCTTTTGAAATTGGTGCATTCATAACTATTGTAGTACTTTATTTTCTTTATAACAAATTCGCTACATACAATATTACTCAATTTTCAATAAACGTCGAAACGAATTATTTACAATAACGTGTATGATTAAAATATAATAACAATAAAATATAATATCGTTACGATCATAAACAAGCATTTTATTAAACATAAAACCAGTTCCTAATATATTGTTAATAACTGGAGCAATATCAAACACCTGGTAAATAAGTTGTGAACAAATGAAATTTTACTTTTCATTCAGAAAAAAACCCTTTGTTTTAAGGCAAAAATAAATACATAAATAGATAAAAATATATAAACTAAACAAACGTTTCATTATGTACATATCGTCGGCTTGGAGTGTAAAGCTGCTAAATCCACTTTTTATAACATAAGACAATTTAATGCCGTTCAAAAAAGAGAGAAAGAAACGCCGCATTGACTGGCTAAAATATTTATTGTAAATTGAAAAATTAAGGTCTTAGGCTAATTTCTTAGAAAATTTTAGTAGTATGTTATCTCTCCTGCAAAATTTGTTTCCAGTGAGTTGGCATGTTTACACTCTAAGCCGATGAAATGTATAATTGTTGTTTGTATTTCATATACATATTTATTGCTTAACAATAACCACAACAGAAAATCTTAAACAAGTTTGATATATGTAGATAAATCACAAACGATAAAAGGCACACAAACTGTCAGCCAATCTAATTTTATCTAAATCCATTCAAATCAAAACGATGTGTGTTGTGCTTCATTTTATTTTTTTCTGTATGTAAAAGTTATAAAACCTGAGATATACCTGAGATTTTTTATAAAATTTTTGTCATACCGAAGAAAAAAATGCTAATTAATAAATATTGTTTGCGGTTTGTGAGCACACACAGGCAGACACACACCTATTTCATTATATGATTATTTAATTCAGCTTCACAAGAGTTGTAATAAATTTATAACAATTAGGGGTGTTAAAGAGGAAATCATTGGCAACGCTGGAAACAAATGATTTGGCAGCACTTCTTTTCAATAAATAGTGAAGAGTTGCCAGACATGCATGCAAAAAAATATACACAAGTCTGCACAGTAATTGTCTTTGTAATAAAAATATAATGGAAATAAAGATGTTTAAGTTCTAAATAGAATTGTATTTATCATTTCACATCTCTAGATCATAACTAGTTTTAAGTTTCCGTTTTTTATAAATATTTAAATAAAATCTAGTACTTATAAAGTACAATGTTAATCATCAAATTCATGGGAATTTTCGTCTTCATCCACCATGTTATTGTTAGCAAGCACTTCTGTAGTGACATTAATACGTTCAACAACAAACGTTTAATTAAATGATCAGTTTGTGTAGTTTCTCTAATCGTTGAAGAATCAATTTCACCATTTATGCCGATACGAGGAGTTACAATATCCAAGATTTGCAAAGCCACATCAAAATCTTTGGGAGTTTCTTCTACGCAAGGCATTTTTTTTTTGTTAACAATTGCAAAATTACTACTTTGAAACTCAACTTTTTACAAAAAACCCTCAGAATCGGGACTAGTGAAAAAAGAACATATCACAAAACTAGAACAAAAGTGCTTACAAAATTTATCTCACTCAGCGTCACATCCGAAGATTTATATATATTTTTAGTTTTTTTTTTTTTTTGACAGACAAAATAGAAATATTTCTATTACCGGTTCTTATAAAACTATAACTGAGACTGGTATCAAGGAAAGCACCAAGAGAATCTATCACCGACTGTTAAATATTTACAAAAATATTTTAAACAATATTTTTCAACGGTTCCATACTATAATTTCCATGGAAATAATGTCCGTCAAAAATTAGATACAACGTCCATGGTCGATATACCGAGTGGAGAAAATTCTTCCAACCGGCCAAAGGTCGAAAATCTTTACGCAGCGAAGCCACTATTCAACATACAGCCTAATCATGAATATTCCCTCGGAATTTATTTCTTATGGAAAAAATTTTTCTCGAGAAAACCTTCCTACAATCATAAATTCCTTGGGAACATAAAAGAATAATACGTGGCATCACCGCAATACGAATCTCGTTGTTTGCTTGTTTGTTGACATTGTGTTTCTCTTTTTTTTTTTTTTTTTTGAGTGAAAGAGTAAACAAAATTATAGGCTCAATCAGACATGACATAACCATAGCCATAGAAAATTGCCGTTCGAATCAAACTAATGGGAAACACTGTATTTGATTATAGGTGACTCGCCATAACGCCATAACTCTCACCATAGAACCCAATTGAATTTTGGGTTGGTTATGGCTATGGCATTATAGCTCTGTCACGTTTAATTTAAGCTTATTACAATTTAAAAAAGTTATAAATGATTTGTTTGGCCATTTAAGTTTTTCCAAATACAACAACTATAAAATAAAGTTTATGTATATAAATATTGTTTTAATGGAGTATTAACTATGTTTTTATGTAAACTCCCTTCTGTTTTGCAACGGAAAGATTTTTAGTGAAAAAAACAAGTTCAACTACGTTCATAATACCTACTTTTTCCCCGGGGAGTTTTTTTTTATTCCCGCATTTGGTAAAGAGATGGAAAAAACAAACAGCCCAATCATGAACAAAAATTCCGCGTGAGTTTTTTCACTTTTCCCTTTTCTCCTATTATGAATTTGTTTTTCCCGTTTTTATTTGGAATAACAAAAATAATGCCCAAATAAATCATTTATAAACTTATTTTTACTTATTTTTTCAAGTGTGCACACTTGATTTTTAGGGTTCCGTACACCAAAGTTGAAAAGGATCTCTATTGTTTTCGCTACGCTGTCCGTCTGTCCGTCACACGGTATTTTCTCAGGAACCGTAAGAGCTACGGACCTGAAGTTTGGACAGAGTATGTAGAACCTTGGCCGCTACAACAACAAATACATTAGAATTAAAAATTAAAGGGTATTCCAAAACCAGCAACGAGAAATATTAAAATCCCATGTAATATACATACAATTGTATGAACATATGTATATTGAAACTTGAAATTCGTAAAATTAGTGTATTTTTATACAGACTACAACAATTAACACTAAAATTTAAAAAAATTTAAATTAAAGGGTGGTCCATCAGTTAATGCAATTTTGACTATGTAATTTTGACAATATATCTTGGAAACCGTAAGAGGCAAACACTTGAAATTTTCAAAAACGGTAAAACTAAAAAAACCGAAAATTATAAAATCGCCAAACCAAAAATAAAATCGCCAAAAATTAAAAAAAAATCCCCAAAACGAAAAAATCGCCAAAATTAAAAAAATTGCTAACACTAAAATAAATAGCCAAATTCGAAAAAATCGCCAAAATGAAAAAAATCGCCAGAATGAAAAACGGCAAAAATCGAAAAAAATCGCCAAAGCGCGAAAATGTCGCCAAAACTAAAAAAAAATTTTATATATAAAAAATCGCCAAAAATAAAAAAAATCGCCAAAAATGAAAAAAATCGCCAAAATGAAAAAACGCCAAAAACCGAAAATAAAGTGTCAAAACTAAAAAAATAGCCAAAACTTAAAAAAATAGTCAAAACCGAAAAAAACGCAAAACAAAAAAAACCGAAAATACCCCAAAAACGAAAAAAATGCCAAAACTATATATTATATAGGCTGAAGTTTGTATTAAATTACATATCTAGTGTTCGTACGGAACCCTTCGTGCGCGAGTCAGAGTCGCACTTTACTGAATTTATTTTAAATTCGGTAGAATCGACAAAAGAAAATCCGTAGATTTGAATGAAATTCGGTAGAAATTTTTTTTATTCAAAGAAACAGAAAAAATAACAATTCAAAGAAAAATAAAAAATAACAAAATATATGTACTTATTTATATATAAAGGCTAAGTGCAAGGAGTATCAAACTAAACAAGTTCCAAAAGCGCATTTAAAACTTCACATGTGATTGGAAATTAAACTGCCATAAACAATGAAGCATTTCCAATAAAAAACGTTGTCATCCCCAGTTATTTGCCCTTACCCTTTAGATATATATGCTACGCTTGAATAAAATAATATAAATAAATACATATGTAGGTTTTATAAAGCTACTAAAATAACTTTTATTTGACAAACATTTGTAACTACAAAGATTATATGTAAGATCCATTTATGAATTTAAACTTTTGTGCAAAAATTATTAAATCATTGGTAGGAATAAATATTTCATCCCCAAGGCACAATTCTTTGGCAAATATTAAGTTACTTATAGTTTCAGTTTTTAACCGATTTCTTTGTTCTGTTTTAATGATTTTCATGACAGAAAATGACCGCCCTGCGGCCGCACTGCTATTGGGCAAAATAGGCAATTTACACATATATTGACTTAAATTACTAAATAACAATATTCGGTAGATTTCAGGCCTTGTTCGGTAGAATTGGTAGATTGTTAAATTCACAAACATATTCGGTAGAATCTACCGAATATCGGTAGAAGTGTGCACACTGAAAACAACGAGCTTCGTGTTGGGGTGATGCCACATATTACTCTTTTTTTTTTGTTCCCAAGGAATTTATGATTGGAGGAATGTTTTCTCGAGAAATAAATTCCGAGGGAATATTCATGATTGGGCTGAAATTCATAATAGGAGAAAAGGGAAAAGTGGGAAAACTCGTGCGGAATTTTTGTTTATGATTGGGCTGATAGAGAGAGAGAGAGAAAAAAACCCATTAGGTTCGGCCAAAGGCCGTCTAGGCAAAACATATTTACGTAGCGAAGCCACTATTCGATACACAGAGCGAAGAAAATAAACCTCAAAAGTAAAAAATCAAAATGTGGACATAGTACCACATTGACAACAAATACTAAAAAGTACTATTAAAGCTTATCAAATTAAAAAAAAATAATAATTATTTCAAAGGACGTTATTGCAAGTAACCGTTTTAACAAATAAATGAGAATCACTAAGAATTTGGAAAACATTGCTAGTAAACACAAAAATGAAGAAGTGGTTTCAAAACTTCACAACAAACAATTCATATTTTACTTTGATTCATTCAGTTTTTGTAACTTCGCTCTTATATTTCAGATGCGAAATGTAATTGCCATCAATGATATACAAAATAGAGATAATTTTTCACTTACCGGCTTTATGGCGGTCTTATATGATATTCTATTATCTTTTGGTTTTTGAAGGGCTTTATGGTGATCTTATATGATATCCTTTTATATTTAGTTTGATGAAGTCTTGTAGATTTTGTTTTTGGCTTTAAATGGAATACGCCTAGAAATAAAAATTATAATTGAAACAATAAAATATGAGTTACAATTATACAAAAAAAAATACAATAATATCCGCTTTATCGGGAATAAAAGGCAAATAGCTTTTTCACGTGGAACTTTGGAAAAAAAAACAAAATTTCAGGTGAAATAAATGTTCGTCTTTTATTCCCGATAAAGTGGATAAAGCGGCCCATACACTACAACAGCATGCACACACAATCAAGCGATTGAGCATTCATGCTCGAACCACACAACATACCAGCAAGCTGGTACAATATTCATTTCTTACAAAATTGCGGGAAGGGTTATGAATATTATTATGATATGGTTATGAATAGTGACACAGTTTTTACTGCAATTATTATTGCTATGTTGTTAAAATTAGCAGCCATGTATAACTAAAGTGCTAAAATTCTGTGTCCCATTGAAACAAAATATGTTTCAACAAATAATATTACTTAAATGCATGTTTACTCCATGACAACTTTGCTCAACTGAGCTAATTTCATATACCACACCAGCAAGCTAGTACGATAAGCAAAATAACAAAGTCTATTTGACATCGCTACAGCAAACCGTACAATCGCACAAAACGCCCATACACGACCAAACCGCTGGCACAAACACTTGATTGCGCATGCATGCTGTTGTAGTGTATGGGCCCCTTAATACAAAATGTTTATTGTCATAGTATTGTTGACATTTATTATGACACAATTTTATGATGACATTTGTCATTAGATTAATATAAATTTTTTTCTTATTGTTTGCATTTTCGAATATTATGATGATAGAAATCTGCCGACAGAGCATCTTCAATCCAAAGATGATTTTTTTTTTATAACGTAGGAAAAAAGCCAGCTGATAGATAGGCGATTCGTAAGCTGGTCGGTTGTTGTTTACGATTCGGTGCATACTGTATTAACATAATAGCCCAATTCACAATCTTGTGCAAATGGTCTTGCATCGTTGCATGTGCAAAATGGTATAGTATATTGATACTCACCACTTAACAATTCTTAGTGGTGAGTATCAATATACTATACCACTTTGCACATGCAACGATGCAAGACCATTTGCACAAGATTTTGAATTGGGCTAATGTGACGGAATTGTGCACAGTGGGATTTTGGTGTCGAAACCCCTTTTTCCAACCACTCAATAGGAAAATATTTTAATACGAAAAATGTGCATTTATGATGTTTACTTGGGGGCCGCACGCTCAATATTTGTTTTTAAATTCTATTCAAATTGCAATACACTCACATTTTTTCACTAAAACATTCAAACTTTTTAAATTGAAAACTAGATTGTTTTCAAATTCACTTACCCATTTATATGGCAATTTCTTTTTCAATTTGAATAGCTGGTCGCAGCACACATTGACTGAAGCTACAAATTTGAGTTGTTTCTTCGTCGGTGGCATTTAAAAAATGAAATTGACTATCAATTTCAGTCCCAGCTATCAATTTAAAGGAATTTTGAAATTGAAAGCGCTTTTATTGAACGTGTGGCTGCAGCGTTAGAAAAATTATATTTTATTTTTGAAAAATTAAAGTGAAGTCCATGCAAGGGTTCTAAGCAAGAAAGAAATGTCTCATATTTTCACACAATTCAGTGGTCCATATATTTATATATAATATAAAAAAATACGGCATTTCTCCATAAACAAAAAGAAATTATTAGGGGATATCATAAACCGTTAAGAAAGGGCCTGTCCGTAAATGCATTACTGCACTGCAAATGGAAATTAAAATGTGCTAAAGTGCTTCATGGGAATAAACATGGTATACACATGGCTACTACTTTTTCCGCAAAAAAAAAAAAAACTATGAATATCCCTAATGTTACCAACACTCATACATGTAAAGCGCATGCTAGTATTTCTATAGTAAACATCTATTGCATTTTTAATTTATTTTCAAATAGTAGCGCGTGGGAAAATATCAATATTCTATTTTTTTATACACATTATACTCTAAAATAAAACACAAAACACAAAGAAAAATACATAATTGCACACTCTGTATTATTATTATTATTTTTTTTATTAGATTTTATTAAAAAAGATTTCAGATTTTTTTTACCTTTCTCAATAAAACTCTTTTGCATAATAAGGTGTATTATCATGTTTTCTTGAATCAATGAACGAACTATTAAATTAACATGAATGCGCTGATTAGTTGAATTAATGAAAACGAGTTTGAAATTGTTTGTAAATGTAAAAGAAACTTGACGTGCAATAGCTGATGATGACGTTGAATATTATATTTGCAAAGGTACTATACAACTCTTTCAAAATGAACTAAACAGGCAGATTGTATTTATGTATATGTATTACATGTAATAATGGTTTTCTTAAGAAATATTTTATATGTACGAGTATATAAGATGACCTCTAGAGCGGCATTGTGCGTTTTTGAGCAACAAAAGTGAAGCAAAAACCATAAATGATTGTATATATTTTCGAGCACAAAATTTGAATGTTTTTTTTTTCTTCATCTAAGGTATGATTGTGGCAATTCGGGATAAATAGCCAACTTATATGGAATTCGAATCGGGGCCAGAACAGGGGTCTAATCGTATCTTTCGATAACGAGTAAACGTGTTCGAATCAGCTCGTTATTGAAAGCGACGATCAATCTCACAAATGTACATATATGTAACGGGTGTTTTTTTAGAGGTACAGAACTTTAAATTGAAATAAAACACAAGAAAATCGTTTTAATGTCCATCAATTTGGCTTTATTGGAAGGATAATTTTATGCCATTATTGCCGCCGCGGCTGGCTCGAATAAAGCCAATTCTACAGGTCCAATTTTCAACCACTTTTTCGAGCATATGGAGCCGTATGTTGGCAATAACGCCACGAATGTTGGCTTCCAAGTCCCCTAACGTTTCTGGTTTGTTAGTGTAGACGAGCGACTTCACATATCCCCAAAGAAAATAATCCAATGGTGTCAAATCACACGATCTTGGTGGCCAATTGACAGGTCCATTCCGCGAAATTATGCGCTCATCGAATGTTTCCTTCAATAAATCGATTGTGACGTGCGCTGTGTGGCATGTAGCGCCGTCTTGTTGGAACCACAACTCATCCACATTCATGCCATCCAATTCGGGAACAAAATAGTCGGTTATCATGGCTCTATACCGGTCTCCATTAACGGTAACTGACTCTCCAGCATTATTTCGGAAGAAGTATGGCCCAATGACTCCACCAGCCCATAAAGCACACCAAACAGTCAGTTTTTGTGGATGTAATGGCGTCTCAAGGGTCTCATGTGGATTCTCTTCACTCCAAATGCGGCAATTTTGCTTGTTGACGTAGCCAGTCAACCAAAAATGAGCCTCATCACTAAACAAAATTTTGCGATGAAAATCAGCATCGAGATCAATCTCATTTTCGGCCCATACACCAAAATCACGACGCATTGCATGGTCTCGCGGCTTTAATTCTTGCACAAGCTGGATCTTGTAAGGTCGCAAGCCAAGATCTTTGCGCAAAATCTTCCATAAAGTTGATGGACAAAGCTCCAATTGCTGTGCACGGTGGCGAATTGATTCATTCGGGTCCTCTTCAACACTTTGCTCTACAGCGGCAATTGTTTCTTCGGTGCGCACTGTTCGACGTCTCTGCGGATGCGTATCATCACATAGAGTAAACGTAGTGCGAAAACGATCCATGGTTAACCGAATTAATTGCTCTGATGGACGATTATGTCGACCATAAAATGGACGGAGCTTGCGGTAAACTTCGCGAACTGAACCATTATTTTCGAAATAAATTTGCACGATTTGCAAGCGTTGTTCTTTTGTCAACCTGTTCATGATGAAATGGCAAACCAAACTAAATATTAATCACTTGACAGCTGACAAAATGGCCGCCAGTTAAAAAAGTGATGCCAACTTAAAGTTCTATACCTCAATAAAAAACACCCATTATATATAAAGCAACATTTTAGTTGGCTTATTAAAATAACTAATTAAATGGCGAATCAATAGAAAAATTCGACTGTTGTAATACGAGAAAAATCGGCCCTGTACCTGGATTTAGTAACATTTTGCGAACCGAAAATTGTAATCGTTATTCTGTAATTTTTTTTACGATAGCGTACATCTCTGTTTTTTGTGTCTATTTCATGTGGCATCTCTGCATAAAAAATGTTAAACTAAGCGAAAAACACAAAGAAGAATTCAAGAAAAACTAAATTAATTTGAGCTTGTGACAGCGAAGATCGTTAAAATATGCTACTGGATAGCAAAATCGATAAATTTTCGTTATACATATATTATAGCGATACCATAAACGTAATAAAACTTTATCCTCAGTTAGCTGATTTTAATTGAATCTTACTGCAACGGTAGGAAACAGTTGATCGATATTGTTATGTGAAAAGTAATGAAAATGGTTATAGAGATGTAGCCGGAATGTAAGAATTTTAAACATTGCATTTCACATAAGAATATCGATCAGCTGTTTCCTACCGCTGTAGTTACATTCCATTAAGGCTCAGTTAAGAAGTTATAATAACCCCTAAGAAAATCATAATTTAATAACTATTCAATGCTTTCTTGAGTGAAGAATGTTTGTCCACAATTAAATGAACACGCATACAAATATTTAATATACAAATATACAAACATAAATATATAAACATACATACTTACGTTATACTTGAAATTAATTGTTTTTTCCATTTCTTTGCTGATATGCATTTTTGTCCACAACACTGTGCACAAACATGCATACCTAAATATAAATACACTTCAACTTTATTGCCCTAGATTTTATTGCCGAAATATGATTTTCCAAAGAACCCCAAAATCAATAAACTTGAAGTGGATCAATAAATTTTAATCGTGAGAAATTACGAAATAGAATATAATATTAATAAGCATTTTTTGGTATTTGATTTTTGTATTTAATATTAAGAATTTTTAGTTTTAAGTCAGTCTTAAGAAAGATTCAAAATAAACCAAATCTATAAAAGAAAAGTAAAAATTTGTTTTTTTTATTTTTCTGAAATATCAAACACAAAAGTGGCGCAGTCGGTAGGATACCACAAAAAGGATTATTTTTAAAAAGATTAAAAAATCCTTTTATTTATTTTTATAAATTAAGTGGTATTCTGCGTAAAACAAACGTGAACTTAATTCAACAAAGAAGTTGAAAATAAGTAAAACAAACGTGAACTTAATTCAACAAAGAAGTTGAAAATAAGTAAAACAAACGTGAACTTAATTCAACAAAGAAGTTGAAAATAAGTAAAACAAACGTGAACTTAATTCAACAAAGAAGTTGAAAATTAGTGAAAAAGTGAACTTAATTCAACAAAGAAGTTGAAAATAAGTGAAAAAGTGAACTTAATTCAACAAAGAAGTCGAAAAAAAAGGGTGAATTTAATAACTAAACCCAACAAAAGAAGTTGACGAAGTGACTCCTATTTTTAAACAAAAAGAAGATTATCACAAAAATTAACAATTGCAAAAAGTGGCTGATCAAAATCAAAACCCGTTGAAAAAGAAGATACACTACAAGAGACATTAACAATTACAAAAGTGGCTGATCAAAATAAAAAAAAAAAAAAACTGTTGAAAGAGAAGATATACTACAAGAGACATTAACAAATTGCAAGGAAGAAACCGATCAAATTCACACCAACAAATACTGATCTGAGGGACGAAATTTTTCGAAGCAAACTACACCAAGAAGACTCATCCATATCTACAAGTAAAATTAGACGTAAGATTTCTTTAAATAAATTTTTTTTTTTTACACACATATATATATATACATACAAATATAATTATCGATATCTATCAAAATGGCTAACCCGCAAGAAAACATTATTACAATTAACCCCCTAAAATATTTAAATAATCTGCCTGACTTTAATGGAGAGAGGCGAGATTTACAAAATTTTTTAACGCTAGTAGATAGAATACACCCTCTTTTACAGACATATGACCAGTTGTCACAATTGCTTTTTTCGGACGTAATTAAGAGTAAGTTTAAAGGAAAAGCTAGGCAAGCCATTGAGATTAATTGCCACGCCACATCCTGGTTAGAAATAAAAGGCGTTCTCCTTAATAATTTTGGGGACAGGTCATCTCTTGATGAAATTTATGACGAACTTAGGGCCGTAACATTTAGAGTAAACACGTTAGAGTTTTATAACGACATCAAAGAAAAATTACATAGACTTAATAATAAAACACTTAATATTCTTGGCGAGGGCCAAGCTACAAATCAAAGTGCAGAAAATAACAAACGCACGGCCTTGAATCTTTTCAAAAGTAAGATTCCCGAGCCCATGAAAACAATTTTATTTTGTAGAAATCCTGACAGTTTAGAAAACGCCATGGAAATTTTGTTCCAAGCAGGTCATGCATATACAGGATACGATAACACTTTAGGAAATTATAAAAGAAACCCAACAAGACACAATAATATACAAGAGGCACAAAATTGGGGTTACAACCAACCTAAATCTATGAAAAACACAAAACAACATTCACAAAGTCTTCCACAGAATTCACGGTACCAAAACCCACAATACCAACAAGACAATTTTCCTCAAAATTCACGATACTCAACACAACGTTTTCATAACCCACGATACCAACAACAGGACAACTTTCAACAAAATTCACGGTACTCATCTCAACGTTTTCAAAATTCACAACAACAATTAGAAAATTCGCGACAACGGTTCCAAGCTTCACAGACTCAACAGCTAAGGTTTCCGCAACAAACACAAAATACAGGAAATTTTTCACAAAACACACGATACCCGACCCAACAACAATACCAAAATTTCCAAAACCCACAACAACGACAACCACCTCTTGAACCAATGGACATAAACAAACACGAATTAACTGTAGAAAATTTTCCGCCATCAGCCTCGGATACCTTCCACATATAGAAATTAAAACTAAGTTAGGACATATAAAACTAATTATCGACACAGGTGCAACAAACTCAATTCTGAATCCAGGCATTTGTCACCCTAAATGGTTGTACAAAACAAACCCTATCCTTGTAAAAACTATACTTAATACAATACAATTGAATCAAAAAGCTAGAATAAAAACTTTTCATGAATTCGGTAAAAAACTTGACTTTATTGAATTTTTTATATTAAAATTTCACGATTATTATGACGGATTAGTAGGAAATGACCTACTAATACCACTAGAAGCCTGTATAAACTATAAAAATAAAACTATCCAGTTTGGGGACGTGACTCTACCTCTATTGGAAGGAAACTATAAAAACAAACAAAAAGAACATCAGAATAAAGATGAAGAGGATCATGAACATCAGGAACACAAAAACAAAGGAGAAGACGATGTTGTCAATAAAAGTAAGGAAGAAGAAAACCAAAACTTAGAAACTATATATTTTCAAGAATTATTAAAAGATAAAGAAATACCATTAGAAAAACAAATACGAACTGATCACTTAAACTGCGAAGAAAGAGTATGTCTACTAAAACTTATAAAAAAATATTCGGATATATTTTACCAAGAAAATTCAAAACTTACCTTTACATCCGCTATAAAACATAATATACGTACTGTTAATGATGTCCCAATATTTACCAAATCTTATCGATATCCATATATACATAAGGAAGAAGTAAAAGAACAAATTCAACAAATGCTTAAAGATAAAATAATTAGACCCAGCAAATCCCCCTACTCAGCACCTATATGGATCGTACCTAAGAAGGCCGATGCCAGTAACAAAGCCAAATGGAGACTTGTCATAGACTACCGCAAACTAAACGAAGTAACGGTGGATGACAAATACCCAATTCCGAACATTGATGAAATACTAGATAAACTGGGCAGATGCCAGTATTTCACTACCCTTGATTTAGCCAAGGGATTTCATCAAATTGAAATTGCGGAAGAGGACATTCACAAAACTGCTTTCAATGTGGAGAGTGGACACTATGAGTTTTTACGAATGCCGTTTGGACTGAAGACAGCTCCAGCGACATTCCAAAGGCTTATGAATACAGTCCTAAGTGAATATATAAATAAGATATGTCTAGTTTATTTAGACGACATCATAATTTTTTCTACGTCTTTGCAGGAACATTTGAATTCCATTAGTCTAGTTTTTAATAGGTTGAGGGAGGCTAATTTGAAAATCCAACTTGATAAATCCGAATTTTTAAAAAGAGAAACAGAATTTCTGGGACATATTGTGACTCGAGACGGAATAAAACCAAACCCTAAAAAAATTGAATGTGTAAAAAACCTTCCCATTCCGAAGACCCCAAAACAGATAAAACAATTCCTAGGCCTAACCGGGTATTATAGGAAATTCATCAAGGACTATTCTCTGATAGCGAAACCAATGACTAGGTACTTGAAAAAAGACACTAAAATAAACACATCCGATCCGCAATACCAAGAAAGTTTTAATACACTCAAGACCTTACTAATAAATGAACCCATCTTAACATACCCAGATTTCTCAAAAAAATTTACCGTTACTACAGACGCCAGTAACTTCGCCCTAGGCGCAGTACTATCACAAGATAATCATCCGATCTGCTTTGCAAGCCGTACACTTAACGAACACGAATGCAACTACAGCACCATAGAAAAAGAACTTTTGGCGATTATTTGGGCCACCAAATACTTCAGACCTTATATTTTCGGGAGAAAATTTATAATAGAGACCGACCATAAACCATTGACTTGGTTATTTTCAATTAAAGAACCCAATTCAAAGCTTGTTAGATGGAGGCTTAAGCTTTCCGAATTTGACTACGAAATCAGGTACAAAAAAGGAACGAAAAATAGCAACGCGGATGCTTTGTCAAGAATTGAACCTGCATCAATTAATATAAATGTACTGGAAACCAAGCCAAACACTATAAAGGAAACTTACAATCCCATAAATATTTTCAAAAACCAAATAATCATAAAACAAATTGCATCAGGGTCTTTAAAAATAAAAAATAGGTCAATTTTCAAAAACAATAGAAAAATTATCTATCTTAAGAATTTGGATAGAGAAACATCAATTACATTACTAAAGAACCACTTCAACTCTGCTCAATTGAACGCGATTCTGTTAAATAACGAGTTTTACGATGTTCTGAGGGATACCTATGAAACATTATTCTCCAATAACGAAAAATTTAGGATCGTGAGATGCTTCAACTTCTTGGAAGACGTGGAGGATGAAAATAAACTAACCGAATGTATAGAAAAGGAACATTTAGATAAGAACCATAGGGGTATTCAGGCGGTGTACGAAGAATTAAAAGCACAAATTTATAACCCAAAATTAAAATTGAGAATTACACAGTTTATTAATAATTGTGAAGTTTGCAATGTGGAGAAATACGATAGGAAACCACCGAAATTGCCATACAAGATTACCGAGACACCCTCAAAGCCTCGCGAAATAATACATATAGATGTTTTTTATACGCTAGAAAAACAACTCTTTATGACACTCATCGACAAGTTTACAAAATTTGCAGTTGCTTACAAAATTAATGGACGTACATGGACGGAGTTCAAAACTAAACTGCTGCAGTACATCAACTCATACGGAAAAATTGAAAAAATAATAGTCGACAATGAATTAGGATTTAAAGCTATACCAATACAACAATTTTTGAACGAGGAAAACATTGTCATACACTACACATCAAACAGTAATCATAACTCCAACGCAGATATTGAGCGACTTCATAATACAATAAACGAGCACATGCGACTTCTAAGACATGACAAAAGGAGTAAAACTGAAACCGTTGAAGAAAAAATATTGCGTATAATAGGTTTTTATAATAACACCATTCACGGTACTACAAAAATTAAGCCAATCGATTTCTTGAATGGAAAGGTACACGAAGACAGATACGATACAATACGTGAATTGATTGTAAGTAAGAAAGAAAAATATATAAGTAAATTAAATAAGGACAGATTTGATGTAGAATTGAACGAAGGAACTAATTATATTAAAGAAATTAGAGGAGGCAAAAACCATAGAAAATATAGAAAAGTAGACACTAATAAAATAGACGAGGATCATGTAGTAGACAAGAAAACAGGGTTAAAATATTACAAAGCACACATTAAACAAAAGAAACAATACCAAACTTCTTAAATGAATATGTGTAATTTCAGATGAACTACTTACTACTGCTGGCATTAATATCGACCGTTAACACTCAAACAATTGACATACAGGACCTTACAAATAACAATGGGTATATACCAATTAAGATCGACGAGAAAAAGGTGATTGAA
The DNA here is from genome assembly GCA_949987645.1 of Tachina grossa. Classification (NCBI taxonomy): domain Eukaryota; kingdom Metazoa; phylum Arthropoda; class Insecta; order Diptera; family Tachinidae; genus Tachina; species Tachina grossa. The sequence continues at coordinate 134,046,585 of OX465278.1, read as the reverse complement.
CATTACAACAAAATATTACATGTTGTGAACCTAACATCATATGATGACACATTATCATTACTACATGGCAACATACTTTCACTAAATTTTAGTACAACAGAAAACAAACCACTATTAGAGAGTGTATACAAAAATTTTGCTATAGTTGAAAGAAAAATAGAAAACTTGAATCCACATTTTAGGCGAAAACGAGGACTAATAAACATTTTAGGGAAAGGACTGAAAATCGTCGCTGGAACCATGGATAACGAGGACGAAATAGAAATTAGAAACTCATTAAAAACAATATACGAAAATGAAAAGACTCTAACAAACACCATTAACAATCTTACAATAGTAAATGACCTAATCTCTTCTCAAATCCAGAATATTACTAGCCACATAAACATGAAACAGATACAAATAGGACGTTATATAAATAAGCTGAAGGATTTCCTACAAAATAAGATAACAAATATAGAAGACGAAATTACATTCCTAGAACATATTTACCAAATAAATAATGATATTTCACTTTTGCGCGACCATATAGATGACATCGGACAGATAATGTTCTCTTGCAAACTGGGTATAATTCCCTCAGACATACTTACTAAAACAGAACTTGACTTAATAAATGATTTTGACAGTTATACGAATGCTAAAGTGGCCGTAGCAGTACAAGACAATAACATTATACTTATTCTCCAAATACCCCAATATTCGAAGAATATTCTGTCGAGGATAATATTCGAACCAATCCCAAATATAAATAACAAATCTATTAATTTAAGTACATATGAAATATTTGTAGATTCAAAAAACAATATTTTCGACACTAACATTAAGGAAAATTTAGAAAAGAACTTAGTTCAATTATCAGACGAATGTTTACTGAGCATTATAAACTTCGAAGAAGCACACTGCAATATGCAGAAGACGATTGAAACAAAAATATCAGAAATTACCGAAGGAATACTTATATTTAAGAATTTTTATTCAAAGATAGAACATAATTGTAACAAAATAAACATTAAGTTGAAAGGAAATTTTTTGATAAAGTTTGAAAATTGTGAAGTCAAAACACTTAACAAAACATTTTCTAATATAAAAATAAAAATTTATGACAAATTTATTTTACCAAATTTCATTACAAAAATTAAAGAAAAAACTCTGAACAATATGGCTAACTTAAAGTTGGAAACGTTATATTTAGAACAAGTTAAACATGAAAATTCAATTCAAAAAATTATTAATCAAAATGTGTACTCAAATTTACTAAATGTAAGCATTAATACAATAATTATAATTACAATAATTTTATTAACAATATTCTTCCTACGTAACATAAGACATAAAATGTCCATATTACATGTTTCGTCGGAGCCTCACTCTAACGATGGGGGAGTTATAATAACCCCTAAGAAAATCATAATTTAATAACTATTCAATGCTTTCTTGAGTGAAGAATGTTTGTCCACAATTAAATGAACACGCATACAAATATTTAATATACAAATATACAAACATAAATATATAAACATACATACTTACGTTATACTTGAAATTAATTGTTTTTTCCATTTCTTTGCTGATATGCATTTTTGTCCACAACACTGTGCACAAACATGCATACCTAAATATAAATACACTTCAACTTTATTGCCCTAGATTTTATTGCCGAAATATGATTTTCCAAAGAACCCCAAAATCAATAAACTTGAAGTGGATCAATAAATTTTAATCGTGAGAAATTACGAAATAGAATATAATATTAATAAGCATTTTTTGGTATTTGATTTTTGTATTTAATATTAAGAATTTTTAGTTTTAAGTCAGTCTTAAGAAAGATTCAAAATAAACCAAATCTATAAAAGAAAAGTAAAAATTTGTTTTTTTTATTTTTCTGAAATATCAAACACAAAAGTTTAAGACTCAGTTAGCCGACTGTAATGTAATGTAACTGCAACAGCAAGAAACAGCTGATCGATTTTGTTATGTGAAAAGTAATGAAAATGGTTATAGAGATGTAATGTAACGTAACCTGCTTTTCATATAAAAATATCAATCAGCTGTTTTCTAATTTACAGTTACATTACATTACAGTCGGCTAACTGACCTTTAGCCGACTGTAATGTAAAGTAAGTGCAACGTAGGAAACAGCTGATTGACATTTTTGTATGAAAAAGTAGGTTACGTTACATTACATCTCTATAACCATTTTCATTACTTTTCACATAACAATATTGATCAGCTGTTTCCTACTGTTGCAGTTACTTTACATTACAGTCGGCTAACTGAGGCTTTACAGTCGGCTAACTGACACTTTACTGAATCCAGGTACTATTCTGTAAATCGAATTGCAATAAATTTCTCATATTCAAAATGTATTAAAATTTTTTAGTGTTCTCTAAACCGAATTCACATAGTTTAAATAGTTCTTAAACCGAATTCACATCGAATGCACGAGTACTATTTTTCCCATAAATCCCATTAAACGAACTGCAAAAAATTTATAATTCAATTGCACAACGCTTGCGTTCTTTGTTTCACAAGTCGTCTATCCATCACTGTCTATAGAGTGATGGTTACTTTTACTTTGCATTTATAAGTATTAAAATAAACATTTTCTTTTTGTTAACAGTCTGATGTTTATAATTACAATACTTTCACTTTTTTTTATTTGTAAGTTTTCGTGTTATATTTTTAATTAATTATGTGTGTAAATGTACAGAAATTTTTTTATAACAATTGTTAACGAACATAGTATATATTTGTACATCGTTACCTTAATATAGAAACGCCTTAACTCATAATTTTTTCTAATCGAGCTATTTTTTCATATATCCATACACGAGTCTCTCTCTAATCTATCGAAATATGCAAAAAAAACAAATTCGATTTGAAAAACAATAATGATTGAGGGCGTTTCTATATTAAGGTAACGATATGTTTGTATGTGTATTAAAAACAAAGTGGAAAAAAGGTAAAGCAAATGGAAAAAAACATTTATTTATGTATGTATGTTTGTTAAATTATACTAAAGAGTTATTATAAAAATTTAATTTTTATACAAAAAATACCCAATTATGTTTATTAAATATTCCGCCTTTAATAAATGACTAATTTTTGAGGATTAGCCATCTACAGTCTATAAACATTTCGTTCCTGCTTAGGGAACTCATAAGTAGACTTTAACCCAAAGTTTTTGAAAGTAGCTGAAAAAATTCATATGTGTTTAAAGTAAAGTTATTAATATGCTAATGAGAATTACAATATACAAACATAACAAGCTTAAGTTCCACAAACAAAAATCTTTTAAAAACAAGCCTTTTTATCCGATTGAGCATTTTTTTAAATTTTTTCACAATCTTTTTTCTGAGCAACACTAGAAATATTTAAAAGGCTAAGAAATATAGACGATTTTCAGCTTACTGTTTCAAGAAATTTGGGCTGAAGTCTACTCATGAGTTCCCTAAGCAGGAACGAAAAGCATCAAAAATGATAAAAATTTCTTATTTAATTTTTAAATATTAACTGGTGTCTTCATAAAAATAAGTTTGCTTTACAAAGGGTTTACAAAATAAATTTTGTATGGGAATTTATTCAATAACCGTTTTGTAAACCTAAATAATTTTTTTATAAATATGGCAGTAAATTTATAACCATATACATATTTACTGCCTCTTCCACTATGTCGAAAGAATGTGTTCATGCCCATTCTAAGCGAAAGAAAACTGATTTCTCTATCTTACTGCTATACGAACTTGGACGCGGACGACAAGTTATACAAATTTTGATACCACTGTGTCGAATGAGTTGTCAACAAAGCGATCGCAATGTCAAAATCGAGCACTTGCTATTTAACTTTCACTTTCTTACAGAATGAATGTAGCAAAGCAAAGCAATAATAACATGATTTTGCTGTGCGACTATTTTGTTAAATTCTTTTTCGTTGAAATAAAAAATCATAAGTGAAACCTAAAGATGATTTTAAAATACCTGACATATCATTAGGGACACTTCCAGGATTAAGACAAATCTGTTGACGTAAGAATTATCATCATCATCGGTTCACGCGATCGGTTTATATAGTGCCGCAAAGGAAAACACATGCATACACATACACATACATAGACTGATAAATGCAATACCCTTCTTTGCGTTGCGCAGTCGAGTAAAAAGTGACATACGTAATTATAACTTAAAGAAAACTGCCGACATAGTGGAATGAAAATTTATTAGAATTCGAGCGACTAGATTTATTTCGCAGCGGTTTTCTTTCGACATAGTGCTCGCTTTAGAACACTCTTAAATTTTCATATATTTGTTACTCTGCCATCAAGTAAAACAACTGCCGTCGAAATGTAGTGATGCCACTTATTACTCTTTTTTGTTGCCAAGAAACTTATGATTGGAGGGATTTTCCGTAAGAAATAAATTCCCATGGAATATTCATGATTGGGTTGAATTATAGGAATGCAACAAGGGAAACATTTTTAAGGGAAAATATTATAATTTTGGGAAAAGGGAAAATATTTCGAAGAAAAATGTTCTAGATAGCGAAGATAATTAGGACATTTGAGCCTGGTGTGGATCTAACTTTATCTTCCAGATTAATTTCGATAAATAAAAAGCTTTTTAAAAGAGCTTTCAATAAAATTTTGAGGTGTTAAAATTTTTGTCAAGTGTTAAGCCTGGTACTCTGTTCACAATTTCGTGCGAAATGCTGTCAAACTACGTATAAAAGTATTTGGTATGAAATATTTGCGAAATAAATTCGCAAAAGTAGTATGTACTATGTTCTTGTTGTGAAAAACACGTAAAATCATGTCTTTCCATGCAAAATTAGTCTGGCATCATTTTGGTTTAGCTGCGAAACAACATGAGCACTGCTTTTTTCGCACGGAATTTTGACAATGTTGCATACTTTCAAGCAATAAAAGCGAGAAATTTATAAAAAAACAACCGCGAGTTGGGCTACATTTAGTACATGTCAAATTTTTCACGCGAAATAACCAATGCTGCTGAAAATTTTTCACAACTTTGAACAGAGTACCAGCCTTTAATAAAAAATTCTTGTTTACCAGAATGCTCTACTTATTAACTGAGAATTACCAGGTTTGCCAGATTGGGCGATTTCTCGCCAAACGTGGGCATTTATCAACTTGTTTGACGTTCACGATTTCTCGCCAAACGTGGGAATTTTTCAATTTTTTTGACGTTCATATTTTCGATTTGGCGACATGACTAATTTTAATTAGCGATAAATAAATGTGTTGGGGATTTTTAACAAAATTTAACTTCAAAATTTTTGAAAATTTAGGAAAATTAGTTTGTTGAAGGAGTAGTTTCAAAAATAAATCCTGCAAAAACTCGTCTGCGAGAGATTAAAATAATTCGATTTTGATGATTATTTATTTTTATTAATTATTAATGCGTTTTGAATTTGGATGAGAAATATTTAAAAGAAATAATTTTTGGCGATTTTCATTTTACTTTTGGGGATTTTCTTTTAAATTTTTTATACGATTAGTTTTAAAAAATTTAAATAGAAAATTGTTACATAAAAACAAAGTTATTAACAAATAAATATTAAGAAAACAATTTTGGGAAATAGGTCGGAAAAAATCTGACAGCCCTGAGAATGACAGCTGTTGTAATTGTAAGTTGCCAACTGTAATACGTTTTTAGGCAACTCCCAATCGACCTTTAATGGCCAAACCGGCAAGTGGAGCCAAATAATCACCCTTATTCTATTTGGCGTCGGCAACATCATCATCAATTTTGAAACAACATCAATATAACACAACATCAATGCTAACTTTGTATTCCCTAACAGTGTTATGACGACCTTGCCTGTTTATCGATAAATACAATACACATATCCAATATTTGAGTCAGCTGGTTCATTTTGTTTACTATTTTTGGTAAAAGTATTTTTGAATCAGTAAAAGCTTTGTAAATAAATTAAAATAAAATGTTTTTCTTTCCTATTGAGACGATGAAAATAAAAAAAAATTAATAGTGAAAATAAGATTTCTCAGACAAAAGTCATGCATTTGCCAGTTATCCAAGGAAAAGTAAGTGATAAGTTCTCTCATGTTTTTGGAAAATAATGGGTAATGTTCATCCTTTTAATATTTTACAAATATTTTCGGCTGAACAAAACATCATTTAGGAATGTATTGGATACAATAGAGCCTAACTTTTGAAACAAAAGGGATCAGATCAACGTTTATTGGAGCTTGGAGCTTCCTCCAAATGTACTCAGTGCTAATTGCTTATATACCCCGCCTTCAGTTGCTTTGCTGTTGTTGTTTGTAACCTTTTTTTTTAATTTAAACCTCAGTATACTTTCCCAACACACTATTTACCTTACATTTTGCCATCCACCACTAGTTCTAATTGGTGGACCGAGGGAATTTAGTGCAGTCTCACTTTCTCATTGCACCTTGAAATTATTAGGATCACTACCCCTGAGGAATCCTCTAGCAAAAGAAGGACTTTTCCAACTCTTCCACAAGCTTTTCAAATTGGTTTTTCAGTTTTTTTAAGAACTTTTTTCAAATAAATATGTAAATTTTTATATCTACCTATATTTCACTTTTTTACCATTTAAATTATTTTTCAAATTCGTTGAGGCATGCACACAACAGAACACGACATCTAAAACACTGACGACAAAATGAACGGCAACATCAACATCAATGTTTCTTTCAGAATACCAAACATATGCTGACAGTCATCGATAAATGGCAATACTATCTACGGGAATACCGATTTGATAAAAAAAACATTAAAAACGACGTCGTGTTATGTTGCCGACGCCAAATAGAATAAGGGTGAATAACATTTTTGGCAAACATTTTATGCATGAAATTTCACAGTGTAACAGTAAAAATAAAAAAATGCAGGTACATAATTTTCGAAAATGAATAAATGTTTATTTTCTGATGAATCATTCGAGTTTATTTTGCTCCTTTTATACGTGAGTGCATTAACTGCTAGAACTGAATATTTGCTAACCAGCCAGTATTTGCCACATTCAACTAACATACATTTAAATTTTAAAAACAAAACACTCACTCTCTACATGATGACAAAAGTGTGAGCGTGGATCGATGAACGGACGAATGAACGAACGAATGGATGGATGGATAGCAGCGTTGTCAACTTTGAAATTTCAAAACTCACCAAAATGGAGAAAAAAACGCGCCATTTACAAAAAACGCACCAATTTTAGAATTTATTTTTTAGTTTAAAATGTTGATTGAATTATGCATAAAAATATATTATTTTTTGTGTTAAAAATTTAACACCAAAAGAGGATTTTACAGTTCAGGGTTAAAAAAATAAAACCTAAAAAAACTTAGCAAATTTGTTTATATTCATTTGTATTAAATAGATAATAATTTTTTTTAATTTCATAAATTCTGTAGAAAACTTTTTAAAGAGATCTAGGATTAATAGAAAGGATTCAAAACTAATAAAAATTCTTTATTTATCATTTTATTCAAATATTTTTAAATTTTTTTTTATCAGAAGTTTAATACATATATCCATATTAACCCCCATATTCATAAAAAAATAATATGAATTTGAAATTCATTTTTGGAAAATTTTGTATCGAAAATTTAAAAAAAATACATCTCAAATTCGTTTAAAATTTTATGAATATGGAGGTAAAAATATAACAATAAAAATAAACAGCCTTTTACAATATATGTACATAATTAAAAAAAAAAAAAAAAAAAAAAAAACTAAACAAATTCGTACATACATAGTGTAAATATGAAAGTGGTCTAGGTCATACCATTTTTGATTCGATATAGTACATTTTGATCAGACTAGAACAACTCTAAGTTAAACTCTTGCATAACAAAATTATTTTTGGATTTGTTCCAATGTAATCTACTAAATATCTCGACCAAGGAAATATAAGACTTATACAACTTTCATAATTAAGGGCACATACATATCTTTGCATTAATTTGTCCAAGATGATACATTTTTGTATATTAATTTTATAAATTCGGTTTAAAGCTTTTTAAAAAGAAACCAGGAATTAATTATTCCAAATAAATAAATCTAATATTTTCAGTATTATTGTTATCATTGGGCCATAAAACAGATTTCATTTCAAATTCTGATATTTTGTAAACATTATTAGTATTAATATGGTAATTAACACTATCAGGAAGTTGGTAAGTTTCACAACAAGAATTGTCCGGTTTTAACCCATTGCTGTGTTAAATTTGCGTTGGTGCCACCAAAAATTAAAAAACGCACCGAAATTTAAAAAAAAGCGCACCACGCACCAACTAAGGAATTTTTCGCACAAAAAATTTCAAAAAGCACCCAAAATGGTGTGAAACGCACCAAGTTGACAACGCTGATGTATAGTTGTATGATTATTTCATTGTATGGCTGGTTGGTTGGTTCGTTGGTTTGCTTTGGTTTTGTACTCGTATGTTCTATAAGTATGGTTTGCTTTGGTTCGCTAAGTTTTACTTTGTTTTTGCCTGACTGTATGTCAACGTTGTTTAATCAATCATTCTTTGGTCACATGTACTCTTATAGAACGCATACAGTTTATTCATTTTAGACGAGTAAAAGGCAATAGCTTAGCTGCTGATGCACCTTGGAAACATTAATCATTTCGCAATGTTCGTGCATTCTATGTGTCTCCATCAGCGTGACCATTTTAGCATTTTTGCAGCTAAATGTAGCATTTTTTTTTTGTTGATTTAGCTGCAAAATTTTCGATTTAGCAGTTAGCATTTTCGTTAGCATTTTTCAATTTTTTATTTAGCATTTTCTAGCATTTTTTCATATTAATCTACATAACTTTTAACAATATCTCTTATACGTAAAAGAGGCTGACTTCCAAAACGTCAACTGCCTTGCAACAAAGTCTAGTGTTTCATAACACTGCAGAACAAAACATTGACAATGCATACCCTTTCAAAACGTCGTTGACAAGTATTTAGAACACCGCAAACAATCAATCAGCGCATCGGTTGCAAAGTTGGTGCTCATGGTTACAATGTTTCGCAACTTTGGATCTGTGCACGTTATAAATACCGTATCCTAAGACTGTATAAACTTTGTACTTTTTGCGTAAAAATTTAATAGACGAAAGCTTTAGAATATTTTAAAAAAACCAATTTTTAAACGTTGTTTATAAACGAAACGTAAGTGAGAAACGAATTCTTCTTGAAGAACCGTCCGTGAATTAATATTTTTGGTTTCCTTTAAATACTTTATGTATAGTGACAAACTAGTATTTACTTAGCATAACCCAGCAAAAATTATTGCTTTCCCGAAGCATATTTGTGAGGGATACAATGTTACAGAATCACTTGATGCTGCGCATGAATAAGGAATTTTTTTGTTCGATATGAGCCAGCTAGAATCAACACATTTAGCTTACTAAAGTGCTTCAAAGAAGTAATACTCAGATGCAAAAATTACTGGCTTGCAAAATTTTTTGTGATAACTTTCTATTTTGCTATAGAGTCCGCCTTACGTTAGTGCTTGTTGTTGTTATTGCTTCCAAATCACAATTTTTTCTGGGAAGTGACGAAATTTAAATAAGTTAAATTTTCTAGCAGTCTAGAAAACGTTTTTAAGCAGGGAAACTTTGCAAAGACAGAAATCCTTATTATGGTCCGCAGTTTCAGGAAATACCTAGGTGGAGAAAGTCCTTAACCCCGGCCAAAGGCCGGCAGTCTAAAAAACATTATTATTATACACGAGTTCCTCCATAAAACTTGTCATTAAAAGTCGGCGCATGATGTACTTTTTACCCACTATTAAATCCTAGCGTGATTTTTAATGTAATAATATTATGGGCCAAAAATCGTTAAGCGTATGTTTCATTTTGTCACTTATGCTAACTTCATGCCAGTTTTTCATTATACATAATTCAGTTTAGGTTCAAGAAATAATTTGTAATTAAAAAAAATCTGTTTCATTCAAAGGAAATACATTTTATTCAATATTAGTAAGGCGATGTAAGCAGAAATTACAAAAATAACAACTTTAAAAGAAACAATTGGATTAAAAAAGGTAAATATTAAGTTTTAGCAGTATGTTTTAGCACTTTAATAATTTTTTAGCATATTTTAGCTTTATTTTGAAGTCAATTTAGCCGCAACAATTTTTAGGATCTGGTCACACTGGTCTCCATTTTGATTTTATTTTTTTTTTTCGTAAAAATTTAACGTTTTGTCATTTCAAATTGGTTTTTTTTTTCTAGGATAAATATTTTTGTGTTCAATGTATTTTTTATGGCCGAATTTATTTTTTATAAATAAATGAAATCTGAGAATATGTTCGTGTATGCACTTTAAAATAACATATTTTTGAAATTCAATCTTACTTTACTAGAAAAATCTATTTTACTAATTATAAAAAACTAAACAACGGAATGATTATTAACGGAATTAACTAAGCTTGTCCTTTATCTTACTTATGGTTTTTTAACAAGAAAAAAATTTATTGGTAAATCTAACTAATTTCGACAGTTAATATCACCACAATTAGTAAAATTGGTTAAAGTAACCAATGTCAAAAAATATGTTGTAATAAATACCGTTTTTGCTAAAAAAAAAAGATAAATGTAAGTATATAAATAATTAAAAATAAATTTAAAAAATTTTGTCAACGAACATTGCATCATTGGCGTAGCTAGACATATTTGTAAGATGGGGGGAGGGGCGTTATGACTGCTGATTTCTATGAATAATATAAAAATATATAATTACATGCAATTTGTAATAACTCTAGGTGGCAACAGCAATTTTTTTCTTTTTTTGGGGGGGAGGAATTAACTCCCCCGAAATGGCCTTTCTATGCCTATGCATTGCATCCATCAAGAATGGATAATATGAATTAAAAGAAGTATTTGCTTGTTAAAACACAAGATTCTGGCAATTATTATTGAATATAAATCTAAAAATTTTGTGTTTGAAAACAAATTTTTAAGTAAAAAGAAAATACTTTTTTTATTGATAAGTATAACTATAAACAACCAACAACTTTGTTCATACATATTTTTTAAATTACGCAGCACAAACGACTAAAACTAAAATTTATAGACTGTGTGAGATGCAATCATACGCATGAGTATAAAAATACTCTATCAATCGGCTACAGATGCGTATATACAGGGCTATTTTATTTATACAGGCAAATCCCGATATAATGAACGATATAATGTCAGGCCCATTGCTTATACCGAAAAATTCGTTTTATCGCAAAGTTTTTTTCAGGTGTTATTTTAACTATTATTATTGTAGACAAGATACAATACAACTTAAATAATAAGGGCAATTTTTTTCAAGTAAGCTACCAAATACAAACTAAAGGTATCACATTTTTATTGCATTTCCATTGCAGCTGTAGATTTTGTTTAATATTTTTTTTTGCCGTTCGTTATACAGAACACACTTTTATCAAAACATTCGCTATATAATGTAGAATTTAATGCTAGAAATACGTTCTTAGCAAGTTTTTATTTTTTATTTTGCCATTTTTTCTTTATCATTCGTTATATCCAGTACAAAATTGGGATATTATTCGCTATATAAGGTTGTTAATGTAAAAAATTTGAACATTCGTTATATCGGATTTTCGATTAAGCGAGATTCGTTATACCGAGATTTGCCTGTACACATAAAATGCATGTTTTTAAACAGCCCAAACAAACAAGCTTTCCATTAAATTTTATATACACAAATGTATGGCGAATGATGAATAAATATACCGAGTATAAAGCGTATATTTTTTTTATTCGACTAAATATCCATTATCTAAAATGGATATACTCCGACTACACTCCATGCTCAAAAGTACGAAATATTTTTTCGTAATTTAATTTTTGTGCAAGAAACGAGAATTTTGTACATTTTACGAAAATATTTGTGGCTTATGCAGGAAAACAGATTTTGTAATTTTAAGAATTTCGTTAAGTTACAAAAATTATTTCGTTTATTTAATTGAATTTACAAACATTAAACATTCTTCTTTGTGGTCAATTTTTTCCCAACATTGAATTCCTTTAACAACCTGTTACATATAAATTTATTATCTTTTCGCATTATACATATCTGTACATATTTCTTTGTTTAATATTTTGGTTTGTTTTATATTGCAAAAGTGTATATGTATATAAAAAAAGTGTATTACTTTGTTGTGCTTGCCATTAAAAAAAAAAAAAAAAAAAAAAAAAAATAAATAAATATTTTAGACACAACAAGAACCTTGTAAAATTGATAATTTCAATGCCAAGCCACAAAAACTCGTATATTCATATGTACTTCTAAAAGTTTTTATGTATAATTATAAACATACAGAAAAAAACAAAATAATCCACAAAGCGAATACATACATTCTTCGCAAATAATTAGCTTATCAGGAGAATATGTTTTAATTAATAAACGCAATACGTTGAAGAATATAATACGAAGTTTTAAAAATTTCTAAATAACGCACAGAAAAAATTTATATGAAAAATTATGTTATATCAATAAAATTTTTGTGGTATCAATTAAAAAAGATTAATTAAATTTTCACCGTTAAGCAATTAAGTAAAATTTATTAAGCTTTTCCGCTTCTATTAATTGCATTAATTAAAAGTGTAATATATTATTCTGTATGGGAAGGAAGTGTACCTTAAAGTCTGCCTTTCAAAGCTATTTTTTATGCCAAAATTATTTTAAAAGGAGTAACTGAGAGAAAGAGAGAGTTTTGTGGAATATTCTCTCTCTTTTGCCTTTTTCACAAATGGAGCTAAAAATCAACTTTAAATTTTCACACAAAAAACTGTTCAGACATTGAAGAGATTAGCTTAAAAAAAAAACTAGTAAATTCGAAATTTTGTAATTACAAAAAAAAAAGAAACACAAATTTTTACGTACAATTATATAAACACTTGAAATAATCAAAGTTAGGGCCGTTTTCACAAGTAGCCTTTAGTAAAAGGTAGGATTTTGTCTGTCCGATAAATATCTTACATTGCATTATTACAACTTAAATTTTTTATTTGGGGTATTCACAAGGGTGTCCTAAGTGTCATAAAGTCATAAAGTCCTAATATTTTAAACCCGTTTAAAACTATTTTTATTTTCTTTCATATAAAAGGCGTACTATATTAATACAATTCTTCACTCTATGTATTTGTTACTGTCATAACTAATTATTTTGCTTTTTAGTTTTCTTTTTCGACAAAATGTCCATTTACGTTTAAATACGTGTCATTTTTCTTTAGCAAATTTCTACTTAAATCATTATATATTGCAAAAAATATAAAAATTCGCAAGGGATTAAAATAATGGAAACAATATCCCAAAGCTAATTATATAGACCGCAACAAAAAGTAATAACTCGAGTATAGACTTACAGCATATAAATCGCGAAAACTTGCAAAAAAGCAAATATCTTCTAAAAATTTCCAAAGCCACAAAAACTGTAAACGAGCAAACTCAGTAGATTTTATGAATCAAAAATTAACTCACGTGCAAAAAATTTGCGAAAATTCGAGAATAATTTTTTAATTGAAAAAAAACCTAAAATTTATTTTAAAAAATGCTTAAATTGTAAGGAATGCAGAAAACTTTTAAAAATCTGCAATTACGAAAATTCGCAAAAACTTGGTGACATCAAAAATATATTAAAGTCTGATATTTAATAAAAAAAAGTTTAAGGGCCATTATTATAACTTGTCGTTAGCTAAAGGTAGGATTTTATTGGATGGATAAACACTTTTTCATTCTTACATCTTCATTTTAACCAAAAGTGAACGATAAGTTAAAGACAAGCTCATCCTACCTCTAACTTTTATCGTGAGGTATAGTCATTTGAAGTTGCCATATTTTCATCCCTTGCCACACTTTCTACTTTATAAATTACTGCCAAATTTATTTGGTTAAAATATGGTATAAAACAAAACCAATCCAACACAAAACACATAATAATAAAGCAAAAAACAAAAGAATTGACAAAACTGTTTTCATTAGATTGTAATTTGACAAATAAACAAAAGCAAGTTGCCACTAAGCATTTTTAACAATCAATATCCACAAAATCCACAGAAATGTTGCCACCAAACAAAAACTGTATTATTTATTTTATCGGACAGTTGTAATAATGGACAAATTTTAACGGTCACTTTACAGTTCAGTTTTGCTAAAGTTAAGATTAACTATCCGGAACTTTATCGTCAAGTCATAATAATGGCCCTAAAACTGTTTAAAAAAAAACAAAGAATTGGGAACAATCACTTTTATTGCAAAAATTTGCAACAAATTGCAAAAATTGTAAACAAGCTCCAAAATTACTTAGAAATACCTAAAGATCTAAGAAATTCCAAAAATCGCAGAAAATTGGCAAAATTATGAAAATTCGCACAAATAGATAGATGTATTAAAAATCGGTAAAATGGCAAAAAGGCAAGCCCTAAAATAACACATAAATACTTAAAGATATAAGAAATTCCAAAAAATCGGAAAAATTCGCGAAAATGAAAATTTTCAAAAACTTGCTAATACCAAAATGATAGCAAAGTGTAATATAAAATAAAAGTCGTCAAATGTGCAACAACAAAAATAATTCAATCAGACAATGATGTGGCTTGATTCAATCCTATTTTGTTAAAATTACACACAAGAGCAATAAGCTTTATAAAAAATTACCTGATCGCAAAACTTAAGAAAATTTGCAAATAAATTCCAAAGCCTTGAAATTTTAAAAGGTCAAATGCTCGAAAAAATTTTGTTTTACATATTGCAAAAATTCCCAAATAATTATCGGAAACAGATAGAAGCCGTTAAATAATTTTCTCATAATTTTGCATATTCGTACCAAATATTATTTAATTTTTGTAATATTTTTTCTCATTTGTTTTGTATCATATTGTTTATGTTTCAACTAACACACTAAAATATGAGGAGTTGCTCACAGCAGTCGCATTTTAAACTAGTTTAAAAGTTTAGAACATTATGACGTTATGACCTTAACACTACCGTGTGAATACACCAATTGTTATTATTATCAATAATAATAATATTCAAAGGATAAAGAAATAATAAATGAATGTCATTTATCGGGCAGACAAAACCCTACCTTTTACTAGAGGCAAGTTGTGAAAATGGCCCTTAGTGTATTTAAAATTTAAATGCTGAAATTAAAAAAAAATTCAAGGGTATTCTATCAGTTAATGTAATGCTTACTATTTAAAAATCGCCAAAACTAAAAAATCCCAAAATAAAAAAATCGCCAGAACAAAAAAAACGTCCGAAACCGAAAAAAACAAAATTCCAAAAAAACACCAAATCTAAAAAAAGGCCAAAAATCGCAAAAAAATAGCCAAAATGAAAAAAATGCGAAAACTAAAAACAACGTCAGAAACCGAAAAAAATTTTCTAAAAACGAAAAATAAGCCAAAAACTAAAAAAACGCCAAAACCGAAAAAAAATCGCCAAAAATCGAAAAGTTTGCTTACAATTTTACACAGTGCAACACGAACCACTATGTGATAAAAGACCAAAAAAGGCCCGTGTCTCCCAGTTTTGCCCCAAGTCATCTACTTTTTTTTTATGGGCCCCCAAAAGACTTAGGGCCTCGGTGTCATTTTTGCATTTTCTCAGGCTCACATCTTGCAAACCGTTCGGAGTTTTGATCTACTCTCTGAGGCAAAGTTGTAGCTCTTGTCATAGAGAACAAAAATTGTAAACATATGAATTAAAAAAAAAAATTTCATCTTCAAGATCAAAATCGCAAGATATTTAAAAAAATAATTCGAACTTTTTTTAACTTTTTCCCCGTAGTCAGGTCCATAGGTAGCAAACCGTTCAAAATTCAAGAAAACAATGTACCTAAGATCTCAATAAACAACTTTCTAGAACATATGAATTTCCTAGAAATGATTTTTAACACCGTTTAGGTAGCGCTTAGATAGCCGCAAAAGTGAAAATTTTCCAAAAAAAAAAAATTAAATTAAAAAGTTTTCGGGAAATTTTTCACTTTTGCGGCTAAAAGTAACTACATAACCAACATTAAGTTAACGCAATTGAAAAGATTGTGAGAACCATCCATACTCCTGCAGAGTATGACGATTAAAATGTCATCAGCTGTTTCTGAACAATCTTTGCGCATAAGTTGTGAAAAATTTTTAGCACCATTAGTTATTTCGCGTTAAAAATTTGACATGTACTAAATGTAGTAGAGCTGCAAAACTATCGATAGTCGCTCCACTCGATAGTTTCGATAGTTTTATGTAAAACTATCGATACTATCGATAGTATCGAATAGTTTTATAAAAGTTGCCACATAAACTACATTTGACCTGAAAAAAAATCCAGAGTCCTCAACATTTTCATTAGTATATAAAAATATATCAAGTCTTTTTTTCGATTTTATCGTAAGCGGCATATTATCGAAAATATACTTTTTTATTGAACTTAAAATTTTATGGGCCTACCCGTGGTTTAGAATTATCAAAATGCGAAAATTGTTGACAACTTTTAAGACACTTACTGTAAAGTTTCATCGTAAGAGACGATTGGCGGCCGTCGCGATATCAGTACCACCAAAATTTATCTTTGTGTCGACTATGTTGAATTTATTAAGATACTTGTGACTACTATTTGTCGAATAACACTTGGATTTATAAATAAATTCATATACATACATATGTATGTATTTAAGTACTTATGTAAACAGAAGCAGGGATGCGATGTCATATTTACAAATTGTACTAACTTTCAAAAAAAAATTTTTAATTTTTTCAGTACGATTGTACCTAATTCTTTATTTATATTTTTTTAATACTTGTACTTTTTAATTAACTAAAAATCAATTAACAAAACGCCAGAAGGTGCACAAAGGGCTAGTTTTTTACTAATTAGTTAAACCTAGTTTAACATACGTTTGAGTTAACCAAGAAAAAAAGTTAAACGGGTTTTAACCGCCCATTCTGTTTTTCAGTGATGGTTTAAATTTGTCAATTTAGCTGGAAATGCCATACTTTGCTTTCAATATAGATATGGCATTCTTGAAAATATTTCATATAAATAGGGCAACACTTAAAAAGCGATATGGCAATTCTTTAAATTTATATTAAAAAACTTCTGTAAGTTTTTTGAAATTTTTAAGAATTTAAAAATAAGTAATATGGACATAAAAATAGTGTCGCTCCAAAAATAAACTACAAAAGAACATAAAATTTTAAATCCAACGAAATATTTGAAAGAATTCCAATTCATTACACACATAAAAATCATTTTGGCGTGTTCGTGTGTCCTTTATATTTCTCACAATTGTCCTATCCAAGTTATTATAGGTTTAATAATCGCTAAAATCTTCGTCGTCATAAGAAGCATCCATTTTATTTATTTATTGAACTTTTCAGTAAAACTGTTTTTTTTTCAATTGCGTAGTATTTATTTTATACATGTCTATATTTGTATGTATGTATATTTATCATTTGATAGTTCTAACTTGAGTTTAACTGCGCAATGTTGCCCGGTTAAACCTAGATTTTTAACTAGATAATCTTTATCTGAAAAACAAAGTTTTAAGTTTAAACTGCAGTTAACTGACAAGTAGAGTTTATCTTTATGTGAAAAACTAGCTCAAAGAATATTAGTTGCTGGGATCTGAATATAAAAGTAACATTTACGATATACTACGTTTATAACCTTTTTTTTATTCGATTGCTCACAGTCGATGCAAATAGTCGGCTTCTCTCCTTGGTAGGAAAATAAAATTTCCACATTTGCAGATGAATTTGGAATAAATAACATTCCTCCAGCAATTCTTTAAGTACCGGAAAACATCGTTTGATTTACTTAATTTTCTAATACCTTCGAGCTAAAGATTAACCTCCTTCTGCAAAAGAATAAGTGAACGTTAAAACCGGGTTTTCTATGGAAATTTTTTTTAATGTACACTTCAAGCACGCGGTGCTACGGTACTTTTGGCATTCAAATAGCGCTAAAAATATACAATTGTACCAACTTTTCCATCGCTGTACAAAAGCATAAATCAACTACGGATAATTTGCATCAAAGCTGCCGGCTACTGTTTAATGACTTCGATTATTTTTACTTTTTTAAT
Organism: Tachina grossa; assembly: GCA_949987645.1. Lineage (NCBI taxonomy): Eukaryota > Metazoa > Arthropoda > Insecta > Diptera > Tachinidae > Tachina > Tachina grossa. The sequence continues at coordinate 134,028,483 of OX465278.1, read as the reverse complement.
TACTTGTTTTTTGCCGATAGTTTCGATAGTGAAAAAAAACTATCGATATTTCCTTTACAACAAAACTATCGATACTATCGATAGTACTATCGATACTTTTGCAGCTCTAAAATGTAGCCCAACTCGCGGTTTTTTTTATAAATTTCTCGCTTTTATTGCTTGAAAGTATGCAACATTGTTAAAATTCCGTGCGAAAAAAGCACTGCTCATGTTGTTTCGTAGCTAAACTAAAATGATGCCAGACTAATTTTACATGGAAAGCCATGATTTTACGTGTTTTTCACAACAAGAACAGAGTACTACTTTTGTGAATTTATTTCGCAAATATTTCATACCAAATACTTTTATATGCAGTTTGACAGCATTTCGCACGAAATTCTGAACAGAGTACCATGCTTTAAATCAAATTAATGTTATTTTCATTAATTGAATACATAATAATTTTTATTAACAAGAACTTTTCCTTAATTATGATTTTTGTTTAATTTAATCATTATTTTTCGAACTTAATTTTTTTCAACATTTTATAATTTGAACAGGCTAAAGTTCGTATCGCTTTGTAAGCCAAATTACCTGTGATAATTATTAATGAACAAATAACAACAAAGTTAGTTGTAAATATTCTGACAACACATAGTTGAACGGAACAGCTAGCCGTTTTCGAAGGCCACTAAACCTTCATCATCAGCGTTCTTCTGTGTTTGGTCCACTGTGCGTGGTGTCAGTGATGTAGATTTCTGCTTTTATATACGAAACTTTTTTGCAAATGGAATATGTGAATTGTTTTGATTCATCGTATTTCAATTTGCTGAAAGATGTTTTGTAATGAAAGCTCACTTTACCATCTCTAAATTTGCAACAGTTTTACAATTGTCGTTTGTTCTTTACTAATTATACACATGTTAGTTAATTTGCTTATTTTTGTTCTACTTAAGACAAACTTTTTTGGTTTGTTACTATTAAGTAGTATATTTATTTAATTTTTGCCACAAGCTAATGACTATTAATTTAGTTAATGTAATTATTTGCTTAATTAACAAAACCCCTTGTATCTCTGTATCGATTGTATTATCATAGTAAATACAAGAGTGTAACATTTGTTGTTTGAAATTTTCATATAAAAATGAAATAACTAACGGGTGTTTTTTTAGAGGTATAGAACTTCGAATTGAAATAAAACACAAGAAAATCGTTTTAATGTCCATCAATTTGGCTTTATTGGAAGGATAATTTTATGCCATTAATGTTTAAATATGATTTCGGGCATGTGGCCGCCGCGGCTGGCTCGAATAAAGCCAATTCTACAGGTCCAATTTTCAACCACTTTTTCGAGCATATGGGGCCGTATGTTGGCAATAACGCCACGAATGTTGGCTTCCAAGTCCCCTAACGTTTCTGGTTTGTTGGCGTAGACGAGCGACTTCACATATCCCCAAAGAAAATAATCCAATGGTGTCAAATCACACGATCTTGGTGGCCAATTGACAGGTCCATTCCGCGAAATTATGCGCTCATCGAATGTTTCCTTCAATAAATCGATTGTGACGTGCGCTGTGTGGCATGTAGCGCCGTCTTGTTGGAACCACAACTCATCCAAATTCATGCCATCCAATTCGGGAACAAAATAGTCGGTTATCATGGCTCTATACCGGTCTCCATTAACGGTAACTGACTCTCCAGCATTATTTCGGAAGAAGTATGGCCCAATGACTCCACCAGCCCATAGAGCACACCAAACAGTCAGTTTTTGTGGATGTAATGGCGTCTCAAGGTTCTCATGTGGATTCTCTTCGCTCCAAATGCGGCAATTTTGCTTGTTGACGTAGCCATTCAACCAAAAATGAGCCTCATCACTGAACAAAATTTTGCGATGAAAATCAGCATCGAGATCAATCTCATTTTCGGCCCATACACCAAAATCACGACGCATTGCATGGTCTCGCGGCTTTAATTCTTGCACAAGCTGGATCTTGTAAGGTCGCAAGCCAAGATCTTTGCGCAAAATCTTCCATAAAGTTGATGGACAAAGCTCCAATTGCTGTGCACGGTGGCGAATCGATTCATTCGGGTCTTCTTCAACACTTTGCTCTACAGCGGCAATTGTTTCTTCGGTGCGCACTGTTCGACGTCTCTGCGGATGCGTATTATCACATAGAGTAAACGTAGTGCGAAAACGATCCATGGTTAACCGAATTAATTGCTCTGATGGACGATTATGTCGACCATAAAATGGACGGAGCTTGCGGTAAACTTCGCGAACTGAACCATTATTTTCGAAATAAATTTGCACGATTTGCAAGCGTTGTTCTTTTGTCAACCTGTTCATGATGAAATGGCAAACCAAACTAAATATTAATCACTTGACAGCTGACAAAATGGCCGCCAGTTAAAAAAGTGATGCCAAATTAAAGTTCTATACCTCAATAAAAAACACCCATTAATATCTATTTACCACAATCCTGTATATTTGTACAAATCTTTAAAGCGGGTAATACTGTTAACCTTTTTTTCATTTTACTTACTGAAAACATCAAAAATTTACTTTCTTGAAAAAATCGTTGAAAGCTGACTGGAAATTAAAAACAATGTGAGTGTGGTAGTGAAAAAATATGGTTGTATTGCTACTTTCTTGCAATTAGTTTCATGTGTAAATGGTAGGTAATTTAAAAAAGTATTAAAATATAAAAATAAAAAATTTGGCACAATCGTACTGAAAAAAGTACAATTTTTCTTGAAAATTAGTACAATTTGTAAATCTGATTTCGCATCCCTGTCCCTCATACCTAAATAAGAGCGGAAAGCGTTGCGTAAGCAGCAGGGTATGTAAATATTTTCAGTACAATCAGTAAAGGTTCAGTTAGCCGACTGTAATGTAAAGTAACTGCAACAGTAAAAAACAGCTGATCGATTTTGTTATGTTAAAAGTAATGAAAATGGTTATAGAGATGTAATGTAACGTAACCTACTTTTCATATAAAAATATCAATCAGCTGTTTTCTACGTTACAGTTACATTACATTACAGTCGGCTAACTGAGCCTTAAATATTTTTACATTTAAATGTACTAAAAATGCGTACCCTGCTGCTAACGCAACGCTTGCCGCTCTTATTTAGGTATGAGGGTATGTAGCTTGTTCTTCTTTTTTCATTAAAAATACAAAATACATTAATACACTACACAGAGGGTGTTCACAACTAAAAAACAAAAAGTGTATTTGATATACAAATACACAATAAATATTGTTGTGAATTAAGCAATTATTTTTCGAACTTCATTTGTTTCTATATTTATGATTTGAACAGGCTAAAGTTCGTATCGCTTTTTAAGCCAAAGTTTTGTCGTTGCTATATTTTCAGCGAAATTGATTTTAATTACTAAAATCCTGAATTTTATATAAACAAAAATTCAAATTTAAAGTTAAAAAGCTATATATATTCGACCCCTGCACAAGACCACTTACAAGATTTTTTAAGACATGAGATATATTTCAAATGCTTTACTACAAGCGAAATATTCTAAAACAAACGCTAAACAACACTCTTTGCAAGAAATTTGTTTCAGTTTTTGCAGGTATAAGAATAAAGAATAAAATACTTCTTGACGGAGGAAGGGCGCGTATACAAACGTCATGCATGGACATACATACATACGCACACACGTTGTGTGTATGATCTTTTATTTTTCTGCGCACATGCAAACGCACATGCATTGACATCAGCGATGCCAACTTGGTGCTTTTCGCACTATTTTTAGTGCTTTTTGAAGACTCAAAACGCGAAATTTTGAGCGTTAGTCCCAAACTGAGAAATAGCACTAAGTAGTGCTTTTAAGAAATTTGTTTATTTCTTAAAATTACTTTAATAAAAACTTGGTGTATTTATTTTCTCAGTGTAAAACATACCTTTTTCGTCTGATATATTTCACTAAAGATACTGATATTATTGCCGAAATAGAGAATAGCTTAAAAAATATTAAACATTAAGCTCGTTTTTCACGTTAGTGCTTTTTACGCTTTTTAGATCTCAAAATTACGCTTTTGGTGCTTTTTATAAATTTTGATGCGCTCTTAGAGCCAAAAAAGTTGGCATCACTGATTGACATTAGTTATGTGCGCTTGCTTTAAAAAATCACCCTCAAAGACATAATAGCATACCATCCACATCTTACACACACACTAAAACGTACAAGATGCAAAACAACAAGCATAAACGCATCAACACTACTTCTTTTGAGTGTTTGTTACGAACAAGAAGTCTTCGCGACATTGCTTGTAAACACTCATTTACACTTACATCAATACATCCATCGTGCTTCGCTTATTAAACGACAGTATTTATTATTGCTTTAGTACAGGGTGGGCCAAAAGAGACCAAGGGGTGTAAAAGTTTAATAACTTTTTTGTTTATTAATTTTTTTTTATTTTTTCTTTCAGATTATATAGACAACACTTGGAGAATTTATAATGGAGAGGTTCACAACTGAACAGAGAACCAGAACAATAGAATTTTATTATTTAAACCAGAGATCAATTATTTTAACGCAAAGAGCATATCGTCGACATTTTAACGTCAGAATTTCGCCCTCTGAAGCGATGATTCGTTGCTTAGTTAATCGTCATCACCAACATGGCAGCGTAAGAGATTTGCCTCGAACCGGTAGACCACGTTTAATTCGCACTTCGGAAAATATTGAACGAGTACAGCAAAGTGTTAACGAAGCACCAGAAACATCTGGCAGAAGGCGTTCTGCTCAGCTAGAAATGTCTCGTACGTCACTACGGCGCATTTTAAAAAAAGATTTACAGTTATACCCATATAAGGTGCAATTGGTCCAAGAATTAAAACCCGCAGATCATCGGCAACGTCTAAATTTTGCAGTTAAATTTCAAGAGTTGGCCAGAAATGAAATCAACTTTATTGAAAATTTGATTATGAGTGATGAAGCTCATTTTCATTTGAATGGCTTTGTTAATAAGCAGAACTGTAGGTTCTGGGGTTCTCAAAATCCAAGAGCCATTCATCAACGCCAATTGCACCCCATCAGGTGTACAGTATGGTGTGGGATCACATCTGAAAATGTCATTGGGCCCTACTTCTTCGAGAATGAAGATGGAAGTGCTGTAACCGTAAATGGAGAGCGGTATCGGTTTATGATAGAAAATTTTTTACGGCTTGGGGTTTTTTGAAGGAGCGAGTGTATGTGAACAAGCCAGAGACAATCCTTGAACTCAAGGCAAACATTGTTGCAGAAATTCGAACGCTACAGCCACAAGTTTTGAAAGATGTTATAGAAAATGCTCTAAAAAGAGCCCATCAGTGCGAAGCTGAAAACGGTGGTCATTTAAGAGACATCATTTTTCATACTTAGTGTGAAAAAAATTTCCATTTTGTATATTATATAATCTGAAAGAAAAAATAAAAAAAGTTAATAAACAAAAAGTTATTAAACTTTTACACCCCTTGGTTTCTTTTGGCCCACCCTGTATAATACATGCCATGAGAATACATTTAAAAAACAAGACGTATTTACATTTCAAGGCTGTTTACGCAGCCCTCTAATGTATATATATCGTCAGTTGAAATGCAAAACCACATAATTAACAGAAAATTAAAAATCCCACTCTTAATTAATTATGCATGAGGCATTACATGTCCCTTGAAAACTCCAAACCTGTATCATAGCAATCAAAAAAAAATTTAATTTCTTCATTTACTTCAGTTAGCTCTTTCTCTCATAAAATTTAAAAAAGTGTAGCTATATGATTTAGTATTTCACCTGACGATATTTGTGTGTATATTTGACTAATATTTTTTTCTTTTCAATTTACAGATTTTCTGCTATTTAATAAAAAAAAAACAAATGTAAGTACCGATTCAAAGCAAATGGTCTTGACAGTTCAGGTGATTTCTTCTTCGATATTTTCCTACTTCAGATGTCAAACTTTGTGTATATACAAACCATCCAATATTATTATTTTATTTATACAGTAAAATATCTTTTTTTATTAAAAATACATTTAAATAAATGAGATTTATGGCCTGATTTTGTAAAATAAAACGAATTTTCGTTTTCGTTTCTGGTTGGAGCGTAAACGAAAATATTTTAAATTTTGTAAAACGCTACGTTTTTTTTCGTTTCATGCCAAAAAATTATAATTGAAAAATATATTATTCCTTAGAACAAAAATTAATAAGAAATGTTTTCAAGCACAAATTTTATTTTATTCTGGAATATGCACCAACGAAAACAAGAAATTCGGCATCAGCGTCGTTAGTTAAGGGCCCATAATAACTTATTGGATCTCTCTGAAACTTTAAAGCATTCAATATTTCAATGTTTGAAGATGGATATGTTTTTCATCACACACATAAATTTAGTTTAGGTGGCTTGTCAAGGTCAAGTTCCTATCGAAAATCTCACAATTGCAATCGTCAAGGTCTCATATCATTTCTGGGCAACCTGCTTACTTCACAACATTTTTTCCTACACAAAGAAATAAGGAGATGTCCGCTTTATCTTCTGTATTAAAAGGATAAAAATATTGCCAAGTATGCAGGTTGCATAGAAATAATATGACACCCTAACGATTACAAATTAATATAATATTGTGATAGGTATTGTGCCAAACAAGAACTTGATCTCTCGCTACTTCTGATGGCCGGAATTTTGAATAAGAACTTGGCCTTTTTTCACATTTATTATTAAAAGTAAATTTGCAGAATATGGTTGCAGAAAAATGGACGGGTGACTAAGACCATATGTATATGATGTTATTAACAGTATTTTTAATAAAAATGTGTTTGTGAATGACTGTACAGGACCTATGCCTTCACATAGGAAGTAGCAACGTGGTTGTTAAGGAAATTCCACAAAAGAACCGCAAGATTAAACGGTAATCCGTGGCAGATCAGTCAACCAGTGCGAGTGAGACGCAAAACTCTCGAAGGCCAATAAACAACAGTGGTCTGGTTGCATTTAAGAAATAATTGCCAACGACGCGTGATGTTGAATCGCCCAGAGCTGTTTTACGACTGTTTTCACATTTATATTTTTGTGAAAATCTAACTACTTTTGTCTTATCGTTATTTCTATTAGGGCGGCTTTTTGAGTTCAAGATTAGAGATTAAATTAATCTTCATTTGTGATTTTTGGGTAGTCGATTATATGGTTTACTTGCTAGTTTAAGCGGGCAATCGTGGTGGTTTAATCATACATTAACATTGACAACATACACTTGTGAAACTTATAACTTTTTGTAAAAATTGTATTATAAAATAATTTAAAAACACATAAATAAATATATATATTTTATATTATTTATCTATTTCCTTTAACACGCGCAATATTTTACTTGTAAATAATAAAACATGGCAGTTTCTTCTTCTTTCCACAAAAAATCAAAGTGTGTTGATAACATGTATGACTTTTACACAGAAAATGTTGCCACTATTTTGTTCCTCAGTATGGTAATACTACAAATAATAAGAAGTTTAAACTACCACTCAAAAATATCAACCGAATTAATTTGAGATTAAGTTAATTTTCGGATTAGCTAATTATAGAAATAAACTAATCTTAATCTCGTACCCAAAAAGTCGCCCTTAATGATCACTGCGCCAGTTTAAAAGGGCAGAATGCATCTAGAACTCAATTTGATGAATGTGTCAATGTGTCAGTGAGTATGTCTTAAAAATGCAATTTTTGCATCTCCATTTATCAGGAAACTTTCATTAGAAACTATCAAACTTCGCTTATGACGACGAAATCTCCTGAAGTTTTTTCACTTTACAATTGGCGAGAACAAAGTAGTTATGAGGGTGTTAAAGCAAATGTATGTGTAAATATAGACACTACGTGCATAGGCCGAGCTGGCCTAAAGCTCTATCGTGCACCTAGTATCTAGGTTCTAGATACTAATTTTCTCTTTATTACAGCAAAACTAATGCAGTAATGTTGTTAAAACTTTTAAAACGAATACAATTTTATGAACGTTTTCATATGACATTTAGGGCCTAATTTTGTAAAACGCAACGCTTGGCGTTGATAAATTTTGTATGTATTTTGTTTTTGTAATTTAAATTTTTTCCATATAAAATTTGACAACGCTTGGCGTTGCGTTTTACACAATTAGGTCCTTAAGTTGTTTGAAAACGTTTGGTACTGTTTTATAAAATACATTTATTTTACGTAAAGCAGAATTTTCCTTTTCAAATGTTTTACAAAATTCAAAATTAAAAATAAACCAAAATTTTCTGTTTGAAACGTTTCGTTCTGTGTTACAAAATTAGGCCATTAGTTAACTTTCGTTATAGTGTTAATAAACAAAGCATAAGTTTTCTTATAAACAAAAGAAAATATGTATGTCTAACTTTTGTTGCATACTGTATTTATTTAAGAGAGATAAGAAAATGAGTGTTTGCAAATATTTTACGCCAATATTATATTTTGTTTGAGTACTTGTTTCATTAAAAGGCCTACAATTGAATTTAATAATAATTAAAAAAAAAATAAATAGCAAACTGTATGTAGTTTAAAGATAACACGCCAAATGAAACAAAAAAAAAAAAAACAGATCGCATAAAATGATTTATTATTTATTACAATACATACGTTTAGAAGGAATAATTTCAAAGAACTTTTTTTTTCGATTATCAGTATAATTAAACCAAGTACTCGTATATGTGCTATATGATCTTTGATAATTATTTTATTATTTAACTCAACGTTATTGTGGCGCATATATGTAATACATATCGTTGCCTTAAATACAAAAGGCTTTAACTACAAATATTTTGAATCAGCTTCTTATAAATTTCAGTTTATTTAAGCAAAATACCACAATAAGCTCAAAATCGCGGAAACAGAGAGTGCAAACTAATTGTTAATATCTAAAGCTACTAAAGACTAGGACTCACTAACGTACATCATCACAAGGATTTTGACAAAATGCAACTCTGTACGTGAACCAAAAAATTATAACATTCATCGATAACATATATTTATATTTTTAACCCCCGACTAAAAAAAGGGGTGTTATAAGTTTATAGTGTGTGTCTGTGTGTCTGTGTATCTGTGTGTCTGTCTGTGTCCACGTACAGGCCAAACGGCTGGACCGATTTTCATTTAGTTTTTTCTGTTTGAAAGATGACTTGATCGAGAGGGTTCTTAGCTATGTCCAGCCGTTTAGAAGATATAACATCTTTTCTGAAAAAAGTCGGGGGTTTTTAAAATTTTTAATTTTTGTTATTACCCTCTAGTCAACCTAGAACCATATGTCTCTATGTCAATACTCTTTCTCCAGCGACAATTGCACTAGTTAAAATGTCGACAACTTTCCTTTTATGCGCGAGTAGAGATACGTTAGAGACAACAGTTCTAGTGTATTTCTGGTGATATTGTCAATAAACGCGTCAATTTTGTTTTTCTTTTTTATTATGTTGTGCAATAATATTAAATAAATATATGTAGACGAGCGTCACTAAAATCTACGAGTGAATCTTCGGTTCAAATATCTCCATACAATCGTAAAAGAACTACCTTCTCAATAGTGCTAAAATCTACTGATAGATTTTGAATGACAACCCTATGTTATTTGTCAACAGGCATTTGCATTGGCTGGGCTACAATTAGTCAGTTGCACTATTGACAATGTCACTAGAAAATCACTATAAGTTTACTATTGACAACGAGAGAGGCTATATCGATGTTGTAGACTAGAGGCCCTAAAATTTACTAGTGAATATTTGGTGTCAATGTCTCCATGCGATCCCGAAAGAACTAATAAGTCAGTAGTGCTATAGTCTAGTGGTGGATTTTCAATGACAAGCTAATGTTAAATGTCAATAGATGATTACATTGGCTGGGGTACAACTGGTCAGTAGTACTGCTGACAACGTCACTAGTAAATCACCACAATTTCACTATTCGCACTTTCTGCAGGGTAATGTTTATACATACATACATACGCACATAAAAAAAATAAACCCACAAATGTTGCACCTTTTGTTGCAAACAATTTTCCAAATTCCTTTTTTTTTTTTGTTTTCTTGTGTTTTTAATATTGCAGGAGAAGCGTGTAAGAAATACACTCTTTTAAAATTTCCACAAGAGTATCACAAAATTCTTGCTCTGTGTGTTAAACCGGTTTCCAGGATGTTGTTGTTTTATTTAATCGCTGTTTTTGTTTACTTTTACTTTCCTTTATTTTCCTCCTTTTACAACAACCCATCGACCGGTTGGTTGGTTGCTGTTTGAGCAGGTGTTTCTTTCTGTCAGGTGAGTGCGAACGAAGCAGGCAGGCTTGTTTGGCAAAATATATGTATATTGAAATTGCACCCACAGTTTATGAAAATTTTCTTTTTCTTTTTAAATTAATTGTATGTACTAACATCCCAGCAAAAAAAATTTATTGGCAAAGTAGTGAATTAAATATGAATAATATACTTTACGCTACATATTTCTAGTTTAGGTATTTTTTGAGTCATTATTTTAACATGTCGATGTCATTGGAGGCAAGATGCTTATAACCAGGGACAGGGGTTTCATGCAAATGCATGTTTTTTCCCTTAACTCTGATAATGGCGAGAACGAAATATCTTTACGAAACAATGAATTTGCGTAAAAATGGCATCGATTTGTTAGTGCATATTAATGCATATTTTGCTGAAAATTCATATTTTTGCATAATTTAGTCATAAATGCATATTTTTGTCTCATATTTTGATATAAATGCTGATTTTGTGTCATATTTTCTCAAAAATTCAAATTTCAAAAAATATTGCAAAACTGTTTTTGGCAACTGTACCCGCTTGCATTGTTGTAGAATTGTGTAACGATTGTACAAGCACACACACCTACCAAATTTAATGGAAATTGTAATTTTGATAATTTCAAATTGTCTGCTATTAAAGCCGAAAGTAGTGAAATAATTATGCTGAAACTTGATATTGTTTTTAAAAGTTATAATGGATTCAAAAACCAAATCTAATAGCTAGTATTCAATTCATTGTAATGTTTGAGTTGAATAAGTACACAGCATTATATAAAAAAAAAATCATTTAAATTTGAGCCGATTACATCCACAGACGTTACAAGGCCTTTTTCAATGCACAAAGCTTTCTAAGAACAAATTCATTGGACTTCACATTCGATAATACATACGAGTATGTGTGAACAATAAAAAAAATTTTTAATGAAATGCGAGTTTGGAGTTAATAATGCAGAAAAAAAACATTATACCATATTTAATCTTGTGTAAAGATTTAATATAAAAGGCTTGTACACGAACCTCTTGAGAAAAGAAAATATTTTTATATCTTTATTTACTGATATGTAGATTGAAAACTTTACTTTTGAATTTTTTTTTTTAAAGATATGTGCATATTTTATTGTTTTAGTGCATATTTTGCGTTTTTCATGTCATATCTTAGGCGCCTAAAATACCTTTTTTAAATGCATGAAGTCCTTGTCCCTGCTTATAACCATTAAGCATTAAACACATTCACCACAGCAAGCTACCAACTACAAAATGTCAAGGGTAGCATGCAAATGTTTATTCGAAAATGATTATACGGGATTTACACTATGACTTTTCACCGTAACTTTTCTAGAGTTTATTTACAAGAGGGGTACAAAGGTGATCAAAGGGGTAGCAACATAAAAGAGAATCATCAAGAAACACGCAGGGGAAAAAGTCATCGTGTAAATCCCGTATTATTGTGACGAAAGCAAGGCAACAAGACAGCAGGTTGTTGTCCATGCTACATTTGTCGTTGTAGTCAAATTAAATTAATTTCTATTTTTGATGTCTACAAAACAAAAACAGTGTTGACAATATAGCAAAATATTTAAATCAAATAAGTGCTTAGAAATATTTTTTATTGCAAAATAGAATATAACTTTACAAAATGTTAATGTTAATTACAAAAACTACGATAATTCGCAAAAAGTTGCAAAATTTTAAAATTATTAAAAATCGACAAAACTGTAAGGAATGTAAAAATTCCATAAACTTAATAACAACGAGATAATAACAACTATGTACCTAATTTACATTAAATATTTTTTCATGAAATTGGGTGCGTGAAAATTTTTTATTTGTTAATAGGGGGCCTGGAGGAGCAATTTATATCAAGAAAGTTGCCAAAAACAACACAGATTCATCATACGTCCTTTTTAACCGACTTCAAAAAAAGAAGGTTAATAATTCGTTTTTTTTTTGGTGTTACTTGATAACACGGTACATTTTATTCCGATTGTAAAAATTCTTTTTTTTCAGAGGGTATAGCTACCCATTGGTCCCATTGTAAAGAAAAGTGGACAGGTATACGTCCACAATTTTTAAAATTTAATTTTATGATATTCTACTTATTTGATTGCTGTGAAATCTATAAAACACCTTTGGTGCTTCTAATTACACAATTAGAAAGTTGAAAAATGGGATGGGTTACGCCCATTAAAATTTATTATATTTCAAGCGGTTTGGTAGAACAAACCGATTTCTATAAAAATTACCACACACTTTGAGCTATAAAATAGACACAATACTCCATTTAAAAAAATGGGCGGAGTCACGCCCATTAAAATTTAATATTTTATTTTAAGTGGTTCTTTCTACTTTACCGATTTTTACAAGACTTAACACGCACCCAAAAATCTGAAAATCACACCTTGTTGCATTTAAAAAATGGGCGAAGGCGCACGTCCATTAAAATTTAATTTTATATATCACGTACTTCTTCTTATCTTCTTCTATCATATCTTTGCATTAAAGTCGATTTTTATTTATTTTTTTTTTGACAGAAAAAATTACTTATATAACATTCTCATTTATAACGCTGCAATTAGCAAATAGAAAAAGTTTCCTGCAACAAAATTCAAGAAATTCCATGAAAAAATGCTTAATGTAAATCAGGTAAAAGTCTAATATTGTTTAAAAAAAAGGCGAAAGTTCCGGGAAGCTGAAAACATGCAACGACGCTTTTATCGCTAAATTTGTAAAAATTCGCGACAAGTTGGAAAATTGGAAACAAGCTCTAAAATTTATTAGAAATCGCGAAAGCCATTAAAAATATAAAAAGTTTTGAAAAAGCGAAAAAATCGCAAATTAGCGAAAAATCGCTAAATGTATTGGAGAAATTACTAAACCTGTAAATAGTAAAATTTGCGTAAAAAAAATAAATAAACTGATTTGTTTTAATATTTTTGAATAAACTACGAGTATTTTATTTTTATAAATGTGAAATATTTGAAAGCGGCACCACTGAAATATATCGAGTCATAACCGCTAAAATAGCTTAAGTGACACATTTTTTGGACCTCGTTTTTTTGACAAGCAGACAAGCTTTTAAGCTTTGCGGAACTTATTCTAGTAAGAATTGTATGAAAATTATTGAAATGAATAAATAAATAAATAATTTAAAAAAAAAACGAAAATCGACTATTAACGATCGCAAATAATGATTTTGGTCAAAAATTTAACTTTAAAAATTATGTCGCTTAAGCTATTTTGGCGGTAATGGCACGATATATTTATAGTATACATACTTCAATATCAATTTCTTATGGTGCTGCTGCCGTTTTCAATATACCAGGCAACATTTGCTGCCAGTGAAACTTGTAGTTGTGTAGCCATGTAGCCTGCTGTGGTCTATGTGTTTAGAGCATTGGAAGTAATTGAATACGCAAAACGCAATAAAACTCAAACGACAGATGTGCAATCGCTTTACGTGAGTACCTGCCGTTACGGCCTTATCTCACGTGTGCCAAAGCACCGGGTGTGGGTTAGACGCCAGACCAACGCCCCCATGCACCCTTTTAGAATGAACCTATGGCCCACTCCATAAGGCACATAGGTTGCAATCTTTGAATATAGTTATCCCTGTATTATATTCAATTACCTTGCTGAGGTAATTTGAGCTATCTAAACTCTGCTGCTATGTCCGTGCCCATAGCAGCTCTGTTGAATGGCAACAGCACCTAGAACAGTGTCTCGCTGACCACGTCACACCAACCACTAGCATTGATTTAACACTGAGAAGCCAAGACTATTCTCCCAGCGATTTTGGTAGCAACCACAACCACCACGATAATTCTCCGGCTCTTAGGTGTTGTGTATACACCTAAGCGAAGTCCCCTAGAAAATTCCTCAACCATTGCCGGCACAGCTAACCACTCATCCATAAAGAACGCATGCCTGTGTCGCCAAATAACTAGTGCCTACTCCACACTTACCAAAATCATCCCTTTAAACCCGTAGGGTATACCCCATTGGGGTAGGACGAACTCGGCATTTTAGCAAAGGAAACTGACGACCGCTACATGCACTCAGAACTTCAGAGCAGCGAGGACCACTTACGCGAGAAGAATGCAAGCACGCCACCTAAGTTTCTGTGCCTACTACGGCAAGACACTAAAGAGTGAAAGAGTCCTGGGGTCGTATCCAGGACAAAAGCCATTTTGGACCAGAAATTTCCGGCAACCGCAATGCATTTATCTCTAAGCAGCCCAGCTGTCGGGCAACCGGCACCCGTGGTACCAGAAGTAGCCTCTGGTTAGACCTCGAAGTTCCACCACAAGGGCTTCACCTCTATCGTCTTTTGAACTCAGGGGCAGTCCTAGGTGACGCTGCACCTAGCTGACAACAACGGACGTACAATATTTGTTTTCCTTTTATAAATATGTGCACATCCGTTACTCTGTTTATATTCAGAGATTGGGTAGTAACACATAAGTTTTACGGGTAATGAGCCAAAGGTCCGTCAGCGGAAAAAGCTACATTACCCTAGCTGGGGCCCGGGATTGCCACACCCGTAGTCAAAAATAGACTCCCCTGGGGGTAAACTCAAACGACAGCTGACTCGTGCCTACTAGTCTCCTGCACAAGATATCTTATAAGAACTTTTAAGACACGAGGGATTTTTCAAATGCTTTGCTTCAGCGAAATCTTATAAAACAAACGTTAGCAACACTGTTTGCAAGAAATTTGTTTGAGTATTGTAGGTATAAGAGTAAAGAAGAAAACACTTCGTGACGGAAGAATTTGTGATACTAGCTTCTTTCTACGCATAAGCGCGTGTACAAACGTCATGCATGTATGTGTGTATGATCTTTTATTTTTCTGCGCACATGCAAAGGCACACACAAGCATTAACATTAGTTATATGCGGTTAATCACATAATAGCTTACCATCTACATATTACACACACACTCAAACGTACAATATGAAAAATAACAAGCATACACTAATCAAAAGTACTTCTTTTGAGTGTTTGTTACAGACGAGCTGTCTTGACGTCATCGCTTGGTAAAGGCTCAGTTAGCCGACTGTAATGTAATGTAACTGTAACAGCTGATTGATATTTTTATATGAAAAGAAGGTTACGTTACATTACATCTCTATAACCATTTTCATTACTTTTCACATAACAAAATCAATCAGCTGTTTCTTACTGTTGCAGTTACTTTACATTACAGTCGGCTAACTGAGCCTTAACACTGGTATACACGTACACCAATACATCCATCGTGCTTCGCTTATAGTACGACAGCATTTATTATTGGTTTAGTATAATACATGCGACGTGAATACATTTAAAAATCATGACGTATTTACATTTCAAGACTGTTTACGCAGCTCTCTAGTGCCTACTATGATTAAAGTCAAGCGTTTTGCTCAGTGGTCCACTGCAGACTTACTTTATTACGCGCTAAACAAACTTATTTTCAAGAACACATGCATGATAATTACATGATCTTTTACTGCACTATGCACAAAATAATTTATTTAATTTTTCTAACTGTTCAGTCGTTATATAACTGCTGTAAAATAATTAAGATGGTATGTAGTTTGTATGTAAAAGTAAGTTGTGCTTAAGATAAGTCATTACTAGTATATTTCTGAGATCGGTATATTCTGAATTTTGTTATCAAATTTACAATTTTATAAATTTCGATTATCACATACAAAACGCGGGTATTCGAAAGTGCCTTTATTCGTATTTGGTCTCAGTTCTCTAGGCGCAGAATTCATATATTGCCAGAAAGATGGGAAAAGGTTATAGTCAACGATGACCAATAATACTTGAAATATATTAAATATTCTAGCAATGATGTTTCACAATAAATGCTTAAGATTTACCAAAACTCCACATTTGTAAGTTATACTTACAATACAAGGAAATATATTTGTTCCCACTTGTTATATTTATTTAAAAAATTGTTCTAGCAAAAATTTTGCAAAAAGGTTTCCCACACCACACAACAACATATTTTCTCAAACATCTTCCGGTGAAAAGTTTTCCGCTTTAATTAATTACGAAATTGTGATTTTTTAAATCAAACAATGAAATTCTAATTAATTGAAATTCTAAGTAGATTTTAACAATGTTGTTTTGCCCTTTAATTAGTGAACGAACATTCGCACATGAAGCTGAGAGTATACTTAATAAAATTTATTGTTGTAAATGAAAACTGATGGTTTGGTGAGTGTGCGCGTGTGCGTGTGTGTGTGTGTGTGTGTGTCATGCAAAGAAACCCTATTTTTTTTACAACCCTCCTTCCTATCCGATGATTATTTATAGCTAAAACTTGTACTCGTAGTATGTGTTTGTACGATTCTACTCGTATTGTATGTGGAAATGTGTGTTGTGCAACAAATGGATGGGAGCGCAAAATCATATACATATACAAGCATATCCTTTGACACACACACACACAAACACACTCCGTGACGCTTCTGGCAGTAAATTAAAGGAATGCATTGATTTTTATGAAATTATATATTATATAAATAAAATAAATCAGTGTTTTTTTAGGGGAATTGTTACAATTTAAGTTTAACATTTATTAATCCCAAATTATTATTTTACTTATTCAGTAAAATATATTTTTTTATTAAAAATACATTGAAATTGATTATTGAGGGTTTTAGCTGAATCATATGCGCATTTCACTGAACCTTTACCAAAAAAAAAAATTCTTAAAACAATTAAGAGTTATTATCGTGTTCTAATTATCGTTTCAATAATTTATTTTTATTCAAGACATGTCAAAATGAATACGAATTTAAGAAAAAAAACATAGTTGTTGTTGTTTTAGCATGCTTAGACACATTTCGTTGCTGCTAAGCAGCACATCATTAGACTTCTACTACAACTCAAAAAGCTTGCAAAACCCCAATACTTAAAGAAAAACTCACAATAGATTATTGGGAACTACATAACTACAATCATAGTAGGCTAAGTAACTTGTTTTTTTTTTAAATATAACAACAATTTTAAAACTAATTAAAAGTTCTGAAAATAATTGAAATTTATTTGCTGATGGTTAAGCATTGTCTATATGCATTTCACTGGTGCTTTGCCAAATCAACCACACATTTTGAACAGTCCCAAACCTACTCTTATCTTATGAACAGACTTTCAAAAACCATTTGAGAATTCACAAATAATAATATTTTTGAAAATCGCAAAAAAAACATGAAGTAATTAAAAAAAATCAAAAAACCCGACTGTGACCAACTTTGATCCGCTAAATGTGTCGTTTATTGTAAAAGGGGTGTAACTCCATATTTTTAATAAATACATATTTCTGTAGAATATTATTACATTTAGTCATATCTTTCGTAGTAGGGTGGCATTGGGTGAAGTAGTTAGCACATTGACTACAAAACTGAAGATCCTGGGTTCAATCCCTGTATCCGACAATCATTAAAATAACAACACCACGCATTTTTCTGATGTGCATTAGAGTCCCTTTGCATCAGTTGTTGTAGGAAAGTTCAAGTGATGAAGGCATAGTCACTGGTCACTGAACTATACCGACTTCAACAGATGCTAATCCTAATGTAACATCAGAGCGCCCTCCTTCGTCGGTATTGTGTAGCAAAATCATCGGCGAAGTAAAATAACCAATAAAATGGCTACTAAACACAGCTTCAAAATTTAATACGCCTCATTTAACACCAGAAGGCGCTGCAAGACTGCATTATTAAAAAAGCGTGCAAAAGCAGAGTTGTAAAAGAATGAAGCTTTCTTCTATCTCTTCCTTCACCACCTGTCTTCTATCACTATCCCTTTCCTAAAGAAGGTAACACCTAGTAATAGTAGTAGGCATTAGTTGCCTGAGTGTTACTTCTCTTTATAAAAAAAAAAAAAAAAAACTGCAATATTTGCACCAAAAACCCATAGATGTCGTTGCTTGTTCACTTTTTTACTTTTTTTTCTACACAATGATTTTTAAAAGGCTCGTTTTCTCGAAATTTAATTAAAAGGAGATAATTCACTTTTACAATGAACGACACAAATATCCTAAATGGTCATTTAAAATGAAAAATCATAAGACAAACCTAAAGATGATTTTAAAATACCTGTCGAACGATACCCATTTTGGTATAGTTCGCCGACTACTTATTTTTTTCGTTTTTACAAAATGGCGTCTGTAGGGAGCCATATTGAGTTTTGACTACTCTCATATCTTAATTCGCGTTCGGTTTTGGTGCCGCAAGGGAACACACTTGCATACATACATACATGCATACATAGGCTGATATATAAATACAATACCCGGCGCGCAGTCGGGTAAAAATAAACGTAGTAGGCTTAGAAACTTATACAAAACTCAGCAAATAATTTATATTCGATATTAATCTATAAAGGTTTGGGTAAAAAAGCGAAAATTGACTAAACTAATTTAAAAAAAAAATTTAAAAACAGGAACATATCTCTAATCAAAAAGTATCTTTTTAAAGTGTCTTTTGAAGAAAACTATTTTTCAGAAGTTCCTTTAAGCCTCCTTTCAGAAAAGGTACATTTTTAAAAAAGTACTATATAAAAGGTACCTATCAATAAATTAATATATAAAGAAGTACCTTTTAAAAAAGTACTATTTAACCTTTAACTACTGTGGTGGTGGTAAATTTTACCCTCTCCTATTTATTTTTTAATTTACTCTCTTCAGTTGAGTGCTATCAATTTTATTCTCTTTGTATCTTCTCATAATCCTATTACTATTATTCAGTTATGTTTTGATCGTCGTATGTATCATACAAGCAGATATTTATACGTGCAGGTATAAAAATTACCACTCCTCCGGGCATACGTTTTTTTTTATTATATATATATAATTTTTCTTTGTTTTCTTTTTTACTATTAATGATATAAATTTGCCTGTGAAAAAAATGCCTTTATTGTTTTTTTAATACGTTTTTTTTAAAGTTATGCTTGTTCCTTTTTTTAGTTTTAAGAAAGGTGAATATGAAATAAAATCCTTGTTTTGTTTAACTAGAAGTTAGATTTCTTTGTTTTATTACTTTATTCATTTAAAAATGTGTCATCGAATTCCAAATAAAAGCAAATAAATTAAAAAAATCTTTTTTTTGCAAAATTTTCTAAAAATTAAAAAGGGGTAAAATTTACCACCACCACAGCATGTACGCCAAAATATTTCAGCTTAGTAGTTAAAGGTTAAAGAAGTACCTTTTAAAAAGTACTATACAAAAAGTACATTTTAAAAAAGTATATATAAAAAAGTACCATATTAAAATAATACCTCATAAAAAAGTACTAAATAAAAAAGTACTATGTAAGAAAGTACTATATAAAAAAGCAGTTTTAAAAAGTATTTACATACATACATATGTACATATGTAGTTTGACAAAGAAACTTTTTAAAAAAGTACATTTAAAAAAAAGTTCCTTTTAAAAAGAGTTTCTTTCCTTTTACAGAAAATAAATTTCAAAAGAGCAACATTTAAAAAAATCTCTGAAAAAACAACTTTGAAACAACTACCTTTTAAGAAAAATTATCTCTTCAAAGAAAGTACCTTTTAAAAAAAAAGTACTTGTTATATATTAAAAAAAAAAAAAAGTTAGCTTGGAAAAAGTAAAATTTTCAATTAATATCTTTTTACTAACAATTTTTATTAAAAGGATATCGAGCCTTATTTGCGATTTAATCGTAACGACAAAAACTAAATTTTTCAGGAGACGGTTTTTTTTTTAATATTCAAATATGTTTTTGTACGTAAATTGTCGCTTACGATAAAATTTTACAGCCTGTATCTTAAAACTTATCAAAAATTTTGACATTTTGATAATTCTAAAGTATGGACGGTCTGTCCATAAAATCTTAATTTCAATAAAAAAGTAGATTTTCGATAACATGTCGCTTACGATAAAGTCGAAAATAAGGCTCGATATGTGCACATGACTTTTTAACAGGTACTTTTTTTTTGTAATTTACTTTTAAATAAATCCGTACCTAGACTTGGATAATCCATTTTCTAATTGAATTTATATGTTGATTTTTTTTCAAATGTTATTGCATTCCTTTAAATGTCTTTAGAAAAAAAGACAAAAATCTAAAGTTTTTTTTCTGTTTGGAAATGGTGGTATAAAATAACAAATAATATTTGAATGAATATTAAATTTTAAAGCCATACATGTGTCTTTAATGGGTTCTCATGTGAAGCATTGTATTCTTCACATACGCGCGCACTTATGCAATTCGTACACTTAAACATAAATTGTTCCTCTATCCTGAACACACATTATATATTTAGCCGGAGTTCTTTCCCCCCCCCCCCCCCTTTAAAAAAGAAAAGCATTTGTGTGCTGGAAATCCTTTAAAGTGTTCCTTCGAGTAGTTTCAAAAATTTTAATGTGGGAAAGCAAAGTTGCTGCAAAAGCTTTCAATTTAGATCTGTAAAACCTTTCAGCTGTATGTACCGCAGCATTTATGCAAAACGGCCATTGAAAATTTCATTAAAAGATCGCGTGTGTGCCAGCAAAGCCGCGGCGGCCATCTGCCCGATTTGTTGTTCCACACATAACCTCATTTTGCCTACTTTACGATATAATAAAGTTTCACGTTTTTTTTAATATCTGTGTTTTATTTAAAATTTAAATCTTGCGTTCTTGTTGGGACACCCTTTATATTTGGCCGGTCTATGAAAAGGTGGCTTATGACTCAAAAACAAAATTTCGAGAAATCAGCTGTTAAAGATAAACAATGCATTTTGTCAGTTTCTCGGTAGTTGTTCTCCATCGTTCTGTTTCTGTTGGTCTTTTCCGTTATAAACTTTCTGCTTTTCACCATGTTAAAGAGCGTCTGAAAAACTATCCGAACCAAAAATAAAGTGAAAAATAATTTTTTGAGTCGTAAGCAGTGTCCCGCAAAATAAAATATGTTTGTATTGGTGAGAAAAATGAGAGTAAAATAAACTTGCACTTGAAGAAAAGTTTTGTAATATAAAATACATGATGTGGTTATTAGTTGTTGGAATTTTTTTTTTTGTAAATAAGCAATTTAATAAAAACTTTAGTAAAAAGTAAAAATTTAATAACCAATAATTTAGTGTATAACTTCAACATTAAATTTATTCACAGCTCTGTGGATACTATTAAAATCCCTTTTTAAACTATTTTTCCTATTATTTCTTAATGTTTCATAACATAAAATGAATTGCATATTGCGAAAAGCATTTTTTATCACGTAATTTTTCTTAGCTTCCATAATTATTTAATTTTTTTTTTGCTCTACAAATTTATTAAATTTTGACTCTAATTTCGTTCCGTGTGCTCAAAACAACAAAACAAAAAACCAAAATAAAATTAATACATACGTACAAAACTTAATTCGTCGCTTGCTCAGTGACGACTAAATGAAAGAGCATAAGCATGTATGTGATTTTCATCCGCACAATTGTGCTATGCAGTGTGACCAGATCCTAAAAATTTTTGCGGCTAAATTGACTTCAAAATAAAGTTAAAATAGGCTAAAAAATTATTAAAGTGCTAAAACATACTGCTAAAACTTAATATTTACCTTTTTTAATCCAATTGTTTCTTTTAAAGTTGTTATTTTTGTAATTTCTGCTTACATCGCCTTACTAATATTGAATAAATGTATTTTGAATGAAACAGATTTTTTTTAATTACAAATTATTTCTTGAACCTAAACTGAATTATGTATAATGAAAAACTGGCATGAAGTTAGCATAAGTGACAAAATGAAACATACGCTTAACGATTTTTGGCCCATAATATTATTACATTAAAAATCACGCTAGGATTTAATAGTGGGTAAAAAGTACATCATGCGCCTACTTTTAATGACAAGTTTTATGGAGGAACTCGTGTATAATAATAATGTTTTTTAGACTGCCGGCCTTTGGCCGGGGTTAAGGACTTTCTCCACCTAGGTATTTCCTGAAACTGCGGAGCATAATAAGGATTTCTGTCTTTGCAAAGTTTCCCTGCTTAAAAACGTTTTCTAGACTGCTAGAAAATTTAACTTATTTAAATTTCGTCACTTCCCAGAAAAAATTGTGATTTGGAAGCAATAACAACAACAAGCACTAACGTAAGGCGGACTCTATAGCAAAATAGAAAGTTATCACAAAAAATTTTGCAAGCCAGTAATTTTTGCATCTAAGTATTACTTCTTTGAAGCACTTTAGTAAGCTAAATGTGTTGATTCTAGCTGGCTCATATCGAACAAAAAAATTCCTTATTCATGCGCAGCATCAAGTGATTCTGTAACATTGTATTCCTCACAAATATGCTTCGGGAAAGCAATAATTTTTGCTGGGTTATGCTAAGTAAATACTAGTTTGTCACTATACATAAAGTATTTAAAGCAAACCAAAAATATTAATTCACGGACGGTTCTTCAAGAAGAATTCATTTCTCACTTACGTTTCGTTTATAAACAACGTTTAAAAATTGGTTTTTGTAAAATATTCTAAAGCTTTCGTCTATTCAATTTTTACGTAAAAAGTACAAAGTTTGTACAGTCTTAGGATAAGGTATTTATAACGTGCACAGATCCAAAGTTGCGAAACATTGTAACCATGAGCACCAACTTTGCAACCGATGCGCTGATTGATTGTTTGCGGTGTTCTAAATACTTGTCAACGACGTTTTGAAAGGGTATGCATTGTCAATGTTTTGTTCTGCAATGTTATGAAACACTACACTTTGTTGGAAGGCAGTTGACGTTTTCGAAGTCAGCCTCTTTTACGTATAAGAGATATTGTTAAAAGTTATGTAGATTAATATGAAAAAATGCTAGAAAATGCTAAATAAAAAATTGAAAAATGCTAACTGCTAAATCGAAAATTTTGCAGCTAAATCAACAAAAAAAAATGCAAAATTTAGCTGCAAAAATGCTAAAATGGTCACGCTGGTGCTATGGCTTGCGGGTTACTGGTCGTAAGCCTCCTTTTAATAGACCGGGTCACATACATATATAATTTTAGCCAAGGGCTTCTATTACATGTAAAACAGTTGAAATTTCTTGTTAGTAGCTTTTGGCACTACATCTCTTTAATGACAGAATTGTGATTTTATATTATAAATTTTGAAATTGTATTTTAATTCATTATATAGGTGTACATCAATGATGTCAGTTTCATGGCACAATTGTGCAAACTAAAATCACACACATTCTTATTCTTTTTCATTTAGTCGTCAATGAAACAGCGACGATAACACATGCGCAGCGGGTGTATTAAATTCTGTATAGATACATTGAAAGAAAAAAAGTGGTTCGCGAAAAATATTCTATGATCAGTAATGCTTTTTGTGACATTCAATGTATTTTATGTTACAAATCTTTTAAGGGAAGAAATTAATATATATTAAAAAGTCATTTTGGTTTTTTTTGGAGCAGCTTTACTAAACTACACTTAATATCAAAACTTAAAAGACCAATAACTTGGAAACTACTGGTCGCAGCCAATTTTCTTGTTTAATTTTTTCTTCTTATTTTCTATCAGATCAGCTATTTAAAAATTTATTTTTGGAATTTCTTCACAGTTTCCTATGAAAAGTTTACAGCGCCGTAACTCGGAAAATATGGGTCGCCCGCAACTTTTTTATTTAATTTTTATTCCTTATTTTTTTAATTTTCTTCCATATAGACTCCTTTTTATATATTTTGAGCTGCTTCACTAAACTGAATTTGTTGCAAATATTTATTTTTTTCGATGTACTTCAGAGACGAATGACACAGCTTTTCTCACACATACAACTATAGTTTTATTTTTGACACCACTGGTATACATACATATTCCTATATAAAAAAAAACTTTGCTGATAAAAAAAAAGAAAACAAAACCCTCCCATTACCAACAATTTGTTCAATCGTTATCTACGATTTATTTTAATCTGTTGAGAATGGTTTTTAATATTGCCTTTAATAATTTTAACTGACCACTCTCAGCTCAATTGTGCAACAATTTTGATTGATTTAATTAATTAAAAAAAAAATTATTAAAGGTATTCACGCCAACTCTTGCAACTGTGCAAAAATGCATAATTGCACTTTCTGACGTGAGCAACCCATTTTGTTTAATTGTCTATAAAGCAACACAATATGTGCATAGATATATTGTACTTGTAAGTTTGTTTAAATGCTGAAACGAAGTGTTGAAACTTCGCTGATTAATTTTGTAATCAATTCACTAATAAAAATATCAATATTAATAATATTGGTATTGTTTAACAAAATTCTAATAACTATTTGAGCCACAGGTCTTTTGAAAATAGCAAAATTATGTATGTATTTGTTATCTGAAAATCGAATTTGAAGATTTCTTTATAATTTCTAGCTAAGAATTTTTAAATATTTTTTTAATTTTATAATATTTTAATTAATTTATTTGTATCGAAAATATCTTCAACGACTTGTTTTTTCATTTAAAAGAAAAACATTTAGGAATTTCAGCGTTGCAATTTGGTGTAAGGTTGATTTTATAAGTACTCTTTGTCCATTTTTTTTGGATTGGCAATGCCATAAAAAGTTGCACAACTTTGCAAAAATTTACCCTGATAATCTTGCACTTACTCAGACCCTGACAATTTTGCATCATTTGTGCAAAATAATTTTCTATGTGGTTGTTGTTATATTTTTTGAAAATTTTGCACTTTTGCTTTTCTGCAACAGTACAACTTTTGACGTGAATACCTTTATTATATTATTATCAAGCGATGAGGTAGGAAATTTTAATCCGCATTTTAAAGCTGTTTGCTGTGATTGCATTTTTTGAGCTCTAATTCTAAATAGAAATTTTCATTGGAAATGTTTTCAATAAACGATGGGAAAAAGAGCGAAAAAGATTATGATTCATTGGATTTTTTTTAATTTTTTTAACGTCAATACTTTCGTTATCCGAAAAATTTTCACGTCATATTTTTTTTCAGATTTTGAAACAATTTTACATATTTGTGGCCTTAATTATGAAAGTGGTCTAAGTCATATGCATTTTTGCTACAAAATAATAATTCTTAAAAAAAAAACTTCAATAAATATTTAATAAATTTATTTAAAATATTAAATGAATTTATTTTAACCGAGATTAGCATAACTCTAAATTAAAATGCTGCATAATATAAAAATATTTTTTGATTTATTCAAATGTAATCTACTAAATATCTCGACCAAAGAAATATATGACTTAGACCACTTTCATAATTAAGGGCACATTTTTTATATTGAAGATGTGTTACGAAATAGCGAGTCTACTCTGTAATTCGAAACGAAAGAAAATGCCAATGTATTTTCTTTCTTTCGTTTCGAATTACAGGTTAGACCCCCCAGGACCATGTGTTACATTTGAAATAAATTTTTGTAATACATGAATAATATGAAATAAAATTTTTTGTAAATGTTTGTAATGTTCTACGTTTTAAAGAACACCAAGCCAGGCATCATTGAGTCCTACATATTTGAACATACATATCGCTACCTTAATATATATTTTTTGAAATAGAGATTTTTGTATATTTCGATAGAAGAACATCTAATGTCTGGAAAATTTGCAAAAATCTCGATTTCAAAAAAATAATGAGGGCCTTTCTATACTAAGGTAACGATATGTATAATGTTACGTTTTTAGCTCTCACTCAAGAGTTGTAATTAAGTTTCTTATAACAACCAGTGATGCCAAAATTTTTGCCTCTAAAAGCACATCAAAATTTAAATAAATTCAGTAAAGTGCGGCTTTGACTCGCGCACGAAGGGTTCCGTACGTTCGGTTTTAAGCATTTTTTAATATGGCGTTTTTTGCGTTTTTTTCAGTTTAAACAATTTTTTTTAGATTTTTCGCTTTTTTCTCTTTTTGGTGATTTTTTCGGGTTTTTGCGATTTATTTTAGTTTCAGATTTATTTTTAAAATGGCGCTTTTTTCGTTTTGGCGATTTTTTCGGTTTGGCGATTTTATAATTGTGGGGTTTTTTAGTTTTACCATTTTCGAAAATTTGAAGAGTTTCGCTCTTACGGTTTTCAAGATACAGCAAGTTGTAAAAATTACATTAACTGATAGAACACCATTTAATTTAGATATTTTTTAAACATTAGTGTTAATTGTTGTAGTCTGTATAAGAATACACTAACTTTACAAATTTCAAGTGCATATACATAGGATTGCCAAATACATATGTACATACAATTGATGTATATTACATGGGATTTTAAAATTTTTCGTTGCTCGTCTTGGAACACCCTTTAATTTTTAACTCTCATTCATTTGTTGTTGTAGCGGTCAAAGGTCTACACACTCTGTCCAAGGTCCGTAGCTCTTACGGTTCTCGAGATATAGCCTGTGGCAGACGGACGGACAGACGGAGAGCGTAGCGAAAACAATAGGGTTCCCTTTCGCCTTTGTTGTACGAAACCCTAAAAAAGCACTAAAAGCGTAATTTTGAAATATAAAAAACGTAAAAAGCACTAACGAGAAAAACGAATGGATATGCAACCGAGTTAAATTTAATAATGTTTAATATTTTTTAAGCTATTCTCTATTTCTGTAGCAAAACAGAAAAAGTTCTTAAGTCGAGATAATCTGATTCCAATTTAATGGTACCTCCGTAATCTGTATATTCGAAAGTACTCCTGGTCAAAATCTCAATCAATTTGTGTGATTTTTCGGAAGTTATAGCGCTATGACTTGTGATTTATCTTTTTTAGACATCTAATCTCATTTGGAATAATAGCTTAATTTAGTTTATACTTTGGTATATTTCAACTCAAATATATTACTTATAGAGTGCCAAACAATGTTTGCTTAAAAATGTAAAGATTAACAGAGAATTTCCCAATTTAACTTTAAAAGAAAGAAATTTCTGAAAATCCACTTGAACGCTTAAAATTGCTCAGTAAAATATGACTTAAGCAGTTTTTGCTTATTGTCACAGATTTACACTGAAAAATAAATACAAGTTTAAAAAAAATTAATTTTAAGAAATAAACAAATTTCTTAAAAGCACTACTTAATACTTTTTCTTAGTGAGACATTTTTAGATTTTAATTGAACTATAGTGAATTTTTAATCAGAAATAATTTTTAGTCAGGCTCAAGTTCAGTACTTTCAATTCTTTATTGAATCAAATATCTGTCTATCTATCTTCTATATAATTAATAGGCGAACATGTTTTTTGTAATCCCTTTTACGCTGGTACCACCGCACCGATTTTAAAAAGATTTATATGGTTTTAAAGGATTTTTTATACAGATGTGCAGAATCTATATTTTATTGAAATCGGTTTAGTATTTTGGGAGCTATAAGCGGTCAAAGTTGGTACTACTACATGCACACATATTACACACAAGTAAAAAAAGAAACAAAACATGAGTGTGTGTGTGTGTGTTTGTAGTATTTCTCTTAACCTTCCAATTGTTTTTCTCTTATTTGTTGTTGTATCAAAGCTGTGGTCGGCAAATTAAGGGCGCCGCCGCGCCTTTTCTTATACTCTTCTATTACGTATGTGTACCAGCGTTGCCGTTTTGGTTACTTGTAACCGAAATTGGTTACTTTTTTTCCAATGTGTACTTGTGTACTTTTTTCCATTTTGGTTACTTTTTTGGTTGCAAAATATTTATTTAAATAGTTCATTTATGTTATATGATTTTATAATAATACTAGCTGAGCCGAGCAAACATTGTATTACCCTCAATTATGTTATATTTTTCAAACTACAAATTACTCCACACAGTTGTCACTTGTTGGGTCAAAAACAAAACAAAAACCTGCCGGGTATTAACCCGAACCTGTGTTGAAAATTTCGGCCCCACAGCTCTTATAGTTCCAGAGATCATGCGTTAGGAACAAACTCACACTACGATTTTATATATACAGATATATTAATATATGTATGTATATTTTTCAACTGAAGTACAAATAAAACAGTATTTTAAATACATAAAAATTTTGGTTAATTTTTTTTGCATTTGGTTACTTTTTTTTGTATTTTGGTTACAAAATTTTTTTGGTCGTGGCAACGCTGATGTGTACACACGCATTACTGAAAACAACTTGTGTGTTTCGCATGCTCTTAAGAATCAGTGTTGCCAACAATAAGAAAATATGTGTGATAAGAATTTACAAAATTTTTTATTTTCAGAAAATTATTGTGGCAAACCAAGGATTGGTTTGTCAGCGTGCGTTCTAATGCATGAATAAATATGACATGCAAAGGCATTTTCAAGCATATATTTAAATTATTTTAAGAAAATTTTCTACAAAACTATCTCTTTACTCATCTTTACATTGGCGTAGCAACAAGAGAAGATGTATATATTTCTTCATAAGCAAAACTTGGGTGTTTCTTCTGGCCATAATAAAATCAAGTATGGTTTTGGAGATTTAAAATTTCAAGATGGGGAAATGAGATTAAAATTTCACTGGCAACACCGGTTTGTGGTAAGAGTATAACACACACAATTGTAAAATCTAATGGTATGGGTTGCCGACCACGGTATGAAAGCCATAATACTTAAAGGAAGAGAGTTGAATAAATTGAATTAGGTTGGTTGAAGGGATTTTGTTTATGTTTTTTTTTTAATTTCATGTATTATTTAATTATGCTTGCATATGTATGTAAGTTTGTGTGTGGCTGTGTTTTAATGAATTTTTTATGACGTTTAGTGTATCGTCCGTTTGGTATATCTAGTTTTTATTAATTAATGTGAGTTTCTAAAGAAGAGAAGAGAAATTTAACTTAGACTTTATAGCTGGGGGAAGTACCGATATTTTTCTGAGCAGCCACGCACTTCATCTGCACCCACGTCTATATACTGGGGTATGCACAATAAGCATTTCTCATATTGCATTTGATACTAAATTTGCGTTAAATAGCTGATGTTAATAACAAAACTCTACCCCAGTAGATAGACGTGGGTGCTGATGAAGTGCGTGGCTGCACAGAAAAATATCGGTATTTCCCCCAGCTATAAAGTCTAAGTTACATTTTTCTTTTCTTCCTTAGAAACTCACATTAATTAATAAAAATATTTCATGCAATAAAAAATTGAAAGTACTGAACTTGAGCCTGACTAAAAATTATTTCTTTTTCTTAATTTGAAACTATGTAACACTTAAAACTTGGCGTTTTGAAGACTCAAAAACAGGGATGATAAAGTTAGTACAGTTGTACTTTTTTTGGTGCAATTCAAACCGAAAAAGTACGTTGGTACCCCCGTGGCTTATTTAATACTATTTGAAAAATTTTCGTGGAAACTGTCCCTTGTTTTTTTTCACACAAAAATAAATCGCGATCAATAAAGAATATCCAATTTGAGAGAAAAGTGGCGAATTTTATTTGTTGATGAGAGTGTCTACCTTGTTTGATATGCATTACACTTGTTTGGGTTTTCGTTTTCAATGTGATAGCATTGTCTCCATTTATTTTATCTATTGTACATTGTATTGTATTATTATAAAATTTATAAGAAATAAAAAACTTGCTATATTAATATCATATCAATCGTTTAAGTGATGAAAATAAATGAAGCTGGGTATGTTACATACATATGTAAACGATTAGAATTTACTTTGAAATGAAAAACTTTATTTATCTAGAAATAAAATTAAAAGTTGTGTAGTTACGGATTTTAAAAGAAATATTAGACAGTTCTAAATAACTTCTGACGAAACTAAATAAAGTTAATTTTCATAACGAAATTTTAACCTGGCTAACAAAATTCACTCCCGAAAATGTCAGTAGTATCGTACCTTTCTCATTAAAAAATATTCCCAAAAGAAAATAGAAATTATGATAGTATTAATAACGAGTTTCGCGCTTTGAAAATTAATTGGATGTGCTAATGTTTCGGTAGTTTTCAAAAGTTGATATGCCCTAACTCGCATTTTTTTACAAAATTTCATTTTTCAGTGATTCCAATACATTTCACAAAAATACACCTCGCCACAAAAATGTATTGCAATAGTTTAAAAAACAACGCTTTTACAATCAGTTGTACAGAAAGAATATTACAGTTTCTATTGTGTTTTTACTTTCCCCTGTAAAATAACAATTATTTGTGTTAGAGACCTTTTACTTGAGACCAATGATATGTATTTACTGCCTATTCCATTGTCTCTAAATCTAACAATAAATTTTCATTTTAAAGTTAATGATGCAGATTAATTTTCATATCGTTCTTTTTTAAAACAAATACAAAATTTTCATTTTTCATTAAGTCGTGTGTAAATTGAAAACTTTAAGTTTGTGTTCTTGCAAACTATTTTTTTCGAGTTATACCGTTATTTGCTTAAATGAGCGATATGTTCTAAAAATATAATAAAAAAAAGTTAAAACACAAAAAAAAACGAGTTTAGTACTATTGGGGTTGTAAAAGTACAATTCTATGAGCAAATTGGTACGAAATTGGTTTTCTCATTTATCATCCCTGCTCCAAAAGCACTAAAAATAGTGCCAAAAGCAACAAGTTGACAACTTGTAGACGGGTGTGTCAGCACAAGTTGGCAACATTGCAGACACAAAAACAAATTGTCGCCGCCGTATTGATATTAATTAACATTGTAGTCCTTATATTTTTACTTGAATATTAGAATAATTTTTTGTAAAAAAAAATCATTTATTTTTGCTGAAATATTATGAATTTTAGTTATAATGAGTTAGAGAAAATTGTTTTTGCAAAGACTTTTGTTCATTGATTTTTCGGTTATGCTGGTTTTTCTATATGGATTTAAATTTCATTCAAAATTTCCTTTCACTTAAATTGAAAATTTATTTCAGAAAAAAAATTTAATAAAAAAATTCTTAAGTTAAAGTTGCCTCCTGTGAGGATTGAACTCACGACCCCTGGTTTACAAGACCAGTGCTCTGCCACTGAGCTAAAGAGGCTCACGAGCTTCGCTTTCATATTACTTAGTAAATACCCCACAGTAATAAAAAAGGTTTGTAAAGTAACTGTTGCTGTTATTAACAGTTAGTTAATAGCAACTGTAAACCTCTTTAGCTCAATACGTGTTAAATTCTCTTCCCAATTCTGAAAGAATATTTCAAGAGAGCATAATAATTATATTTTCAGAAATTATTCTCTGTTAATTTCAATTATTTATTCCTCATTATTTTCTATTTTTAAATTTAGAATTTTTGCTTAGCTACAGCAATAACAATATATTTTTTTTATTTAAGTTGAATTTATTTTTGCTCTTTCTGCTTTGATCAGCGATTTTTGTTTTGAACTTTTGTTATTTATGTAAATTTTTTCAACGTTACTATTTTATATGTACTATATCCATTGTTGCCATTTTAGCATTTTCACTGCCAGATCTGGCATTTTCATTAGTTAAAAAGCAGTCAACTTTTGAAAAATTCTGCTAAATGCTTTTTGGCAGAATTTGTTGACAATAAAAAATTTTAATTTTTTAAAAATATTCTTCTGTTTATAGGCTTTTTTTTCTCAGAAATATATATGAATAGCAGGGTAAAGGTTCCCTGATGATCTTCACTAGCAAAAGTTAACTGCGCATAGCATACAAAGAACCCCTCAATAACCAATTTCAATGTATTTTAAATTAAAAAATATTTTACTGAAAAAGTAAAATAATATTTTGAGATTATTAGTGCGTTAAAAAATTTTAAAAGTAATTAACATATCCAAAAATTACCAATTATTAACTATTTTATGTTTGTATGTGCTATAAAAATACCTGTAAATACGAATAAGTTTTAAATAATTTTCTTCCTTTAAATCTGGCATTATACTTTTGTTCTGTAGAACATTTTAGCAGAATTTGTTGACCGATTTAGCATTCTTTCATCACCATTTTCTGGCAACACTGACTATATCATCCAAAGCACTTAATATTGTTCAGTGTTGCCAGCTATAACACTGTGTAAAATTTTTGAAGTCATATAATTATAGTCATATACGGACACCACTACGTGATAAAAGACCAAAAAAAAAAAGACCCATGTCTCCCAGTTTTGCCCCAAGTCATCAACTTTTTTTATGGGTCCTGAAAAGATTTAAGGCTTTGGTGTCATTTTTGCATTTTTTCAGGCTCATATCTTGCAAATCGTTCGGAATTTCGATTTACTCTGTGAGGCAAAGTTCTGGCTCTTGTCATATCAAACAAAAATTGTAAACATATAAAATCCAAAAAACTTCATCTTCAAGATCAAAATCGCAAAAAATTACAAAAAAAAATTATTTTTTTACCTTTTCTCCCCTGTTCAGGTCAATAGGTAGCAAACCGTTCAAAATTCAGGGAAACAATCAACTACAAAAACATACCTAAGATCTCAATAAATAGCTTTCTAGAACATAAGAACTACCTAGGAATTATAGCATTGCACAGATACATCTGTTTGCACTAGTTTTGCGTGTTTTTTGGTTCTGGTATGAAAAAATATGTTATTTATCGTTTTCTGTTACTAGTTGTAAATGTTGATTTTTTAAGCAATTATTGTATGGTTGGACAATGAGCAAATGAAAACAACACATTTATTTTTTTGTTTTTCTAAGGCAAATAAGATACATAAAACTGCTTTTACCATAAGTGCCTTATGATGTGTTCAGGAAAAATGTAATTGGCTGATGAATGAATGAATGAATGAAAGCAAAATTGCACATACATATGTAAGTAAATGATACATGTACACAGTGTGCACACTTAATTTTTTTTAAATTCGGTAGAATCGACAAAAAAAATCGGTAGATTTGAATGAAATTCGTTAGAAATTTTTTTTATTCAGAGAAACATAAAAAATAACAATTCAAAGAAACATAAAAAATAACTAAATATATGTATGAACTTATATATAAAGGGTAAGTGCAAGGTGTATCAAAATAAACAGGTTCCAAAAGAGCATTTAAAACTTCACATATGATTTAAAATTAAACTGCCATAAACAATGAAGCATTTCCAATAAAAAAAGTGTCATCCCCAGTTATTTGTCCTTACCCTTTATATAGATATGCTATGAATATATAAAATAATATACATAAATAATAGGAATTCAGTTTTTGGACATAGGTTTTATAAAGCTACTAAAATAACTTTTATTTGACAAACATTTGTAACTACAAAGATTATATGTAACATCCATTTATGAATTTAAACTTTTGTGCAAAAATGATTAAATCATTGGTAGGAATAAATATTTCATCCCCAAGGCACAATTCTTTGGCAAATATTAGGTTACTTATGGTTTCAGTTTTTAACCGATTTCTTTGTTCTGTTTTAATGATTTTCATTACAGAAAATGACCGCTCTGCGGCCTCACTGCTATGTGGAAAAATAGGCAATTTACACATATATCGGCTTAAATTACTAAATAACAATATTAGGTAGATTTCAGGCCTTGTTCGGTAGAATTGGTAGATTGTTAAATTCACAAACATATTCGGTAGAATCTACCGAATATCGGTAGAAGTGTGCACACTGCATGTACATGAAACACATGCATTTGTAATTACTCTCAGAGCAAAATTGTCTCTTTCTCTCTCTATACTTTGGCTGCGCCACAAAATAACATAACGAGCGTCCGCACATGCATCTGCACATCACGTATTTGTTTCAATAGTGGTTTTTTAATATATTTGTATTACAATATATATTTTTTGAGCAAAAACAGATCAAACAGTTGCTCAGCAGCAGTACAATGAGCAATTGTTATTTGTTTTCAATTGTATTTTAATTTGGAAAAGCACGCACACACAATAACTCTTATACTAGTTCTGTCGCTCACACTACAATTATATGGTACATACCATGTTATATTTGTTTTGGCTATACAAACGAGTATACAAATGCAACCCTTTACTAGGAATGATACTTAGCACCGTTTAGGTAGCGCTTAGGTAGCACAGAAAGTAAATTTCCAAACAAATTAAACTAAAAAAATTTCCGCAAATTTTCACTTTTGCGGCTACTTAAGCGCTACCTAAAAGGTGTTAAGTATCCTTCCTAAGAAGTTC
The DNA here is from genome assembly GCA_949987645.1 of Tachina grossa. Classification (NCBI taxonomy): domain Eukaryota; kingdom Metazoa; phylum Arthropoda; class Insecta; order Diptera; family Tachinidae; genus Tachina; species Tachina grossa. The sequence continues at coordinate 133,994,248 of OX465278.1, read as the reverse complement.
GTATGTTCTAGAAAGTTGTTTATTGCGCTGATTTACACGGGCATAATTGTGCTGGCATAACATGCCAGTTTGTTGGTGAGAGAGGCAAAGAGAGTGGTTTCGCGGTTGGCATAACTTTTCAACCAGCTTCAACCCCGCATTAGCAACATAAAACCAATACACATACAACTTAAAAAACAGCAAATGTTAAATGAATACTAAAAACACTAACACACACACAGCTGTGTATACGAATACATTTTGTGCCAGATGAATTAGTCTCGTGTAATTTGGAAAAGAACAAAAATTGTGCGGCTTAAAAATTGTTCTCGTCTAACATAGCGTATTGAGGTCTTAGGTGCATTTTTGTAGTTGATTGTTTCCTTGAATTTTGAACGGTTTGCTACCTATGGACCTGAACAGGGGAAAAAGGTAAAAAAATTGCATTTTTTCACCTTTTTGCGATTTTGATGTTGAAGATGAAGTTTTTTTTTTGGATTTTATGTATATGTTGACAATTTTTGTTCTTTATGATAAGAGCTACAACCTTGCCTAACAGAGAAATTCAACAATTCGCATTGTTAATACAACAATAACTTTAATTGAAATAACTTTGAAATCTAACAGAAATAAATGTTGAAAAATAAACAAATTTCAACAAACTATTTGTTGATATATATATGTAATTCAAAATACTGTTCATATTTTTGCATTAAACACATTCACCACAGCAAGCTACTGACTACCAAATGTCAAGGATAGAATACACACGTTTATCTATATAATTAATAGGCGAACATGTTTTTTGTAATCCCTTTTACGCTGGTACTACTGCACCGATTTGAAAAAGATTTATATGGTTTTAAAGGATTTTTTATACAGATGTGCAGAATCTATATTTTATGGAAATCGGTTTAGTATTTTGGGAGCTATAAGCGTTTAAAGTTGCTACTACTTACTACATGCAAACATATTACGCACGCATTTATTAGCTTACAAGTAAAAAAGAACCAAAACATGAGTGTGTGTGTGTGTGTGTTTGTAGTATTTCTCTTGATCTAACAATTTTTTTCTCTTATTTGTTGTTGTATGAAAACCATAATATTTAAAGGACGAGAGTTGAATAAATTGAATTAACTTGGTTAAAGGGATTTTGTTTGTTTTTTTTTTTAATTTCATGTATTATGTAATTATGCTTGCATATGTATGTAAGTTTGTGTGTGGCTGTGTTGTAATGAATGTTTTATGACGTTTAGATACATTTTCTTTGAATCTTAAATTATTTACATTTTGATTCTAGAATACGGACGAGTGTGTCGTCCGTTTGGTATATCTAGTATGATAATTATTCTTTTAAAGACAGCAAGGCAACATGGCGGCAGGTTGTTGTCTATGCTGATTTTGTCGTTGTAGTCCAATTAAACTAATTTCTATTTCTTTGGCTACAATGAGAAAATTCAGTGTTGCCAGTATAATACAAAATGTTGAATGAGTGATTTTGTACAATTATTTCATATTAATTAATAGAAACAATATCCAAAAATTGATGTAAAGCATAAATTGATTCGTTTTTGTACTTTTAAGTGAAATAAGTACATTTTAAAAGAGTAATTAATTTTTATAAATGAAAAATATATGAAAGTGGCAATACTGAACTATGTATTTGTACTTGAATATGAGGTGCAGATGGTGCTTCTTGCCGTCTCCAAAATAATTAAGTACCCGGGTACGAGGCGACAAATGCTGCTAGCGGCATATGAAGTCGTGTGTTCGTGTAGCCTGCTGTGGTGAATGTGTTTAATGCATTACCTTTAAATTACATTCTCGCTAATTGTATTTACGATCGTAGATCTACGCCATACAAGCAGACCAAAATATTCTTTCTATACTCGGGTTGTTATCGCGTGATTTATAAAAAGAGGACAGCAGAGGGAAACACCCGGACATTTGCTTAAAAAAGTAGGACTCAAAAAAAATGAAATTGAGTTTTTTCAATACCAATAAAATTTTAAGTACATATCGAAGGTGTTGCGTGAATAGAATATTGGATTGTTTGCCCAACATCATCGATATTTTTACATTAAATTGTACCTACATAAGTATATACCTACATATGTATGTACACATTTGAGAACATTTGCATACATATACGCAGAGAAATATGACTTCAAATATCATTTAAAATGTTGAAAATATTATTTATAGTAGTATATAAAATATTGTTATATTTATGAAAAAAGGTTTATAGTAAAATAATTAATTAACAATTAGTTCTTCATCAACTGGGAACCCAAAGTTCAACTGGTAACATACCAAATATCTATAACGATAGGGCTACCGAGTTTAAATAAACTTTCAATGTTTGGTTTTATTATTATTATTATATTATTTTGAACACTCGCTTTAAGCTATGCACTATATTATTTTGGCCTTTTTGCGCAACTCCATCGATATTTTAAATACATCTTAATAATTCTATGTCTTAAAATAATATACTACAAATCTCATAGACAGTATTATTTATAAGATAAGCTGGACTTCCAATACGAATTATTTAAAATTTTAGCTTTTTAATATACACCATTTTTCAAGAAATTTAAAGGAGAAAAAATTTCCTTAAAAAGTAGGACTTTCCCGGACGCAAATTTTTTAAGAGGGCAGAGATCTCAAAAAGAGGACAGTGTACGGGAAAAAGAGGACGGATAACAACCCTATTCTATACCTACAAAGCTTTTTTTTTCATAATTTCATTAATGGAGGGAACTTCAACACCTTTTTCAAATAGGTTCAGCGGTAAACTTTTCTGCTCTATTTAAGAGTTATTCACATATTATGTAACGTTCCAGAATTATTGTGAAAGATTTGTTACGGTTTAGAAAATTTATACTGAACATTTTGTAAAAATCGTTACAAAGGGGGGGGTGATATAAAACTCCGAAAATAGCGTTACGTAATATGTGACTCGATCCTTAGCCAGATTCAGTCGTTAGAACCTTATTGTTTAAGAAAAATTTCAGCTTCATGTTGCGCAATAATCCCACTGTTAGTAAATGACTTGTGCCGCAGCGCACCTGAGTTGGTGCACTCGAACTGCAGTAGAGAGAAGGACCAGCTGTCGAATAAGGTGTCGTATGGCCTAAACAAATATTGCAATATTAAAGTCATCATTAATTTCTTTCAATTACCAAAATGTTTTGCAGCTTTAACAAGCATCACTAAGTATCACGTTTGGTTGAAGTTTTCCCTCGTTTTTTTTTGCGGCACCTGTTTAAAATTTTAAATATTTTTTTAGCCGATGCTCGCATGAGTTTATTGTATGTAAGTACGTGTCATTGTATGGATATTTTTGCTTAAATTAATGACATTATCAATTTATTAAAATTCCTAAATAAAATTCAATAAAAAAAATACTTCTTTATTTTGTTTCACTGCAAGAAGACTTGCAACGAATAATTTTGTTTTAGAAAACGCGTAAAAAAGGAAAAAAAATTTTTGTAATAAAGACAAGGATGAAGATGATGATGAAGATGATGATGATAATGGCGGTGGTGTTGAAGATGCGACTGGCGATGATATTGCTGCTGCTGGTGCTGGTGGTAGTGCCTGCAAAGGTGGTGTTGAAAGCTTTAAATAAATGCACTGAGAACACATAGGGAAACAGTTTGTTGAAGTTGAATACACTTTTGTATAAGGTGGCACAAACAGCTGCAGCTGTGGCATATGCACACACCTTCATACATATATGTACAAACAGATAAATATATATATATATATTTACATGTGTATCTATGTGCTTCGTTATGGATGAAATGTGTACTTTAAAAGCAGTATGTAGCAGATACACTACAGTGCAACTGCCACCAGCTACTCGATTGCTGTAACAACGAACGCACTTGGAGAGAGAAAAACGAAATACAAAAATGAACGAACGACCAAAATCCAAAACCAACAGATGTCTAGTATTGTTGTGCAGCAGACAACACAGATGCATGCCACATTTAAAAAGAGTGACTGGCTGACTGACTGACTGGCTTCATGCATATACATAGCCATTAACTTACCACCAGCAAAGGTGGCAACAATATTTTCTGCTTGCTGTTTGCAAAAAATATCCTCGTCGCTTTGTTATGACGATGATGCATGCAACATTTTGTTACTATACTTTAGTAGGCAAGCGCCACGCCAACACCACTGTGAAAAAAAGTAAAAGCAACATTTACTATTTCCCTTAACTAGTAGACCAGGAGTTTTAGCAAGCATTTCTAATGACAAGCAACAATATTTCTAACAATTTTTCAAGGCACGCAACGGAAAGGCAACAAACAATCTTCTAATGTTGCAACCGCTCTTATTGTATGTAGGTAGGCTCTTAGCAATTTTAACAAGCAATTGGTACAAATAATAATTGCCAGCTAGCTGTGTGCAGACATTTTCTTGTGGCAGACTGACAAAAGTAAAGTATTGTATAAAAACAGTCAGAGGAGCCACTACGGAGTACTTTTGATTTGTTTATTTTTTTGGAGCATGTTGCAAAGGGCGGAAATGTTGTTGTTTTGTGCCACCAACTACCAGGCTGTCAGAAAATTAAGTAGTCTGCATTTAATAAAAAAAAAATTATAACAAACACCATTTATCCTTAAGAACGAGCGACTTAAAGTTTCTCCTTTCAACACACATCCACATTCATGCAGCGCCCCAATCAGGCTGTAGCTGATTTTGCACAAATTGTATATTGAAGTAAATTCTTTGTTTTGTGCGTATTTACTTCATTTTTCTTCTTCTGCATATATTTTTAAACCACTCGTTTCTTTTGCTGGCTGTCTAGTTTGTCACAGCGAAAGGAAGCATTACTACGAGACAATGGCAACAAATATATATATATTTATTTATTTATTATAGTCGTCGTGTTGCAGTTGTTAGTTATTTATTATTGGTGGTCATAGCTTGCGGCATAATGCTCCAAGTGTATTTGTGGCATAAGAAGAAGATGATGAGGAAAAAACAATAAGCGAAAAGACAGTAAGTAAATCCAGTAAAACCGGTTGGCTGTTTAGTAGTGATGATGTTGAATGCAACCAGCCAGCCGACCACAATCACACAAGACAATTGCCTTTAGTAAGAAAAAGTAGAGCAATATTCGCTCATACATAGGCAGGAGTAGGGGAAATGGAATAGAGTAAATGGTAAACCTTAAGCGAGGAACAGGGGCCGATCTAAATACTATTCAAGCCAATTTTCAAAATCTATGTTGAGAACGTTTAAAATTTAATTGCATTGCATGACATATACAAGAGCCTATCCAACACAAAAATAAAATAATGAAAATTATTCCAAGCGCAACCGAAATAACAGAAGCCATGACCTTGCTTGCAGATGAAAATGTCTTCCCTTTCTCTAAGCACGATTCTCACAATACAGTCCACTGCTTTTTTTTGTTTCTTTCCTGGAATAATTACGTTTAATTGAAGAAGAAAACAAAAATCGATTTAAAATTTTATTGAGTCAATTAAACTTTTAGTTAAATTAAATTTTTAAACAGAATTTCAATTGAATCAATTACATTTTTAATTGATTTTTGATTTTTAGAGCTATGCTCTTTATGCCACGACACAGGAGCTAGAACGTAATTTTCGTAACAAAAATAATCGACACTATTGCAGTTACAAATTTCGCAGCAAAAAATCACACATTATTATTAGAACTACTTGCCATATAATGACTTACTTCTCTGATTGCCAATTTTCATTACTCGCTTACAAATCACATTACCTAAAATTTAAAAAAATGACGTGCAAGTTGCTAAATGAAGAGAATGATTTTTTTAGACGAAATAGATTACGTGAAATGTTGACAAATAAAAAAAATGTAAGTACTTCTCAAAATTCGATTATTTTAGTCTCACGCCTTGTTAAAATCATTAAGTTGGTAATCCAGTAAGGAAGTGCTTCCACCAAAAATGCTTAATTCCAAACTCGTTTAACTTTTATGAAATTTTTTGCTGGGTCGTTTTTGTTTTAATTTCTTTGTACTTAAAACCAGAACACGATTTTGTTTCGATTTTTTTGTTTCATTCTTTGAAGTGAGTGAAACAAAAACAATGAGAATGATTGCTCAATTTGCTTTTGCACATGAGCACAAACAATACATTCTGTCTTATCGTGGTTGGCGTATTTTAAATACGACTACGACTGTTTGGTAATAGATTAAAGAAGACTTCAACAGTTTTTCTTTAATCTATTACCAAACAGTAATAGTCGTATTTGAAATACGCCAACCACGATAAGCAGATTAATTTAATCGTATGCAGCTAAAAAAGAAAACAAAGAGAAATAAATGGAAACCTTTTACTTTTTTATTTAAAGCGAATTTGACATCATAATATAAAATAATTTTATTGCATTGTTATTTAACACATGAAATTTGTTTTATATAGCTAAGGAGCATAGCTCTAGCTGCATGTCCTAAGACACCTCCCCTTTATTGCGGTGAAACATCGCCAAACACTATTGCAACATCTTCACGACTTTGTTTGTTTTTTTTTTCTTTATTCGATAGTAAGCAAATGCGGCACCCATCTTGCGAACAACTTTTTCATTTTAAAATTTTCGCTTAATCTACCCTTTTGCATGGAAATTTGTTTGTTAAACGCTTTGTAAACTTAAATTTGAAAAAACCTTTTCAAAAAATATATATCCGTAGAAATTTCATAACCCAAAAAAATATTTGTGCACACAAAAGCTGTCGCAGAATCTCTGAATACACCAAAGCCCGAAAGGAAATTCAAACACTAGAAAAAAAGTAAAAATTTGAAGTGCATTGTTCTGATGTGCATTAGTGTCCTTTCTATCAGTTGTTGTAGAAAAAGTTCTACCAATGCAGGCATAGGCACTGGTCACTGAACTACACCGGCTTCAGCGTATACTAATCCTAATGTAATATTAGAGCGCCCTACTTCGTCGGTATTGTGTAGCAAGATCATCGGAGAAATAAAACAACCAATAAAATGGCTACTAAACACAGCATTAATACGCCTCATTGACACCAGAGGCGCTGAAAGTCTGCATTATTGAAAGCGTGCAAAAAAGCAGAGTTGTAAAATGAATAAAGCATTCCTCTATTTCTTCCCTTACCACCTGTCTTCTATATCACTATTCCTTCCTTATTTTCAACGCACAGGTAGCACCAAGTGAGCTGGTCTCTAAATTTTAACCTTCCCTACCAGCAGCCTGCTAACCTAAACACACCAAAATTCTAAATATCGAAATTAATCTTTAAGAACTGAAATTAGTTAAAACTTGAAATGCTTTTAATACGGGTAAATTTCGTAGTTAATCACACATCCATATTTGATTGCATCTATTTAAATTGTCAATCCCCCTTATTCCAGTTGTCGACATCGAAGTCACTTTAACACAATTTCAAAATATTGGAGCTTATTTTAACCGCTTTGGAGAACAATTTTGTGCTAATGACAATCTATTTCCGTTCCTCAAGGTCTAGAAAATAGCATAAACCTGCCAACAGGAGTCATTTGTTTTTGATAACGTGTGCACAAGTCCCAATTTTTTGGTATTGTGTTAAACTGACGTCGATTTCGACAACTGGAATAAGCGTGAATAAGAGAAGCTTCGCTACACCGTATACATCATATTGTGCTCTTCACCGAGTGTGACTTAAGTGCCCTGGAGATAATCAAATAAACCCACCTAACAGTAGCTATGTTCGAGTGTCGTGTGCTTGTCGTATTTTGAATTCGTACTACTCTACAGCCGATTTTGGGGCATTTATGGACTTTTGTGGATTTTTAGCCCTTTGTATCCAACTTTTACCTCGACAAAGAGCTATTCACTACCACCTCACAGCCTCTATTTTTTGGTTCACAAAAACGACAAACATTAACATTAATAGTATTAAATGTTGTACATATCTACCAAAAAAAAAATATTAATTTCTAAGAATCGTTAAAATTTACGCAAAATCGTCAAAGTGCTATATTTGAGGCCTAAAATCGTCGAAATTACAATCAATCGTAGAATATGGCAAACGTGAGTCACACACATATGAATGTGCTTATGTATGCATGTATGTATGCACGTGTAGATCATGGCCGACCAAAGTAGAACCAGGGTGCCGAACTTCAATAGGTTTCTTATAGAAATTAATACACATACACGAATACATTTTACTCGTTGCCCAGCACTGGTGTAGATATAAACAAAACAATTATCTTGAGCAACAATTTTTAAAAATTATTCGCGGATACATCCGATCAATAGATATGTACTTTCAAATATTAAATCTAGCCGACAACAGTGCGTATAAAAAATATTGTTCCTCTAACGGTACTTTCAAGCAATAATTTTTTTCTGCTTTTCCAACAACAAAGCTTTCAAGTTTATACACAAACACACACACAAAAACTGTTTCTATGCAGGCAGAGTGACCATTGCACAGTTAAAAAGGTGAACAGCCACTTTAGCGTATCCACTTTTATAAACTTCATGCTATCAAATGTAAGAAGTTACTTACTTATTTACTATTCCGCAGACATACCTCGCTTAGTTCTCGTAAGATAACAAAGTTAATCGATTGATAATTTTCAAATGCAAATTTTTTTAATAAATTTGAAAATCTTCCACTGCAACCAGATTAAAATCGATTTTTCCGTTCAATATGTATCTTTGACGAGAAATTTCGAAAGAAGAACTTTATTTTATTAAAATCAAAAGCACTTACCAATTCGAATCTCAGAATTCATTAACTTTTTAAACTAAGGAAAACCGCGTCGGAATCCGAAAAAATTATCCCAATCGATAAAATGGTTCGGGGAATATCATTGTTAAAAATAATTCGGAAAATTGTGTAAGTTATTAAAACTGTTTTTTTTTTCAAATCGTTTTCTTGGTTATTTAGCTTTTTTGGATTAGAAAAAGGTCATCGAAATATTAAAAATGTGATCTTAATTGTTTAAATAGTTCTAGAGATATCGTTGTAAATATTACTTATTATTCGTACTACAAAAATGCTTTATAGATCGGTTTTCTAGGTTTTGAAAGAGTGACAGAAACTATGAAAATTTTGGATTGATTAACTTTAACCCTATGTCTACACCTGATATATTTTTACCATGACAAATGTTAAATTCCATATAGAAAGAGGAGCTAACATAAAAAAAATATTTTTCATTATAAAGTTTATATTTCGTTATGTAAAAAAAAATATCAGGTGTAGACGTAGAGTAACGAGAAGTTTGCATAGCTTTTAACACATTAACACATAAATATCAACAACATAATTTTGAAAACTTAAGTGAAATTTAGACATATCAACAGAAAATACATTTCACCTAAATTAAAGCTATGATCAGAAATAATTTCTTAATCAGGCTTAAGTTCAGTAATTTCAATTCTTATTGAATGAAATATTTTTCTTAATTAAAGTGAGTTTCTAAAGAAGAAAAGAAAAATTAAACTAGACTTTATTAGCTGAAGGAAATACCGATATTTTTCTGTGCAGCCGCGCACTTCATCAGCACCCATGTCTATCTACTGGTGTATAGATTGTTATTAACATCAGCTATTTTACGTAAATTTTCAATGAAATGGAATATGAGAAATGAGTATTGTGTATACAATTATTGATTTACCATTGGTAAATACATTTGTAAGTATCACTATTCATTTTCTGTTTTTCCATTTTTAATTTTTTATCAATCAATAATTGTATATAGATAGACATGGGTGCTGATGAAGTGCGTGGCTGCATAGAAAAATATCGGTATTTCCTTCAGCTAATAAAGTCTAGTTTAATTTTTCTTCTCTTCTTTTGAAACTGACATTAATTAATAAAAATATTTCATTCAATAAGAATTGAAATTATCGAACTTAAGCCTGATTAAGAAATTATTTCTGATTAAAATCCACTATGGTTCAATTAAATATAAAAATGTCTGATATAAAATTATGACAATATGTCAAATAATAAATTTTTTAAACGTATAATTTCTAAACTTTAGAACTATTAATAGTGAGAACGGTTTTTTAAAGATGCCTAATTTAGATACAGAAAGCTTACTTTGCGAAATCTTGAGCCTGTTAAAGAGTGACGAAAAGAGAATGGCGGTGGAGTTAAGGATTTCTTGTACTCTCAAAGTAGCTTTGTTTCAGCGTTACCATATGTGAAAGAAAGATTTCTTTGTCAAAAATAAAATTTTTAAGAATATGATATTTGGTACTTTTTGTATATTATTTAAGATTATTTTGACTAAAGTACTGACATATCTTCTTCTTTCCATCATCAAAAGTATGAATTATATGCATACATGTAAATATTTATCTTATACATGTTCTATTCACTAAACTATTTTGTGTTATTTACCTTTCCGTTTGTTAGTTCATTGAAAAAAAATAAATTTTTCCTGAATTTAAATTCAGTAAAATCAATGCATATTAATATATTTTGAGTAAATCGCTCAAAAAAGATTTTTAATGAGAAAAAGAATTTTTTTGTTCGACTTGAAGATTTTTGAGAAAAAATATGGCAACGCTGCTTTGTTTCCTTTCGTTAATTTTTTCTTTTTCCTTTCATTATGTCTAAAGGCTCAATCAGACGTGACATAACCATAGCCATAGAGAACAGACGTTCGAACCAAACTAATGGGCAACACTGTATTTGATTATAGGTGACTCGCCATAACGCCATAACTATCACCATAGAAACCAATTAAAGGCTCAATCAGACGTGACATAACCATTGCCATAGAGAGCAGCCGTTCGAACCAAACTAATGGGCAACACTGTATTCGATTATACGTGACTCGCCATAACGCCATAACTCTCACCATAGAAACCAATTGAATTTTGGTTTGGTTATGGTTATGGCGTTATGGCTATGTCACGTCTAATTTAAGCTTAAATTTTCGTTTGGTTATGGCTATGGCGTTATGGCTATGTCACGTCTAATTTAAGCTTAATTAGTTTGTGGTAAAGTTAAAATTTGTCAAAGTAAACTTTGCGCGTCTGAACACCAAAGAAGCTATAAAATAAAATTAAACAAAACTTTTAAAAGCAAAGTTTTGCTGTCTTGTTTTGAACGTTTGTTTTTTAATTTTGTAGTGCCATCTGTAAATGTAGAAATTTTCTCTAGTCAGCAACGGTCACACTGAGTGTAACCGTGCTCTCTCTTTCTCCCTCTCTCCTTATGTTTTGGAATACCTTTTATTTTTCCCCACTTTGTAACTTTTACAGCGCACCAATAATATTGAAAAACGTCTGTAGTTTTACATTAAGAAAACACTTTATATGCCACTCAAATTTGCTGAACTCCTGATAAAAAATGTTGCTCAATTCTGTTGCTTTTCTTGTGCAATAATTTTTTCTCCTTTGGAAGTATGGGCACAACAAACAACATTATATTTTTTCAAGCAACTTTTAACAAATTGTTATTGTATGCAGCTGTTGCAGCAACGGAAGAAGTGGCAGCTTGCTTATTACATACAGTCAGCAAGTATATACATAGTTAGTTAGTTAGCTTCTTTCATTCGCTCTGTTGAAGGGTAGGAGAAGAAGCAATAAATAACAGTTTTTTTTTTATTGTCAGCCACATTGTACTTCTTGAAATTAGTTTCTTTCTGCTGCTTAAAACAAAATAAATAACTGGCAAGATTGCTTAGAACTGGTTCATTTTCTCCCGATTCTCTCTTATTCTTTGCGTATCTCTTTAAGGGTTTGTTTGTTGCATTTGTTTTTAATTTCCACAATTTTACACTCCCTTGTTGGTTTGCTTGGTTTTGGGGTGGATTTTTTAAGGAGTTTCTTAGGGATTTTTTTTTGTGTGTTTCCCATATTATTTTTAAGTTTCTGGGTGTTCAAAGGAAGAGTTTATTAAATTTTTGCACTATACAAGCAAAGGTATGGGTATAATAAATTTGTAAAACATTTGGAACGACTTTTAATGTCAACATAAATTAAGAAAATTGTACATAACATTTTGCAAATAAAATTTATTTTCTTGGCAAAAATACTGAAAATGTTGCTTCAGCCATAAAGTATTTATTTTAGTCGGCACAGAGCCCTAGCTGTTGATAGACAGTCGATAGTCCCACATGATCGGAAATAACCGGAAAAGCGAAACAAAAAAAAAAGAACTAGTAAAACTTAATACAACTGTAGAATTAATTACTGCTTTTCTGGGACATTGGTCGGCTATTAATGCTTAAGCACGTTCTACATCATTAAAGTCAAAGTAAAGTATCAATTGGTTTTTTTCTTTGTTTTGATATGATTTTTTGACAGCAAAAAAAAAAGATTTAAAATTTCGAACTTTGCTTTACAACCAACCAGTGTTTTTGGAAGTTTGCTTTTAAAAATTTGTATTTTGTATAAAAATTAAAATACGATATTAAGTGCGAAAATTCGAATGTAAATTGATAGGTATACTTGTTTATTTTTATAGAATTTGTATTTGAGTCGACTTCGAAAATTAGAAGTTAAGTGCGAAAACTCGAACATACCACCATAAGTTATATTATTAGATTTTTTTTTATTTTAAAAAAAGCTTCAATGCAATTGAAATCAAACACGAGATTCTAACTATTCTGCATATGAATGCATAAGACCAAAATAGATTTTTTGTAATAAAAATGATAAAATAAATACGTTATTTCGAAGATAACCAGGCAAACTATCCTGTTCCTTTTTTTTTTTTTTTTGATTAGGTATGAATTGCATGACAGCTACATACTACATATACATATATTCCTAATAGATCTTCAGTAGGAGCTTTAAAATTGGTTTTAATATTATTTTTTAAGTCAAGTAGAAAAGACCAGTTCGAAACTCAATATAACATAAATTGAAGAATTTTAGCTTTCTTAAAAAATAATGTTTCCAAACTTAATATACGTCAATTTCTATTGGAATATTAAAATTAAAGTCGTTAAGTTCGAAAATTCTAACATCACATAACAATTAGCATCTATACGTGGTTAATTTTGTATAGCATAGAAGCTTAAAAATTAAATAAAAATAATCGAAATGAATGAATAAAAATTAGGTTCGAAAATTCGAATATCACATAGTAAGCAGTTTTTAATTTTTATACGCTTTTGTATAACATATGCGACTTCTAAATTGCTGTTTAATGCAAATTAGAACATTTAAAATGTAGTCTGAAACTAAGTTCGAAAATTCGAACATTACTAAATATATAATAATAAGTATCTTACATTAAAATAAGTTTAAAATTGGTTTTTAATAACAATTCGAACATTCAAATTGAAGTAGGAAATTAAGTTCGAAAACTACACAATTAGTATTTTTAATTTTAGCTTTTATGTGCAATATCATAAAGGCTTTATTGCGAATGGGAATAATGAAAAATAAGAGAAAAATTAAGTTCGAAAAATCGAAAATTACATAGCAAGCAGTTTTTTTTAGTTTTTTCTTTGCCTATTTTATAATATATGTATACGACTTCTAAATTGCTTTTTTAAGCAAATTAGATCATTTAAAATGTAGTCTGAAACTAAGTTCGAAAATTCGAACATGACTTATAATAATAAATATCCTACATTAAAATTTGTAAATAAAATTGCTCGCTTATAACAACTGGAACATTAAAATGGAAGTACGAAATTAAGTTCGAAATTTCGAAAACTACACAATAATTAATATTTTTTAATTTTAGATTTTATGTGCAATAGCGTAAAGGCTTTATTGTGTACTAAAAATTAACTTCGAAAACTTGAACGTTACACACAATATTAAGTATTTTTACGTTTTAGCTTTTTTGTTGCATGAAGGCTTCAAAATTGGTATTTAACCCAAATTCGAAAATTACATAATAATCGGTATATGTATATATGTATTTGCTTTTGTGTGAAGGATTAAGAGTTATAAAATTTCGTTTTTTATGTCAATTAAAATTTTCGAAGTTAAGTGTTCGAAAATTCGAACATTATACAATAGCCTTATTTATACCTTTGCATATTAGCTTTAGTACACTTGTGGAATAAGTTTATTCAAAATTAAAGTTCGAAAGTAGTAGAAAATTAAAGAATTTCGATAACTTTTTTTTGTAATTTTTCGTTTTAATATAATAAAGGGTATTTCCTTATTTCCACCAATGCCATTATTTTTATACAAGTCTAAGCGTAAAGTTTGCATATGGTAGAAGTTTGTATTGTATTTTCTGGTATTAATTTCACAAATGTTATTTATTTTAATATTCATTGAAAATAGTACTACATGCATAGTTCGGAACAAAAAAAGGGGTTGTTTGTTTCTTTTGCCTTTAATAATTTCCAAAAAAAAGTCTAAAGAGAACAGAAAATTATGCTAAGGTAATAAGCAAAAGGTGTTTGAAATTTCCTAAGCGATATTTCAAGCATATATTTTTAAATTGTAGGTAAATTTTTTTATTTTTTGTTTCTAAATTTGTGGAGTTAATTTTTAAAGGTTGACACTGCCTGGCAGTAAGCAATAAGATGTTTAAGTTTTAGGAAAATAATTTTTTTTAAAGTTTTCCTCCATGTTACATTCAGGTTATAGGTCAAAGTCCTTAAAATGGTATGAAAATTATCTTGTATCTTTTTAATGTTGAACATAAATACATACATACGTCTTTACATACATAAATATCTATGTACATATGTATGTAAGTATATCTGTATGCACGTATGCTTTTCGTTTTTCTATTTTCTCGCTTTGTATTATTTTTCTATTAATTTAGTTTTGTTTATTGTTTTTATTTTCTGTTCATTATATTAAATTTTTTTTGTTATGTTCGTGGACTTCGTATGTTATGAACAAACAAAACAAACAAAAAAGCTTGTACGTATAAGTGTGTAGTTTTGCATCACATTAAAATGTATTCTGTGCACCTAATAATTCACCAACTAAAACAAAATGGCACTTTCAAATGAACGGAATTGAATAGAAAGAAAAAGAAGCAGCTAGCGGCAGTGGCGGCAGCAGAAACAACAAATTTATGTCGCACTTTATATTTTTGTTTTGTTCATTACTAACTACTACACCGCACAATCTTTAGGAAAGTGGGAGAATAACAAAAAAAATTTATAATAAAATAAAATAAAAACAATATTTGAAAAAAAGATGTCTTCAATTTACATTCGCCTCATAAAAAGAGTCTTCGTTTAATAGTGTCGAATGCAAGTGAACGACTAATCGCACTGTATGTTTTTACTAGTAAACAGGGCAGTATCTATAAAGTGGAACATAATTAAGGGGCCTTTTAATTGTATGTAAATAAATATACACCCCTATCGTGAACAGTTTTTCCCTCGAAATATTTTCCCCAAATTGCAATCGTGAATAATTTTTCCCATAAAATGTGTTCCCGTTTTTGATTCCCCTTATCGTGAATAATATTTTTCACATGGATTTTTTCACTTTTCCCTTCGTTATGTTCACTTTATTTTTGCAGGCGAACTGAATTAATACACTGCGTAATTTCAATATTATACTTGCAATTATATAGTAAAACTTATAAATAATTATTTTTACGGCAAGCTTAATAAATAATGCCCACGATTAATAACAATAATTCCTTGGAACACATTTTTTCATTGAACACGAATCTCATTGGTTCACATGCCGTAAATTTTATGGCTGTGGTATATTAAAAAAAAAAAATTTGCACGGCGCCTAAAACAATTAAAAACGCAACTTTACACTCTACAACTTTTCATTTAAAACTCAAAATATGTGTATTTCTTATTCACCCCTATCGTGAGCAGTTTTTCCCTCGAAATATTTTCCCTTTTCCCCAAATTGCAATCGTGAATAATTTTTTCC
Organism: Tachina grossa; assembly: GCA_949987645.1. Classification (NCBI taxonomy): domain Eukaryota; kingdom Metazoa; phylum Arthropoda; class Insecta; order Diptera; family Tachinidae; genus Tachina; species Tachina grossa. The sequence goes on along the minus strand of OX465278.1, from coordinate 133,978,454 downwards.
CCTGAATTGTGATTCCCCTTATCGTGAATAATATTTTTCGCATGGATTTTTTCACTTTTCCCTTCGTTTTGTTCACTTCATTTTTGCAGGCGAACTGAATTAATACATTGAGTAATTTCAATATTCAGGGCTATCATGAATAAAATTCCACGTGAAATTTTTCCCTTTTTCAATTAGAATTTTTTGTTTTCCCTATTACTTGCTATTAGTTGGAATTGTTCCGCGTGAAAAAATTTCACGTGGAATTTTATTCATGATAGCCCTGATTATATTTGCAATTATATTTTAATAGATATATGTATATATAATTATTTTTAGGACAAGTTCAATAAATAATGTCCACGATTAATAACAATAATTCCTTGCAACATTTTTTTTCATTGAACATGAACTCTTTGGTTCACAAGCAGTAAATTTTATGGCTGTGGTATACTAAAGAATTTTTTGCACGGCACCTAAAATATTTAAAAACACAACTTTACACTCAATAAAATTTAATTTGAAACCGAAAATATGTTTATTCTTATTATTAAACTTAATTTGTTTAATTTTCAATTAATTTTTAAGCTTTACAAGTCTTCTTCCCGTTTTTTACATTCACTACGCATTGATAGCGGGAACAAACGTTCCCATGAAATTCACGATTGCAAATTTCCCTTCATGGGGAATGAAAATTTGATGGGAACAAAAATTTCACATTTTATTCACGATAGGGGTGATTATTAAATTTAATTTGTTTGATTTTTAATTAATTTTGAAGCTTTACAAGTCTTCTTCCCGTTTTTTACATTCACTACGCATTGATAGAGGGAACAAACGTTCCCATGAAATTCACGATTGCAAATTCCCCTTCATGGGGAATGAAAATTTCATGGGAACAAAAATTTCACATTTTATTCCCGATAGGGGTGATAGTTTGAAATGCTAATAATATCAAAATGAAATTTTATAAGAAAATTTGTTGAATATTGGGCATGTTTGTTAATAATCAAAACTGCTCCATTTTCAGTGAAGATAATGCTAAAAAAGTCACTTTTTGATGAGCTTTAAGGACCGGTGAAATCAAATTATCTGTTTCCTTTAAAAACGATGATGACCAGAACGTTTTTGGTTAATGGTGGTCGCTTTTTTTATAGCGCAATTGAATGCCTTTAAAGTTGATGCACCTTGACCTTCTTTGGCACCGAATCAGCACAAGAAATACACTGTTTATACTGCTGTTTGGTTTTTGGTGGATCCACATTTCGTTCAAGGCTACAAAACGAAGCAAAAACTTATTCATATTGCGGTAGAATAACATTCATACTATTAACTTGTAACGCGATTGTGTCCGTGGTCGATTGTGAGCAAACGCGGCACTCCTATTGAGCCATGTGAGATGCCACAATCTCTTTCAATCATTTTCAACAACCGATCGGCCAATAGCATATCGTGAAGTTCAATTGTTTCGTGAGTCCCTACACTAAGAGTCAGACCTAAATAAGAGCGTCAAGCGTTGCGTTAGCAGCAGGGTACGTGTTTTCAGGGTACGTTTTTTCACATTTAAATGTACTGAAAATGCGTACCCCGCTACTAACGCAACGCTTGACGCTCTTATTTAGGTACGACTCTAAGCGTCGGGATTGTTCGGTATCTTCCATCTTGTACTGCCGCAGCAAAATTCAGTAAACCACATTTTTACCATTGAATTTAATGGTGGAGAGTCCCTGCATTTTTCCTCAAGCTTATGGCCTATTTCACAATAACGAAAGAAAACTTTCGACTTACAATTTATAGTGAAAACATAAATAAATTTTCATATTTTATTGTTGTTTTCAATATAAATTTTCAGTCAAAAATTTTCTTTCGTTATTGTAAAACAGGCCATTAATCTTGGTTTTTCCGCAAAAATTAATGCTTCATGCCTGATAATCAAATTAAAAGTTTTGAAAAACAACTACAACCGCCATATTTGTGATACACACATATATACATTTTATAAATTGTTTTTGTTTTCTTGCAGATCATTTTGTTTTTATTTAAAATCAGCTGTTTGACAATCATCTGTTTCGGCCTTGTTTGTGCTGGCAATACTAAATCTTAGCAAAAGATCGTGTCTATGATAAAAAAAATATATTTTCCGTAATGTCCCACTTTTAATATTAATGGACACAAGAATTTCACTATTTTTCCATTTTCTTCTCAAATAACGCGGTAGTCTGCTACCAAAGGCTGTCAAAGAGAGACTAAATAACAAAAATTAAAAACTAAACCTCCCGAATATCTCCTTTATTTAGTCGGGGGTTAATGAAGCAGCTTGTTCAAATTTTAATAGAAGTCAACTGGCAGGGGCAGTGTTGCTCTCTCAGTGAAGATGTGGGAGGAAGTAGTTTTGATAATTTTCTCTAAATAATCTTAAGGCCCCCTTAGGCGCATAGCCTTAACTCCCTCAACTGTCCTACAATCTTTTTGTTCATTTATCTATGCAGTATAAAAATTTCAAATGCATGAGTTGAACAAAAAAGTTGTAGATAAAATGTCCTAAATACATAAATTGAAAAAATAACAAAAAAATAAAAAAATAAAAAAAATATATTTTGTACTATATCTATATAAACTTATCATGGTATGAATATTTTTATATTAACTGAAAAAAGAAACTAAATAAATAAATACAAAAAATAAAAGAAGAAAGAAAAGACAAACAAACAAACAAACACAGGTTTTCAGACACAAATTAAATTTAATTTGGAGACATATTTTTTTATTCATCATTATATTTAACAGGCTTTAAGAAAAATACACATCGTCGAAGTATGTAGATTTATTAAACTTAATTATACTTTTTTTTCAGCTAAAGCTCTCATATAAAGTTAAACAAACACTGCGAACAGAACATTTGTGTATTTTTGTATGTATGTATGTATGCATAATGCTCGTTTACCGCCATATAGTCATAACTCAAAAAAAGCACTGTTACTCACTGTCCTACATAGTCAAACGACTTTTTAGAAAATGCAACTCTGTTCTAATAGACTTTATTACTGGATTTACACGATGACTTTTTCCCCTCCATTTTTCTTGAATTCTCTTTTATATTGCTACCCCTTTGATTAGCTTTGTAGCGTGTTCGTCGATAAACTCTAAAAAAGTAACGGTAACAAGTCATCTTGTGAATCCCGTATATATGGAAATTTCCAAAAGACAACAACAGTTCATTGGATCAGTACCTGTAGCTGAATTGAGTAACTTTTTGCGAACCGAAAATTAATATTTATCGATATTGTTATTCGTTTGTAGTTTCTTTTGAATGTCGCATCTCTGCATACAAAATGTCAAAATGAGCGGAAAGCACAAAGAATTAAAGAAAAACTGAGAATTTGAGCTTGTAATTTTACTTATTTTTACTGGATTCAGTAACTTTTATTGCGATAACAGTATCGCTATATGTGACCTTCTCCGACAAAATGGGACCTAGTGTGTGAAAAAAATCTAAATCTAAAATCTAGGCGCACGGTAGTGCGCCAGGCCAAGTTCTGGCCAATGCATGCAGTGTGTATATTTACAGGAAGCCATTCGAGCTGTTTTTACCCCCCTCATAACTATGTTCCCCGCAATCGTAAAATTATAAAATTTAAACCATAATTAGAATAAATTCATGTTACCTCATATGCAAAGTTTGAAAGTTTTACAATGAAAGGTTCCGGAGATATGGAGGTGCAAAAAGTGCACCTCCACTGACTCACTGACTCACTCATCAATATTATGAAGCACTTGCGCTATAGCTAGAGATCTGAAATTTGGTACACAAGTAGATCTAGGTGAGCGATGAACTAGAAAAATCTGAAACCACGGAAAATTTTACCAGGGTGAGGGGCGGGGCTACGCCCATAAAAATTTAAATTTGTGATATTGAGCTGAAATTCGATACAGAGCTAGGCCTAGAAGAGAAATAAAATAAAAAAAATCTGAAAATCCGGAAATTTTAGCCAGGAGGGAGGGGCTACGCCCATAAAAGTCAGAATTAAAAATGCTAATCTAAGGCGCTTCATGGAAGCTATTTTATTGAAATTCGGCATATATACTGCGGTAATGCAAGGATATAAATTTTTCATTAAAAAAGTGGGCGTTGACACGCCCATACAATTTAAACATCATTTTAATTCCCTGCGGCTCAGCATATTTAGATATACTATTTATAACGAAACTAGACACGAATAATAAGCATTGACCCAAAAAAATTTTGAATTTGTAAAAGTGGGCAGGGTTACGCCCATACAAGTTAAAAATTAAAAGTTGCGCTAGGGAGCTGAAATTTGATATACAAGTAGGTCTAGGTGAGAAACCAACTAGAAAAATCTAAAAGCCCGAAAATTTTAGTAAGAGGGGCGGGGCTGCGCCCATAAAAATTAAAAATGAAAAGTTGCGCTAAGGACCTAAAATTTGATACACAAGTAGGTCTAAGAGAGAAACAAACTAGAAAAATTTTAAAACCTATAAAATGTTTTCACGCTAATATTATTTTGAACAGCTTTTAATTCAAGCCAATTTAGTGAAATCTTGCATCACCTTAAAAATTGGGCGTGATCACTCCCATAAAATGTTAGCCTTGTGTTTAATCTACATCGGTCTAGCATATTTTAGAAGAAAATTAGCATGAATTATAAGCGCTGTTTACAACAAAATTTTGAGTTAGGAATAGTTGGGAGACGTAATGCTGATAAAATCTAAAGATATAATTCGCGCTAGAGAGCTGACTAGTAAGTGTAGCTACGTAAGCCAATGGGAAAATCTTAAAACCAAAAAGTTTAACCCGGTATGCGGGGCCACGACGTTAAAACTCCAATTCGCACTAGCGAGCTTAAATTTGATACACAAATAAATTTAGATAAGAGATCACTAAGAAAAATCTGAAAACCCAGAAGTTGCTATCAGAGGGCGGAAACAAGCACTTCAAATTCAAAATTAACATACATTTTATTAAAACTTTTAATACACATTGCACTTATCCCAAAAAAAATTTCCTATTTTAAAAAGTGGCCGTGGCTTCACCCACAAATCTTAGCTTTTTCGTTCAGGTACTTCGGCTTAGCAGTTTTTAATTTAATACTCATGTACTTCTTATTAACTTTTTAATACCAAACTTTGCATGAACCATAAGCACTAGAAGATATAAAAGTCAGCAAGGCCAGGCTCATGAACATTTTGCGTTATATTATACTATAAAGAGCTGACATATTGTACACAAATAGTAATTGATTTACTCAATCGGAAAATCGAAAAATTAAAAGCACCAGCTCCCCTATTGAAACTTTGCATATACATTGGGCATATCCTTTTGATTTATGTAGTTCGGCTAAGCAGACTTTAATATGTAAATATATTGAGAAAATAGGCGGGGTCATGCCCAGTAAAATTTACGCTGTATTTTACATGTTTCTTCCAGTCGACTCTTACCAAATTGCATACGCACTGCCGACCCGTTGTAATAATTTTTAAGGTCAAGAATTCAACACCCATCACACTATTACCCATTATTTTCAACTGGCACAGTGATCATGAATAGAAATAAAATACACAAGAAATTTTAAGTTTAAAAAGTGTTGTTATAGAAATCTTTTCAAAAAGTAATCAGATCCTCACAAAAACATAAATGTGAAAAACGGCCAAGTTCCTATCCAAAATTTCGCCCATTAAAAGTTGTGAGATATAAATTTTGACCAAGTTCTTGTTTGGTACAATACCTAACACAGAAATATGTTATATATGATATAAATTTGTAACCGTAAGGGTGTCATATAATTTCTAGATAATCTGCTAACTTGGCAATATTTTTACCTTTCCAAAAAAAGAGAAAATAATGTATGAATGTTCATTCCTTTATATTGATAAAAATGTTGTCAAGTTGGCAGAGTATATGGAAATTATATGACACCCTTACGATTACAAATTTATATCAGACATAATATATTTCTGTGTTATGTATTGTGGCAAAGAAGAACTTGGTCAAAATTTATATCTCACAACTTTTAATGGCCGAAATTTTGGATAGGAACTTGGCTGTTTTTGTGAGGATCATTTCTTTCATCTTATTCTACACCCTTTTAGGTACCAGAATCCACTCTTAAGTCCAAACCCGTTTTTTGACACACTAGATACCTTTTCTCGTCACATATTATTAATATAATGAAAATTTATCGACTATGAAGTAAAAAAAAAATTAAAATCTCAAGCACAAATTAAATTCATTTAATTTTTCTTTTATTTTTTTTTTTGGGGCTTTTCGCTTATTTTGTAATTTTTTAATGCAGAGATGCCACATGATATACAATTAAATTGTGAGTACAACACAGATGTACACCAGAGTTTTAAAATTTATTCCAACCTATTTCGCCAAATTGATTTTAAAAATCACCAAAATCAATCTTATGTTGTTTTTCTTAATATATATTTGATAATAAATTTGGCTTTTTTTATAAAAATTTTTGTAAAATAATCGTATACAATTTTGACAGAAAACCGCCAAAAGTAGAAATAAAATACGCCAAAAATTATTTCTTCTAAATTTTGCATCCAAATTCAAAAGGCATTAATTACTATAATGAATATATGTAAGAAAAGTCCTCAAATTCAACTTGTTTTAATTTAATAAGATTTATTTTTGAAAATACTCCTTTAACAAACTAATTTGACTTAATTAAAAAAAATTTTAAGTTAAATTAAAAAATAATAGCCATACAAATCGCAATTAATTTATTAGTCGCCAAAAAATCACCACACGTTTGGCGACAAATCGCCATGTCTGAGAATCCTGATGTATACTAGACCCCTGCAAAAGACCACTTACAAGAACTTTTAAGACATGAGGGATTTTTCAAGTGCTTTACTGCAGAGAAGTGTACTAAAACAACTGTTAAACAACACTGTTGTCAAGACATTTGTTTCAGTTATTGCAGGTATAGGAGCAAACAAGAAAATACTTCGTTACGAAAGAATTTGTGCGCTTGCTTCTTCATACGCATGGGCGCGTTTACAAACACGTCAATGCATGTAAATACGCACTAGTGTTTTTCAAACGGGATTTCCCGGGAAAAATTTCCGGGAAAGAAATCCCGGGAAATTTGTGCGGGAATTCCCAGGATTGTTTTTATTATGTCAACTTTACTTTGTATGTACGCATTCCTTGTTGAGTGTCTTTATTCACTTTATGAACTATACAACATCTAAGGTCGAGTTTACATCTGGCACACATGTGCTCTCAGACTTAGAGGCCTTTATTTGCTAAAGGCGGAACGCGTCGTCCAAAATTTAATTCTACAACAATTCATAAAAGTAAAAATAGAAATGCGCCAGGAAATAAAAGAAAACTTACAAAATAATTACAGGTTCTCCTTGGCAAAAAGAACGACTCTATTAATGCTTAGTCTGTACTAAAGTCCTATTTGCAAAAAATATTTTGTAATATTTTTTTAATAATATAATTTGTTTCTTTTGCGTTATATCCCGGGAATTCCCGGGAAACCGAAAAGTCGTTCCCGCTTTCCCGGGAAATGAAAAAGTCCGGGAAAAGAAAAACTCTAATACGAACACAAGTTGTGTGCATGATCTTTTATTTTTCTGCGCACATACAAACGCACACATGCATTGAGATTAGTTGTGTGTGCTTGCTGTAAAAAAACCACCCTTAAACACATAATAATTAGTTTACCATCTACATCTTACACACACACCCAAACGCACAATATGTAAAATAACAAGCATACACGCATCAACACTACTTCTTTTGAGTGTTTGTTACGAATAAGAAGTGTTCGCGACATCGCTTGTAAAACACTCATATATACATACGTACATCAATACATCCATCGTGCTTCGCTTATCAAACGACATCATTTGTTATTGGTTTAGTACAATACATGCCACGAGAATACATCTAAAAAACAAGATGTATTTACATTTCAAGATTGTTTACGCAGGCCTCTAATGTACAGTATCGTAAAAAAGAAATTGCAGAATTATATTATTGTTACCGCAAACTAATATATATATGAATACATATGACGATTTTTGGTTCACAAAAATACCGAATCCAGGTAAATGGTTGCATTTTCTAAAAAAATTTAACTAAAATAAAACAACATACAACATATCTTAGATTAAAATTTCCTTATTTTATATCGTTCGAAAAAATATCCAATCTGCGGCTATGAAATGATATTTAGTATCGGCCTTTAGATAAGAAAATTTTTGAGCATCTTCACTGATTTATATGAAACTTGACAACTTATGAATATTTTTTGTTTTTCACAATTAACTTTCTTGAGTTATGTTTATGTTGCAATAAAGGAGCGATGTGTCTGTACATGTTAAATAAAAAAAACCTATAAAAATATTATTATTTAAAAAGTTGTTTGGAAAAAACACTTTCGTTCTGATATGATTTCCGATCAACTGACAAGAAAAATATCAATATTTTATTTTTCGCCCATTTTATTTTGTAGAAAGAAAAAAATTATAAGAAAAGAGAGATTTCAAAGAAATCTGCTTGCTGTCACTTTCCGTTTGCTATCATCGTAGTAGTAGAAGCAATTAATCAATATTTTAAGTATCATGACTTACTGTTCCGACAGATGTTTATTTATTCGTAGATTTTGTAGATGTCCGAGTACGTAACTAGTTAGTTATAAGGGTGTTTATTTGAATGTACATATGTAAGTATGTATGTACTCGTATGTATAATATCATAAGTCATTGGAAATGGCAAACACAGTGGGCAAATTATGGGGTTATAAAAGCTTAATAATTTTTCCTTATGCATGGATTGCAGCAACATCTTCAATATGTTGGAGTACAGTCTCTGGAAAATTTCGTTTGAATAAAAAATCTGGCATTTCTTAAACAACAAGGGTGCCTATCAGAGACTATTATTTTTTTAAATTTAAATTTGATTAGCAAAAAATTATATAAAATTTATTTACAAATAAAATAAGGACCACATAGCATATACGTATGCATGTTCATCAGAGATGGGAATTGGAAATCTTGATTTCTTGCCGAGTCTGTTTCTAAATATTACCAAAATCACTTGAATAGTGCCAAACCACTTTTTGTTCAATTTAAAATGTTTCAATAATAATTAATTTAAGAATTTCCAAAACTATTTTTTTTACAAAAAGACATATACATATGTATGTATATGTATAATTTATTAATTCTTTGTACTTATTTACAAGAAATACAAATAGCTGTGATCTGTTTACTTATTATTGGAATAAGAAAAGTTTCCATATTAATACGAGCCATAACCGCCAAAGAGCTTAAGCAACATAATTTTCGAGCTTAATTTTTTCATGAAAATCGTTTAGTTACGATCGCAGATAATCGATTTTCGTTAAAAAACGAAGTTAAAAAGATATGCCGCTTAAAGTTTTTTTTTTTGGCGGTTATGGCTCGAATGGACAAAAAAGTGCCTGTGCCATCTAACATCTAATAGGGCCAAAAAATGGCACAATTGCGCCACATTTCTCATCACTGATTTTCACAGCTGCAAATGTTAAAGTTATAACAAGAAGAGTTTTTAGACTTATATAAATTTTTGGCCTGGATAAGACTTGATACTGTCGGAACATATGTTATGTTTTCATGAGATTTTGGTAAGAAAAAATCATTTCGACATTTGCAGAGAAGTGAGGTATGGACAAAATTCCGCAAGCTACTTTCGATATATCAGGAATCATGTATTCATCTAATGCGTTTTTAATTTTAGACACTCTAGACCAGAAACTGGATATATTATTTTGTTAATGGTTTCAGTTCTTCCATATTAGCCAATGATCTATATTGGTTGTTAATATTTTCAAAATTTAGCCTTTCGCTGGGAGACATTTTAATTAAAAGTTGTATAATGCTGTTGGTTTTACCAGATAAAACATTTTCAGAGGAAATCTTATTAATCCAAACTAACATTTCATTGTCAAAGTCCACTTTAGAACTTGACAGAATTTAATATACAACTTTTTACAATTTTCTTTAAACTGATTTAAAAAAGTTGTTTCAACATGATTTCTGTTTATATATATAGATCAACTTCTGTGCCGCAGAAAATATCATTTGTTAAAATATCTTTATTAATAAAGTTTCATGCCATTTGTCGAAAAAGAAATTTAATTCTTGACAAAAATATATGCCAACGCGCGTCTTCTAACTGCATTTCTAAGTAGACCGTGAGAGTATCAAATGCGCTGTGGGAGTACTACGGTACTTTTTCATGTCAAATAGTATGAAAAAAAGTACGATCGTACCAACTTTCCCATCACTGATGTGTATTCATTTGTATAAAAAGCCGATTGACGTTCGGCACTCTGGCGCTAGTTTTTCTCTTAGTGGCCAGCAGTGATTTAAGGTAGAATTAGTAAAATCGTATCATTCTACTTTACAGCTTGCCGTATCGTTCAAATTTGTGCACAAGTTATAGAAAATGTAACAGTTTGCACAGCACATTTTTTTTTGTCTGGCATTAAATGCGGCGTTTTTGACATTCGCTACAGAAAAATCTGTTTTCTGCAGATTCCTACGTCAGCAGTGCTACCACCACATATTTTATAACTAGTAACATGCATTGTATATGGTACGGTTTTTGTCAGCTGACACGCACCATCACGATACGATTTTACTAATTCTACCTTTAATGTCATTTATTTGTGTTGGTGTTTTCCTTGCTTGCTTTCAACGTGGTCATGTGCTGATGTTGTTGTTTATTTTGATTGTTGGTGTTGTATACGTGTGAGTTCGGACAAGAAGTCGAAAAACGTCGTGGCTTGTTTTTTTTTTACTCAACAAAGTTAAGCTGAAGATCCATACCATCCGTTCAATGCGTAGTTGCGTTTTATGCATGTGCCAAAAAGTAGAATCAAAGTAATTGAATGTGACAAGTTACAGAACAAAACGCAAAGAATGTGCAAACGCATAGGATGGATAAAGTAGGTTTACTAAGTAAACCTACTTTATCCATCCTATGCCAAAATTCCAAATAGCAATAGCAAACTACAGGAATATCTAAATGTGCTTCAGACTCTACTAATTAATTACAACAATCGTTTTCATGACTTTAAAAATATTGAAAATTTGATTGAAATGCATAACAACCCTTTGTTATGTAATATAGAACACCAAAATCAGGATATTAACGCAGAGTTAATTAAAATTAAATAAAATAATAATAAAAGAAATAAATAAATAAATAAAAATAAATAAATAAAAAATAAAACAAATAATAAAATAATAATAAAATTAATTAATTAAAATTATCCACAATTACATTACAACAAAAGATGCATTTCTTTATATAAATAAATTTTGTGTTTCTTCTGACCGTAATAATATCAAGTTTGCCTTTGGAGATTTCAAATTAGTGAAATGAGACACTGGCAACACCGGATCGTGGTGAGAGTTTAACTCACACAATTGTAAAATGCAATTGTATGGGTTGCCGACCACGGGTTTACTTTCTACTTTTGTATCCGTCGCATGCATCATGCTCTCTTTTATAGCCAAATGTTCGTGTGGTGAATTTAAATAAATCTCTTTTTTCATTAAAACAACAAAAATACTTGCGCATAAGACGTATTGCATGTAACTTGAATTTAGAATCGGAGAGAACGTAAAGAAACGCATACAACGCATATGCAAAGAACGGATGGTATGGACTTTCAGCTTTATTTTTAGATTATATCAAGACAATGGGCACATAATGCATTAAACACATTCACCACAGCAGGCTACACGAACACACGACTTCACATGCCGCTAGCAGCATTTGTCGCCTCGTAGCCGGCTACTTAATTATTGTGGAGACGGCAGCAGCACCATCTGCAGCTGATATTCAAGTACAAATAGATGGTTCAGTATTGCCACTTTTATATATTTTGCATTTATAAAAATTAATTAATTAAAAATTACTCTCTTAAAATGTACTTATTTCACGTAAAAGTACAAAAATGAATCAATTTATTCTTTACATCAATTTTTGGATATTGTGTCTGTTAAATAATATGAAATAATTGTATAAAATCATTCATTCAACATTTTGTATTGTATTGGCAATACTAAGTTTTCTCATTGTAGCCAAAGAAATAGAAATTAGTTTAATTGGACTACAACAACAAAACCAGCATTGACAACAACCTGTCGCCCTGTTGCCTTGCTGTCTTCAAAAGAATCATTCTCATATAAACATGTGTATTCTATCCTTGACATTTGGTAGTCGGTAGCTTGCTGTGGTGAATGTGTTTAATGCTTAAGAAATCATGTTTTGCTTCTATTCATTATTTGCTTATTTAATAATGCTCTGCTCTTTAGCTGAGTGGGTAAGTACGTTGGTTTATTAGTCAAGAGATTTGCCGGTTCGACTCATCCCAAACACATTTAGTTTTAATAGCAGCCAAGCAAAAGCAAACCAAAAGGGGTTGAAATGAAAAATGTAACATTCATCCACACACACACACACAATAAAAATTGTCACTGAAAATAAAATTTCAGTCAACAACTTTTTTCTTTGATTCATTAAATTTCTTTGTTGATCGAAAAAAAAATATATTCAATAAACGTGCATACAATTTTATTTATCAATAATGCAAAAATCGTCATCACAGAAAATTTGAAAGATTTTTTTATTGAATCAACGATTTTCGTATTCAAATATCAAAATCATTTTTTTCTGTTATTTTATTTTATACTTGTTATATGAACATGACAGACTTTCATCCATTTCAATCAACACCTTTAAAAATTCGCGATCTAACCAAGTCATATTTACCATTTCTTTGCTTACGAGAACACAAATGAAATTTGCACTAAGTTTGACAGAAGATACATATATTAAAAGAGTATGCTGGTACACTATAAAACACTTTTGTTGAAAATTACGTCAATAATAGTAGGCAACACTTTACAGGCTACTTTCGACCTAAAATTACACAACTATATTTTTTCAACGGTTTGTTGATTTTTGAGCACTATACGTTTAATTTTGAACAAAATATGTTTAACAATTTTACGCAATTTGTGTTTAGTTTCCCCCTTGTGTTTAATTTTAAAATATGTTTTAATAAAAATGCATTTAATACATGTGTTTAATTAAATTTATTGATAAAAAGGTTTACTGAATTAACATAACAAATTCACGTTTTGCTTTAAATTTTACATATAATTTTTAGAATTCGAATTAAAATTAAAAATAAATTTCTAAAATTTGAGTAATTTGGTTTCTTACATAAGTATGTATACATATCGCACTTGTTTAACAATACTGTCTTAACTCAAAGCTTTAATTTACTAATTTTTTTACTCATTATTTACAATACTAACTTATCACTATTTATATAAAACACACAATTATTATTTAGAAATAGCTTTATTTTAATTTTAATTAATTTTATATATGGCGTGCTTCTGTTAGAACATGTGCACTTTTGAGCTTCTTCTTTCTTCTTGTTAAACATATTTCAGCTGCTTTACGCACATATGTTTAGTTTTCAACATTTTGACGTTATTTAGGCATATCTAGCTGTTTTTAAACACATCTAAAACAGATTTATATTTTTGTATAAAACTAGACAAATATTGTTTTTTTTTTTTTGATACAAATAACTACACAATAAGAATATTTCAACAACAATTTAGACAAAATATGATCCTAAATTTGAGCTAATGTTTTAGAGTGTATGATGCCAAATACAAAAAATCAAAATTTATTGAAAACCAAAGCAAGCTGAAATGCACGAATTTTGCATTATCACACCATTCTCAAATACCAAGTATGACATGATACCCGCTTAAGACGTCTTTTGCTGTTTAGATGGTTTCCATCATTATACATTATAGTGTTTTCACACTGAAAGTTAAAACCAGGGGGCAAATCGTTACATACGTGATCGTATCGGCAATCGTACGAAAACGCATTAAGCAATACGTCATTCGTATAAACTGAATGGGATTTCAATACGTTCACGTATGTCATAATCCGAAAATGGTGTTTTTACGTGACGAGTTGTACGTTCATGGATGTGACGATTTGCCCCCTGGTTTTAACGTTAAAACCACAAACAGCTGATTTTGCTTTCACACTGCAAGTTTGTTAAATTCAGCTTTTAACTCACAGGCTGTCTAATAACTTTGCTCAAAATAAAATAAATCTCCTGCCGAAATGCGTGTATTTGTTGTTGCATTTTTTCTGCTTTTTAATAACACTTGTTGGACATACTGTTCAACTGTTTTTGTTTGCATGAAAAACTGAGATCTTTCACAATGCTCTCTAAAATGGAAATTATTTTATATTTAGTAAATAAAATTTTTTTAATTATGGAACTTCTTATACAGAATGAAGAAGTACTTGGAAATATTGTTAATAATATAAAAATGCACAAATACATTATAAGATAAACCTTTTTTATAGGCAGATGAATGTCAGTAATATTGTCTATTTTTACTTTCCACAGTTCAATTTAAAATATTTTCGTTGTTTTCCTTCCAAGAAACTCTTTTTTTCCATAATTTTTTGATTATTGTTGCTGCTATATCCATTTTTAAGTTGAAATTTTTTCAAGCGCCATCTATTGTTATTCACTGGCATACCAATACCAGCTGCTGTCGGTCATTTCAACTTGGCAGCACTGAATTTATAACAGCGAAAACAAGGTTGCATTTCATAAAACCAACTTAAAACCAATTCAAAAATGGTTTTAATTTGGTTTTAACAAAAACAATGTGTATGGTAAAACCAGGTTTTAACAGTTGGTTTTAACGTTAAAATAAACTTTTATTAAAACCATGTCAGTGTGAAAACACTATTAGTATGGACGTAAAAATGACAATATACAATGAAATACATTAACTGACAAAGCTTTTTACTTATATAAATGAAAAAATACATATGTATGTATGTATATGAAATTTATAAAATCAAAAATGCAAAATGTAAAATTCGCTGCTAAATCAAAATACATGATGCTAAATTTAGCAGTGAAAATGTTAAAAGGGTCCCACTGCACCCAACTAATGTCAATGTCTGTCTGTGTGCGTTTGTATGTGCGCAGAAAAATCAAAGACCATACACATACCCAGCTAGCATTTGGGTGATCATTTTTTGCAGAAATCTCTTACATGATTTATCACTTGGGTGATTGAAAAAGAATTCACTTGCGATTCATCTATATGATCAAACAATGAGTTCTTGAAAATAGAGAAAAGAAATGCAAAGAAACCACAAAAACATGATTTAATGATTTAATACTACCAAAAACTTGCTCAAAAATGAATCAGCAAATCGTATCATAAATGATTCTTTGGTATGATTCATCTGTAGGGTACCATTTTATCACAACGGGAGTATCATTTATGGTCGAAAAATGAGCTCATATGCGGTTATTTTTCCCGTCAAGCTGATTCGGAAAAGATTCGATTATGATACAAAATGCTAGCTGGGCATGCATATGAAAAAGCAAGCATCACAAATTCTTCCATCACGATGTATTTTCTTCTTTACTACTATACCTACTAGTGATGCACGAGTATTCGTATTCGCATTCGAATTGCCGAATATTCGACCATTTTTAATGCGAATACGAAGCATTCGTATTCGTCAAATTCAGGCGAATACGAATATTTTTCCAAAAAAAAAAAAAAAATAAATACATAAATCCTAAACTAAATTTAAATAAATGGATAAAAATATTAGTTTGTACGAATCCATTAAATTTTTTTTATAGAAATTTGTGCTTTGTATCATTTTCAAATATTATTTACTGACCATCATTAAAATGTTTGGTAGTTTCTATTAATTTTAAAGTACGCCAACAGGAGTATGAAGTTCTTTTTCATAACAATTTTTTAATATTTCATATTGATGGCGTAAATAGAGCCCTAATTTAATGACTATAAATTTCACATGAAATATTCGTATTCGTATTCGCGAATATCGTTTCAAATATTCGTATTCGCGAATATCAAAAATTAACATTCGTTACATCACTAATACCTACAATACTGAAACAAATTTCTTTGAAAAATCCCTTATGTCTTAAAAGTTCTTGTAAGAGGTCTTGTGCAGCACTTTAGTGCCTTTTACAGTAATAGCATGTTCACACGGACAGCAATTATTGAGGTTCGCTCTCTCATTCAAGGTTCACGGTCGAATCTTGATTGAAGCAAGATGGTTCACCATACAAATTTTTGAGAGCGAACCAACTTGGTTCATTTTGAACCTAGTTGCGAACCATGAACAAACAATTTACTATCATCACTAGTTTTGATAACACAATATCGCTAATTTATCTGAACTAGCTATCAAAACAAAATGAGTACACACACATACACATATCCATGAGTAAACAAAAAACAAACCAAAAAAATGGATGCGTCTATGAATTAAAAAAAATAGAACACATTTTATTCATTATTTTTTGCTTAATTTGTTTATCTATTGTAAAAAAGCAAATAACACAGAAAATAAAACTCCTGCCAACTATTCACGTATGTATGTATGTGTGCATGTATGTATATATATATATAAATGAGAACAGTGGTGCCAACTCTTGATACTCAAAAAGCGTAAAAAAAATTTGAAAAAGGGTTAAATTAAAAAAAATATACGTTTAGCTCTAAATAAAGTAAAAATTTTCAAATAATCGCGAAAAGGGGCTAGTATTAAAATGTTTCTGTTTTTCTGTTGTAAATCAAAACATCGAAAACATTGTTGTACAATAATTTATTAGAAAATCATGAGATCAACACATACATAGCTTGGGATATTACATTTCATATTAAATTTCAATAAGGTACCCATAAATAGTGTACATATACATATATATATATATATGTATTTCGATTTCTCAGTCTTCCTAAAACATTAATTATCTGTTTTTATCAAAGCACAAAAAATTTGGAAGAAATAAAAGATTATTCTATAGTCTTCTTTTTTAAATTAATAAAGCAAACTAGCAAAATTAAATGAGTAAAAAGTCGATATTATTAGATTAAAGGAACAAAAAGTGCACAAAGATTATAACTTATATACGTATTGGACAAAAAGTAAAAAAAGTTCTGAAAGATAATTATAAAAAGTACTAATTCACGCGTTTTTTTGGGACCAAAATTTTTTTCGCGTTTTGAGTGACTGAATTCTTGTTAAATCTAGCCCGAAAAGTGCTAATACCCATATTTGGAGTTGGTAACCAAATTGTAATTACTTTTAAGTTATATTTAAATACGAAATTGTGTTTTTGAGTGCATATTTAAATAATAATTAAATTCCCAACCTTGTGTAATATAATACCACCTAAGCTTTATGAGCGTACCATATGTTTTTATGCGTGTGTGTTTATTGAAAACATACACATAAACATCATGTGGTCGTGTTGAAAACATCATGTGCTCGTATTAAAAAGAATTTCGTTCAAATTTCATAAATATATAGGACAATACATAGTTTCATATCATGGAATAAATAAATATAAAAATGTATTATGACGTTCGTTTGTTTTCATAAAATTTATTTTATGCAATTATAATATTCTACATGTTTTGCTTATGTTTTTTGGAAAGTCCTCGTTCAGACTTGCAATTTTTGTTGCTGGAATTTCTTAAAATTTTGCTTTGAAATTGCATAAGTGTCCACATTATGAAATTCTAATTTTTCAATTATGCATTTAAAAATGCTATTACATCACAAATTTTCCTGAAAAATTAACACTTATATTTGCTTTTTCTAATATTTTTGGTTCTCATACAACTGAAGAAATAAAATTATAAAACACGTCAAATACAACTAGCAACTTGAAATTAACAATTACGAATTTCAAATCAAAAGAGAATTGCAGAGCACATAAAACTGTGTACCCCTCCCTAATCTTCTTATCCCTTCACCAATAAACTCAAGAATTACTGCAACAAAAATTGCAAGTCTGGACAGAGACAAAGCGTTAATAGTATTTGGAAATTTTCTAGTGCTGTCGTACTTTCAAAGTAATTTAATAAGAACTTTAATTGCCCATTGAAAAAATGAAATCGTATCTAAAAAAATTTAATTTTAAGTAAAAATTAGCTAATTATGTACTTAAATATTAAGTTAGAAACTATGGGTAGGTTGGCATCACTGCATCAAAAAGATTTGTCAAAACGAACCACGAATGTGTCGTTTGAACGGCATGGTTCGCAATCGTGGTTCAGAGAGCGAACCAAGTGAGTGGTTCATGTTGCCGTCTGAACATATGTAGCATAAAGAACAAAATAAATAAATTTTTAACATCTTGAAAATTAATACAGGTGAAATAAATAAAAGCATGTTAAAAACTCCGTTCACAATTTTCATCAATTTAAAAGTAATAAAAAATATGGCCTTTAAAACCCCAGAATTTCTCTCAATGTCTGGTTTTACAAGACGTATTCGTTCAAAATTGGAAAAAATTCAATTTCTTTATTTAAATGATTTGCAGTGTATGTAAGATAAAATTTTATCCAATTGAAGTTGAATCATTTTTGACTTTTATTGCCTATTTTTGAAGTTGGTTAATTTTTTTTTTAAATTCCTTTTTATGTGAAGTATGTAATTATGTATGTATGTTTATTATTTATAATTGTTATTGTGTTTTTTTATATCGAGAGTAAATTATTATATGGTGCCATAACCGCCAAAATAGCTTAAGCGACATAATTTTCAAACTTCAATTTTTGACCAAAACCGATTACTGCTTGCGATCGTAAACAGTCGATTTTCGTCAAAAAAAAAAAAACGAAGTGGAAAATATGTGTCGCTTAAGCTATTTTAGCGGTTATGGCTCGATATGTTTGTAACTATGTATGCTTAAATAAAACATGTGTGTATGCAAGTGTATACGCTAAAATTTGTATCTACGGAGTATGTGCTTTTTTTATTAAAACTCACAAAATGTAGACATGAAAAGACTGCAAATAACAACAAAAATAAAGAAAAAGCTCATTGAAGAAATATAAAAAAAAAACACAATAACCAAAAGCCAACAAAAATGACTGAACAGAAAATATAATGGATAAAATACTAAAGAGTTACTGGCAGTGAATTGCTGAGAGCCTAATGGAAATTTTAAGAAAGATCCGTTTTTATCTTAAATTGTATTACAACAAAAATATCGGAAATAAAGAAAGATTTTTTTTAACTGAGGAGCTTTGGATAAAATATGTATGTATAATTTCTTTATATACTACATACATACGTGCGCACTTAATAATATACTTAAAAAAAAATTATTACAAAATAGCAAGCAGCAAGCAAACATGAACAGACATCGCAAGTAAGTGTCTTTCTTGCTTGCTTGATTGCAATGAAGAAGCGCTTTTTTAACATTTCAATTTTGGCAAACAAATAAAGCCATATGAGCTGCAAAAATACACTTGGGCCGGGCCAGTCACTTCAGTGACAGGTTGAGAAAATACATACTACATACAGTGCTTGACAATTCAATGGAAACTTTTCTCAAAAATGTATTTATTTATTTTTATAAGTCGAAAAACAAAAATATTTCTTGAATAAAACTTAGAATTGCTTTAAAGTTTCATTTTGTAGATTGTTTTTGATATATTAAAAAGAAAATATAAAGTAAATAACATATTTCAAAAATTATAAAAAAAAGTTAAAGTATTAAATTTTGGGGTATTGACAAAACAATGGAAACTTAAATTTTGCTCCACTAAAAATCGCTATCCTGTTAACAAAACTCAATACTTTGTTGGGTATCCTTTATTTCTTACTACTGCATCACAGCGACGATGCATTGACCCAATTAATTTGTCAACTGTATAATTTGAAACTTTTTGCCATTCACTCAAAATAGCATTGGATAAATTCTCCTTCCGTGTGTAATTACAGGTTCTTATTTTGCGATCTACAATTTCCCATAGGTTTTCTATGGGATTGAGATCTGGGGATTGGGCCGGCCATTTCAAAACACTCACATCATTAGATTTTAACCAGTCAGTTACAATCGTAGAGGTGTGTTTTGGATCATTGTCATGCTGAAATTTCCATATTAGTGGCATGTTCTCCTCTGCATATGGATACATTATGTCGTTTAAAATCGATCTGTAGCCAAAACCAGTCAATGTATCCCTTATAATATTAATAGGACCCGTTCCTTGTCCAGAAAAACACCCCGTGAGCTAATATCCAATCCCAGAATATTTTTAACCTCTCCTGATGACATTTGCGGGTCTTTTTTAAACTCTCTTGCTATTAACTTATCCTGTCTTGCAGTAGTGTTGCCTGGCCTTCCTCCTGAATGCAGGGTTTTAACAGTACCCATTTCACTAAATTTCTTAACTATCTTCGAAACTGCTGATTTATTCATTGAATATTTATCACAGATAGTTTTTTGTTTTAATCCAGCATTAAAATCATTTATTATTTTTGTTTTTAAATCTTCGCTTGTTGTGACTCTAGCCATTTTAACTAATTAACTATTCAAGGTTCTTGTGTTTAAAATATTTAGTAAAGAAGAAGTGAAATAAATAATTTTTAAGATAACGGTATCAATGCACTTTGCTTTATTCATCTTTCTTGCAGAAGTGTAAAAGTTTCCATTGTTTTGCCAATACCCCAAAATTGAATACTTCCAGTTTTTCTTTAAACTTTTCGAATTGCTTGCTATGTTACGTTATTAATTTCTTAGCATATCAAACATAATCTATAAAACGATATTCTGAAATTCTTGTTAGTTTTATTTAAAAAATATTTTATATTTTCGACTTTTAATAATAATAAAAATTATTTTTAAGAAAAGTTTCCATTGATTTGTCAAGCACTGTATGTACATATCGTCGGGTGGTTACTGGTTTGCCGCAGTAATAATGTATTCTTAATATTCTGTGCGGCAAACCAGTAACCACCCGACGATGTGTATGTCAAAAAATTTAATTGAATAAAAAAAAGCTGCAACTTAAAAATAACAACGCGTCACATTAATTCAATAATTTTCAATATAATAGGAAATGTATATTGAGATACTTTAAAATAAATAAAATTAATAAAATGATACTGTAAATTAATATTTTTCAATATTGAAATAAAAAAAATTTCAACATGACTAGACTTTCGTTAATGTTTCTTATTAATTCAATATGGTTTTTCTCTGGGTGTACATATGTATGTAGTATTTGAAAATTGATAAAGTTGCTCCTCCAAGCCTCCTATTGACAAATGAAAAATTTTCATGCAACTAATTTAATGAAAAATAAATGCTTAATGTAATTTAGGTAAAAGTAAACCTGAGCTTGATTACCTGCAGACTTGGGCATTTTCACTTACATTAATTTCAATCACAATGACAATTACAAAATGTAATTGTAACTGAATATATTTCAATTACAAATTTAATCTGATTGTAATCGCTTTTTGCAATAACAATTACATGTTATTGTAATTAGGCAAGGAATGAATACTTTCAGTTCAAAACATTCGATTAAATTTTTTTGAAAAGAAGTTTTTTTTAACTAATTTTTTTTAAGTGTTTAGTAGACCAAAAATTATTTTGTGAAAAGTATACAAAGTACAATGCATCTCCTGAGATTGATGGGCCAATAAAAAAGCTAACATTGTGGCATTCTGGCAGTAAATTAATTTAACATTCTGTGTTTAAAAGTTGTTAATTTTTGGCTTGAGTAAACAAAGAGTCTGATTTAATGAGAATTGTACACTTAAAACTTTTTATTTAATTGCGAATCTTCGAACTTACAAAAACAACTTTTTAACAAGATAAAAACGTAACAATTGGTGTCAAAAAGCTTACAGATTTTCAGTAGAGCAAATAGCTGAGCGCAATCTGCCCTGTTCTGTAAACCGATCAATTTCAAACCGCACGATTTTAAAAACTAACTCCCACAATAGAAATGTTTTTTTTTTGATTTTTTTAAATTTTTAATTATGTACATACATATATGTGACCTTCTCCGAGAAAAGGGAGCTAGTGTGTGAAAATGAAGTTTTGAGAAAAACGCATTTAAAAATAAAATTTTAATGTTTTTCTCATTTTTATCGATTTTCCCAAGTTCGTTTTGTAGGTTTTTATGGGTTAAATAAGTTTTTTATCAGAAATCTAACTCATTTGATCTTATTCTACACCCTTTTAGGTACCAGAATCCACTCTTAAGTCCAAACCCGTTTTTTGACACACTAGGTCCCTTTTCTCGGAGAAGGTCACATATAGGTTCTCCAATATCACATCTGAAAGAAAATTATCGTGTATGATTTTAAACACGTCTGCAGGACCATTATTAATTTTTTGAAAACGAGAAATTTACTCGGATTCGGGGTCGAATATTTTATTTTAATATACTATTATATCAAATAGATGGCACCAACTGTATTTGTTTATCGGAAGAGTAGGGATTTTTATTGTGGGGTAGATATGAGCTCTGTATAGTATAAAGGGTAGTTTTCTTGCCAAAAGTGAAAATTGCAAAATTTTGAGTTGACCTCCGATTAGAGGAACAATGATTAAAAATCTTCAAACTATATTCGAAACAATTGAATGTATCTTGACATAAATAGGATTGCCCAGTTGTGCACCGAAATCCTTGTATGACTAAAATAAACAGTAAAAATAACCGCTGAATTTGTTTAATTGTGTAGATACGTATATATTTACAAATTTAAATTCGATTCAATTTATTACCATAGATTTTATTTGTCGAAATATGTAATTTAATTTGAAACGATTTGGTTTAAAATTCTGCTGAGTTCGTTTTTTGTGGAATGTGCCATATAAAAAAAAATCAAAAATTATAAAGAATCCTCACTAGTTTTTTTTTACGTACGAAATACATCACTTGCATTGTTTGTTCATATGCACATACATATTTCCTTTAATGCTAGAATAAATACAAAAAACCCATAAAAATGTTAAAATCATGCGCAGTTAATATGTAGAGCTTTCAATATGTACTTATATTTTTTTTTTTTGAATTTAAAATCCAATCGTGTTTGATTTTATTTCTCCGTTTGTTAGCATTTCTGACAGGACGGCAATTTTTTAATTTGAAACTGAAGTTAATAATACCCGTAATTTGTAATATCTATCACATGGTATTGTCACAGTCAATGTGATCTATGTATATTATTTCCGTTTCATTTCAAATCTATCATTTTATTTTATTTCGCTTAGTTTTATTTTATTCCATTCTTTTCTGTTCTATGATATTTTATAGTATCGTAATATAAAGGGTGTTTTTTTAGAGGTATAGAACTTCGAATTGAAATAAAACACAAGAAAATCGTTTTAATGTCCATCAATTTGGCTTTATTGGAAGGATAATTTTATGCCATTAATGTTTAAATATGATTTCGGGCATGTGGCCGCCGCGGCTGGCTCGAATAAAGCCAATTCTACAGGTCCAATTTTCAACCACTTTTTCGAGCATATGGGGCCGTATGTTGGCAATAACGCCACGAATGTTGGCTTCCAAGTCCCCTAACGTTTCTGGTTTGTTGGCGTAGACGAGCGACTTCACATATCCCCAAAGAAAATAATCCAATGGTGTCAAATCACACGATCTTGGTGGCCAATTGACAGGTCCATTCCGCGAAATTATGCGCTCATCGAATGCTTCCTTCAATAAATCGATTGTGACGTGCGATGTGTGGCATGTAGCGCCGTCTTGTTGGAACCACAACTCATCCACATTCATGCCATCCAATTCAGGAACAAAATAGTCGGTTATCATGGCTCTATTCCGGTCTCCATTAACGGTAACTGACTCTCCAGCATTATTTCGGAAGAAGTATGGCCCAATGACTCCACCAGCCCATAGAGCACACCAAACAGTCAGTTTTTGTGGATGTAATGGCGTCTCAAGGGTCTCATGTGGATTCTCTTCACTCCAAATGCGGCAATTTTGCTTGTTGACGTAGCCATTCAACCAAAAATGAGCCTCATCACTGAACAAAATTTTGCGATGAAAATCAGCATCGAGGTCAATCTCATTTTCGGCCCATACACCAAAATCACGACGCATTGCATGGTCTCGCGGCTTTAATTCTTGCACAAGCTGGATCTTGTAAGGTCGCAAGCCAAGATCTTTGCGCAAAATCTTCCATAAAGTTGATGGACAAAGCTCCAATTGCTGTGCACGGTGGCGAATCGATTCATTCGGGTCCTCTTCAACACTTTGCTCTACAGCGGCAATTGTTTCTTCGGTGCGCACTGTTCGACGTCTCTGCGGATGCGTATTATCACATAGAGTAAACGTAGTGCGAAAACGATCCATGGTTAACCGAATTAATTGCTCTGATGGACGATTATGTCGACCATAAAATGGACGGAGCTTGCGGTAAACTTCGCGAACTGAACCATTATTTTCGAAATAAATTTGCACGATTTGCAAGCGTTGTTCTTTTGTCAACCTGTTTATGATGAAATGGCAAACCAAACTAAATATTAATCACTTGACAGCTGACAAAATGGCCGCCAGTTAAAAAAGTGATGCCAACTTAAAGTTCTATACCTCAATAAAAAACACCCTTTACTATAATTTTATTTTCATAATGAATTTTAGAAGAAAATTTTTAAATAAGTTTTAATAATTACTAGAAATCTAGAATTTATAAAACGCGCGTTTTCCAATAAACCCCCGAAAGTTTGATAAAAAAAGCATCAATTGAACCCATACATACTTATTAACTTGTGCAAGTCGTAATAAAACCCCCATCAAATTTACTAAACACCAAAATATATCGACATACTAGTGATGCACGAATATTCGTATTCGTATTCGAATTGCAGAATATTCGGCCATTTTCAATGCGAATACGAAGCATTCGTATTCGTCAAATTCAAGCGAATACGAATACGAACATTTTTCAAAAAAAATTTCATAAATAAGTGCATAAATCCTAATCTAAATTTAAATAAATGGATAAAAATATTAGTTTGTACGAATCCATTAAATTTTTTATAGAAATTTGTGCTTTGTATCATTTTCAAATATTATTTACTAACGATCATTAAAATGTTGGGTAGTTTTTATTAACTTTAAAGTACGCTAACAGGAGTATTAAATCCTTTTTCATAAAATTTTTTAATATTTCATATTGCAGACGTAAATAGAACCCCAATTTAATGTCTATAAATTTCACATGAAATATTCGTATTCGTATTCGCGAATATCGTTTCAAATATTCGTATTCGCGAGTATCGAAAATTGACATTCGTTACATCACTAGTACATATGTACATACCGTTACCTTAATATAGAAAGGCCCTAACTCATTATTTTTTTAAAATCAAGTTTTTTGTATATTTCGATAGAAGAACATATAATGGACCAAAAAATGCAAAAATCTTGATTTTAAAAATATAAATGAGTTAGGTCGTTTCTATATTAAGGTAACGATATGTGGCGTCAGCTGAAATTAAAAAAAAAAAAATTCAATATCACATTTTTAGTTAACTATTGGGTATTACATCGAAACAATGTCGAATGTCTCTAAAAATGCAAAAAAATTATCATAACAATCAGCCGAATTAAAAATTAACAGCCTTAATTATAAAAATTATTGAGGCTTTATAAAGACTTTTTAATATAATTTTTTTAAGAAAATTTGTTTTAAAAAGCCTTTATGAAGCCTTAATAAGTTTTATAAATAAGGCTGTAAATTTGTAATTAAACTTTAATACAGTCAATTGAATAGTTACACAATTTTGTTTAATTTTTTTCTCTCTCCGATAACATGTTAAAAAGTGTAGTTACGTGGTTTTGCATTTCAGCTAACGGTATTCTACCATGTTTGCGTAAAGCTTGTAATACTTGCTTAACAATCAAATTCTTTTAATATTTTCGTAAAAACGTTCGTATATTAAAAAAGTGATTTTTATCGGAAAGCAATTTTTTTTAATTAGCTAAAAATTGCTTGTTGTGATTTTGTCTTTGAAAAGCCTGGCAACACTATCTGTTTACCCCAACTTCCGTTAAGTGTTGCTCTCTGGCGCTCTTTGCGCTTTTTATTCTATGCTTCCATATTTTTCTTTAGAAATAAGCAAAATATTGCCAGCAATAATACGTTGTGCTCCCCCTTGAATAATTTGTTTTTTATATACATATGTATGTATGTATGTATGTACATGAATATGAACAAAGAGAATAAAATATTTTTGTATGTATGTATGGTTGTTTGGCTTGTTAGTTCTTTGCCAGCTACAAAAAGATTTTAAACGTCATATCCAACTAAAATTACTGTGCGCCTGGTAAATTTTGCGATAGACGCGCAACGCTTTCGACATCTGTTTCGAAAATGAACGTCGTTGTCGTTTCTAGCTATAAAAATATGCCAATATGGCTGGCTCGGCGTTCATTGTGTATGTAGTCACAACGCCTCGGTTACGAAAAGCCTACTGAAATGCATATAACACCAGCATTGTGTTTTGTAAAAAAAATATATTTAAACGAAACGCTGCTGCTTGCTGACTATTTAGTTAGTCTTGGCCGGTTGGTAGTTTGAAAAAATGTCTTGTTGTCGCCGTTAAGCTATACGAACGCCAGCCAGCCTGTTGTAGTGAGCAAGAAATCTTTTTTACGCGTATTAAATAAAAGTGAATGCCGGTGGTGTTAACTAACGTCTGTTTAGTAGTCATCGGATTACTTATTATTTTACTCTTTAGCAGTACAAAATATACTTATGTATGTATATATGTATGTAGTATATTCATCTCATACAAATGTGTGTACCTACGTAATTATTGTATGCACAAACACATATAAATATTATGTACCTACACACATATGTACATACACATACGCATTTATTTATGTATGTGTGTAGCAGATAACTCTGAAAAAGCTTTTTGAATAAAATTCTGTTTGTAGTCAAAAATTTTAAAGTTTTAGAACGAACGCTCGCTCAGTATATTTATTGCCCAATATAATTTCATTTCTTATTCTTGTACATATGCATTTAAATAATTAATTAATACAGTAGAATCTTGATAATTTGAAACTCAGGGAAATAGGGAAAAAGTTCAAGTAATCAATCGAAAGTTCAAATTAACGAGACTCTGATTAAAATTTTTGATTGCTTACCCCAGCACTGATTGATAACCTTCTTATAAACATATGACACGTACACATTTCGTTTTTCTGTTTTTTTTTTCTTATTTATTTGAAAAGAATAGGCTTCAAAAAGACTTTTAAGGAAATTTTTTGGTTGATTTAAATTTACACTCTACCTCCAGCACTTGTCGAAAATAGGGATTTAAAAAAAATTGAATTAAATTATGAAGGAAAACAATATCTCCCTAATTTTTTAAAAATTTATGCACAAATATGTATATGTATGTAAAATAAAATATTTTATTTTATTGGGCTCAAGAAAAATTTACTCACTAGAACAGCTACGTGCAAGCTATATGCAAAATGTGCATGCTTTTACAACAGAGCTTTGTGCTTTCACACCGACGAGACCAGAACAACCAATCAGACCTCGTCAAAAACAATGACTTTGCAAAGAAAAAACAACAAATTATAAGAGCTTTTAAACTTGTGTACGACCGAGTTTACAACTGTGTGTTTTGTACCCAAAAAAGCGTAACCACTAATTACGTAAAGCGTAATTACTAATTGATTGAGGCATGTATTTATTCATTTAAACAGGTTTCAATCATGTTGTATTCTACAAAATTGTCTATTAGTTATGTATGATACTTAACTTAATAAATTCTTGTCTGAATCAAACAGTTTTTCATTAGTAATTAGTGGTCACACTTTTTTGATCACATGGAATACAGATATAAACTCGGCCTACCTCAAATACAAATATCAGAATTTTCGAATATGTATTTATATTAATTTGCTCAAAAGTTATACCAAACTTAAGCTTTTCTGTAAAGCTTTTCTGCACTTATATCTAATAAATTAAGAGATATTTGTTTTTTATTTCAAAAAGTTCATAGATGCACCTTGCAAGACTAATTTTTTATGATTTTTTAAAAATTAAAATTTAAATGGAGTTGATATGAATAACATACTTTTAACCCGAGACTAAAAAGAGGGGTGTTATAAGTTTGTAGTGTGTATCTGTGTGTCTGCCCGTGTCCACGTACAGACCAAACGGTTGAACCGATTTTGATTTGATTTTCTATTTGAGAGGCGACTTGATCGAGAAGGTTCTTAGCCATGTTTTAAGAAAATCGGTCCAGTCGTTTAGAAGATATCGCATCTTCTCTAGATATATTCGGGGGTTTTTAAAATTTTTAATTTTTTTTATTTCAGTATTATTAGTACAAAAAATAATTTTATTTTTCTACGCATGAGTAAAATTTTAAAATGCGCTTAATTACCTACTAAATAATATATAACTTGTCCATATATATTGTTTTAAATAATAAGAAAAATAGCCTGAAATACGTTCGTATTATCCCCACCTACTATTTCCCAAAAAAGTACGTATTAATGATACTGATGAAGAATAATTCATTACTCATACGTACTTATATGCACACTAAGGGCGACTTTTTGGGTACGAGATTAAGATTAGTTTATTTCTATAATTAGCTAATCCGAAAATTAACTTAATCTCAAATTAATTAGTTTGATATTTTTGAGTGGTAGTTTAAACTTCTTATTACTTGTAGTATTACCATACTGAGGAACAAAATAGTGGCAACATTTTCTGTGTAAAAGTAATACATATTATCAACACACTTTGATTTTTTGTGGAAAGAAGAAGAAACTGCCATGTTTTATTATTTACAAGTAATATATTGCGCGTGTTAAAGGGAATAGATAAATAATATAAAATATATATATATATTTATTTATGTGTTTTTAAATAATTTTATAATATAATTTTTACAAAAAGTTATAAGTTTCACAAGTGTATGTTGTCAATGTTAATGTATGATTAAACCACCACGATTGCCCGCTTAAACAAGAAAGTAAACCATATAATCGACTACCCAAAAATCACAAATGAAGATTAAGGTTAATTTAATCTCTAATCTTGAACTTAAAAAAGCCGCCCTAAAAAGCTTAAGCGACACAATTTTTGACGTGCGTTCTTTTTTGACTAAAATTAAATAATCGATTTTGGTCAAAAAATTAAGTTCGAAAGTTATGTCGCTTAGGCTTTTTTGGCTGTTACGGTACGATATAGTAAATGGTGAATAAGTTTGCCAAAATGAAGGCTATATTTCTGATGATTTAATATTTTTGGTAAACATAATTTTGTATTTCGACCACTAGTTCAGAAAATACGAGTATATATTTATTAAAACTTTTTTTTTTACTTATGAACCACTTTTAACCACATTTAAGCTGCCGTATTCATAAAAAATATTTTAGGTTTATTAGATGTTTATTTGACAAATTTCCCATAGAAATATGTCAAATAAACCTTTAATAAACTTCAAATATGTTTTATGAATACGGCAGAGTATATAAAATTAGAAAAATTTTTAATATTGTGCTTTATAAAATTTCTTAACAAAAATAATTACTTTAATATTTATTAATTTATTTATTTATTATTTATTTATATTAAAAAAAATACCGTTTTCAAGAAATCCTTTTCAATACCAAGTGGAAAACAGAATAGATTGAAACAGCAAATATTAAGCTGGTAACCTCGCTGCCAACAACAACAATTGCTACAATAGACAAATGGGAATATGTATCAGTGATGGGAATTGGAAATCTTGATTTCGTGCCAAATCTGCTCTTAAATAGTGCCAATATCATTTGAATAGTGCCAAACCACTTTGTATATAATTTTAATGTTGGCGCTTGATGTTCATTCAAACTATGGTTCTTGAATGATAATTCATTGTGCTTATAGCTAAAAAAAAGCTTACGAATATCACAAAAACACAGTCTAAAATTAGTTATATACACATTATTAAGTACATATCGAGCCCTATTTTGAGTTCAATCGTGAGCGACATGTATTAAAAAATTAACTTTTTTTTATCGAAATTGCAAAATTGTTGATAACTTTTAGAAAACAGGCTGTAAAATTTGTCGTAAGCGAAAATTAACGTACATATGTACTCGTAAGAACCTTCTCCTAAATCGAAAATAATAATGCTCGATATGCATCATATATTAATAATTTGTACTTGTTTACAAGAAATACAAATATAAAAACATTTTTTACGTTATAGTAATGATTTTTAAGGACATACTTAAATACTATAATAACCCTAAACTAATTTAGATGATAAAATAACTTTTTCTTGTTAGATATACATATATACGTAGTGACAGTTATATAATTAGAGTTTGTAATTTTTTTATGGTTAATATACTCTCGAGTTAGAGAAATTCGTGCACGTTAAAAATATTAATAATTGTTAGCTATTTATAGTGGTATAGTGGAATTTGTATTGATTTTTTGGTTCATCATTTTATATGCATTGTGATTATACCAAGATATATTGTTGGACTTCAATGTCGTCAGTCCATTATTGGTTTGACCCACCGACCAATTTAAAAAAAATGAGTTATGTATGGGGTATATATATATCGAATATCCCCTTTCTGAATCCAAAACTAGTTTCCTGAAATTTATTATGGTTTCTGATATATTAGGCATTAATTTTGCTCCATATCAGCTATTTTAAGGTTTAATAGTATTGTTTTGCTATAACCGCCACTGTTTGGCGATTGAGTCAAATTTTTCATACAAAAACGTACTATATTAAATTTAACTCTTGTTTTGCTTCATTTCGGTAAAAAAAATGTAGTTTAAGCAAAAGCAAAATAAAATAAAACCCAAAAAAAACGTGCCGTAACAAAAATTCAACGGCGACGATTAAGCAAAAGCATCATCACGTAAATAGCAGCCGCCGGTTAAATCTTTTAATTTAAACTTATTATACACTAAAATTTAAATAAAAGAAATTTTAATTATGGATATTTAAGTATAACAGAAATCATTTCATTTCATTCTTTATTGAAAATACACTTCAATAATTTGTTTTCATGTGTAAGCTTATCGGCGGACCAATAGTCAAAAAGATTACGGCGGCTGCTTCTTGGTCGCCGTTAAACCGATCGACTTATGATAATAAATGTGAATGCTATAAAAATAAATTTGTTGAAAATAGTTTCAAAAATTAATAACAATTATTCCAAATTATTAAATGGAATCTTCTTCACCGGCTCCTGCACTTCCAGATGAAATTAAGTAAGTGTTTTTCAATTGTTAAAATGTGTGTTTAACATATTTACTGCTTTTAGAATGATTTATGAAATCATAACGGTTGATGAAGATTGGTGCGATGAAAATTGGAATGTTTCTCATCTAGATGACAAATCTTTCATAGAAAGCCCACCGTTGGAAAATGAGTCCAACTATACACAAATAAAAGATAATATAAGGTTCATACATACATAAGCACATATTAGTTTGTTTTATTTGAAAATAAATTTTCATTACATTATATCATTTAGAATCCTTCCTTCGTCATCAAAGAAAAGGCAAACGAACCCTGAATTGTGGGAAGGTAACGTAAGGAAACGGCTTAGAGAATCTGGGCAAGCTTACGTTTCCATTAAAAAGAAAGAATTTCCAGCCAGATCTGTGAAACCAGGATGTAATGATTGCTTTCTGAAATGTGGAAGCATTTTCTCTTTTAGCGACCGCATTCATATTCATGAATCATTTTGGAGAATGTCGGATGATGAAAAGTCCAAGTTCTATTTTAAATTTGTAACACGGTATCCCGTAAAACGTCGCAGATCTAGTTCAACCGTTAAGAATTTCTCATTTTTCTACTACTTTGAAAAAGATACGTTTACATATCGTGTATGTCGCACTTTTTTCCTAAAATAAATAAATACACAGCGTAAGTATACGTAAATATACGGCGGTTGCTTTTTTTGGAAGACGTTTAGCCACTTACTTCTCTGGACAGCAAGAAAAATACATTTAAAGCATTCACTTTAAATACACAGCAATAACTATACGTATGCAGCACAAAAAGCAACTTTTTAAAAATAAATAAAGAAAAGTGGTGTTTGCGGCACAAAGCAATTTCAATAAAGTAATATTAACTTCTAACTTTTTTTTCTTCAAAACATGTGCCGAAAGCAATGGTGAAATTCCAAAAAAAAATTCTATCGGGTATATTTTGAGAAAACTTCATGTAAACTTTCTATGTCGTTTTTCTCCACTCTGACTTTTTGGCATATGCTCCAAACCAATGATGGGCTGACGATGTGTTAAAGATGCTAAAGTTTATAATTGCAGTCAATTTAACATTTTACTTGTCATCAAAGTTTGAACTAAAAATATACTTTCCACGCTTTATGAAGAGTAGAGAATAAAAAGAATACATTGATTGACGATTTATGATGGGAAAATTAGTCTTTGATTATTTATAGTTAAATTTCAGTGATAATTTTGATCTATGTATGTAGTTATATTGTCAAAAAATTTCTACATACATAATTGACAAAATGAAAAAGCCCTTTTAAAATTAAATGTAGTCTCACATCCTTAGATTACATTTCGATAATTTACTATTTCAAGGACATAAGATAAAAATACATTTTTCTTATATTATCCGTTAAACTATTTAATATGAATTAAGTTTTATCATTGCATTATGACTGAAAATTTTATAATGTGAAGAAATATTTCAAGGGGTCCCACTGTTAAAAGACTATATCTGCAACAACTTGACCAGACAACCAACGGTTTGAGGAATACTTAAGAATTTCATAAAATTTCAGAGTTGAAATATTTCTAAAAATTTATAAAATCATTTCTACGACATGAGCTGTTACAAACAAATTTATGTATGTATTCATTTTAATAATTCGTCAATCGGGTATGTTCTGCATTCCACTTGAAATTAAAAAGAGTGGAATTGCCATACAATTGTTGTTGGAAATATGTAATTATAAAAACAATGCTATGGCAATTCCACTCGTTTTAATTTCACGTGGAATGCAGAACATACCCGAATGTCTCTGGACAAACCGTTACTTTTAACTATCAGAGCCGACGAACAGTTGTCAGCCTCAAATCCTACTAAAGGCTCAGTTAGCCGACTGCAATGTAATGTAACTGCAATGTAAGAAACAGCCGGCTAACTGACCCTTAAGTTTTCATTACTTAGAAACGTTAAAAAACAAGAACAGTACTTATTACTGCAATAAGAAAAGTTTTCATATTTAATGGCCAAAAAGTGCCAGAAAAGGAGCGGGAGTGCCACAGTGCCAGGCAACATTCAGTAGTGCCAAAAATGGCGCAATTGTGCCACGTTTCCCATCACTGATATGTATGTAAATATAAGCAGTGTTACCCTATGTGAAGATTTATCTTATTTTCGAAGTTTGTAGACATGCTAATAAAAAGACTAAGCGTCGTATTCAAAAAAACTTAACAAAGCTTAGAAAAACAATGTTAAGTAAAGTTGTATTCAAAAAAAATTATTATATCCAAATTCTAAAGTAGGCACCTACGTTTATTAAGACTACTTTAAGTTGATATTTCCAAAATGTGTATTTTGTACCTCAAATATTTTTGTTAATATATCACATATTGATTCATGTTACATACATCTAAAAATGAAGCTAGAAGTGCTAGCTCTTATTTTAAATTTATTATTTTTGTCATGTGATGGAAAACATCACTAAATTATCCAACTGATTCGAACTACATAGCAAAATCCATAAAAAAATATTAAAATAAATACAATTATACAAAAGTGTTTTAAGCCTAGAGTACACGGCATGTAAAAAACCACATGCGTATGTAGCGATGACGTCACGAGAATTTTCAGCATGTTCGTTGCATTTTGTAAAATTACTAGTAGTGGCTAGATGCCGTAAAATTTTTATAGTATTTTTGTTCCAAAATACATATGTGGCACATGTAGCCGAATCGAAGACATTTTTTGGGGCAGCTCGTCTGTAAGCATGTTAATATATACATGTACATATGTTGCTAGTACACGGCATGTAGCAAATGTAGCATCGTGATGACGTCAAAATTACGTCAGAACCACATGCGCATGCGGTTTTTTGCATGCTGTGTACTGTAGTAGGCTTTAGTGATTTACATTCAAACAAAACAAATTGAAAAAAGCTGGATATTCAAATACTGATTTCGTTCAAATAAAATAATTGACATAATTTTTCTATGTTCATCATATTTTTTTATTTTTACTTCATAAAAATGTTTATCTGTTTTGCTTCCATGTCAGAAGCTTATATTTTTTAAGTTAGGTTGCTTAACTTCAAGATAATAAAAATGTATTTAACAAAATAAAAAATTATTTGAATACTCGAATGAAATTGTATTCGATGTTGTACATCATAAGCTGTGAAATGGTTGTTGAACACGGTGGTGTTACCAGAATTTATTATTAAATCACAAAATAATTAAAGTTGTCTTTTGAATACAATTTCTTAACAAAGCAAGTTTAGCCTTAAAGTGCTTGGTAGCTACTACGAACTTTAAGGCTCAAGTAAAATATTTTTTTGAATAAGGGGGTAAAAGATTTCTTAGCTAAAAATAAGATTTAAAAAATATGACATTTGATACTTTTAGTATATTATTAAGTGATTTTTTTTCACTAAACTACCTATATATCGAACCTTATTTTCATTTTTATCGTAAAGGACATGTTATCGAAAGTATACTTATTTATTAAAATTAAAATTTTATGGGCTACCCATAGTTAGAATTACCAAATGCCAAAATTGTTGATAACTTTTAAGATACAGGCTGTACAATTTTATTGGAAGCGACAATTTACGTACGTATTTGAGTATAAAAAAAAATCTCCTGAAAACTTTAGAGCTTAATTTTGTAAATCGCAACTAGGCTTGTATTGAACTCTTTCAGTAGCTCGATTTTGCCACAAACCAATGATCAAACCCATGGAATTTAAATGGGTTTGATCATAGGTTTGTGTCAAAAACGAGCTACTGAAAGAGTTCGATACAAGTCTAATCGCAACGCCAATCGTTGACAAATTTTATTTGAAAAAAAAGTTAAATTAAAAAAACAAAATACATACAAAATTTGACAACGCTAAGCGTTTTACAAAATTTGGCCTTTAGTTTTTGTCGCTTACGATAAAATCGAAAATAAAGCCCGATATTTTCTTATTTGCTTCGCATATATCTTACACATATTCCGTGCAGTAAATGTTTTGTGTTACTTAGCTTTATGTAAGTTATGTTTGTTAGTTTACTGGAGAAATAAAATATTTTTTAACTGAATTTGATTTCGAAAAAATTCCATTTATATTCATATATTCTGAGTAAAATCACAAAATAAAATAACAAAAATTGAAAATTTTAAAAAGCCCCGACTTTTTTCAGAAAATATGTTATATCTTCTAAACGGCTGGACCGATTTTCTTCATAGCTAAGAACCCTCTCGATCAAGTCATCTTTCAAACAGAAAAAAACTACATGAAAATCGGTCCAGCCGTTTGGCCTGTACGTGGACACGGACAGACACACAGATACACAGACACACACTACAAACTTATAACGCCCCTTTTTTAGTCGGGGGTTAAAAAGATTTTTAATGAAAAAATAAGATTTTTCGCTCGACTTGAATGAAGACTTTTGAAAAATAAATATGGCAACACTATGTATTAGTAAAAAAAGAGAGAGATAAATTCTTGACCAAACATAAAGCATAAAGATTGCAAAACAAATTAAAGTTCAACAAAAAAATCATCATAACATTGAGCGGAGTAACAAAGAAATGCTTTTCAAGCAGTAAATGAAAATAAAAAAACAATCCGTTGAAATGGTACAGGTGGTCAAGAAGAGCCGAGCCAACCAGCAAAAGAAACTCAAAGTGAATATAATAAAAATTAACACAAAAAGCCCATACATAATCCACCAGAAATTTCATAACAAACCCGAGACCAGACGTCCAACCAACCAACCCACCCCGATCATCGACCAAAAGTAATTATAATAAGTAGTTAGATTTACTACTAGCATGTAAGCTAGTATGTACATATGTAAGTGCATTAACAGCAACGGAGGCCAGCCACACTAAGAAGAGTGTGACTGACTGACTACTGATGGTTGGTTGTTGATTTGTTAAACTGTATAATAAATAGTACTCGTAGCAGGGATAAATAAATAAATGTTTGGACGGATGGCTAGATGACAACGAGTTGTATCTATTTGTCATACTTTTTGTTGTTGGCTGGTTGGTAATCCAACCACCCCATCCATGTAGCGCAAGTCAGCGACACCGTTAACAACCAGCAATTTACGTGCGAACTCACGTTTAAATTCGCGTCTGAACACGAGCAAGCATTTTACCAGGCATGCAGAAAGGCAACGTCAGCTGATGCGCTGAAACGTTGGCCAGAAAAAGCACATACGAAAGAAAGGTTTTATTTTTTATACCCTTTACCAAAAAATGGTAAAAGGGTATATATAGGTTTGTCATTCCGTTTGTAATTTCCAGAATATTAATAAGCGAGCCATAAAGTATATATATTCTGGATCCTTATGCATAGGGAAGAATAAGCGATGTCCGTCTGTCCGTCTGTCTGTACGTGAAATCGGTTCTCCGAAGCTCCCAGAAAAGCTAGAGACTTCGTTCTTGGACGGTTGTGTCAGAAATGGTCGAAATAATATTAAAAATCAGGAAAATCGAGCAGACTGTTTCAGAGCTGGGAAGCTTAAACTTCATTTTGCCATACAAAATAACTACCGAAAACTAGTTATTATTTTTTTTTATTAAATAAACTTATTTTATATTTCAGAATGTATAAAATTAATATTTTTTAGCAAAAAAAAAAAAAAAGTATATAAAAAAAATTAAATAGACGTTTCCAGGGTTGGAAAACTTTAATTTTTTTATACAAAATTATACAAAATTAATTTACTAAAATAAATTTTTCCTTTTTTCTATAAATTAAATATATCTTATATCCTAAGAAGACAGAGATTGGGTTAAAAAAAATCAGAAAAATCAAAAAGAATAATTCCAGGGTTGGGAAACTTTAAATTTTTGTGATATAAAAACTTAACAACTACCGTAAACTAATTTTTATATTTTTTTCTTATTAAATTAACTTATTTTATACTTCAGTACAAATTAAATTAGTATTTCAAATTAAAAAAGAAAGTTAAAAAAATTAAAAAGACGTTTCCAGGGTTGGAAAACTTTAATTGTTTTTTCATATACAAAAGTAACTTACTAAAACAAATTTTTTTCTTTTTCTCCATAAATTAAACATATCTTAGACTCTTAAAAGAAATAGATTGGTGTAACAAATCAGAAAAATTAAAAAGGATGATTCCAGGGTTGGGAAACTTACACTTTTTGTAATATATAGAAGTAACTAGGTCTTACTATTTTTTTATTTTTTTTATTAAATTAACTTATTTTATACTGCAGTACACATTAAATTGATATTAAAAATTAAAAAAAAGTTTAATACATGAAAAAAACATTTCCAGGGTTGGAAAACTTTAACTTTTTTCTTATACAAAAGTAACTTACTAAAACAAATTTTTCTTTTTCTCTATATATTAAACATAGCTTATATTCTTAAAAGGAACATATTGGTGTACGAAATCTGAAAAATCAAAAAGAACGGTTCCAGGGCTGGGAAACTTACACTTCTTGTGATATATAAAATTAACTACCGAAAACTAGTTTTTATTTTTTTTATAAAATAGACTTATGTTATACTTCAGTACGAATGAATTTGGTATTTCATATTAAAAAAAAAATTAAAACGAAGTTTCCAGGGTTGGAAAGTCTTATCTTTTGTACAAAAGTAACTTACTAAAACAAATTTTTCCATTTTTTTAATATAAATTAAACATATCTTACATTCTTAAAAAAAAGATTGTTTTTAAGAATACAGAAAAATCAAAAAGGGGGATTACAAGGTTGCGAAACTTACACTCTTTGCGATATAAAAAATTAACTACCGAAAATTAATTTTTATTTTTTTTATTGAATAAACTTATTTTATGCTTGAGTACGAAAAAAATTGGTATTTAAAATAAAAAAAAAACATTTAAAAAAATTAAAAAGACGATTCCAGGGTTGGAAAACTTTAACTTTTTTTTGTACAGAAGTAACTTACTAAAACAAAATTTTCCTTTTTTCTATAAATTAAACATATCTTAAATTCTTAAAAGAAAGAGATTGGTGTAAGAAATTAGAAAAATCGAAAAGAATGATCTCAGGGTAGGGAAACTTACACTTTTTGTGATATATAAAAGTAACTAAGTCTAATTAATTTTTATCTTTTCCTTTATAGATTATATGTACATGTTTTACGTTTTGGAAAGAAAATTTTGGTGTAGAAAATTATAAAAATAAAAACCACAAAACCTTTGACCTTTTTTGTGGATAACTAAATAAAACATTTTTTTTAATTTCCTTTTTTTTTACTTAACACACTTTCTATATTTTTTTAAGAACTACTAGATTGATAATTATAAGGAATCAGAAAAATCTAATATAATGATTCTAGGGTAAATTTAATTTTTTTGTACATAAAAGTAACTAGGTCAAATTATTTTTTTTCTTTTTGTTTATACTTTATGTATGTGCTTATGTATGTATCTACATACTACATAAAAACACTTTCGTAAAGGGTATGTAAGATTCGGCACAGCCGAATATAGCACTCTTACTTGTTTGCTTTATTTTTTATTTTGTATAAGTAGTATATTGTTGGAAAGAAGAAACGACAGCCCCACTTCACAAATGCTAAACAAAGAAAATGTTAAAGCTCTCGGAGAGCCATGATATCAAAGAGATACGTATTCTCCACTGGTTTCATCTTTTATTTTTACATACATACATACACTCATCCATATGTGCATATGTATGTAATTATTTTTTCTGTTCAATGTCTGCTCAATTCAATAACTTGTATTGCACAGTGGAGCTTTTAATTCAAATTTAATTTAATTATTAAATGCTTATTCCTTATGCCGTATTCATAAAAATTTTAAACAGCATTTCAAATGTTGTTTAAGCAAAATTTTCTAAAATTGTGTTCATAATAGAATTTTAGCTTAAAAAACCTTTTTTAAACCTTGCGTAAATCAGCAAATTTTAAAATTGATTGCACCCATGTTTAAACCAATTTTAAGATGACGTTGTTGTAATTTTGCTTCGTTTTTGTTTACATTTTTAACTCTGCCTGTATGTGTGTATGTATGTACTTATGTATGTGTGTATATGCTAGTGTATTTAGAAGAAAACAATGTAATTTATTTTATAGAAACTATTGCCGAATTATCAAATAGACTCCAAAAGAATATTTAAAAGAAAAGGAGCGATCCAGTTTCCATTCCGAGTCATTATTTTCTAATTTTATGTGTTAAAAAAAATAATGTAATTGTAGAAAATTAATTAGTGATGTATAAACACTCAAAACAAACAAAATAAAGCTCGTTATTCTAGTGCTTCTTAATCATACAGTAAAATAAATCATATAAAAAGCACTTTTAACAAAGATTTGTTGTGAACTTGTTTTTTTTTTTTTTTTTTTTTATTAAACACAAGTTGGAACACATCTTTTATATTATAGAAACAATATTTCTCTGAAAAGCGACAAATAAACAAATATAGACACGAGTAATTTGTGAATTAACAATCGTTGTTTTGCAGAACTAATATGCAAGTGACAAATAAAGAATACAGAGTTGCCACGATATTTTAAAAAAGTCCAGTTAATTGATTTTTAGTTAAAATACTGATTATGAATACCAATATTTAAAAAACGTTATTTAGCCTTAAAATGTTTTTTAACTAATATGAATTTTAAACCTCAATCAACTTTTTTTATGAATATGGCTGTTTAAATTTAAATTAGACGTGCCCATAGCCAAAATTCAATTGGTTTCTATGGTAATGGCTATGGCAAGTCACCTATAATTAAGTACGGTGCTGCCCATAAGTTTGATTTGAACAGCTGTTTTGTATGGTTATGGTTATGTCACGTCAAACTTAAACTTTATGACTGAAGTGTTTCAATATTAAATACAGAAGAACATAATAACATGTCAAATCAATTGTCAAAGAAAAATTTCATTTCTATTATAATTACACTTAGTTTACTTAATATAGAAACGCCCTAACTCATTTTTTTTAATCGAGATTTTTGTGTTGTTCGATACATTAGATGTTTTTCTATCTAAATAAACAAAAAATCGATTTAAAAAAAATAATGATTTAGGGCCTTTCTATATAAAGGTAACGATATATTAATTGAAATTCTGATATTTCAGAACGAAATACATTTTTATCCATTTAGTAGTGTTAAAACTGCCGATCTGGCAAGGCTATCAGCTGTTAAATATCTGTCACCTGAAGCTTAATTTTTTTAATGAAAAGTTTGCCATTTACGAATATGAATGGTTTACCATCTCGTTAAAATATTTAATAATGACTACAGAAGTGGTGCTTCAAACGTGGCCGCTTTTCGAGCATTACGGGTTGATTATGGTGGCGATAATTGGACCTGCTGGGCAAGGGATTGGCAAGATTATAAACAAATTTGAAAAGACAAGAAGCGTTAGAGATGTGGTAAGGCCTGTGCATCATCGCAATGTGCATAATGCCGCTCTCTTAGTGAAATTATGGCGGATAATTCGAATAATTGGCCCTATCTTGCGGCTCAATATGGCCTATTTTGAATTTGGCTTTGCACCTCCACACATAGAAAGTCCAGATAACGCAATAATTAACAATATTGATTTTTCGAAAAACTTCTCTTCAGCGATGAAGGTTATTCCTCACTCGGTGGTTAAGTCAACAAACAGAACTATCTTATAGGCGGCTTGAAGAACCCAGAAGCGATTGTGGAAAATCCCTTGCATTCGAGAAAAGTAACTGGTTTGGTGCAAATTCTGGTCTGGAGGTGTCATTAGCCGCATTTTTGTTTTTTTTTTTTGAAAATGACGCCAGAAGGACCATTACCGTCAATGCAGAGCACTATGACCGTATGATAAGCCACTTTTTTGGCCTGGAATTTAAGATTATAAACTAGACGATATGTGGTTTCAACAACACGTTGCCACAAGTCACACAACATGACCGATTTGTGCTTTATTATATGAGAAGTTTCCAGAACGCGGTGTTCACCTAGATGATACGATTTTACGCCGTTAGGATTTTTTTGTGGGGCCACGCCAAAGTCTGTGTCTACGTGGTTAATAAATACTGCAACGTTGGATCATTTGGAAACGAACATTTGTCAAGTTATCGGTGAGATACCTCACGAAATGTGCGAAAAAATGGTCGAAAACTACCTCGAAAGGATTGACTGATGCAACCAACTACCAATCTGGAGGCGGTCATTTAAATGACATTGTATTAAATATGCGTAGAAAGGTCATTCCGGTAGGTGCAATGCCCACCAAGAACTGCTGTTGTCCTACCTAGATGTATTAAAAGTTGGATGTAATTATTTATTTTAATATCACTCATGCAAATCACCAGTCAAAATACCCCCTAAAAAATTTATAGCTACTCCAATGTTGCATTTCCTACTCTATGGCAAAGGTACAATTATGGTAATGAAATAAAAATTTCATCGCAATCATACCTTTTTATGTGAGTTTTATTTAAGTTCACTTTTGAACAAATTTATAACCAGTTATATTTTTTATAGGGAATAATTATTAAAAATAGTAAAATTTCTCTCCACTGTGCATAGAATTTGTGGGTGGTTGCTTTGGTGGGCATAGCGTAGTGCTTGCTAATAGTGTTTTAAATTTTTAGTCGCATGTAGTTATTGATTGTTTTAGATTTTATTACGTTGTAATTGCGTTTGCAAGTGTCGTAAATTGATTTTGTATATTCTCTGTCACTTCAAACATACGAGTACATACCCCACTTGTAACCCACTTTCGCCTCCTCTTTGGCTACTTTTTTTCTATTTATTTGTGTTCATTTAGTTTTTCCAAACAAAAATTAACTAATTTTGCTGACATTTAGGGTGCTTGTTAGGAAATTGTTATAATTAAAAAGTCTGTTAGCAGTTTGTCTCACCAGTGTGATTTGGGGAAATACATGATGATTTGTTTGTATCTATGATTATCTTAATATATTTACTTGCTTACATACATGCCTGTGTATGTATATATTTACGCACATACATATGTACATTAGGAAGCTTGAAGAAAACTGACTAAACTTTTAGTCAGTAAAGTAATCTGCGGAAAATTATAAGTAAATTTTCCAAAGAAATTATGGTTCTAAAATTATGTGGTTTCTTCGGAAAATTTTATAAGATTAAATTTTCCCACCCTAATATATACATATATATCATTACTACATCTGCCTTTCGAAACTATCCAATCAATGTTTATGAAACTCAAATATTAGATGTTTCTACGTCCAAAGATAGATCTGTGGCTTAAAGAACATATAGGCTATATATTTTTATTTTCAAAAAAGTTGGACCAGAAGGGGGACAGGGGGACGATTTCCGCCTCTCCGAAACTATCCAACCAATTTTTATGAATTACCAAATATAGATAAATCTGCATCCTAAAGGACGCACACGCTCTATGTGTTATTAAAATTAAAACTAGAACCAAGAGGGTGTTAGGTGGCAATTTGTTTCTTTCCGAAACTATGCCAGGGAATTTTATTAAGTTCAAAGTATAGATGCAACTGCGGCTAAGAGAACATACGTGCTTTAAAGATTTTTAAAACTAGTCCCAAGAAGGGTGCAAGGGGGCAATTTCTGATACTTCGACACTATCCAACTGGTTTTTATAAAATTTAAAATATAGATATATAGGTATATGTGCTCTTCCAAAATTAGGATCGAGAGAGGATGGTACACGGCAATGTCTGCTTCTCCGAAAAAATCGTACCGATTTTGATATAACTTATAACATAAAATAGAAATAAGTCTAAAAAAATGCAAAATCTTTTTATTTTGAGGACACACAGCAATTCCAGTTCCCGCGATTTTTGGCCATTTAATTTTAGTAACTACGTATAATTATTATTGTAGCGCACACAATTCTGTAGCCGATTCTCTACTTCGTTTATGCAAAAAACTAAAATACGCTACAACTATAAATAAAAAGGCACATGCTTGCTAAGCGTATTGATTGACTGTCTGTCATAGTCGGAGTATGCTTATACTCAGACTATGGATAATTAGTCTTACAAAGAAATATAAGCATGATACTTGGTATAATTATTAATCATTCGCCATACAATTGTATATATGAAATGGAATGGAAAACGTGTTTTGGCCATTTAGAAAGATGCTTTTTGTGTGTGTGTGTGTGTGTGTGTAAATAAAATAGCCCTGTATACACGCATGTGCAGCCGATTGATACTCAGAGTAGAGCTGCAAAACTATCGATAGTCGCTCCACTCGATAGTATCGAATAGTTTTATAAAAGTTGCCACATAAACTACATGACTCGAAAAAAAAAATTCAGAGTCCTCAACATTTTCATTAGTATATAAAAATATATCAAGCGGCACATTATCGAAAATATACTTTTTTATTGAACTTATAAACCCATGGTTTAGAATTATCAAAACGCGAAAATTGTTGATAACTTTTAAGACACTAACTGTAAAGTTTTATCGTAAGCGACAATTTTAACCTTCTTCTAAAAATTTAATTTTTATCGCATACGATTACATCGAAGATTAGGCTGGATATGTAGGTATGTAGGTACAATTAAAAAAAAATTTTGTACTGAAACACGCTGGGTATGTCAAAATAAATCCGTGACGATTGGCGGCCGTCGCGATATCAGTACCACCAAAATTTATCTTTGTGTCGACGATGTTGAATTTATTAAGATACTTGTGACTACTATTTGTCGAATAACACTTGGATTTATAAATAAATTCATATACATACATATGTATGTATTTAAGTACTTATGTATACAGAAGCAGGGATTTGATGTCATATTTACAAATTGTACTAACTTTCAAAAAAATTTTAATTTTTTCAGTACGATAATTCTTTATTTATATTTTTTTTAATACTTGTACTTTTTAACTAACTAAAAATCAATTAACAAAACGCCAGAAGGTGCACAAAGAATATTAGTTGCTGGGATCTGAATATAAAAGTAACATTTGCGATATACTACGTTTATAACCTTTTTTTTATTCGATTGTTCACAGTCGATGCAAATAGTCGGCTTCTCACTTTGGTACGAAAATAAAATTTCCACATTTGCAGATGAATTTGGAATAAATAACATTCCTCCAGCAATTCTTTAAGTACCGGAAAACATAATTTGATTTACATAATTTTCTAATACCTTCGAGCTAAAGATTAACCCCCTTGTGCAAAAAAATATGTAAGTTTTTCTATGGAAATTTTTTTTAATGTACATTTCAAGCACGCATTATTTTTTGCATAAGGGGGTTAATATATTTTAATGCTATTTTTGGCATGTAATATAATATAAAGAGATTCCAGTAGTGCTAAATGGGTCATTGCGGAGCTACGGTACTTTTGGCATTCAAATAGCGTTAAAATTATACAATTGTACCAACTTTTGCATCGCTGTACAAAAGCTTAAATCAACGACGGATAATTTGCTTCAAAGCTGCCGGCT
This sequence comes from Tachina grossa, assembly GCA_949987645.1. Lineage (NCBI taxonomy): Eukaryota > Metazoa > Arthropoda > Insecta > Diptera > Tachinidae > Tachina > Tachina grossa. The sequence continues at coordinate 133,933,880 of OX465278.1, read as the reverse complement.
ACTGTTTACTGACTTCGATTATTTTTACTCTTTTAATTACTTGTTTTTTTTTACCGATAGTATCGATAGTGGAAAAAACTATCGATATTTCATTTACAACAAAACTATCGATACTATCGATAGTTTTGCAGCTCTAACTCAGGGTATTTTTACATTCATTCGTATGATGTAGCTCACACAGTCTATACATTTTAGTTATAGTTATTTGTGCTGCGTAATTTAAAAAATATGTATGAACAACATAGTTGTTGGTTGTTTACAGTTATACGTATTCGGTTAAAAATAAATACATGTGTTTGAGTATGAGCATGGTTTTTATAATTAGTACTCATAGAGTACTTAAAACGATAATTTTATCATTCTATTGGGGGTTTTCTCTGTAATTCCAAATAATAGGAAATGTTTTCGAATTTGCGTTATTAACATGCAAATTTGAAAGTATTTGCTTTCGTTTCGAATTAAAGAGTATACCCCCTGGTCCATGGTCATGTTTCATTCAACGCAAGGTAGTTAGTAAATAATTAATTTTGGGCGGGCAACGCAGTGGGCATGGCTAGTAATTAATATATCGCATGCTTCAGATATGTTATTTGCGCATCGGTTGTGCTGCCATAGGCACTAGATGAACTTGTAGACTCATAGATACATACATATCTTACGTTGCCACTACAAACAACTCCTTAGCAAGGCTACATGTCTATTTTCTAGCTGGAAATTTAGTCTAGTGGGATAAATGCATACATATGTATATGCATGTATGCTACCGTTGTTGGGTACCTATAACGTTATCTGATGTGCAAACTAGCACTACTATATACACACATATGAATGTATGTATATACGTATGTACATACCCTGAAGGAAATATCGATGGTGAAAATGTACTGAATCGCTTTTGACTTTGTCACCAGTACTACTCTACAATTATTCCCCATATAATACTTGTCATTGAAATTCTACTAGTAACACTAAAACAATTGACTAGATAGTGAATTCATAGTTCTTATGGGAACATGGAGACATACCAACCAGATATTTACTGGTACATTTCTATACCTTAATTTATGTATATTGACAAGTTGTTGCAAAATCCACCAGAAATACACCACATCTGTTTTCTCTTTTTATTTTATACTGACGAATAAAAGAGAAATTGTAGACAATGTAACTACTACTAGAGTTTTAGTGTTGACATAGAGACACTTGGTCCCAGTCTGACTGCAGGGTATGTTCATATAGGTGCATACATACATATCGCTCATTTACTTCAATAGTGGCACAACTCAAAAAAACCAGTTTTGCAGAAAACGCGTTTTAAGTTTTTATTTTGCATACAACTCAATGGAGAAATGAAAAAAAAATTCTCCTCTCAGGAGGTGATGGTACAAGCTATTTATATGAAATTTTTACGCAAGATAAAATACAAAATGCCGCATCTTTCTGCATTATTAACTCAAAAAACTCATTTTTTGAGTTATGCCACTATTGAAGCAAATGAGCGATATGTATGTTTATTTTACATTATTATGTATATATGCACATATACATATGTATGTACATATATGTATGTCGTATGTACATATTTCACCTTGCTTCTGCTACACAAGAAATCGTTTTTTTTACTAAATCTTTTCCCAGCCTGTTACCATGTCAGCCAGGTATGATGCTTTTCTTAAAACTCTGATGCTTTTTTATTATTGTTCACCTATAAAAAAAAATAGCAGCGACATCAATAATTGCTGCAGCCAGCCAGCCACCAGCTCTTAAACATTGTCTCCCAGTAAAAATAAAACAAAATCAAATTCAAAACAACAACAAACACACCACAGTTTATATAAAATTTTCTAATACAATTTTCGCTTTGTTTTATTGTTATTTTTTTAGCTCTTCTAGTATTTCTAATTTTTCTAAGCACACTCAGCAACAACAATAAATAATAATAATCATAAAAACAATACGAGTACAACAACAACAACAAGAACAACCAACTGAATGTCAGCGTTGTCAACTCTTAAATTTCAAAAAGCACCGAAACCAAGAAAAAAGCGCGTAATTTAAGTTAAAAAAGCACTAAATTTAAAATTTTATTATATTATTTAAAAAAAATTTACACATCGTTAGGTTATTGATTTGCTGCAGACATAATGTATTTTGAATATACTGTGCCGCAAACCAATAACCAACCGACAACATGTACATAAATTGTACAAATTTGAGGCATCCGAAAAACATTTTATTTTTATAAGACGAAGCATTTTCAAATTATTATAAACAATTTTTAATTTTTTCCGTCAATGAACAAACGAATCTCGAGTTTACTCAAATTGGCAGTAATCCACAAGTCTTTCTGAGGTTAAGAGCCGATTAATCCTACATTTTGAGCTCGATGGGCTTAGCAGTTGAAAATATTTTACAATCAAGGCTTACAAAATTTGGTTCTTATTAAATTATGTGGAAATATTCTCTCGGCTGATATGTGACAAAGATAATAAATTTTTATCGAAATAAAAATGGTGAATTCTGCGTTTCAATATGGAAGTAACAAAAATTTTATGGGAATGCAAGTGGACTCAATATTTTTCCCATTGCATTAAGTGAATCAATCATTCTTCACCCATTGTCTATACTAGATAAAATTTCGCTATTAGACTATATTTGAGTAAATACTTGAATTATGTCTTCTTTGTTGTATGGCAAAACACTGTTTACATTAATTATGCTTAAAATGTTGAGGTTTGATGGTAATATGACACGTATTTATTAAACCAAGTCTTTTAAAATTTTAGTAGATTTTTTTGAGATGCTCCATTTAACTTCAGAGCTTATGTTTTTGAATGAAAGACTTCCTCGAAAAAAAAAATAGGTAAGGAAATTTTCCTTTGAGTTTTTGGCTTAGTGCCACCGCCTCGAAACAAAAAGCACCGAAAATTAATTTAAAAAAGCAATGAGCATTAACTTCAAAATTTGTCGCGTCGAACATTTCAAAAAGCACTAAAAACGGTGCGAAAAGCACCGAGTTGACAACGCTGCTGAATGTTAACAAATGATGAACAAAAACAATAACAGGGTAATCAAAAAGAGAAAAAAATAGAGCGAATACTATGCTCAAAAATCAAAATAAACAAAATAAATACATACATTTATACAATAATAAAATTGTATGTATGTATGTAGTATTGTAGGAATCGTAAATATAATTATTTTCTAATCATACCAGTTTTTGTTGAAAGTTGTTGTTGGTTTCTGCTGGCTTTTTTTCGCTCTAACCCACATTGCAGAAATAATTGTACGTTTAAGTTTCCTGTCAATAATTGCTGATAGCCTAGTCCAATACGTTGTTTAGGTTTGCTCGTACGTGTTACGTACGAGACGTCGCTTTGTGAAAACGAAAAAACGCAACGCGCGAGCTCAAATGAACGAACCTCACGAGTGTGTTCAAAAAAAAAAAAAAAAAAAAAAAAAATCTGTATCAAACGTACCCCAAATTATTATTAAGTAGCATTAGTTGTAGATATTTTCTTACTACAATTTGGCTTCACCTCAACCAACCCAACAGTAAGTACCCAGCGGTAAATTAAGCGAAGTACTTCGATAATGATCACTGAGGTCGTCAGTATGACATCGTAAAGGCCGGGGCACAATGAATCCGTCATACGTTATACTTCGCCTTTTTCAACTGACATTATCGCAACGACGGAGAAGGTTGGCACAATGAGTACTTTATTGACGGAAGCATTTGAACAGCTTCAATAGGTTGATTCTCCATTTTATTTATTAAATTCAAATTTTTTTATTTATTTCGTTTATTTTTTTGTTTAGTTTTATTTTTGCTGCCACAAAACACAAAAACCTAATTCAGAACATATCAAAAAACTAACCACAATATCTTTCAAACTACTCAACGTATGCAAAAAGTTGAAAGTTGACCAGTTTTTGTACTTTGCGTTGACGGACACGTACTGAATGTAACAGCCCTCATAAGAAACCATGTATTTCAACTTAGGTGTCAGTTGAAAAAGGCGAAGTTTAACGTATGACGGATTCATTGTGCCCCGGCCTTAAGTGAGAAATCTGAGTACTTGGATTGTAATGAACGTGTAATCGGATATATCATGTGTTACTAATAACTTCGATTACGACGTGAGCAGGGATTCATTTATTGATTAAAAGAAAAAGTTTGTTATAAAACAAAATTAAAATACTGGTCTACTTTTAGGCTAAATTTATTATCATGCTCCCTTACAACTCCGCTATCGATGTAAAGGCCGGTGCACAATGAATCTGTCATGCGTTAAACTTCGCCTTTTTCAACTGACAGCTAAGTTAGGTTTAGGTTAGGTTAGCAGGCTGCTGGTAGGAAATAAGAAAAACAGATTCCAGCTCACTTGGGTCCAATATGATGATCCCTTTGTGCTGCCTGTAAATTAGAAGAAGAGAGAGAGAGGGAGAGAAATGAGAGGGGTAGAGTTAGAAAGATGAGGAGTGGGTCAAGAAATTTGGCTAGGAGGGGGGTAGTGGTCAGTGATTATACCAACCACTGTTCCTAATATAGAGGCTCAGATTCTTGAGCTAAGTTGAAATACATGGTTTCTTATGAGGTGTGTTACATTCAGTACGTGTCCGTCAACGCAAAGTACAAAAATTGGTCAACTTTTAACTTTTTGTGTGCGTTGAGTAGTTTGACAGTTATTGGTTGATTTTTTTGGTATGTTCTGATTTAGTTTTTTGTGTTTTGTGGCAGCAAAAAAAAAAAATTAAGCAAAATAAATAAACGAAATGGATACAAAAAGTTGAATTTAATAAATAAAATGGAGAATCGACCTATTAAGCTGTTCAGTTCAAATGCTTCCGTCAATAAAGTACTCATTGTGCCAACCTTCTCCGTCGTTGCGTTAATGTCAGTTGAAAAAGGCGAAGTTTAACGTATAACGGATTCATTGTGCCCCGGCCTTAAGTGCAATGCTAGTGACACGTACTGACACCGTGGCTTACTTTGTAAGCGAGAGCGCACCACTTACGCGTCCTATGACACTTTTATGTTAAATCTAAATAGCAAAATAAGCGAACGAATCACCACTGACTGCTACTAAGTATTACTGATGCCATCGATTGCATAATGTATATTTTTACCACTAGGTAGTTACCTAAAGTCAGAGTTGTTCGAAGCCAGTGCTGCTAAAAACTACAATAAATATTTACATACATATATAAATAAGTATATATAAACATACATACATACCTTAATATAAATAGAAATGTCCCAACTCATTATTTCCTTGAAATCGCGATTTTTGCAATTTTCCATACATTAAGGGCCAATTTTTGGGTTCGATATTAAACTTACTTTCTTTTTCTAATTAGCTAATCCAAAAACTAACTAATCTCACATAAATTCAGTTTGATGTTTCTAAGTGGTAGTTTAAAATTATTTCAGTAGTATAGTATAACCATACTAAGAGCTAATAAATCAGTGAAAGTTTAAAGGATGGTTTAGTTAATCTAAACTCAACTTTATATGTGGTTTAAACTCAACAGGAGTAAATCAGTGAACCATACCTTATGTGTAGTTTAAAAAATAATATTGTGGCAGCACTAGAATAAATGTCAGAAAACAGCTGATTTGCACCAGGCTATCAATTCTTTGGCACAATCAAAAAGGCCAAAATATTAATAAATTTTAATCAAAGGTCGCCAAATTTTACTGAGAAAGAAATTATATTTATGCTTGGCGAGGTAGAATAGTATAAAGGAACAACAGAGTGTAATAAAACAGATCGAACAAGATCTGAAGAAAAAGTAGAATCTTCGAAAAAAGTTGAGTGGCCTTTAAATGCAAAACATATGGTCTGTAAGTAACAAAATCATATGGCCTGTATTGGTAGTTTAAACGACCAATTTTATGCCTTTACGGATGGTATAAACACTCCAGTGATTTATAGGTTTGCTGGTTTAAACACATTTTAAACAAAAAAGTAGAGATTAACTTGCACTGATTTATTAGCCCTGAGAAACAAAATAGTAGCAACATTTTCTATGTAAAGGGTGTCCCAAAAAGAACGCAAGATTTAAATTTGGCGCCATTCGAAGTGTCATTGTTTGACATTTGAACAATTGTTATTGTTTGCTAGTAGAAGGTACGAGGTTCGTAAAAATGGAGCGCTACACGAATGAACAACGCATTCGCATTGTGAAATTGTTTTACCAAAATGGTGAAAGTTTTGCGGCTACAGTTCGCAAATTTGCGATCAATTTGGGGTCACAATAATGCTCCAAAAGAGTCAATTGTAAAGAGATTAATGGATAAATTTGCCGAAACTGGGTCTGTTAGTGATGTAAAGACAACAACGCCCCTTCGACCAGGTCGATCGACCGAAAATGTCGCAGCTGTACGTGATTATTTCGCTCAAACGCAGGTCAAGCGCAAACAGTCAATGGTGTTCGGAATCGTGAAATGATAACCAGTTTTTTCGTGCCTAGAATTGAAGAAATGAATGTGGAGGGCATGTGGTTTCAACAAGACGGCGCCACATGTCATACAGCCAGAGAAACAATTCAATTGCTACATCAGTCATTTCCCGGTCGTGTTATTTCGCGTTTTGGAGACCAGAATTGGCCGCCTAGATCGTGCGATTTAACACCATTAGACTTTTTTCTTTGTGGTTTTTTGAAGTCGATGGTTTACGCGAATAAGCCGACGACTCAAGCCTTAAAAGAGGAAATTGGACGCTGCATTAATGAAATACCGCAGCATTTATGCAAAACGGCCATTGAAAATTTCATTAAAAGATCGCGTGTGTACCAGCAAAGCCGCGGCGGCCATCTGCCCGATTTGTTGTTCCACACATAACCTCATTTTGTCTACTTTACGATATAATAAAGTTTCACGATTTTTTTTTTAAACATCTGTGTTTTATTTAAAATTTAAATCTTTCATTCTTGTTGGGACACCCTTTAGAAGTCATAATGTTATCAACACAGTTTGATCTTTTGTGGGAAGAAGATACTATATAATTTTATTATTTACAAGTAAAATATTGTGCTAGTTAAAGGAAATAGATATATAATGGCCCTAATTACGAGTGTCGTATTTTGACTGCGACTACGACGATTTTGTACTAGATTGAAGAAAAAAAATATTGCAATGTTATTTAGTCTAGTAAACAATCGTCGTAGTCGAAGTCCAGTCCAAATACGACACTCGCAGTAAGGCCCAATATAAAATGTATACATATATTTATTTATGTGTGTTTTAATTGTTTTATGATATAATTTTTTAAAACGTTGTATGTTTCACAAGTGTTTGTTGTCAGTATTAATGTAGGATTAAACAACCTCCATTGGCCGCTTAAACTAGCAAGCAAACTCATATAATCGACTACTCAAAAACCACAATTAAACATTAAGGTTAATTTAATCTCTAATCTGGAACTCAAAAAGTGGCCCTAAAGCTTAAATTAGACGAGCCATAGCCATAACTAAACCAAAATTCAATTGGTTTTCCTGGCACTGGCTTTGGCGTTATGGCGAATCACCTATAATCAAATGCAGTGTTGCCCATAAGTGTGGCTCGAACAGCTGTTTTCTATGGTTATGGTTATATGGAAAGTCTGATTGAACCTTTAATGTTCTTCTATCGAAATGTACAAAAAACTCAATTTCAAAAAAAAAAAAAAATATGAGTTAGGATCTTTCTATATTAAGGTAGCGATATTCACTTACATATGTAAGTAAGTATGTATGTACATATGTACTATATATAAACTGATGAAATATTTGACTCGCTTATTCAAAGCGCAATTAAGTAGAAAATTATTTAAAAAAAATATAAATGTGACAGCGCATAGAGAAAGGGACCTAAGGGTAAAAAAATCAATTTTCACTTTTTTTTTTTTTTTTTTGATGTGGACAACATCTGAGCATCGAATGAGACCGATCCCATGCCCCAAAAGTGTTCCCTCCCAGAGATATGCGCGTTTTATTCAGTGATGGTACACCAAAGATACACGTATTTAAATCTTTAAAATGGCTCTCCTGAACAAAACCGGTTTTTACCCTTAGGTCCCTTTCTATTTTGCGCGTCACATATTAAAGAAGAGGATTCATTTTAAAATTTAACCACAATTATGGTACAATTCTTTTTTTATACAAATTATTAACTTTACATTTTGTTGCTCTCAGGCTTAAGTTGCTGGCGTTATTAAAGTAAATTACTGCAACAATGTTGCACACTTTTTATTATTATGAACAAGAATTTTTTACATGAGAAATAATTAAACTTTTTTTTTAATACTATAAATTGAAACCAGCCTCAGAAGTAAAAAAAAAATCTTATTAAAATTATGACATATCATACCGCGACTTTCGCTAAAAATTTCCTCAAATTTGCTAGTCTACAGGGTGTCTCAAAAGAATGAGGATCTCTTAAAAAGCAAGGTAACCCTTTATCGACAGCATGTCTGTTAGTTACACTGTGCTACTTCAAAAATATATCTAGCGAGGGACCCGGTGTGTAAACCTAATTCAAATGCGCGAATTCAGTGGTGCTGACAAACATTTTTTTTTTTGAAATTTTAAATTTTTCCTTAGGACGCATGTTCATCAGTATAACTGCCAGTTTATACAAGTCATGTAAAAATTCTCGTCTGTCTTTTTATATTGAAAACAAAAACTAATTTGAGTGCTTTGTTTTTGTTTTCAATATAAATAGGCAGACGAGAATTTTTACATGGCTTCTATAAACTGGCAGTAAGTTTTTCAAACATATTTTTTTTCAACAACTAAAAAATTCAGAAAAAACTTAAAAAAATTGCCATTAAAAAAAAATCGGTTTTTTTTCCAAAAAGTTTCCCCAGGGAGCATTTTCATCAAAATAAGTTTTTCAATTGATATACATACATATGTACATATATAAAGGTTAATAAATGGGTAGAAAACCGGGCAAATTGGGAATTTTAGGCACTTTTAACCAAGTTTTCATTCAATCGTAATTATTTTGTAACCGACTTCAAAAAAAAAAAAGAAGGAGGTTATCAATTCGTCTTCATAACTCGGTACACTTTAGACCGATTGTAAATATTATTTTTTTGTCTGAAGACGCTGGGTGGGGACGCGCCCACAAATTTTTTTATTTGATTTTATGATATTCTACTTATTTGATTGCTGCGAAACCTAGCAAAGACCTTTGGTTCTTGTAATTACACAATTTAAGAATTGAAAAAATGGGTGCAGCTACTCCCATTAAAATTTATTCTTATATTTCACGTCGTTCTACTTAACCGATCTATACGATTGAGCTCAAAAACGGACATAATCTTCCATTTGGAAAAAAATGGGAGGAGTCCCGCCTATTAAAATTTTAATATTTTGTTTTAAGTGATTTTACTGTACCGATTTTTACAAATAACACACACCCTGAGCTATGAAAAACACAAAATCTTGCGTTTAAAAAATGGGCGGCGGCACTCCCATTAAAATTTAATCTTATATCCCATAAATTTGTTTAGAAAATGTTCTGTAGATGGTGTACCGAATTTCAGAAGTCTTCGTTAACTCCTTTCCGTACTGGTTATAGTCACAAAAAAACTTGTCTATTATCTCCTCTTGAAAAAATTCACTCAAGTGGAATCAATGGTCAGGTGCAGTGAGTTTTATTCCTTCTGACGAATCGAAACTTAACTCTCCGTCATACTCAGATTTTATTTTTTTCTTCAATTATTTGCTCATATTGTAATTTATCTTTAGTCCCATCTGTTACATACCTGCAGATAATGCGACTAGTCCATGCATGTAAGGACTAGTCCAACGAGGAGTAGGAGTACTCCAAATATATGAAAAAAGGTGGTCGATTTAACATTGCGATGTCCTAGGGTTGGTCCAAGTTTGCATTACATCGGACTAACCCCAAAACTACTCCATATGGAATAGTTATAGACTACTCGCATACAAGTTGTGAGTGCCTAAGAAGAACGATCATATTCGTTTAAACACGAACACTTATCGTACAGCATTGAATGCTTGTATGAAAACGACATGATCCATGACTGCATTACATGGGACCATGATGTAACTAGCCTGTTTCATCTAGATTGGACCACGTACTCCAATATTATCTGCAGGGATTATTTTGAACAATCACAATGAGTGATGCAATTCACAATAGCGGTATTCCTCATCGCATGCCCATCATAATACCAAATGAAAATTCGTATGATCTGCATTTTCGATGAAAAAAAAAATTGGAAAAACGCCCCGAAATTAGAAAAAGTACCAAACTAGTACAAATCAAGCCATAATAGCCAAAAAATTTTAAGCGACATATATTTTTCACTTATTATTTTTTTTAACGAAAATCGATTACCTAAGATCGTGAATAATCCATTTTCATCAAAAAATTAAGCTCGAAAATTATTTGGCTTGAGCTTTTTAGACGGTTATGGCCCGATGTGTACGATTAAATGAAAAAATTACAGAAAAAATCAAAAGGTTTTGTGGACGTGAAACGGTAGCCTTGGCTTGAATTGAAGTCTCTCCATAAATGTTTTTTGTTGTGTTTTCGTGGTGTGTGTGCTAATGAGTATGTGCCGCAGGGTTGGCAAAATTGTTGCACTTGTACAATAAATAGTACACCAATAGTTAATTTAGTACATTTAAGGAATCTCCCCAGTTTTAGTAATTTCACTCCAATTTTATTTTCATTTCTCTTTTGAACAATAAAACTCATATTCTTCTCACTTGAAAACAGAACTGAAAAAGTAAAATGTATCGAAAAACTCAAAAAATATGAACTCGTCTAAATTATTATTTTCCTAAATTATTTTTCGCCTAAATTCGGATGCTAGAGCAGAGCATATGCTATTAATTTGTATATGTGACCTTCTCCGAGAAAATGGATCTAGTGTGTTAAAAAACGGGAACTTGGAAAAATCGATAAAAATAAGAGAAACATTAAAATTTTATTTTTTGAATGGGTTTTTCTCAAAACTTCATTTTCACACGCTAGGTCCCTTTTCTCGGAGAAGGTCACATATTATAAATTTCAACTTAAGCAGGTTTAGTCATATGCTTTAACATCCGAACCAACAGAAAATTTGTTAAAACGATTCGGTAGCCAGAACATAGACAATTACTTTAATAAAAATAAATAAAAATATGTAATTTGAACAAAAAAAAAAAAAAACTTTTAGTACAATTAAGGTCAAAGAAGTAAAATTTTTGAAAGTTGCTGGTACAATTTTAAAACTCTCAATCCCATCCTTGGTGTATGTGCTTACGAGTATGTGCCGTATCTGTTAAAAAGAGATTGAACGAGCATTGGTGTTGCATGCTTATGTTGTATATGCAAGGGATTCCAGATTGGTTGACCAACTTATTAGCATTCTAAGATTTTGAGATATTTTATTAAAAATTAAGGGGAAATAATTTGGTTTTTAAGGCTAGTTTACATAATCTATAAACTTTGTTATTATTACAGTGTTATGCCGAGCACACATCTGGTATATCTTGTGTTGCCATTTTTTGGGGTGTCATTTTCAAAATGTGTGCAACACTGTTCCTGTTATGTTTTTATATGAAAAGCAATGCCACAAAACGAAAAATAGCGGAAATGATAAACGTTACCACCAGTATACACTATTGCAATGTCACAAAATGCCATAGTGTCTACTCGGCATTATACATTTAGTGGTTTTAAAAGCGTTGGTCTGGCAACGTTGTCAGCTGCAATTTACGAATACGGATTGTTTAACAACCGAAGCGTTTTAGCGTATAAATGTAGGGTTTTCAACTCAAATTTTTCACATAAAAGTTTGTTCGTCCAGAGCTGGGAGTGTTTTTTTAAGGATTTAGTTGGTTGGATTTCCATCCCTGGCTGAATCACAGACATACATAATAGTTGTAATGTTTTAAAAATAGTAAAAATAGTTAAAACTTATTACAAAAGTGCTGGTTCAAAGGCTCAGGCCCGCGAAAAGATCACTTTTGTTAGTGAAAGTGTGGCGGATAGTCCGGAAAACCGTTACCGCCAATTCAGAGCGATATAACCGTATGATAACCAGCAATTGGCCAGCAATTGAACTTTATGAACTCGGTGATCTGTAGTTTCAACAATACTGAGATACTGCCTGAAATGTGCAAAAAAGTGGACGAAAACTATTTCAAAAGGATCGACTGCTAAAACCAATCTAGAGACAGTCATTTGACTTTGTAATTCGTACGTAATGGCAAGGTCCAAGCATTTTAATAATGAAACAAAAGTTTTATCGAAATCATTGTGACTTTGCTTTTTAAATCGAAAAATGGACAACCCTACATTTAAGCTGGAAGAAACTACTTTTGTTAACTTTCATCATTACATATTTTTTCATAAATCCATATACTTACATACATACATTAAAAAAACTATATTTTGTTGCTTTGTTCTTCGTCTTGCAAGTAACGACATCTGGCAGCACTGTGTTTTCATGCTGTTATTTCTTCTTCGCACTCATGCACTCTTCTGCTACAAGGGAGTTTAATTTTTCAATTGTTAAAAGAGTCAGTGTTGAATTGAAGTCGTAATGAAGCAACCAAGAAAAACAAAACAAACAAAAACAAAAAAAAAAAAACCAGCCCAGTCATACATGTTTACACACAAACATACTACAGTCAGTCAAGCAGACAACACAAAATGAAAACAACCGCCACATCCATTCATCCATGCCGTCCAGTCAGACAGTCATACACTGTCATTAAAGCGAACTAATCCAGTTTTTTTCTTCCATTGCTACACCGTCAGTCACTCAGTCAATTTATCTGTTTTCATTAAATTTTACGTTTGTTTTTATCTCAATATAATTTTGGTACGAGTGCAACACAAAATTTTGTTTTCGTCTTTCCAAGAAGAAAAAAAATATATAAAAAATAAAGAACCTTCTTAGTGCAATTGTTTTATTTGTTATTATTGTGTTTCATTTGGTGGCCGTTTTATTTTAATTTTGAAATAATTTTTAATATTTTTTTTTATTGCAATAAATAAATGAACATTGAAAATATTGTATTTTTTGTATTTCAAGCGAATCGGTAAAGGTTTACACATTTGTTAATTTACATACAAACACACATTTGTACAGATTTAATAGTTTATAGTACTTATACCCATTTGACTTCATATTCGATATAAACGAATGTTCAATAAAGCGAAGAAATTTGGAAACAAAGTTGTTCGCGAATTCAAATGTTCGCTAAAACGAATTGTCTCAATACTTTCTCGAATGTGTGACGATAGCCTAGTGAAAGTGTGCTAGTCTGTTAGAATGGAGGTACAGTTTTCAAATCTTAATTAATAAATTTAAAAAGAAAATTACTTTTTTTGCTGCCATTTTGCGATATCGAAATTAGTTAGAAATTTTCTCACTTTTGAGATTGCTAACGAACCTACGACATCGAATATTTTTTTTGGAACAAAACTGATCGCAAGGTAAACTTTTGTCGATTAATTTTTGATTGTCATTATCGAAAGTTTTATACGATAAATTTTGAATATATATTCGAAATCGATATTATTAACGAAAGTCGTGGTCAACTGGGTAATTTTTAATGTTTCTTATATATACATACGTACTCATGTTACATGTCACGTACTTGCATATTTCGCAAAGTATGATTTCTCTATATATTTTACTGACGTTTGATGCACAGTTTTATGTAAAAGTAAATAGGTACATCCGTTATACAGGGTGTCTCAAAAGAGAGTTTATTAAAAATAAGTAAGTCCTTTATCGAAATAATGTGTACTACTTGTAGGCGGCAATCATTAAATATAGCAGTGAATTTTGTTATGACGGCTCTGTTAACTCAAAATGAAAAATTATGTACAGTCAAAGTTATTTCAAGTTGCAACAATGTGAATTTTCTAAAAACTAACACGCAGAACGATTTTGAATCCAAGTTAGATAAATTTGAAACGGCCAGGCCGGTAATTTAAAATATTAATCCAGTGAGATCATAGACTGCACAGCAAAGTATTCATTTAATAAAATTTCAATGCATTTTTAATAAAACATATTTTACTGAATAAGTAAAATAATAAATTTGCGATTGTTTGTGCGTTTAAAAAATTTTAAACTTAAATTGTAACAATTCCCAAAAAAAAAACACTAATTATTAACCTGACTGCACCCGGTCAAAAAAATCTTGTGTGGCAACACTCTATTCTTTAATACTGTTGTTGTTATTTACATTTATTTTCTTTTTACATACTCTTACAATTTGAAGCTGAAAATAAGTCAGCCAATGCAGCAATGGTAAAGTAAGAAAATAAAAAACATGTTGATTATTGAGGTAGTTTAGACGAGAACAATTTTTAAGCCGCACAATTTTTGTTCTTTTCCAAATTACACGAGATTAATTCATCTAGCACAAAATGTATTCGTATACACACCTGTGTGTGTGTTAGTGTTTTTAGTATTCATTTAACATTTGCTGTTTTTTAAGTTGTATGTGTATTAGTTTTATGCTGCTAATGCGGGGTTGAAGCTGGTTGAAAAGTTATGCCAACCGCAAAACCACTCTCTTTGCCTCTCTCACCAACAAACTGGCATGTTATGCCAGCACAATTATGCCCGTGTAAATCAGCGCATTGAGTTCTTCTTTCAACTTTGTTATTTGTTGTTGAGCTTCTCATTTGTTTAAATGAAAGTTTAACATAATAACTCTAGTTGTTCTAAGAAATTTTTGGGTAAAGGTTCCCTGATGATCTACATTAGCAACAGTGAAATGAGCGCATAGGATCCAGTTAATCAATTTCAATGTATTTTTAATAAAAAAAAAATTTTTTGATGTTATTGAATTGTTTACTGGTGCAATTTCAATTATTTTTTTAGATGATATTACAAAGATTTTTTTAAATTATTTTTTTCTGTGAATTTGTTGGTTTTAAGCAGTGTTGAAAAAACTTAAGTCGAAGTAGCAAAAGTCGTAAAAGTTTTACTTTTCTCTGCTTTGGCTTTTTCCAACTGTTTAAAATGAACCAATGCTTTTGCTTGTGTTTATGAAAATAATCACAGTCGCAGTCGAAGCAGAAAACGAATTATGATCAATTGCGCAGTACTGTCAGCAGTCGATGATTTGAAAAGTTTGAATTTGATGTGCTTTTGCTTTTGGTTAGTTTCGCTAGTAAAAGCATAAGCAGTCTGTGTGCTTTTGTAAGTACCAAACAATCACAGTCGAAGAAGCAAAAGCTCTTGCTTTTAGAAGCTTTCTGCAGGTTCAGTCAACTATTTTGTGGTTGTTTGTCAAGTTTTTGTTGTTTGTTGCACATCAGCCAAAATGCAAGAACAAAAACCACTTTACTGCGATTTCTTAAAACTTCTAATGGCAAGAGTTTTTGCTTCTTCGACTGTTTGCGATTTCCAAAAGCAAACATATACTGCTTCTGCTTTTACTGTCCATACTAACCAAAAGCAAATGAACTTTTCAAATCATCGACTGCTGACAGTACTGCGCAATTGATCATAAATCGTTTTGTGATTTTGCTTTGACTGAAACTTTTGCATTTTTCAAAAGCGAAAGCAGAAGCAAAATTAAATAAAAATCACTTCGGTTTTTTACACACTGTTTTTAAGTTTGTTTTTGAGATATAATCTGTACTGACCTTCTAGTGTATGCCCGTAATTAATGTAGTCAGAGCATTATTACTTTTGAAATTTATGAAGACGGCAAGAAAGGAGCCTTTAGCAGGATCAGTCATTTCGTAAATTAATGAGCCAGCTGTTCTTCTCTGAAATGCCAATAAGCGTTGGTATGAGCTGGAGCTGCATTTCTCACTGACTTTACTTCCTCACTAGGAGTAGCCTTCCAATACCCACTTAACAAGAAATTTCAACACACTTATTTATGCTTTCTAACACCTTAAATTTTTGATAAATTTTAATTATGCACAGTTTTGATATGTTCTTTTAACCAATATTATGTATATATTTTATATTTTCAGATTAACTAAAATGGGCGCCAAAATTGATTTAAATAGTATAAACTTCAAGCCACACTAACAAGACAAGAGCAACGGAAATAGTAAAAGCAACACGAAGATGAAGTCTCCCAAACCTTAAGGCGTTGTCTTGCAAAAAGCACAACCTACAGAAATAAAAACAAAATATAGAAAAATCAAGCAAAGTCTAGAAAAAGAAATGACGGCCTAGAAACGTAAAAGACACAGTTTAAGAAAAACTGAAGCAAAAAAATAAGAAAATCTCAAGGAAACTAAAAAAAAATAATTACATAAAAGTATTTAAAAAAATATATGTATACGATACATAAATACATATACAAATGTATTTTATATAATAAAATACATACATACATATATTTTTTATTATTACTTTTTAAAAGAGTAAATTTAAAATTGTTCGTCCGTTAGTCTCTAACACTCGTCGTACATAATTTGTAATAGATAACTTTAAATCAATTAAAGCGAGAAATAAGCAAAGAACGACAAGTTAACAAAATAAGGCATCTTCAGTTTGGTGAGTGAGTGAGTGAGTGAGTGAGTGTGTGCGTGTGTGAGCCTGTTTGTGTGTTTGTATGCCTTCACAAACGTAGCAACAAATTTGTATTTATGGATGCGGGAGGTCTTCCAGTGTACCAGAGCGCCAGTCAGGCAGCCGCAGCCGCTGCCGCCCAGCAACAACAACAGCACCAACAACGCCAGCATCAATTGAATATACAATTGCAACAGCAACAGCACTTGCAGCATCATCAGCAACAATTGCAACAACAACAGAGCATCAATTTACATTTGCAGCAGCAGCAACAATTGCAAGCGTCCCAGCAACAACGCGTACATAATGTGCAACAGCAGCAACAGATACAAGTGCAGCAGCAGCACCAACAACAGCAAACACAGCGATCACCCTTCAACGCAGGTGCGACAAATTCAAATGCGGCAGGCGGAATTGGCGGCAACCTTGGCCCTGGCGGCAACGGAAATGGCGGCCCTGGCCAAACAAACCCAAACAATGCGGTCCTCTCACAAGCAGCAGCCCAACAGCAGCAACAACAACAACAACAACAACAACAGCAGCAGCAGCAAGCTGGTCTTAATGCAGTGCCCTCACCCAACAGCGGTCTGCTCGGCAGTGATATGGTGCCACCAAAACGTCAACAAATGTTCGAACGCCTGCGCCGGCGCATGGAAAACTATCGGCGACGTCAAACCGATTGTGTGCCGCGTTACGAACAGACCTTCAGCACCGTTTGCGAGCAGCAGAATCACGAAACCAGCGCTTTGCAAAAACGCTTTCTGGAGAGCAAGAATAAACGAACGGCCAAGAAAACGGAAAAGAAACCAACGGAAACAGCCACAACAATGCTGTCGAGCAATTTGCAGAGCAGTGTACACGTGGTGAGTGAAGTTTTTTCTTATTTCTATTTATTTCATTGTTTAGTATTTTATGAGCTAAAATTTAAATAATATTACCACAAAAACATAATGTGAGAAAATTAAGCCAAATTGCTCTTCAAAAATTTCGCGCGTTATGCTAGGAACAGAATTGGGACGAACGACGAATTTCGTTCACCTTGACGAATTCGCTACGTAAATTCGTCGTGTGAACAGCGTTGCCAAATGTGCAGTTTTAACTGATTTTAGCAGTTTTTTTAAGAGCAGAGAGAGCACAGAGCAGTTTTGCAGTTTTTTGCATAAAAATTAAGTTTTTCTATATATTATGCAGTTTTTAATTATTACTTCATTGCAAGTTTGTTATTTTAGTTCCAATATCTGAAGCCATAGCTTTACCCATTTTGCTTAATATAATAGTGAAGGTTTAGTATTTTTTCAAACAGAAAGAGCGAATTCACACGAAAGTTGTGTTTTTCTTTATGGATTTTGGTCTTATTGTTTGCAAGTTTGGTTCAGATGGATGTAGCACTTCCTTTATTGATATTAATTCGCCCTGCTTTATTGAAAAAGTAAAACAAGTTTCTTCATTGAAATAATTTGATCCCTTATCTAATGAGATAAAACATGACGAAATATATATTTATTTATTTATTTAACAAATGCAATATATACCAAACTAAAGGATTTGAAGCCATACACATTAGTGATTCACAGAAAAAACATTTTAGTTACTTTATTTATTGAATTTTGGATCCAATTACTTCTTTAGATTGATTCGGAATTTCCCTGCCCAGCAAAAAATTACACATTACCATCAGAACTACTTGTCATATAATGACTTACTTTTCTGATTGCCAAATTTCATTACTTGCTTACAAATCTCATTACCTAAAATGTAAAAAAATTATGTACAAGTTGCTATATGAAGAGAATGATTTTTTGAGATTAAATAGATTACGTGAACAAGTTTCCAAATAAAAAAGGTAAGTACTTCTCAAGAATCGACTATTTTAGTCTCACGCCCTGTTAAAATCATTAAGTTGGTAATCCAGTAAGGAACAGCTTCCACCAAAAATGCTTAATTCCAAACTCGATTACCGTTTTTGAAATTTTTTGCTGGGTGTGTAATTAAATGCAAAATACCCCATAGTGCAACTAAAACACTTCCATTTCAATTAGTTAAAAACTTTATAAATTTGTAGAGCCATATTTTCTTAACTGATGACGATGAGGCGTTCGAGATGGTAAAACGTAACAACTTGACAAACATTATCAAGTCATGATATAGAAATATTACAGGTATAGACGTATGGTTAAGCCCACCTCTCCCAAAAAAAATATACAAAATACTAAAGAATTTTTATGAGCAGTTTTTTCACATGAAAATCAGTTTTTTTATTCTATATTTTCAGTTTTCCAAAAAAATATTATGGCAACGCTGCGTATGAAGCACAATAACCAGGGTGACCGATGAAATTTTTCAAAAAGTGGCACCAAATAGGGGATTTATCAAAAAAAGGGGCAAAATTAAAAAAAAAACGAGAAAACTGCACTAAACTTTTTATTTTTAATGTATTTTCATATAACTCACCCTACATAAAGGGAGTCAAAAAGTGGCAAGGCAGTCGAAAAAGTGGCAAATTGCCACTTTAGTCGGTCAAACGGTCACGCTGACAATAACGACGAATTTACTCAGCGAATTCAGCTCTTATAATTGACAGAGTTGGTTATTGTCAGTGTGCCCATATTAGCTAATTTTGGGCTAAATTTAGCTTATTTCTTCTGGATTTAGCTTTAAAATGTTCAAAAAGCTCTTAGCTTCTTTTTTACCTTTTTTAAAAACGGATTTAGCTTTTTTAGCCTTTTTTAATCCAAATTGCGTATTCTCTAAAAATATATTAAAGACATACGTAATTTAGCTTAATTTTATTTTAAAATCTGGTCACACTGTTTATTGTGTATGTAAAGAGAGTGAGAGAAAATTGGATTTTTCGTCGTTCGTCGGCGTACAAAATATAAATAAATCTATCTCAGAGTTCGTCACACACGACGAATTTCGTTCTACGGCGGTGTTGTGTTCATTTTCATATGAACAAATGTGTTTTATATTTTATGACGAAAGTTCGCACCGAAAAATTCGTCGTTCATCCCAGTTGTGTTCCTAGCGTTAAAAGTACCTGAAATAAAAGTTTCTCTCTAAAAAATTTCTCTCTAAATTTTCCGTTAAAAGTATCGGCATAAAAATGAGAGGCAGCGGGCAAATTACGGCCTTCGACATCGAATGAAATTCAAAAATATTTCCCTTTAAACTGTACTAAAATATTTTGAACGCATATAATAATACTTTTGTTATTCTTAACTTTTTAGTGCAGAAAGTCGGTTTAATTTTTTTTAAAGTTTTTTATTTTTTTATTTTTACTTTTTAGTGCATAATAAATAATTATTTTGTATGGGAGGGAGCCCTTCCCTTACATCACCACTTTTCTACTGAAATTTGTTCATTAGCTATAAAGTAATTCACAACTAGTTTGTATACGCTCACTGATTAGAGACTACTTTGTATGGGAGGGAGCCCTTCCCTTTCCACCGGTTGAAAAAGATTGGTATTGAAAATCAGTAAAATCAAAAAGGCGGTTCCAGAGCTGGAAAGTTTAAACTTTTTTGCAATATAAAAGTAACTAGCTAAAACTATTTTTTTTGTTAAATAAACCTAAAAGGATGATTCCAGGGTTGGAAAATTTAATAATTTTTTTTTTGTTTATAAAAGTAACCAGGTCAAATTAATTTTTTTCTTTTTCATTAGAAATTAAAAATAATTTATGTTTTAGAAAGAAAAGAATGGTGTACAAAATTAAAAAAATAAGAAGCACAGCTCCAGAGCTGGAAAACTTAATTTTTTTTTGATGATGGAAGTAACTAAATAGAACTAATTTTTTTTCTTTGTTAATTAAATATATTCTACATTTAAGAAAGAAATTAGAGTCAGAAAAATCAAAATCCAGGGTTGGACAAGTTAATTTTTTTTGGATGTAAAAAATTTTAATCATATATCGTTACCTTAATATAGAAAGTCCGTAAGTTATTATTTTTTGAAATAGAGATTTTTTGCATTTTTCGATACATTAGATATTTTTTTTATCGAAATATACAAAAAACTGAATTTAAATAAAAATTAGTTAAGGCCTTTCTATATTAAGGTAATAATATACATACGCAGTTCAAATTGCTTTGGATGTGGGTGAATAAATTGTTATTATAAAGTGGTGATCTCCGTTACAGCCATCTGTAATTAGTTTCTCCTCACTAATTTTAATAACAAAAATGAAAAGTTTTAAAAGCCCCTCAGAAAAGATGTTGTATCTTCTAAACGGCTTTACCGATTTTCTTTAAACATACATATCTAAGAGCACTCTCCATCAAGTCACCTTTCAAACATAAAAAACTAATTTAAAATCGGTTCAGCCCTTTGGTCTGTGTAATGATTTATGCTGGGACCCTTTGACTCAAGATGCCACTTTAAAGATACGTTTTTATAGAAAAACAGAAAATTAAAAAATTAGCAACCTTATATATAAAAATTATCAAGGCTTTTTAAGAAAAAATTGGCATGAAAATTTGTCTTAAAAACCCTTTATAAAGCCTTAACAAGTTTTACAAATAAGGCTGTAAGTATTTTGAAGAAGACGGAAAATGCAAGCAAAATGCTATAGCTTCATCTTCAGTTTGGCCCACTGTATGCGCTGCCAGTTAATGCAAATTTCAGCCTTACATAAAAATTTTTCCATAAAAAAAATACGTGAATTATGCAGTTTGTTGAAAGTTAATTTTGTAATGAAAGCTTAAAGTTACCATCACCGATTTTAAACAGTCTTGCCATTGTTATTTATTTTTTTGTCATATATTCCATATTGATACGATACAACAATTCACGTATTCCATTTTCATTTTGGTTATAAAAAACAGACGTTGATTTTTGAGCGGAGTTCTCGTATTGAAGTTTATTTTATTAAATAATCCCAAAATGTTTAATGTAATTTTTTATGTGACTTTATAACGCCAAAAGTAAAAGCAATAAATTTGTGGATATACGAGCAAATCCTGGTATAACGAACGATAAAATGTCAAGCTCCTTTGTAATACTGAAAAATTCATTATATCGCAATTTTTTCAAGATAAAAATAATATTTTTAGTTTTAATATTAAAAGCGAAAAGTGGAACAAAAAATATTTATATACATATTATACACATGGAGCCATAGCCAAGCCAAAAAAGCTTAACCGACCTATTTTTTTAGCTTCGTTTTTTATTTTAGGAAAATTGATTATTAAAAAAATGAAGTTTTAAAATTAGTCACTTAAGCTTTTTTTAAAGCTTATGGCTCGATGTGTTAATCTATACGGTGCTAAATTTTAAGATAATCCTGTTGGTTGTTAAAAATCACTGATTGATGTTTGTTTTCGACTAATTTGTATGCTTTTTTCGAACGCTTTTTTCTAAATTTCTCTTAAGACCAGCGGTTTGGAAAAATTAAAATTGTTTTTCTAACTCACACTTGTTTGATTTTACATTTTGCCGTTCGTTATACAGAGTACACATTTATCAAATCAGTCGCTTCATAGAAAGCTGTTGCTAGCAAGTTATTTTTTATTTGACGATGTTTTTTTTCATCATTCGTTATATCTCTACATATATAAAAATTACGTGTATGTTCGTGATCGCTAAACTCAAAAACTACTGTACTTTATATACATGCTCTATGGGGCGTGAGGAGTGTTTCTGTGTAGTTTGAAGTTCGTCCGACAGATGGCGCAATATTTGGTTTTTTCGATTTAGTGCACCTTTCATTCTTCTTCGAAATATCAATCCGCCATGACTTTGCAACGAAACCAGACTTGCAGTGAAAATAAAATTTGAAGGCAAAACAACGTTTGCCCGGGTCAGCTAGTACAGTATAAAATTAAAATTGTATTCGCTATAAAAATTATTAGTATTAATTAAAAAAATTTCGAAGTTGGTTGAAGCCTAATTCGTTCTACCGAGATTTGCTTGTATGTCTATTTTTGGACTTATAATTAATTTTTATTTTTTGATGGAGTAAATAATTCATTTAATAAAATTGCTATCATTCTTTATATTTAAATCTTTAAAGGTTAATGTTGGTTGGTGAGATATATATATGTATGTGTAGTGTGTGATCATACATTTTTGCAGCAAAAGATTGTGTTAATTTCTGCACACAAATTTGCCTTCCAGAACTCATTACTTTAGTTAATATTTAAAAATAAATTTAAATGGTTTTTGTATATTTTTAGAATGTTTCTTTTTTTTTTTGTTGATTAGCATTGCATTCACTAGATAATGGCGGAAATAAAAAATCTTTAAAATCACGTTTATTTTCTACATAAAAATATAAATTAAACCTTGTTTCAAACAGCAACAACTACGAGTACATACCAACATCAACCATTAAAAGTTAAACAAATTAAAAAATATAAAAATTTAAAAATAAAAGATTAAAAAAATCTAAGTTAAACTTAAGTCAGCAACGGATGCAATCAAGAACAACACACACACACACAAACACACATACACACGACCGTACATACATGTTGCTGCAACAACAACAGCAGAAAACCAGCAAACAAGCATCTGAGCAAATAAAATCGTCAGATACAAAATTTTGTATCTTCAACTAAAATGGGGAGCAAAAAAAAAAAATTCATCCACAATGAATATAAAAAAACATTATTTATACGGTATAAATAATTTGAAAAAAAAGGTGGCGTTAAAGATTACGTGTAAATTTAAAAAACTTTTTATAAAGATAGAAATACTAAATGTATGATGCAATTATATAACAGAACGAGGAGAATCTCCTCTGAAGCTGCGGCTCAGGCAATCACAACAACAACAACAACAGCTACTCGTGCTACATACACACACTAGAGCTGCAAAACTATCGATAGTACTATCGATAGTATCGATAGTTTTGTTGTAAATGGAATATCGATAGTTTTTTCCACTATCGATACTATCGGCAAAAAAAAAACACAAGTAATTAAAAGAGTAAAAATAATCGAAGTCAGTAAACAGTAGCCGGCAGCTTTGAAGCAAATTATCCGTAGTTGATTTAAGCTTTTGTACAGCGATGCAAAAGTTGGTACAATTGTATAATTTTAGCGCTATTTGAATGCCAAAAGTACCGTAGCACCGCAATGACCCATTTAGCACTACTGGAATCTCTTTATATTATATTGCATGCCAAAAATAGCATTAAAATATATTAACCCCCTTATGCAAGAAATAATGCGTGCTTGAAGTGTACATTAAAAAAAATTTCCATAGAAAAACCGGTTTTAACGTTCACTTATTTTTTTTTGCACAAGAGGGTTAATCTTTAGCTCGAAGGTATTAGAAAATTAAGTAAATCAAACGATGTTTTCCGGTACTTAAAGAATTGCTGGAGGAATGTTATTTATTCCAAATTCATCTGCAAATGTGGAAATTTTATTTTCCTACCAAGGAGAGAAGCCGACTATTTGCATCGACTGTGAACAATCGAATAAAAAAAGGTTATAAACGTAGTATATCGTAAATGTTACTTTTATATTCAGATCCCAGCAACTAATATTCTTTGTGCAACTTCTGGCGTTTTGTTAATTGATTTTTAGTTAGTTAAAAAGTAAATACAAGTATTAAAAAAATATAAATAAAGAATTAGGTACAATCGTACTGAAAAAATTAAAATTTGTTTTGAAAGTTAGTACAATTTGTAAATATGACATCGCATCCCTGCTTCTATATACATAAGTACTCAAATACATATGTATTTATATGAATTTATTTATAAATCCAAGTGTTATTCGACAAATAGTAGTCACAAGTATCTTAATAAATTCAACATCGTCGACACAAAGATACATTTTGGTGGTACTGATATCGCGACGGCCGCCAATCGTCTCTTACGATAAAACTTTACAGTTAGTGTCTTAAAAGTTATCAACAATTTTCGCATTTTGATAATTCTAAACCATGGGTAGGCCCATAAAATTTAAAGTTCAATAAAAAAGTATATTTTCGATAATATGCCGGTTACGATAAAATCGAAAAAAAGGCTTTATATATTTTTATATACTAATGAAAATGTTGAGGACTCTGGATTTTTTTTCGAGTCAAATGTAGTTTATAAAACTATTCGATACTATCGATAGTATCGATAGTTTTACATAAAACTATCGAAACTATCGAGTGAAGCGACTATCGATAGTTTTGCAGCTCTAACACACACATATGCATACATACACACATGCACACATATGTAGATCTCGTTGCAACTTTGTGTGTTTGCATAGAGAAAATGGAAAATTTATCTAGTTAAATGTAAATTGTATATCATCCATCAGTCTTTTGTGTGTTTGTGTGCTTTTTAAGATAGAATAGTAATATCGTCAGCTTTGAGTGTAAACCAGCTAAATCCAATTTTTATAACATATGATATTTTAATGCTGTTCGATGGAGAACTGGATGCGGACTGGATAAAATATTAATTTTAATTTCGGAAAAAAAACCTAATGCATAATAGTGTTTTCACACTGAAAGTTAAAACCTGGTTTTAACGTTAAAACCATAAACAGCTGATTTTGCATTCACACTGCAAGTTTGTTAAATTCAGGTTTTAACTCACAGGCTGTCTAATAACTTTGCGCAAAATAAAATAAATCTGCTGCAGAAATGCGTGTATTTGTTGTTGCATTCTTTCTGTTTTTAATAACACTTCTTGGACAAACTGCACAACAACAGTTTTTGTTAATATGAAAAACTGAGATATTTCACAATGCGCTTTAAAATGGAAATTATTTTATATTTTGTAAATAAAATTTTTTAAATTATGGAACCTCTTATACAGAATGAAGAAGTGCTTGGAAATAAAGTTGCTATATATAAAAATGCACAAATACATTATAAGATAAACCTTTTTTATAGGCAGATGAATGGCAGTCATATTGTCTATTTTCACTTTCCAGAGTTCAATGAAAATATTTTCTTTGTTTTCCTTCCAAAATAACTCTTTTTTTCCCATAATTTTTTGATTATTGTTGCTGCTGCATTAATTTTTATGTTGAAAATTTTTCAGGCGCCATCTTTGTTATTCACTGGCATACCAATACCAGCTGCTGTCGGTCGTTTCAACTTGGCAGCACTGAATTTATAACAGCGAAAACAAGTTTGCATTTCATAAAACCAACTTAAAACCAATTCAAAAATGGTTTCAAATTGGTTTTAACAAAAACAATTTGTATGGTAAAACCAGGTTTTAACAGTTGGTCTTAACAGTTGGTTGGTCAGTGTGAAAGCGCTATAAGGCTTGTTTCTTAAGCTATGTATAGGAAAATTTCATAGTACTTTGTGTCTCCTGTAAAATTTGGTTAAAGTGAGTTAGCATTTTTACACTGTAACCCGACGATATGGAAATTTCTATTTAAACAGTTTTCTGTTCATATTTAATTTTTATGAAGGAACAAATTTCAAAAAATAAAAAAATAAGGCAGCCTAAAATTTTGTTGATTTATAATTAAACTCAAAGCCTAGTTTTTGTTCTCCAAACAAATGAAATTAAAAAATTTTCGGGAAATTTTTCACTTTTGCGGCTCCCTAAGCCCCACCTATACGATTTTAAGAATCATACCTAGGAAGTTCATATGTTCTAGAAAGTTGTTTATTGAGATCTGAGGTAAATTTTTGTAGTTGATTGTTTCCTTGAATTTTGAACGGTTTGCTACCTATGAACCCAAACAGGGGAAAAAGGTAAAAAAAAATCGAATTTTTAAATCTTTTTTTTTTTTTTGATTTTGATCTTGAAGATGAAGTTTGTTTTGATTTTATGTGTTCAAAATTTTTGTTCTTTATGATAAGAGCTACAACTTTGCCTCACAAAGTAAATCGAAACTCGAAACGGTTAGCAGGTGTCCGTATATGGTTATATTTTTTCGTGTTGCACTGTGTAATTAAACTTAAAGCCTAGTTTTTTGTTTCCGTATGGAATTTTTTTTTCAATTTTTTTTTGGTTTTTCGAAATCTACATACTTATAATTTGAAAACTTTAAAAGTTACTCATATTTCATCATTTGTTTATTATTATTATTATTATTTTATTTTTTTTTTTGAGCAAAATAAGTCAACATTTTGTGAGAAACAAATCTTAACATTCCAATCTATATCTTAATAGGCGAACATGTTTTTTGTAATCCCTTTTACGCTGGTACCACTGCACCGATTTTAAAAAGATTTATATGGTTTTAAAGGATTTTTTATATGGATGTGCAGAATCTATATTTTATTGAAATCGGTTTAGTATTTTGGGAGCTATAAGTGTTTAAAGTTGCTACTACTACATGCACACATATTACACACGCATTTATTAGCTTACAAGTAAAAAAAGAAACAAAACATGAGTGTGTGTGTGTGTTTGTAGTATTTCTCTTGATCTAACAATTTTTTTTTCTCTTATTTGTTGTTGTATGAAAGCCATAATACTTAAAGGAAGAGAATTGAATAAAGTGAATTAGCTTGGTTGAAGGGATTTTGTTTATGTTTTTTTTTAATTTCATGTATTATTTAATTATGCTTGCATATGTATGTAAGTTTGTGTGTGGCTGTGTTTTAATGAATTTTTTATGGCGTTTAGATACATTTTCTTTGAATCTTGAATTATTTACATTTTGATTCTAGAATACGGACGGGTGTGTCGTCCGTTTGGTATATCTAGTACATAATTAAAAGGCGAACATGTTTTTAGTAATCCCTTTTACGCTGGTACCACTACACCGATTTTCAAAAGATTTATATGGTTTTAAAGGATTTTCTGTACAGATGTGCAGAATCTATGTGTATTTTATTGAAATCGGTTTAGTATTTTGGGAGCTATAAGTGTTTAAAGTTGCTACTACTACATGCACACATATTACACACGCATTTATTAGCTTACAAGTAAAAAAGAAACAAAACATGAGCGTGTGTGTGTGTTTGTAGTATTTCTCTTAATATAACAATTTTTTTCTCTTATTTGTTGTTGTATGAAAGCCATAAATTATTAATTAATAATTCATTGATGTTTCACCAGAAACAGAATATTTGGAGTTGATTTCATTATGCTGTAACTAATGATTTGTATGCTAATTTTTTGCTGAGTGCGATCGCAGATAATCGATTTTCGTTAAAAACGAAGTTAAAGATTTTTTGACGGTTATGGCTCGAATGAACAAAAAGTGCCAGGAAAGGAGAGATAGTGCCAAAGTGCCAACTAACATCCAATAGTGCCAAAAATGGCACAATTGTGCCACATTTCCCATCACTGCTAGGTAGTGTATTAATGTATTTTGTATTTTTAATGAAAAAAGAAGAACAAGCTCAGTGTTACCATATGTGAGGATTTATCTTATTTTCGAAGTTTTTTGAGATGTTAATAAAGGCTGGGTTAGCCGAACGTTGCTGTTGCTGTACCGCACCGTACCGTACTGTTAGCACGTTGGTGCACTTATAGAACATTTAAAAACGTGCGTATGCTTAACTTCGTTTTGTTGTTTTAATATTAAAAAGGAACAGCTGTTCACAAAACAGTGATGGGAAATAAAAAAGTTCAAATGGTGAATGTAGCGAAGAAAAAGTACCTAAAATATGTAAACGCTACTAAAACTGTATACTGTCTGTCATACATTTATAACCAATAAATATGTTCATACATACATACATATCGATGGACACAAGTACACCTCGTCACAAAAATTTATTGCAATATCGTAAAAATAACACTTTTAAAAGCAGTTTAACAAAGCAGTTGTGCTGTTTAATATTATGTTTTTATCTTCCCCTGTAAAATTACAATTATTTGAGTTAGGGTCTTTCTACTTGTGACCAACGATATGTATGCAACATGAAATAATTTTTACATGTGTGCATACACAATAAGAAGTTTTGATACCATTTAAATCCTTTAATACATATCACATTTATATTATGCTCATACATATTTATGCATTTCTTTATTATATATAAGTACATATACATACACATGCATGTATATATTTGTGTACATAAGTATGTATATATGTACATTCCCAAATATTTATTTATATATTTATGTTTTTTCACACAGATATTATTAACAAAAGTACCAAAAAACAGAACCAAAATACCCCTATTCCATTTAAATTACAATGGTACCATCACTGGCTTACAAACGTTACTTAACAACGTTAGGAAATTCTATTTTATACAGGTTGAGACGTGCTGTCAACGTTACAGCAAATTTCGGTAAGCGTTTGCATTGTTTCCAATCAACAAAAACGATCAGCTGTTTCGTTAGCTTACGTGAACGTTCGGCTAATTCTACCTTAAGACTAAAAGATTTCTTTGCTAAAAATAAGATTTTTAAGATCATGATATTTGGTACTTTTAGTATGTTTTTTAAGGTCCTTTTGACTAAAGTACTGACATATTTTCTTCTTTCCTTCATCAAAAGTATGAATTATATGCGTACATATATTTATCTTATACATGTTCTATTCAGTAAATATTTTGTGTTATTTACTTTTACGTTTGTTAGTTCATTTGAAACAAAATAAGTTTTTCCTGAATTTGAATTCAGTAAAAGCAATGCATATTAATATATTTTGAGTTAAATCACTCAAAAAAAGATTTTTTAATGAGAAAAAAAGATTTTTTTGTTCTACTTGAAGATTTTTGAGAAAATAAATATGGCAACGCTGAACAAGCTACATACAAATTCTCTCAGAGAGCCTCTCTCTGAATCAGTGATGGGAAAGTTGGTACGATCGTACTTTTTTTGATACTATTGGACATGAAAAAATACCGTAGTACACCCGCAACACGTTTGATACTCTCACGGCGCGTATGCATATATTTTTGCGAAGAATTAAATTTCTTTTTCGACAACTGGCACGAAACTTTATTAGTAAAGACATTTTAGAAAAGTGTACCCAACCAATCACAATTAAATATAAATGAAAATTATATTTGATTCAATGATATTTTCTGTGGCACAGAATTTGATCTTTACGTAAACAGAAATCATGTTGAAACAAGTCTAAAGAAAATTGTAAAAAGTTTATATTACATTCTGTCAAGTTCTTAGAGCAAAAGTGAACTTTGACAGTTTAGTTTAGTAAGTATTCCTCTGAAAATGTTTTATTTGGTAATTATACTACTTTTAATTAAAGTGTTTGCCAGCGAATAGCAAAATTTTTAAAATATTAACAACCAATATAGAGCATACTATGGAAGAAGTGAAACCATTAACAACAGAAAATATACATATGTATGCAGTTTCTGGACTTCCGTGGCTATAACTAAAAACGCATTGGGCGAATACATGTTTCCTGGTAAATCGAGAGTAGTTTACGGAATTTTGTCCATACCTCACTCCTCTGTAAATATCGAAAGGATTTTCTCTTACCACAATATCATGAAAACAAAACAAAGGAATAGAATTTATGTTCCAACAGTATATTCTTATCCAGGCCAAAGATTTATTGAAGTTTAAAAACTGTTTTTGTTATAAGTTTAATCAAGGCTATCATGAATAAAATTCCGCGTGAATTTTTTCCCGGGGAGCAATTCCAATTAAAAGCAAGTAATAGGGAAAACAAAAAATTCTAATTGGAAAAGGGAGAAATTTCACGCGGAATTTTATTCATGATAGCCCTGAATATTTATACCCACCCAGACAGAAAAAGATAATCAGCACGATGTTGTTACGATGGTCCGCGGGTACAACTAACATCAGTATAACATCTGTTTAGGGAACTCATATATAAAAATGGCAACGCCGAATGACCGTCCTCCAATACTCTAAATATAAATTTATAAGGTCGTCACAATGGAAATTTTCAAACTTAAGTCAACTTTTTGTATATACGGTGTTGTAGTGGTATAGGATTACTAAGAACACGGTATTTGAAAACACAAACTAATATTTTTGTGTTAGTAGTACTGTGGTGGTACAAAATTTTTGGAAAGTCGTAATTTTGTATTTACAGTGTTGTGAAGGCACATACTTTTTGCGCAAAATCACAATTTCTGTCTGGTGATGTACATATGTATATGCTTTTTGTTCATTTTCTTATTTATTTGTAATAAATGTTATATAATTTTTTGTTAATAAAATTTAAATAAAATAATAGTTTTTGGTACTCTCGGGATCAAAAAAGTACTCCAAAAAATTTTTTTTGGTACCGAAATGCAAATCTCATTTCCCATCACTGCTCTGAATACAACATTCAGCGTTGTCAACTCGGTGCTTTTCGCACCGTTTTTAGTGCTTTTTGAAATTTTCGACGCGAAAAATTTTGAAGTTAGTGCTCGGTGCTTTTTTAAACTAATTTTTGGTGCTTTTTATTTCTTGGCGGTGGCACTTAACCCAAAATTCAAAAATAATTTTCCTTATATAATATATATATATATATATATATATATATATTTTTGTAGAAGTCTAACATTTAAAAAACATAGGCACTGAAGTTAAATGGGACATTTCAAAATATTCTAATAAGATTGTACAAAACTTGGTTGAAGAAATACGTGCATTTTATTCTCAAACTTTCACATTTTAAGCACAATTATTGGAAACAGTGTTTTGCCACACGACCAAGAAGACATAATGCAAGTCTAATCTAATAGCGAAATATTTTCTAGTATATACAGTAAAAAGAGAATAATTAACTTAATGCAATGGATAAACTTTGAGTTTGCTATCGAGTTTTGGGCAGAAATAAAGTCTTATAACCTATTCATTTGATATAAACTCGTTTGGGGCATTATCGAAATTGCATTCCCATCAAACTTTAATGTTTAAACGCAGAAGTTGATCACGTTTTTACCTTTATTACTTTATTTAAGTCTAAAATACGTAAAAAGTTGTCCTTACACTTGGCTTTATATAAAAGCGGTCTGAAACGAGAAAATTGTGTTGTTAAGAGATTTGCCGTTTTAGGTTACATATTTATAACCTACTTCGTTCCTATTTTCTAAGATAATAGTAGATATAATTTAAGTTTATATAACTTGGTTAACTTACAAATTACTTTTTTTTATTTTGTTACTTTGTTATTAATATTGCGTTTGCTGTGAAAGAATGTTTCCACAGCATGGTTTAATAAAAATCAAATTTTTAAAGTCTTGATTTTGAAAAAATTAACTACTACTCCCATCGAGTTCAAAATCTAATCAGAAAGTCAAAAATACTTGCCAATTACTGCTAATTTCAGGTGATTTGTTTCTTCGTTGACGAAAAAAATTAAATTTTTTATAATAATTTAAAAAGGTTTCGTCAAATTGATTTTAGAATTAATTCACTGATTCTCATAGAATCAAAATGAGTATCAGATGCTTCAAATTTGAAGTTTTAAGGATAAAATGCAAGGTCAACCGATTTCTATATTTTTTATATTTAGTGCTTTTTTACTTAAATTACGCGTTTTTTTCCTGGTTTCAGTACTTTTTAAAATTTAAAAGTTGACAACGCTGGCCATAATACTTAAACGAAGAGAATTGAATAAAGTGAATTAGCTTTTGGTTGAAGGGATTTTGTTTATGTTTTTTTAATTTCATGTATTATTTAATTATGCTTGCATATGTATGTAAGTTTGTGTGTGGCTGTGTTTTAATGAATTTTTTATGACGTTTAGATAGGTACATTTTCTTTGAATCTTAAATTATTTACATTTAGATTCTAGAATACGGACGAGTGTGTCGTCCGTTTGGTATATCTAGTAAAAATACTTAAAGCGACAACAAAATAATCATGCAAACACATTTTACATACAAAACTATAAAAAAAGAGAAGAAGAAGAGAAAGAAAAGATTCAAATACCAACACTGAGTGAGTGTCGAAAGCAATCTTATTTTTCGGTTTATTATTCATTTGTTTGATTTTATTTATTTATTTATTTTTTGTAATTGAGTCACATTTTACATTTCTATACATTTTATTTTTATTACGAGTACATTTTTTGTTCCTTTTCCTACTCATACTTGTATGTTGAGGTCTTATTTTAATTGCGCACACATATGCACACATACATACATACATACATACATATGTACATAAATATACACACAGGTGTATAAATATCAGCGTTGTCAACTTTGAAATTTCAAATCGCACCAAAATCGAGAAAAAAACGCGCCATTTACAAAAAAAAACGCACCAAGCTTAGAATTTCTTTTTTTAGTTTAAAATTAAATTAATTTTGCATAAGAAGTATAATAAATTTTTTTTGTATTAAAAATTTAACACTTACGTCCTCTTCACAATGTATGATTAAGAGTTAACGTGAACTTTAACTGACAGTTCTTCATACAAAACTTGCCGTTAAAATCCCTGTTAGCTTTTAATTGTACATTGTGAAAAGGGCCGTTAAACAGGCTTTTAAAGTTCAGGTTAAAAAAACATATAAAAACTTTATAAATTTGTTTATATTCATTTCTATTATATAGATAAAAATATTTTTTTAATTTCATAAATTCAGTAAAAAACTTTTTAAAGAGATCAACGATTAAAAGTAAGGATTCAAAACTAATAAAAGTTAAGTATTTATCATTTTATTAAAAATATAACAATAAGAACAAACAGCCTTTTACAATATACATATGTACATAATTAGAAAACTTAATACAAAAACCTAAACAAATTTGTACATACATAGTATACATATACTCGTAATTATGAAAGTGGTCTAAGTCATACGCATATTCGACTCGATATAGTAAAATAAAGTTATATTAATCGAGACTAGTACAACTCTAAATTAAACGGTTGCATAATAAAAAATATTTTTGGATTTATTTATGTATTTATTTAATAATAATTTCAATACCGACCTTGAAGTTAACAAACTTTAGGTTTTCTATTAATGTCTCTTTATTGACTAATTTGTAGCAAGATATATCTGATCTGCAAATATCCAATTTCTCCCCAATATACGATATAATCTGCTCCTCACTAATACCTGATTTACATTAAGCATTTTTTTGTATTTAATTTTGTAGCACGCAACTTTTTCTATTTGCTTATTGCAGCGCTATAAAAGAGAATGTTATATAAAAAATAGCGTAGAATGAATCTCTGATGTATTTTTGACAACTTCTTTGATATAAGTTGCTCCTTCAGGCCTCCTACTGACAAATAAAAAATTTTAATGCAACTAATTTCATGAAAAAAATGCCTAATGTAAATCAGGTATAACTGATGTCTGGAACGATAAAATGTGCACCCATTTTTTCCGCAACTTCGAGACTAACATTCTCATTATTTCCATAAACAACGTTGGATCTCATATTTCCATCCAGTTTTTTGTAAATCAACCTTTCAATATCAATCGACTTACTGTTATTTGGGCTGCTGTTTTCCGAGACCTGCATAGAAACAGCTATATGCGAAAAATGCACATTGACATCACTAACATCAATAGCAACAATGTTTTCAGTTGTATTATTACAGGCATTACGTTGAGATATATTATTATTTGTTCATATGTAATCTACTAAATATATCGACCAAAGAAATATGTATATGACTTATACAACTTTCATAATTAAGGGCCATTACATAAGTATGTTCATTTGTAAAAGATGATATATTTGTGTACATTAATTTTATAAATTCTGTTTAAAACTTTTTAAAAAGGGATCAAAAATCAATTATTCCAAATTAATAAAGCTAATATTTTCATCATTATTGTTATTGGTAATTAACACTATCAGGAAATTGGCAAGTTTCACAACAAGAATTTTCCGGTTTTAACCCATTGTTGTGTTGAATTTGCATTGGTGCCACCAAAAATTAAAAAACGCACCGAAATTTAAAAAAAAGCGCACCACGCACCAACTGAGGATTTTTTCGCACAAAAAAGTTTCAAAAGGCACCCAAA
The DNA here is from genome assembly GCA_949987645.1 of Tachina grossa. Classification (NCBI taxonomy): domain Eukaryota; kingdom Metazoa; phylum Arthropoda; class Insecta; order Diptera; family Tachinidae; genus Tachina; species Tachina grossa. The sequence continues at coordinate 133,899,559 of OX465278.1, read as the reverse complement.
ATGGTGCGAAACGCACCAAGTTGACAACGCTGATAAATATGTATATATGTATGTATATAAAATTTAAGTACATGCGAGTACCGCGCACATTGGGACGAATTGCAAAAATATTTGCAATAACTTTACATTTAGCAAACTACTAAATAAAATATAAAATAATATACAGTCGACTCTCGATAACTAGAAACTCTTTAATTTCAATTTGAACTTTAAAAATATACATTAAATTGAAAAAAAAATCAATGGAATTGGGTCTGCTCGATAATTTGAAATTACTAAGATTTATTAACTACTAAATAGAATGTAAAATAATATACAGTTGTCTCTCGATAATTTGAAATTCATTAATTTAAGTATCTCGCTAACGCTGCAGCCACACGTTCAATAAATCGCTATCAATTTCAAAATATCTTGAAATTGATAGCTGTGACACAAATTGATAATCAATTTAATTTTTTAAATGCCACCGACGAAGAAACAACTTAAATTTGTAGCTTCAATCAATGTTTGCTGAGACCAGTTGTTCAAATTGAAAATTATTAGGTGAATTTGAAAGCAATCTGATTTTTAACTTAAAAAGGTTGATGGTGTTAGTGAAAAAAGTGTGAATGTATTGCAAATTGAATTTAATTGAAAGGCTAAAATTGAACGTGTGGCCTCCAAGTAAGTTTAACCTGGAAAATATTCGACAAATTTAAAAAATCCATGCAATACGTTCTGCTCGGAAATTTAAAATTGGAACGACATCTTGACGTTATAATTAGAATTGTTCGCCTCTACTCTCAATAATGTGTACTTTTTTAATTTATTAAAAAAAAAAATTAAAAATACAGTGAAATCTTTTTAACGAATTCGCCATTGATAAATTAAAAATTTAACTGAGTCAAATTTGCTTCAAAATATATTTGATTAAGACTTTTTTTTTCAAAATTTAATTGATTAAAAATTTAATAAAAAATTTAACTGAGTCAATTAAAGTTTCTAATAAAGTGTGAAATATCGAAAGCTTCCATATGTATTTTAAAGAAAAATTAAATTATTTTAAACGTTTCGGAAAACCGGCGATCACTTTGAAAACGGGAGGGAGTATCCTTATAAGGAGGAAAAGCTGTATGAATGGTTCCGGTAAATAGAATAGGAGTAAAAACAAAAACGGTTCTAGAACTACACCGCTGGATTTAATGGATGTTGATGGTTAGGGGCAGATTTAAGAAATGGTACGACTACTAAGAGAGTCTAGACACAAAATATACAGAAGTGTAAAAAGTAACAGGAAAAAAAGTTCGTACAAGGGTTTTTAAAATTCGTGGAAAAAAGAAAATAATATAGTGTATTTGTTATTGTAGTGTATTACTACTTACTAGGGATGCCAATCAGGATAAATTTTTTGAAATCCCGGGATTTTCGGGATCTCGGGATTTTCGGGATATCGGGATTTTCGGGATATCGGGATTTTCGGGATCACGGGATTTTCGAGATTTCGGGATCTCAATATTTTTCGTAAAATAAATTATTTTTTTAAATAAATATTACTTTAATAACAATTTAATGCATTTTAAAAGGTTTTATAATCATAACGTGAACAATTTTCTAATACGAGTATGAAATAAAAATCAAAAGAATTTTTCTCATCTATTTTTAAGTTTATTAATCACATTTGATGTTAGAGAATATATAGTGAAAACAATAACTAAATATGAAAACTTGTTTTTGTTTTCAATATAAATGCTTTTCTATTATCTAAACCAAAACGAATATACATATCGCTGGACTTTTAGCACTACCGCTTAAGTTGACTTACGAAAATTTTTAGATTCACTATCATACAAATATTGTTTTGTTAAAAATATATCTACTAACATTTTTTTGTTAATTGCGATTGATCAACAACAAGTATAACGGTTGTTACATATGTATGTATACCAAGCATTACCTAATTTTTTTTTATCGATTTCGTTACGACTATGACAACGATAATAAGGCTGAACATGTCGAAAAATTAAAAGAAATGTATACACTATTCTAATCAAATTCGATTAATTACGTCTAAAGATCACATTTTTATAGGCACATACATAAAAGTTTGCCTGATCACTTAAACAATATTTTTGCTCTACTGAAAAATTTTAAATTCATATATAAGTTTTTTTCTACAAGTTCATATTCATACGTTCGCTAAGAGGTGTATGGTTTATTAGTGTCCTGGCCTTCTACTCCGCAACTCGAATACAACTATAATTGAGTTGAACTCATTCAGTCGGTCGTTTTTGACTAAAACTATTTATCAAATCCATGTAATTTAAATGGGTCTGATCTTAGAATTGTATCAAAAACGACCTAAACGGTCTAAATAAAAAACAAAATAATTTTGAACTGCAATGTAAAAAACATACATACACACTCGATCAGTTTTTTAAACAAAATACTCCGCATTATTCTGTAAATATTTCTCGCTTTTACGTCAATCCGATAAAAAAAAGTTTTCACTTGCCTTGTATTGTATTCTACTCCAATTGTAAGGAGGTGTCAATAGTACTCAATTGTTACCGACAAGTAGATAAGTACTAATTTTTATTTTAGCGTTGCGGAGTGGACATACAGATAGTTATACACTGCAATTATGAATAAATTTCCGCAAGAAATTTCTCCCTTTTCCAATTATATTTTTTTGTTTTCCCTATTATTTGCTACTGTTTGAAATTATTCCCTGGAAGAAATTTTTCGTGGAATTTGAATTATAATTGCCCTCATAATATGGAATAAGACGGAATAAATTTGTCAAACTTATGAATTTTTCAAATGTTATTTCCAAAGGTAATATATTTTTGTTTACAAAATAATTCTAAAATGTACATATATTGTAGCACCTTTGATGAAAATAACCGTAAGAAAGTAGTTTATTTATTTTGCTCTTGTTGTTAATTTATAAGAAAAATGTCACGAAAAGTCATTAAATTGTTAAAACTGTAAGTATAAATTGTATGGCACTTATAAATATTATAAAAAATACCTTAAAATCAAGGAAAATTTTAATCTATAAAGTTTTTATATAAAAATTGTTAAGAAATCCCGAAAATGAAATCCCGGGATTGAAGTTTACAAATCCCGAAAATCCCGGGATTTCCGGCTTCGGGATTTCCCGTTTGGCATCCCTACTACTTACCAATTAACACAGCTAATAAAAAGCGTTGTAATTTTATTGCACTAGAAAGAAGAATCAAAACAAAAACGCCGAAGAAATTTCTGGTAGAGCGAGACAGGTAGAAAAATTCACTTATCTTCCGTGTCGTGACATCTCTAAACTGATATCAAGATATGAACAAGTGAAGCGAGCTTTTTAAAATAAAACTGCAGACAATTATACTAGAAGAGCACTTAACACATGACTCAATATTAATGCGGATGAAATGGGTTTGTGTTGGAAGATGTTTCCAGATAAGGTATTTGTTCGTGCTACAGTATTAACTGGAAAAATAACTGCTCTTTTCGAGTTTAAGTCCATCGGGTAAAATAAAGATGACTACAGGAGTCTCAATTAGAGACAAAAAAAAAAAAAAAAAAAAAAAATTACTTCCAAATAAAATTTTACCCGCTTAAGCCATCTCTCAGTCATTAAAATCAATGAAATTTGTTCAAGATAACCTTCCAAAAGGGGTGAAGTAAGTACTCCTAAGCAGGACTGTAATGTTATAAAATATTTAAGAAAAATGTTTGTCATAAAATTCTACTTTTAAGGCCGGCTTTACATCTGTGTGTCATGTGCCACACAAGCGTAAAACAAGCGTAACCACTAATTACTAATGAAAAACTGTTTGATTCAGATATGTATTTATTAAGTTAAATGGGTCCATACATAACTAATAGACAATTTTATATAGTCCAACATGATTGGAAATTGTTTAAATCAATTAATATACGTCTGAATCAAACAGTTTTTCATTATTAATTAGTTGGTTAGGCTTTTTTGGGCAAATGACACACAAGAAATGTCAGATGTAAACTCAGCCTAATCTTCCAAAAGGGTTGAAGTAAGTACTCCTAAGTAGGACTGTAATGTAATAAAATATTTAAGAAAAATGTTGTCATAAAATTCTACTTCTAACAGCTAGCCTCGTCGCAATTGTGTACTTTATTAGTTTAAGTTGATTTTCCATCTTTATTGAAATTTGAAAAAAAATCAATCAAAAATTGTTAAATATCCTTTTAAGAGCATTTACTTGACTCCTTTTTTGCGAAAGTAACATAAAAGACTGCACCATGTGGCGAAAATTCAGAATAATAAAATCTATACCTAAAATGCAAGAATTTCAAATCTTTTCTCTTATTGTTATGGTAAAGTTTCACATTTCAAATAATAATAAGAATTAAAATTTTGGGAATTTATTTTACAAGTTGCCAGCTCTGCAAAGCCCTGATACCTGATAATCGCAAGTTACATATATGTATATTTTCTAAGAGTTAAGCTTCTCCTCTACTTTGCTGCCATACATTTGCAATCGGTCCCACTGTACAGTAATACCGATTTTTTTAATTTGCTTTGAAGCAGTTTTTCGTAAAAGCAAAGAGTTGTTTAACCAGGAATGGATAATGCACTGCCATTGTAATTTATTTGGTACTCTTTAAATGCGAGAATTTTCAGCAAATGCTGCCATAAATGACAATTTAAAAAAAATTATATTTTATTAATGTTAATGTTTCGTCTGAAGGCGAAAAAATATATTTTTTTTTAATTTCTACTATTCATTACTAACCTGACCAGACATCCCGCTTTTCACAGTTCGATCCCGTCTCGAATTTCTATCCCGCTTTATCCCGCTTTTCGGAGTTTTGAAGAATTCAATCTCTTGTTCGATTTTTATTAAAATGTAACTGATAAAAATTCATTCTAAATATTTTTTAAGTGCGGTTATTGCTTAACTAGCCAAAACCCTGTGTGCTTCGCTACACCCCATAAACGGTTTGATATAAAAGTATTTTTTTTTTATTAGAAGTGCCACGTTTGCGGTTCAACCTGCACTATTTTGTAGAATACAATTCTCATTATTAACATAAATAATCACGAAGAGTTTTAGAATTCTCACTGCATTAGTTTTCAAGATATTTTTTAGATAAACATATTCTCTATTTGAGAGGAGCCATGCTACATCTCCAATCCCTATTATTTTCTATCATTGGCAGAATCAGCGGAATTTCAAGTTTGTGTTTGTAGCAGATAGCAATATATTATAAAAATAAATATTTAATTTTCTTGGGAGGTGACGCACTTTTTGCTCTACTATTGACTACTTTTTATAATAATCTTCTCTTTATAGGCTTATGAAAAAAAAAATCAAAACTTAGACTATGTTGGCTTCCAAGATATCTTGGGTAATAGCCACTTGTTCCTTCTAGACCATCAGTAATACTCTATAAGCAAAGCAGCAAGATCGATACTCTGGTATTATATTTCTGAAAAATTGCACTACTTGTTAAATTCTGAAATTTTTTCCAGAGAAAATGCACAATATCAACAAGTTATGTCCACAATACTTCAAGTTTCTCACTATATTAGTTTTTCAGATATCGCACAGTAAATATTTTTCTTTATGGCAGGTTTCACACCCAACATGTATGATTCGAACTTTTTTTTATAAGACAAAGCACCAAGGCAAATTCATAATAGGTAAAGTTGAAAACACAGCTGATCTATTTTTTTTTTGCCTAATTCAAGGCGAATTCATATAACTGTTGGCTCGTATATCAAAATTTGTTTATATATACAGACCTGCGCCGGACAATTTTTTCGGCGGTGACAGCTCTTGGAAAAATTGTCGGCGGAAGTTGATAATCAAATAACATGAAATACAAACTTTAAGATAAAAAAGAATTAAAAAATAAATAAAGCAGATATTTACGTGCTGGTGGTTAAGCATTGTCTATATATTTGGTTGGTGCTTTTCCAAATCATTAAGAAGACTTCAACCATATATCTTGTTAAAGTTTCTAAGCCTACTATGCTTATTTTTCTTTTGTGATTTTCAAATATATTTTTATTTGTGAATTCTCAAATAGTTTTTGAAAGTCTGTCCATAAGATAAGAGGTTTGTAAGTGTTCAAAATATATGATGATATATCTACTGATGATTTGGCAAAGCACCAATGAAATATATAGACAATGGTTAGCCACTATCAAATACATATCAATTAAAATAAACGTATGAAAATATGTCATATAATAAATATTTTTAAATAAATAAAATAATTATTAGATTATATTGTACATGAAGAATCGGCGGCTGTTTTTCACGCAACATAAACCAAACTTTTTCCAGCGGCGGCGTAGCTGACTAAAATTATCGACGGCTCGGCTCAGCCGGTTGTGCGCCATCATGGCCTAGATCTCTGCTGGAGTAACTTCAATCAGCTGCTTTTGACATACGAGCCTTCAAGGCAACAACAAAATACCATATTTTTTTTTTAGTTAATTTTAATTATTATTTGAACTCCATTTGTTTCTATATTTGTGATTTGAACGGGCTAGAGTTCGTATCGCTTTTTAAGCCAAATTACATGTGATAATTATTAATGAACAAATAACACCAAAGTCTGTTGTAAATATTTTGACTAACAACACATAGTTGAACGGAACAGCCAGCCGTTTTCGAAGGCCACTAAACCTTCATCATCAGCGTTCTTTTGTGTTTGGTCCACTGTGTGTGTGTGGTGTCAGTAGATGTAGATTTCTGCTTTATATACGAAACTTTTTTGCAAATGGAATATGTGAATTGTTTTGATTCATCGTATTTCAATATGCTGAAAGCTTTTTTGTATTGTAAGCTCAATTTTACCATCACTATATTTACAACAGTCTTACCATTGTCGTTTTTTGTTCTTTTTACTAATTATACACATGTTACTTAATTTGCTTATTTTTTGTTCTACTTAAGACAAACTTTTTTGGTTTGTTACTATTAAGTATATTTTTATTTTTAATTTTTGCCACAGGCCCACGGCTATTAATTTTTAGTTAATTTTAATTATTATTTGAACTCCATTTGTTTCTATATTTGTGATTTGAACGGGCTAGAGTTCGTATCGCTATACCATATTGTTTTATTGTTTGTATTTTGTTGTAGTATTAAGTTTACCTGTCATGAATTTGCCTTGCAAAGCACACTATAAAAGTCGTTAATCACACAAAATTTCACGTTTCACGAAGTGCAACATAAAAAAGTAGCGGAATCGGTGCAGCCGCTCTTAATTGATGCGATTACAAACGAACGATTTTGATTTTAATTTATATAACTAGATAAATAATTTTTTATAAATACTTTTGTTTATTTAAAAGCGTTTCTTTTGAGTTGGAAACTGTGTTTCTTAAGTACATACAAAACCGTGTGTGCATATTGCACATCCCGCTTTCTAAAAGATATTTATCTTGAAATCCCGCTTTTTGATCAATCATGTCCCGCTTTTTGCAAAAATCATCTGGTCACGTTATTCATTACATAACGGTAAATTTGGGTTTTTTCATGCGAACTTCTTTTTAAAGCGCCATCTGGCGTTAAACGTTTTATATATCTTTTACAAGATTATTAAATTACGTGTCGAATAATTAGCTTTGATGGGATAAAAAAAAAAATACTGAGACACAGTGGATCGAAGTTAAATTTTTATTAAATTTTCAGTGATTTTCATCAATTGTTATCATTTAAACAGATGTTTTATAACACAAAAATAACAACATCCACAAAAGAGCTTGCGAATTATTGTCTCATGCATACATAATATTCGCTTTTATTTTAATTCAATGAGACATATGTATGTGCTTAAACGCGACAACAGCATAAGTCGACTTAAGACAAATTTTGTTCACATTTTATCACATATCGTATTAAACTTATTTAATATTAATTGAATGAAAAATTTTAAGAAAACTAAATAAAAAATATATACTTATATATGTATGACATACTTAATTAATTATTGCTTGCAGTATTCACAACTTTTCAATGTCGTTTCTAATTTAAAACTTCCTAAAAATGTTCCTCTCAAACAAAACTGCGTTAAATGCTCTTCTCTTGCAATTAAATAAAAAAAGAAAACTTGAAAATCTAATAAACCCGGATTTTCTTCACGAAACATTAATCATCATGTTGAGCGATGAAAATGTTTTGTGATTGATTTGACATTAAAACTAAAGAAAATAAATTCTTTGAAAATTACTAAACAGTTGAAAATATCTTAAGACAAACAAAAGCTAAAAAAATGCACAAAAAAATAAAAGAAAATTCACAAGTTAAAAAAAGTTAATCTTACTCGCAGAGAAATAAAAACAGGGAGTAGAAGGTTTAAATGAATTTCGAATGATAGAGTTTTGGTTACAAAGGGATCAAAACTATTTTCTGACTATTTCTACTTCTGATTTCATTCAGGACACACACAAAACTTATAAGAAATAATTATCAGGCCCGGAGACCAGCGACTGTCGACTTTTGTAAGCATTTGAAGGTGTTGAAGTTTAAAATTATTCAATCTTTTTACTTGTAATTTTTTCTTACTATCTGCATATCTCTGACCGAAAGAAGTGTTTGTTTCTGGCCTTGAGCCTTGTAAAGAAATGTTTTATATAAATGGACTTACCGGAACTTTAATCCTTTTTCTCGTACATTAATACATATTTATTTGCAGACAATACTCGTACTTTAGACTAACACATTTATCCATACATCGTTGCTGTGCTGCAAGTGAAAAAAATTTTAAAGTTTTTATTTAGAATTTACTAGAAACTTAGTGATAAAATAATAAGTTTTCCTATATTCGTAAAAATAATCGTATGTATATGAATATATATGGATCTATATGTATGTATATACATATATGTATGTACATATATTTAAAGTTCCTCCAGGACTACCTAAAAATCATTCTGCTGATTTGTATTTTCCCCGACTTATTTTTCGTTAGAAATTTTTATCTATTTTCTGAAATTCTGATTATTTTTCATAAACAATTCTACGTTATCTTCGAATATTCGGATAATTTTTCTTCAAATATTTTTCAAATAAAACTAATAACTATTTATAATCTTATGGTGAAATACTTTTCATATTCTAAAATTATTCGAAACTGAAATACTTTAATACAATATTATAGTGTTTTCACACTGAAAGTTAAAACCATAAACAGCTGATTTTGTTTTCACACTGCAAGTTTGTTAAATTCAGTTTTTAACTCACAGGCTGTCTAATAACTTTGCTCAAAATAAAATAAATCTCCTGCCGAAATGCGTGTATTTGTTGTTGCATTTTTTCTGCTTTTTAATAACACTTGTTGGACATACTGTTCAACTGTTTTTGTTTGTATGAAAAACTGAGATATTTCACAATGCGCTCTAAAATGGAAATTATTTTATATTTTGTAAATAAATTTTTTTTTAATTATGGAACTTCTTATACAGAATGAAGAAGTGCTTGGAAATATTGTTAATAATATAAAAATGCACAAATACATTATAAAATAACCCTTTTTTATAGGCAGATGAATGGCAGTCATATTGTCTATTTTCACTTTCCAGAGTTCAATTTAAAATATTTTCGTTGTTTTCCTTCCAAAATAACTCTTTTTTCCCATAATTTTTTGATTATTGTAGCTGCTGCATTAATTTTTAAGTTGAAAATTTTTTAGGCGCCATCTATTGTTATTCACTGGCATACCAATACCAGCTGCTGTCGGTCATTTCAACTTGGCAGCACTGAATTTATAACAGCGAAAACAAGGTTGCATTTCATAAAACCAACTTAAAACCAATTCAAAAATGGTTTTAATTTGGTTTTAACAAAAACAATTTGTATGGTAAAACCAGGTTTTAACAGTTGGTTTTAACGTTAAAATCAACTTTTATTAAAGCCATGTCAGTGTGAAAACACTATTAGATAGGTTCTTAGATGACCCTTATTGCATTTTCATGATGTCGAACGTGACCGTCGTAAACATTGAAAGTGAAAAAAAGTCTAAATAAACATGATTTTTATTTTGCCTATAAAAATAACTTATCATAGCTAAATTAGTTTTATAATTAATACTTATGGCTCGATTATGGATGGCAACCGAACTTCAGTTGCCTAGTTAACTAGCAACGCAACTGAACTTAAGATTGGCATTGTGTATGGCAACTTCCTCCAGTTGCAAAAAAGTTATCGAAAATGCGATTATGACGGTATGGCAACGAAAATAATTAAACAAAAATTTAAAATATAAGAAATACAAGTGCTAAAAAAGAAAATTATTAAGTAAGAGTGCTTAAAACATTACTGATCATAAAAAGATTAGTTAAGTGGAATTAATTTTTGATGAAGAAAAAAAAGTACAAAATGTTGAATGTATTATTAGACGGCTCTTTAGAATTACCTCATCTACTCTGGGTATATGTTATTGCCTAAAATAAGTTTTAAAAATCTCTTTTTTAGCTTTAATACATATTTTCTTTAAATATGCATACTAGAAAGTCGAAAATAAAAATAATATTGCAATTACTTCTTAATTTTTTCCAATTTTTTGGTTTTAAAACTACGCAGCAACTTCAAATTTGTGGTTGCCAATATGGCAAATTAAATTACCAGATGTTGGTTGCCAGTTGCCATCCGTAATACCATTTCGGCAACTAGCAACGCAACCAAAGTTCGGTTGCCATCCATAATCGAGCCATTAGTTTGATTTGGAGCAATTTTTCGTTTTCAAGATAATTGCCAAAAAAAAAAAAGCCAAGGCATTTGCAAGTGACAAAAATAGGGGGAAAATTACGGCATTACGGCAGTTCATGTTGAACCAAAGTGAAAAATATTTCAATAGAATTTAGATGGAAATATTTCAAGACTTACGATCGGTATCGAATGCCGTAAATTACCCCCACGACTAAAACGCGGCCAACGATTAATGCGCTGATTAAAGCGCATTCTGAAGCAATAGTTTAAAGGGACTAATTTTAGAATATTGTGCACTAATGTCTCTCACAAATGATTTTTATTTCAAACAAAAATTATATAATTTTGAATTTGATTTTAATCACAGTCGCACGTGACATTTTGTGTTTTTTCATAATTTTTCTCTTGGGACTTATTTCATTTTCTTATTTGGGCCTTATTTCATAACGCCTAATATTTAAACTATTTCTGTTGCTCTTTCTACGAAATTACAAATAAACAAGCTTAGTGAAAGTGTTTTCAAATTGACAGAAGTATTCAAGCTATTTATAAACTTAAATTATAATTCTATATTTATGATTTGATTAGGCTAAAATTCGTATCGCTCTGTAAGCCAAATTTATATTTGTTTAGCACAAAATTTTTTTGTGTAAACATATTTTTTGCTCTTATGAAGTCGCACGTGACCAGCTTTATATAGGTACCGCTATCACAAATTTTTATATTTTTTTTTATTCTAATTCTATGTTTGCACTGAGTATTTAATGAACTTTCTGCATATAGTTTCGACTTACTGATCACAAACGTTGTTGTCAATGTCGTACGTGACATCGTATTATACGATTTTGTAATGCAAAAATTTACATTTGCATTCGCATAGGTTCTTGTATTTTCTGTTTTGAGGCTTTGTGCCCTCAAAAAGTTCTAGAAAGCAAAAGTCAATGGAGAGAACGTTTATCACAACGAAGCATGCAAAAGAAATACTCGCATCCAAATTAAAAAAAATTGCGCTTTTGTGACTTTGCATTCAATTGTATCGAATAAAATTGGTCACTTGATTTTTCAATGAAAGCGGAATATGTAATTTGACTTCACTCATTCAACTCAAATGAAATAAAATACAATATTTATTATTTCCTGAAGAAGCTACACAACGTTGAAGCGAAATATCGATAAACTAATAAAATTGTTATAAATTTTTTACAAAAGGACCCAAACAAAACTTGTATATATATAACATCTAATTTATTCGAATATCTTTGTTCGAATAATTTTGTTTGAATAATTTTACTCGAACAATTTTACTTGAAAATGTATGTATGTGTATGTGTATATATGCGAATAATTTTATTCGAATACATATATTCGATTAATTGTATCCGATTATGTATATTCGAATAATTTTACTGAAATATATGTAGTAGAATAATTTTAAATCAGCAAGATTACTGAAATAATTGAAAGTTTATTCAAATTAATGTAGGAATTATGCCACAATAATGCAACCCCACTCAAAAAAAAAGTGAAGATTCTGATTTTATATTATATTTATATATAAAGGGTGTCCCAATAAGAACGCAAGATTTAAATTTGGCGCCATTCGAAGTGTCATTGTTTGATATTTGAACAATTGTTATTGTTTGCTAGTAGAAGGTACGAGGTTCGTAAAAATGGAGCGCTACACGAATGAACAACGCATTCTCATTGTGAAATTGTTTTACCAAAATGTTGAAAGTTTTGCGGCTACAGTTCGCAAATTTGCGATCAATTTGGGGTCACAATAATGCTCCAAAAAATCAACTGTAAAGACATTAATGGATAAATTTGCCGAAACTGGGTCTGTTAGTGATGTAAAGATAACAATGCGCCTTCGACCAGGTCGATCGACCGAAAATGTCGCAGCTGTACGTGGTGTTCGGAATCGTGAAATGATAGCCAGTTTTTTCGCGCCTAGAATTGAAGAAATGAATCTGGAGGGCATGTGGTTTCAACAAGACGGCGCCACATGTCATACAGCCAGAGAAACAATTCAATTGCTACATCAGTCATTTCCCGGTCGTGTTATTTCGCGTTTTGGAGACCAGAATTGGCCGCCTAGATCGTGCGATTTAACACCATTAGACTTTTTTATTTGGGGTTTTTTGAAGTCGATGGTTTACGCGAATAAGCCGACGAGGACTCAAGCCTTATAAGAGGAAATTGGACGCTGCATTAATGAAATACCGCAGCATTTATGCAAAACGGCCATTGAAAATTTCATTAAAAGATCGCGTGTGTGCCAGCAAAGCCGCGGCGGCCATCTGCCCGATTTGTTGTTCCACACATAACTTCATTTTGTCTACTTTACTATATAATAAAGTTTCACGATTTTTTTTTAAATATCTGTCGTAGTTCTCATTGAACCTTGAAAAAAAAATATCTGTGTTTTATTTCAAATTTAAATCTTGCGTTCTTGTTGGGACACCCTTTATTTGTCCTTTTAACTCATACAGATGGAAGGAGGATTTTAAAGCCCTCAAATTTCGGATTAAACAGGTAGTTCGGAGGCACATCATATTACATTCGATTATAAAATATTTGTAATTGTGTAAAAAGCTTTCACTTACAATTACATTTTGTTGCAAAATACAATTACATTTAAAAGTAATTGTGTTGGAAAAAAATCTCAATTACAATTACATGTAATTGTAATCGATATTAATGTATTTGCCATTGTGTCCAAGTCTGTTCGTAAATATAACTAAACTCTTTTAGAAAAACGAAATTATACCATTCTACATTGGCTCGTCTTGGCGGGTAAACTCAGATATATCTATACTGAGTCAGATTGTATCAGATATATCTTTCCATAGTTAATCATTATTTCCCTGAGAGGAAATGATGCACTCTCGGTGAATTTTTTCTGTTGTTGGCCACAGGTATAGTAGATCTTGTAAACGAGTGCTTAAAAATACAATAGAAATGATACCAACAATATTTTTGTGAACTGAAAATATAAATAAAAAAAGCCTCGTTTAAAAAATATTTTTTTTTTGTTAACAGAATATTTTATCTATTTTGTCAAGACATAAAATGCAGCAAAAACTGGTTCAGCTGATGACTGTTTGCAGTATTTAACAGCATAATGATCCAATGTCAGCATTGGAAATGTTTCATTATGAACAACACAATTCCCGCTGCTCTCGCCAAACTATTTGTATATTTTTCTCTTAATAGATTTTCAGTTTGTTATTTTGATGAATTTGCTTCTTTTATATTATTTGTTTTTCCACTATTTTCGTTCATTAAAAGTGAAAAAAAAAGAAAAGAAAATTGCCATGGCATAAAAATTAGCAACAACAACAAAAACTTATAGTGGTTTCCCTGCCACACACGCGTTACTTCCACGAAAGTTGGTGCAGGGTTGAGTTATTTCTGATAAAGAAATAAAGATAATTAAAAATATTTTAAAATAAGAAGTTTGATTTATTATTAAGATAAGAATGGCAAAAATTAAGAATGACAGCGCTGAAAGAACTATGAAAAAATGAGTAGAACTGTCTTCGTAAATACTCGTATTTTCGATCGAAAACTTGTATTAAAGACAACAATAAGAAAATTTGCTTTTGTTTTCATTGTAAGTAATCCATTTAAAGTTTTCTGTTGACTTCGTGGGACAGGCCGTATTGAGGTTCGGCAAAGTGGTGCCACTTTGGCCAGCTATGCTTTAAGCAATTTGATTGCTTAAAGTGTAGACCCTACTGTATTTGCTTCCAAGTATATACATATGTATGTATGTTCCGACACTTTCGTGAACGATTTCGACTTGCTCTGGACCTCCTTTTTTAATTTCTCATACATACTTAAAAATTTATTTTTTCCCCTACCTTGCAATTTTTTTTTTAATATTTGGTTTCTAATTCAATTTCTCTTTAATTTCACTAATGATACTTTGCAAGTCATTGTTTTGTGTACGCAGTTCATTTTGAGCTGTTATGGCTTGGCCAGGGTGGCACATGATGATAATTGGACGGACATACAAAGTAAATGATAGTGAATAAGAGCTGCTTTTAATGTGGCATGGCTTAATTGTGTGGCTTTCATATCTTGCTGCAATATTATCAGCTTTAAATGTTTAAAGCTTAGGAGCTGTTGCAAATAAAGAAATATTTACATCAACAATTGTTACAGAAATGCACTGAACCTTAAATCTTTCAAGTGAAATTAAAATTAAACTACGTACTTATGCACGTTGTAATTTTATTTTTTTTATTTTTAATAAATAAATAATTGCGTGTATTGGCAGCTGTTTTTAAGTTAATGATTTTTTTGATATTAAAATAATTAACCCATTTTTTTGCTATTTAAATTTTTTTTAACGAACCAAAAATTTATATTAAAGTTCATATAAAAAAATATGGGCCTGTTCATCTAAATGCGAACGATAGATTCGATCGAAAATTTATATTAGAAACAAAAACAAAAAACTGAAATTTGTTTTTGTTTTCAATACAAATATTTGATGGAATCTATCGTTCGCATTTAGATGAATAGGCCGGCCCTACGTTTTTTTATTGGAAAGAATTACGCTATACATTTTAAGCCCTTGAAATTCAGCTGACTTAAAAATTCGGGACTCTCAAGTGCCTTTTGTTTAATAAATTCAAGTTTTTTTTTAAATAATTAAATCTGAAAATCTTTAATTTTGGCCATTTGTACTGCTCAAAACATTTTTTTATTGATCACAAATCGGTTTAAGATAATGTGACCTATTTTCGAAAATTCGAAATTAAATTCGAATTTTCGAACATACTCATAATCTTTAAAATTTTAATTTCTTATTAAATTAAGAATCATATCGCATTATTTGGGTCATAAGATAGTTATTACGAACTTCGAAATTACGAAAATAGGAATCATATGGGAATATTTTGACCAGAAAATATATTTTAAGAATTTTGAAAATACGCTTGCCTATTTTACATATAGTTTTATATAACAAACAATTAATGTCTGCAATTGGAAAAATTAATTTTTTATTTTTATTTCGAAAAGTAGCATTTAGTTAGAAAGAGTGTACTTTTAAAGTAAAATGTTAAAAGTTTTTAATAAAAAATTGAGTTCTGCTTTTATTTTTGGTCTCAAAATTTAAGTATTAGCTGATATTCAGTTCGAAAATTCTGGAATCCTGCACAACTTTACTAAACTCCAGAAAAGCAATTTGATAGTATTTTCAAAAGGTGGAAATTAATTAAACTTAAAAAAATGTATGCTACAACTTCGATTTTTTGATTTGTAATTTCGTATATGTATTGACATAACTGAATATAAAATGTTCTTTTAATTTATAAGCTAATATTTTTTTATATTACAACATTGATTTTTTTATTCGAAATTTCGAATATAAATTTTAATTTTGTCTAAGCTAATAAATGTGCTTTTTTAATTAAATTTACAGACATATCGAAGAATTCTTTTCTTTATTCATTTAACATATTCGTATATTTATTATTTTGCTTAACTTTTTTTTTGTAGCGTAGAAGTATTTACATATTCTAAGAATGGCAAATGTCAAAAATATATTAGCTTCAATATGACACTCAAATATAAAGAAACATACCAAAAATTATTAAAATATTCAAATAATGAAGCGTACGTCAGTTGCAAAACAAGAAACAGTGGCTCAGCAATGGAAGAAAATAGAATATGAAATTTACAAAATATTCAAAAACGGAAAGATATTATGAAAGGTGCTCAAAAATTGGGAGAAGGTGTATACAAAAAAAAAAATATGATAAGTTTTTTGTTTAAACAAACATGTTTTTGAAACTGATTTCAAATTTTAAATAGAAAAAAAAACAAACTAGATTCAATATGTTAAGTGTTTATAGGTATAATTATGAAACTATTTCTTGATTTCGCCACTGTGCTATTTTTTTAATGATGTACGAAGAATTACTTATTGAAATTACACTCTATTGACTTGGGAATAATGCAACGTGTATATTTATAAATACATACATACATACACACTCATGTATGTACAAACACACACACACACACACACACACACACATATTGATTTTAGTCTTAAGAAAATAAACCCTAAATAATTGACATTTCAACTAACGAACACAGAAGCTGTCATACATAATAAGTGATAAGTTGAAAAAAACCAACTGACAAATATCATAAAAAAAATGTTTAGAAAACCTAAATATTTATTAACTGAAATTAAAAAGTTTTTCTTGAATTTTTCAATAAAAATCAAAGTTTATTCATTTGAAAAATTATAAAGTTAAGTTCACATAGTTTATTTCTCAATATGTACGAGTATTTTGCAAATAAAATACCAAACACATCAAGGAATCGCACGATGTGTCAACTGTCAGTCATTTGAAATAATAATAATAATAGTATCATACAATACATTTACATAAACATATATAAATATATTTTTTTACATATAAATATGTGCCCTTAATTATGAAAGTGGTATAAGTCATGTGCATTTTTGCTTTAAAATATCAAATAAATCTTAAAAAATCTCCAATAAATATTGAACAAATATTAAATAAATCCAGTTGACTTAAAAATGCGGGACTCTCAAATGCCTTTTGTTGAATAAATTAAAAGTTTTTTTAAATAATTAAATCGGGAATTCCTTAATTTGGGCCATTTGTGCGGCTAAAAATTTTTTTTATTGATCACAAAATCGATTTTAGGTCATTTGAGCTATTTTGGAAAATTCGAAATTAAATTCGAATTTTCGAACATACTCATAATCTTTTAATTTTGCATTTCTTATGAAAATAAGAATTATATCGTATTATTTGGGTCATAAAATATTTATTACGAACTTCGAAATTATGAAAATAGGAATAATATGGGAATATTTTGACCAAAAAATGTATTCTAAGATTTCGAAATTACGCTTGCCTACTCGTATTTTATTTTTATTAATCGAGATTTGTACAACTTTAAATTAAAATGTTGCATAATATAAAAATATTTTTCGATTTGTTCCAAGAAACACATATGTATGTACATGACCAAAAAAATATATGACTTAGACCACTTTGATAATTAAGGGCACATATGTACAGACATATGTATGAATACGGTGTTCGCTGTATAAAGACCTAGTAAAATTTTTATAGAACGTATTTAATCAAATAAACAATAATAAATTCAGTGAAGTACGGCTTTGACTCGCATGCGAAGGGTTCCGTACGGCGCTTGCTTCTTTTTAGCGATTTTTTCGATCATTTGGCGTTTTTTTTTTTTAATATTGACGCTTTTTTTTAGTTTTGAACCTTTCCAATTTGGCGATTTTTTTGTTTGTTTTTTTTTTACAATAATTTTTTTTCGGTTTAGCGCTTTTTTTCAATTTTGTCGTTTTCCCTTTCTGGCGATTTTTTTGGGCGACCTCTTTTTTCATTCTAGCGATTTATTTAGTTTTTGGTGATATTTTTCATTCAAGCGGTTTTTACATTTTGGCGATTTTTTTTATATTGGGATTTTTTTTTTAATTTTTATGATGTTTTAGTGTTAGTGATTTTTTCTTGTGGAGCTTTTTTATTTTCTTTTGGCGACCTTTTTAATTCTGGTGATTTTTTTACATTCCCGCGATTCTAGGATTTTTTAGGTTTTTGATGATGTTTTTTTTTTAGTTTTAGAAATTTGTTGTTCTGGCGATTTTTACGTTTTAGTGTTTTTTTTCAGGTTATATCGGTTTTTCGCGATTTTTTCAGTTGTTTGCGATTTTATTTAGCTATTTTTTGCTTTTAGAGATTTTTCTAATTTTTGGTGATTTTTTTGAGTTTTTTTTTGCGATTTTTTAGATTTGGCGCTTTTTTGGTTTTTGACGAAATTTTTTAGATTTTCGCCGACCTTTTTTGTTGATTTTTTTTAAATTTTAATGATTTATTTTATTTTTTTAAGATATTTTTAATTATAGCGCTTTTTTAATTTTGGCGATTTTTTTTATTCTGGGATTTTTTAGTTTAAGCGTTTTTAAATACAGCCAGTTTGTCAAAATTACTTTAACCGATAGAATACCCTTTAATTTTGGGTTTTTGAAATTACAGTGTTAGTTGGTGTAGTCTATGAAAATACGCTAAATCCGCGTCCAGACTTGCAACTTTTGTTGCAGCAATTCTTGAGTTTATAGGTGAGAGGGATGAGAAGATTGGGGAGGTGTTTACAGTTTCATGTGCTCGGCAATTCCCTTTTGTTTTTAAATACGTTGTTGTTAATTTAAAGTTTGTAGTTGTATTTGACGTTTTATTTTATTTTATTTGTTCAGTTGTATGAAAAACACAAAGTGTAACAATAACTAAAAATTATTGTTAATTTTTCAGGCAAAACTACAATTTCCTAATGTGGACACTTATGCAATTTCAAAGCAGAATTTTACAAAACTGCAGCAACAAAAATTGCAAGTCTGGACGAGGACTTACTTGAAAAATTTCAAGTGTCTATATGATTGTCTTTATATAAAATTAGGATTTAAAAATTTTTCGTTACTCGCTTGTTCTTAATTTTTAACTCCCTTACAGATTCTGTGAAAGTTTCAGGAAACAGCCTGAGACAGACGCACGGACGAACGGACATCGTAGCGAAAACAATAAGACGCCGTTTCACCTTTGGTGTACGGAACCCTCAATAGGGTAACTAATGGCGTTTTCTTTTCTGGAAAAACATTTTTTTAACTTTTTATTAAAAAAGATACAATTAAGCGTTCGTTCAAAGAAAAAATTTTAGTTCGCAAGGGATGATACAATAACTTCTAATATGTATATTTCAGAAAATCATCTTATTAATAAGTATAACATTTTTCAGAAAAAAAAATGCCATAAACATTCCTGGAGGTACAAATACATTAAAATGTGTAATAAATAGTTACCGATCCAAGGCGAATTCATTAAGAGGAACAACACTGCAGAAAAACATTTATATTTGCGAACGTTTTGCTTGATTTATAATACCAGAGAAATTATCATCATCTCTTGAAAGGAGATCAACTGGTATGAAATTCAGTGTGCACACTTCTACCGATATTCGGTAGATTCTACCGAATATGTTTGTGAATTTAACAATCTAACAATTCTACCGAACAAGGTCTGAAATCTACCGAATATTGTTATTTAGTAATTTAAGTCGATATGTGTGTAAATTGGCTATTTGGCCACATAGCAGTGCGGCCGCAGAGCGGTCATTTTCTGTCATGAAAATCATTAAAACAGAACAAAGAAATCGGTTAAAAACTGAAACTATAAGTAACCTAATATTTGACAAAGAATTGTGCCTTGGGGATGAAATATTTATTCCTACCAATGATTTAATAATTTTTGCACAACAGTTTAAATTCATAAATGGATCTTACATATAATCTTTGTAGTTACAAATGTTTGTCAAATAAAAGTTATTTTAGTAGCTTTATAAAACCTATGTACAAAAACTCAATTCCTGTATGTATATTATTTTAAATATGCATAGCATATCTATTAGGGTGATCGACTCGGGTTTTCAACCGGTTTTAAAACCCGGCTTTTTCAATATACGGTTGTCGGTTTTTTTAAATGTTGCTCGAATGTCGAATAGTCCGGTTTTTTTACAATTTAAGAACCGGATTAGTCGAATACTTTTCTATTTCTACATTTTGCAATAAAATTGGTTTTTACTATGCTGAAACTTAGACCAACGTGTTCTGTTGATTTTTCTAAGTATTTTTTTTTTCAGTGTAAGAGTTCTAAGCGTTTTTCGAGCATGGCAACATATACCAAAACATGAAAATTAAGCGAAATAATTTTATGAGGTGGTAGCAGAGGCGAATAAAATTGGCTTTATAGTCAGCAATGGATGTCAAAATCCATTCGCAAAAAGTGTTTTTTAGATTTGTTGACATTTTGCTTCATATTTTATATTGAGGTAGATATCCACTTTTTCCATACATTCAAATGTATATATATATATATATTATATATACAGATGTACTATATATAAGTATATGAAGTTAATTTTTATGTTTTACCTTTATTTTTTGGATAGTTTTATAGTATTTACATGAAATTTTAACTCTTTTTTTTAATAAAGCATTTCAAAATAGAAACTTTTGTGCAATAATTTTGTTATTTAAAAAAACCGGTCGACCGCTTTTTTCTTAATTGTAAAAACCGAAACCGTGTTTTTCATAATTTCAAATACTCGAAAACCGGTTTCTGGAAAAAGTCGAATAATCGATCACCCTAATATCTATATAAAGGGTAAGGGCAAATAACTGGGGATGACACTTTTTTTATTGGAAATGCTTCATTGTTTATGGCAGTTTAATTTCCAATCACATGTGAAGTTTTTTTTTAAAAGCGCTTTTGGAACCTGTTTAGTTTGATACTCCTTGCACTTACCCTTTATATATAAGTACATATATTATATTTTTTATGTTTCTTTGAATTGTTATTTTTATGTTTCTCTGAATAAAAAAAATTTGTACCGAATTTCATCCAAATCTACCGATTTTTTTTGTCGATTCTACCGAATTAAAAAAAAATAAAGTGTGCACACTGATGAAATTGCCTTTGACTTTGTAGAAAAATGTGACAAATTGAAATAGAAGAAGATGTAAATGCAGAAGAGTCAATTTGTAAGAGCGATTTTCAATTCATTTAGTCCGCTCGCTTCCCTACAAGACAGTCGCATGTTACATGCAGCAGGGGCAAAACCCTAAATGTAAATACCTTCTTATTTTAATTTACAAAGTATGGGCATAAGGAAATTATAAGAAAAAAAAAAAGAAACGCAATTAAAAATACAACAATATGTATGTGCATATGCATGTAAGTACGTAAATATGTTTGTATGTATGTACATATGTATGTATGTACATATGTGTGTACTATGTAGCTATTTATTGTTATTATTGCTGCTTATTAAACGGGAGGAGAAAGAAAATTACTCGTGATTATTTGTTTTAAACACGCGACTTTCGTAACGCATAATTTTATTTTACTTGTTTATTTTTTCACCTACCATTTAATAATAGAGATATTTGTTAAGCGGCCCATACACTACAACAGCATGCACGCACAATCAAGCGATTGAGCATTCATGCTCGTACCACACAACATACCAGCAAGCTGGTACAATATTCATTTCTTACAAAATTTCGGGATGGGTGGTTATGAATAGTGACACATATTTTGTTGCAATTATTATTGGTATGTTGTTAAAATTAGCAGCTATGTAATTATAACTAAAGTTTTAAAATTCTGTTTACCATTGAAACAAATTATATTTCAACAAATTATATTACTTAAATTAAATGTTTGCTCCATGACAACTTTGCTCAACTGAGCTAATTTCACCATATACCACACCAGCGAGCTGGTACCATCAGCAATATATCAAACTCTACTTGACATCGCTACAGCAAACCGTACAATCGCTCAAAATGCCTATACACGACCAAACCGCTGGCACAAACACTTGATTGCGCATGCATGCTGTTGTAGTGTATGGGCCCCTTTACACTATCGTAACGTTGAACGTTGTGATGTCCGCTCAAGACTTTCTTTTCCCTCTGATATGCACAGTGATGGTATTTTGGTGCCTTTCGGGTATTTTTTTGGTGCTTTTTGCCTCTTCATAAACGCGAAATTTTGGCTAATACCCTTTTTTAAAAAGCGGGTATTTACAGTGCTTTTAACAATTTCTTACAGTGCTTTTGGTGCTTTTTTGTCAAATAAAAATATACTATATTTAATTTACAAAACTAAAATGCTTTTAATCGCTAATAGCAGCATCTTTTAAATCAGGCTTCTTAAATTGTATTTAATGACAATAACGGAAACTGTGTTAAAAACAATGTAGAAAATTTTTCAGAATTGGGATTGAAAAATTTAATTTTTTTTTGCAAAATAAAAAACGGAACTAACTGGAAAGTGCCACATAATTCTCTGCATAATAATTGATTGAAAGTAGTATGCAATAAGCATTTGTTAAAGCTTACACAAATATTTAATAATACTACAGGGTGGTTAAATTTTAAGGGTCGATTTCGGAATTTTCATAAGACCGTTAATTTGTAAGTGCAAAGTAAATTAAAATGTTCACGTCTACAACAAAATGTACGTCATTTTGTATTCAACGCACAAGAGTGGTTAAATTTTAAGGGCCGATTTAGATTGAAAGCATGAGGTTATCCATAGCAGTCAGTTGTTTTAGACAACGAGTAGCCAACCCCCAATTTTTTCATATCGATTATTTGACTCCTGGTTTTTTATTATTTGTTTTTACATACTTATTTTTACTAAATTAATTAAGATTATTTTTTAATTAATATGTCAATAAATTCTGTTATTACATCTCAAAGACTTTGTTTATTTTGAAACAAAAATTTGAAATTATATTTTGAGCTTTTACACTCTAAACTTTCCCCAAAATATTTTTTGGGGCATAGTACCTTAGTACAAATAAGCATTAATAGAATCGTTATTTTTACCAAAGAGAATCTGTAATTATTTTGTAAGTTTTCTTTTATTTCCTTGCGCATTTCTGTTTTTACTTTTACGAATTGTTGTAGAATTAAATTTTGAAAGTCGCGTTCCGCTTTTGACAAATAAAGGCCGCCTCTAAGTCTCAGAGCACATGTGTACCAGAGGTATTAAAATTGCGTATTTTATTGCGCTTTTTACCCTTTTTGCAACAGCTTAATGTGCTTTTGCTCTTCGTAGAGATACCAACACTGGATATGCATGAAGCTGCGGGAAATAGTGATCAGCTATTATTTGTAGTTACGAGTACTTCAGAAGAAATGCTGATAAACTAACTTCTTTCGGAATGAAGACCATTTTTTTCTGTCCTGCTAAGTGCAGAAATATATCGCACAGTCCAAGACAGTTGGACTTATCTAACACTATCACTATCCCTTTCCTAAACAAGGTAAAACCTATAACACGTAATAATAAAGTAGTAGCCATTCATTGCCCCAGTGTTACTTCTCTTTAAAAAAAAAAACAAATTCTGAAAATTTTTTCTCCAGTAAAAAAAAAACTCTTTAACAAATAAACGCTGCGGTTTCTAAGGAGCTTTTATCATAATCATGGAACCTTTTTAGGGTTCCGTTCAAAAATGCATCATATTGTTTTCGCTACGATGTCCGTCGGTGTGTCTATCACAGACCGTTTTCTCGGGAAACTGAAGGGCTGCGGACCTGAAATTTTCAAAGAATATGTAAAACTGTAGCCAAAGCAAATATATGACAGTTAAAAATTATAGGGTGCTCTATAGCGAGCAACGAAAAATTTTTAAATTATGTGCAGACACTTCCAAATTTTCAAAGTTAGTGTATTTTTATGCAGACTAAACAAATTAACACTGAAATTTAAAAAAATTAAAATTAAAGGGAATTCTATCAGTGAATGCAATTTTGACTGACAATTTTGACAAATTGCTGTATCTTGGCAACTCTTGAAGTTTAAAAAAACCCTAAAACTAAAAAATCCCAAAGTTGAAAATATCCCAAAACCGAAAAAAAACTCCAAAACTAAAAAATCGCCAAACTAAAAAAACTCTAAAACTAAAATTAATTAAAAAAAAAAAAAAAAAAATTTGTCAAACACCGAAAAAAATCCCAAAAACGAAAAAAAACGCCAAAACTAAAAAAGCGTAAAAACCGAAAAAATCTAAAAAACGAAAAATGTGGCAAAAACAAGAAAACTCTCCAAAACTAAAAAAATCACCAAAAACCGGAAAAATCGCCAAACGGAAAAAAATCGCCAAACTGAAAAAATCGCCAAAATAAAAAAGCTTTTAAACTAAAATTAATTAAAAAAAAAAAATTAGTAAAAACTCGAAAAAATCCCAAAAACGAAAAAGAAACGCAAAAAAAAGATGTCTAAACCAGGTAAGATATTCTATATTATAGGGTTAAGTTGGTATATTATTACCAGGGACAGGGGTTTCATGCAAATGCATGTTTTTTCCCTTAACTCTGATAATGGCAAGAACGAAATATCTTTACGAAACAAACAATGAATTTGCGCAAAAATGGCATCGATTTGTTAGTGCATATTTTTGCATATTTTGATAAAAATGAATATTTTTGCATAATTTATTCATTAATGCATATTTTTGTCTCATATTTTGATATAAATGCTGATTTTGTGTCAAAAATTCAAATTTCCAAAAACGTTGCAAAACTGTTTTGGCAACTTTATTCGCTTGCATTGGGTGCATTCATAAGACGTAGCTGTTGCGCAACCGTTGAGTATTTGTCTTAGAAACGCATAGTTGAGTAATTCCGCTCCACTCAACAGTTGAGTAGTTTTCCATCATAAAATTTTTTCGCTACCTGTAGTCAACATGTTGTGCTCAGCATAAACAGCTGATCGAATAGAGCTTTGTCATATATATGCTTTGTTAGGTGGCAGTAGCAAATATTTGTTAAATTAAATGAAGTTAAATGAAGTAACGAAATAAAGATATAAAATTAAATTATATCCATCAAGCCGTTTCTAAGACGTAACTGTTGGGGCCAACAGTTGCTAACAGTTTCACAACTGTTGAGCTCAACAGCTACGTCTTATGAATGCGCCCATTGTTGTAGAATTGTGGAACGATTGTACAAGCACACAGACCTACCAAATTTAATGAAAATTGTAATTTTGATAATTTCAAATTGTCTGCTATTATAGCCGAAAGTAGTGAAACAATTGTGCTGAAACTGGATATTGGTTTTCTAAATTATAACGGATTCAAAAACCAAATCTAATAGCTAGTATTCAATTCATTGTAATGGTTAAGTCAAATAAATATACCACACTGTATAAAAATAAATCATTTAAATTTGAGCCGATTGCATCCCCAGTCGTTACAATGCCTTTTTCAATGCACAAAAGTTTTCTAAGAACAAATCTTTATTTATTTACGTATCGCTCCTTTACTGTAATAAAACATACATATCTCGAAAATGCGCGTTTGGAGTTAATAATGCAGAAAAACTCGTTATACCATTTTTAATCTTGTGTAAAGATTTAATATAAAAGGCTTGTACACGCACCTCTTGAGAAAAGAAAATATTTTTATGTGTTTATTTAGTGATATGTAGATTGAAAACTTTACTTTTGAATAATTTTTTTAAAGATATGTACATATTTAATTGTTTTTAGTGCATATTTTGCATTAGTGATGTCATATTTTAGGCGCCTAAAATACCTTTTTTAAATGCATGAAGTCCTTGTCCCTGATTATTACATATGTGCCCTTCATTAAAACTGAAAAAAATCGCCAAACTGAAAAAATCGCTAAAATAAAAAAGCTCTTAAACTAAAATTAATCAAAAGCAAAAAAGCAAAAATTAGTAAAAACTCGAAAAAATCCCAAAAACGAAAAAGAAACGCCAAAACTTAAAAAGCGCCGAAAACCTAAAAAACTCTAAAAAACGAAAAAGGTGGCAAAAATAAAAAGCGCCAAAACAAAAAAAAAAAAATCACCAAAAACGTAAAAAAATTTACCGGATACTTAAATTAAAAAAAAGATGTCTACACCAGGTAAGATATTCTATTATATTTATATGTTTAAGTTTGTATATTATTACCAGGGACAAGGACTTCATGCATTTAAAAAAGGTATTTTAGGCGCCTAAAATATGACATCACTAATGCAAAATATGCACTAAAAACAATAAAATATGCACATATTTAAACATTTTTTTGTTCAAAAAAAGTTTTAAACTTACATTCAACTAATTAAAGATGTAAAAATATTTTATTTTCTCAAGAGGTGCCAATACAAACCTTTTATATTAAATTTGTACACAATATTAAATATCATATAACGATTTTTTCTGCATTATTTACTCCAAATATGCAATATGTTTATATTGCAGAGAAGGAGCAATACGCAAATTGAAAAAGAAAAGTGTTATTTATTTATTTTCATTTAAAAATTTTCGAAAGTGAAGTTCTATCAATTTGTTTTTAGAAAGATTTTTGGCATTGAAAAGGCCTTGTGTAACGTCTATAAACGTAATGGGCTCAAATTTAAATAACTATTTTTATATAATGTTATATACATATTCATTTAACTCAACCATTACAATGAATTGAATAATAGCTATTAGTTTTCCACAGAATTGTTTCACTACTTTCGGCTTCAATAGCAGAAAATGTCCTCTTGAAATTACCAAACGACAATTTTTATTAAGTTTGTTAGGTGTGTGTGATTGTACAATCCTTCTACAATTCTACAACAATGCAAGCGAGTTAATTTGAAATTTGAAATTTTGACTAAATATGACACACAACTTGTAATTATACCAAAATATGGGACAAAAATATGCATTTATGACCAAATTATGCAAAAATATGAATTTTCAGCAAAATATGCAAAAATATGCACTAACAAAGCGATGCCATTTTCACTCAAATTCAATGTTTCGTACAGATATTTCGTTCTTGCCATTATCAGGTTTGAGGGGAAAAATATGCATTTTTATGAAACCCCTGTCCCTGATTATTACATATGTGCCTTTAATTATGAAAGTGGTCTGAGTCATGTGCATTTTTGCATCGAAATATTAAATGAAGAATATTTAAAAAAAAAATTCCATAAATATTTAATAAAAATTATATATTTTCATACTAACCGAGACTAGAACAGCTCTAAATTTAAATATTGCATAATATAAAAATATTTTTTGATTTGTTCAAATGTAATCTACTAAATAATTATTTCAAATGTAATCTACTACTACTTCTCGACCAAAGAAATATATGACTTAGAACACTTTCATAATTAAGGGCACATATGTATATAGTGTCTTACTGAATTTATTTAAATTCAATAATATTTTGAAATTTTGTCTGGCTGTAAATATTTTTTTTTTTTGACTTAAAAAACAAAAACTTTGTATTATTTTAATATTTATGATTTGATCAGGCTAAAGTTCGTATCGCTTTGTAAGCCAAGTTACATGTGATAATTATTAATGAACAAATACCACTAAAGTTAGTTGTAAATATTTTGACAGACACATAGTTGAACGGAACAACTAGCTGTTTTCGAAGGCCACTAAACCTTCATCATCAGCATTCTTTTGTGTTTGGTCCACTGTGTGTGGTGTGTTGTTGTTGTAGATTTCTGCAGTATATACTCAAGTTTTTAGTGCAAATGGAATATGTGAATTGTTTTGATTTATCTTATTTCAATTTGCTGAAAGCTTTTTTTTTTGTAATGAAAGCTCAATTTTACCATCTCTATTATTTTGTTAGGACTTTTTATTAACTTCCCTTAACATTAAACAGTAGACTCTTGATAATTTGAAATTTAGGGAACCAGAAAAAAAGTTCAAATAATCGATTTAATCGATGAATAAAGTTTCTGATTGCTTATTTAGAATCTTCTAATGTGATATACTTGTTCTTCTAAGGAAAATTTTTAGTGGAGAAAAAAACTGTTTATTAAAAAAAAAAGAGAAAATGATAAAAGTAAAAATTGTTAAATTTTATGAATGCAAACTACAACAGCGTAAAGCCGAAAAAATTAAATTATAGCTTTCTGGGATCCAGATGACATTAAGAAAAATCATAATCATAATACCGAGGGCACCACATCACATAGATTTCTTTTTTTCAATTTATTGAATGTTTTCCAATAGAAATGGGAAACAGTTCAAAGTATCAAGAAATTCTAATTAGCAAGATTCAAGTTAGCAAGAGTCGCCTGTATTAAACACATATTCTTGACACCATTTGTTAATAAGTCTTTAAATTAAAAAGTTTTTTTTTTTAGAATTTTTTTTTTACAAGACTAATTTTTCAATACAATTTGCTTTTAAGTTTTAAAAACCTACTGCACTTTCATTATTCGAAAATTTACTTTGAAGCTTAAATAGTAACATGTTATACGAATAGTTCAATAAATATATATGTGTGAAAGTTATAAAATTTTATATATTATGTGTTTCAATTACACACACACCAGTTCTAAATTCTATGGCAAAAGGAAAAAATACTTAAGTTGAGATAAGCAATTTTTTTTAGTTAACTCAGCACTGTAATTTCGGTACTCAAAAGTACCCCTGGGGAAAAACTCAAAATCCCATAAATTCCATGGCAAAAAGAAAAAAGTGTTAAAGTCGAGATAAGCTAAGTTTTTAGTTAATATCATCACTGTAATTTTTTATAGTCAAAGGTAACCCGTGCAAAAATTTCAAAATCCCATAAATTCAGTGGCAAAGAGAAAAAACAGCTTAAGTCGAGATAAGCTAATTTTTTAAGTTAATGGCATTACTGTAATTTTGATACTCGAAGGTATACCGGGGAAAAATCTTAATATTTTTTTGGACGATTTTTAAAGAAGTTGTAGTACAATGAATTACTTGCTGGTTAACTTTTTGGACTTGTAAATTCATATGCAAAAAAATAAGCTTAATTAAGCTTTTACTTTGGTATATTTCAAATTGAATGTATTAGTTATAGTGCTCAGAACGATGTTTCCCTAAATAAATTAAAAGCGAAAGCCAAATTTCTCAATTTAACTGAGAAATAAATAAATTTCTAAAACTCAACTTGAAAGTTTAAAAGTAAAATATGACTTAAGCACTTTTTCCTTATTGCCACAAAATTGTTTTGTTTAGTGCTGTGTTGTTTTTTCTTTTTTTTTTTTTGTTAACAAAAATCAATATTTCATTTTATTAAATTTTCCTCCAACTAATTGCTGCCTTGGGGCCTCTGTTGCTATTTTTACTAAACATAAAGTAGCATTTTCGTTCTAAAGTTTGCTTTAAAAAACATTTTTTTTTTGTTAATCAAATTAAGTTAAAACGAAATGACTAAAAACATTGTTACTAAAACTAATGCAAATGCAAAGTAATTTAATTAAATAAATTTGATTATTTCCACTATTGGAAAATTAAAAACATTTCATTCCTAACCTCAAAATAATCAAATCAAATCCCCTGGGGTCAGTCAAATATTAGTGACATCTGTTGTCTTAATTGAACTGGAAAAAAAACTAAACTATCTAACAAAATGATAGAGTAATAAAATGGAGAAAATTAATGACGTTTTTATTGTGCATTAAAAAGCACAAATTGTTTTCGTTGTTAGAAATTCATTTAATAATTTATTAAAGTTTATGTGGATCAAATCCATTGCAGCGAACGAACGAAGCTGCTTAACTACCAACTCAACAATTAACCACAATGACGGAAACAGCAACAATTTATATCTATGCGAACGAAACAACCAAAAAAATACTGTTTTACGACTGAGGGGGAATATTGAAAATTATAAAATTACATTTACACATTTATATTTATTTTTGTTATTTTTTTTTTTAAATAATTTACGTCAGCAAGAAATTACTTTTGAAATGAACCTTTGGATCTCATCATTGACTAAATAAATATTCTATTTCAAAGGTTACCTTTTTTTTAAATAACGTAAAAATCCCCTAAAACAATGACTGTTTCAAAATACTTTTAATGTGTATTTATTTATCTAAAAGTACTTTACTACACGTGTAAAAAGTAATTGCATCTAATTGAAAATGAAATAAAAATTTTATAGTACAAATGTTTGCTGCAAATGCAAAAAGTTTGGAAATGAGACTTTCTTAAAATGTTGCTATTTAAAAATGATTTAAAAATTTTAATCAAAAATAATTTCTTAAACGGGTTTAAGTTCAGTATTTTCAATTCTTCAATATGAGTTTCAATAAGAATTGAAAATACTTAACTTAAGCCCGTTTAAGAAATATTTTTGATTCAAATTCACTATAGTTCAATTAAATTTAATATGTATTTTTTTATTTATTATTTAAAAATTTAATTTTAGCCCAAGCAGTTTTTTTTAAAGAATTTTGTCTTCTTTCTTAAAATACAAAATAATAAAAAAATTTAATGTGATTTACGTACCTTTTCACAATGTCTGGTTAAAAGATAACAGAGACTTTAACGGCAAGTTTTGTATGAAGAACTTGCAGTTAAAGTTCACGTTAGCTCTTAACCATACATTGCGAAAAGGGACGTTAGTAGAATATCTTCTTGCGTAGTCAGCATTTATATAAAATACTTTCTTATAAAAATACTACAAAAAAAAAAAAAATTAATAAATTTAAAAAAAAACTAACTTTGAAAATTATTTAAGGAAGTACTTATACAAAAAAGTGCGTTTAACGAAATTATTTTATTAAAAAGTACCTTTTAAAAAATTACATTTTAAAAAAGTACCTTTAACAAAATAACTTAAAAAAGTGCCTTTTAAAAAAGCACCTTTACAAAACGTAATTTTCTGAAAAGCTATTTTTTTAACAGTACATATACTTTTTTGGAAGGTACGTTTTCGAAAGTACTTTTTTAAAAGGTACTAGCTTAAAAAAATTTTTTTTTGAAAGCATACCGTTTCTGAAAAGGTACTTTTTTAACAGCATATTTTTTTTAAAGGTACGTTTTCGAAAGCACTTTTTTAAGAGGTTCTCGCGCTAAAAATTTTTTTTGAACAGCATATTTTTTAAAAGGTACCTTTTGGAAAGTACTTTTAAAAAGTTGTACATTTAAAAAAAATACAAAGTACAACTTTTCAAAACGTATAAAAAAGTACAAAGTACAACTTTTCAAAATGTATAAAAAAGTACAAAGTACAACTTTTAAAAAGTACTTGCGAAAACGTACCTTTTCAAAAAAGTACGTTTTGAAAAAAACTCTTTTATTAAGCGAATAACTTACACAAAATACTTGTAGGAAAAATACTTTTAAGTAATTTCTCCTAAAAAGTACTTTTTTAAAAAGCATTTCACTTTAAAAGTTCTTTTTTAAAATATATTTTAATTAAAAGTACTTTTTCGAAAAAGCTTATGAAATGTACCTTTTTAATAAAGTACTTTAAAAACAACTTTGAAAAAAGATATATTTCAAAAAAATGCTTTATAGAAAAAAGTTCCTTTTAAAAAAGGCAAATTTAAATAAATTCAGTAAAGTGCGACTCTGACTCGCGCACGAAGGATTCCGTACGAACACTAGATATGTAATTTAATACAAACTTCATCCTATATAATATATAGTTTTGACATTTTTCTTCGTTTTTGGGGTCTTTTCGTTTTTTTTGTTTTGGCGTTTTTTCAGTTCTGGCGATTTTTTTAAGTTTTGGCTCTTTTTTTAGTTTTGACACTTTATTTTCTTGTTTTGGCGATTTTTTTTCGGTTTTTGGCGTTTTTTCATTTTGGCGATTTTTTTTAATTTTTGGCGATTTTTTCATTTTTGCGATTTTTTTTATGTAAATTTTTTTTTAGTTTTGGCGGCATTTTCGCGTTTTGGCGTTTTTTTTTCGATTTTTGGCGTTTTTTCATTTTGGCGTTTTTTTTTCATTCTGGCGATTTATTTTTGGTTTGGCGATTTTATAATTTTCGGTTTTTTTTAAATTTACCGTTTTTGAAAATTTCAAGTGTTTAAATTTTAGTGTTAATTGTTTTTGTCTGTATAAAAATACACTAATTTTACAAATTTCAAGTTTCAATATACATATGTTCATACAATTGTATGTATATTACATGGGATTTTAACATTTTTCGTTGCTCGTTTTGGAACACCCTTTAATTTTTAATCCTCATGTATTTGTTGTTGTAGCGGCCAAGGTTCTACATACTCTGTCCAAATTTCAGGTCCGTAGCTCTTACGGTTCTTGAGAAAATACCGTGTGACGGTCAGACGGACAGCGTAGCGAAAACAATAGGGTTCATTTTCACCTTTGGTGTACGAAACCCTAAAAAGTACTTTTTGAAAGAAGTACTTCATAAAAAAGTATATATGTATATATATATATATATATATATATTAAAACAGGGGAAATAAATAGTGATACATATGTATTTACCAAATGTAAATCAATAATTGTACACAACAATCATTTCTCACATTCCGTTTCATTAGAATTTACGTTAAATAGCTGATGTTAATAACAATCTCTACCCAAGTAGATAGACTAGGGTGCTGATGAAGTGCGTTGCTGCACAGAAAAATATCGGTATTTCCCCCAGCTTAAAAGTCTAATTTAATTTTTCTTCTCTTCTTTAGAAACTCACATTAATTAATAAAAATATTTCATTCAATAAAAGAATTGAAATTACTGAACTTAAGCCTGACTAAAAATTATTTCTGCTTAAAAATTCACTATAGTTCAATTAAAATCTAAAAATTTCTAATTTTTTTTGATAAAGTACTACGCAAAAAAAATAATTTAATTTAATTAAAGAAAAATATAAAAAAATAATAAATACATATCGTTACCTTAATATAGAAAGGCCCTATCTCATTTTCTTTTTGTGAAATCGAGTTTTTTGTATATTTCAATAGAAGAACATCTATTGTATTGAAAAATGCAAGATTCTCGATTTCAAAGAAATAGTTAGTTAGGGCCTTTCTATATTAATTTAACGTTACATTTATTTCACGTTAACTGCCAGTTAATAGAAGACACGTAAGGACGGGTTTACATCTGTGTGCCATGTGCCACACAAGCAAAAAAAGCGTAAACCTTTGATTCAGACATGTATTTATTAAGTTAAATAGTTCCATAGATAACTAAAGGTGGAAGGAAGTACATACCACGCGTTACGCGGCAACGCTTTTCTGGCTTGTTAAACGTTCAACGCTACACAAATGGAAGGTTACACACCACGCCTTTGAAGCTTTTTTAGTTGTAAAATTTAAATCCTTTGCCGGCTATTTTTTTTTTGCATTTACGTTGCATTTTTCTTTAAACATTTAATTAATTTTTGTATCCATTGTTTAATAAAAAAATTAATTTCTAATCATGTTTGTGTATGTTAGTTTATGAATCTGGCAACACTAGCTGTCATTTTGTATACAACGCGTGAAAGTTGAAGAATGTTCAACTTTTGGCGAGGTACGCGCGTCGCGAACTTCTCTATGTAACTTGCCTTATGAAAACACACTATTTCAACTTTTTTGAAAGACGCGTGTATCGCATTAGCGCATTGAACGCGTGTTATGTACTTCCACCTTAATAGACAATTTCATAGAATCCAACATTATTGGAAACTGTTTAAATCAATAAATATATGTCTGAATCTTGTTGCTTTCTTGGGCAAATGACACACAAGAAATGCCAAATGTAAACTCAGCCTAAAAATTCTTGTCTTCTAGAAACTGGCAGTAAGTCTCGAATGGACTAATATGAAAAATTTTTATTTGTGCGAAGATAAAAATAGATTAAAAAACAAATCAAAATCTTTGTTGTGAATTTAAAAGTTTTTGTTTGAGGCTTTTTAGGGTTCCGTACACCAAAGGTGAAAAGGAACCCTATTGTTTTCGCTACGCTGTCCGTCTGTCCGTCACACGGTATTTTCTCAGGAACCGTAAGAGCTACGGACCTGAAATTTGGACAGAGTATGTAGAACCTTGGCCGCTACAACAACAAATACATGGGTGTTCCAAAACGAGCAACGAAAAATGTTAAAATCCCATGTAATATACATACAATTGTATGAACATATGTATATTGAAACTTGAAATTTGTAAAATTAGTGTATTTTTATACAGACAACAACAATTAACACTAAAATTTAAAAAAAATTAAATTAAAGGGTGGTCCGTCAGTTAATGCAATTTTGACTATGTAATTTTGACAATTTGCTATATCTTGGAAACCGTAAGAGGCAAACACTTGAAATTTTCAAAAACGGTAAAACTAAAAAAACCGAAAATTATAAAATCGCCAAACCAAAAAAAAAAATCGCCAAAAATGAAAAAAAAATCGCCAAAACGAAAAAAATCGCCAAAATAAAAAAAAATTTCTAACACTAAAATAAATCGCCAAATTCGAAAAAATCGCCAAATGAAAAAAAAACGCCAAATTGAAAAAAAACGCCAAAAATTTAAAAAAATCGCCAAAAAACGAAAATGTCGCCAAAACTAAAAAAAAATTTATATAAAAAAAAATCGCAAAAATTAAAAAAATCGCCAAAAATATAAAAAAATCGCCAAAATGAAAAAAACACCAAAAACCGAAAAAAATCGCCAAAACAAGAAAATAAAGTGTCAAAACTAAAAAAAAAGCCAAAACTTAAAAAATCGCCAAAATCGAAAAAAATGCCAAAACTATATATTATATAGGATGAAGTTTGTATTAAATTACATATCTAGTGTTCGTACGGAACCCTTCGTGCGCGAGTCAGAGTCGCACTTTACTGAATTTATTAACTTATTATGTTTATGCCTCGCTGTTCTGTAAATCGAGTCGATTTAAAAAGGCTCGATGTAGGAAAATTTAATCCACTAATAAGGAATTTTTTTCAGTTTTCTATTTTTCTTGAAGTATCATATCTGAAATTAATTTGGTACTAGATATACCAAACGGACGACACACTCGTCCGTATTCTAGAATCAAAACGTAAGTCCCTATTTACACTATGCAAGTCTTATTGCTAAGCTGATTAGTTTATTAGGAGAGAGAGACGGGGGGAAAAGAAACGTTGCTGTTCTCCTCGTCTCTCTCTCCCTGAAACTATCAGCTTAGCAATAAGACTTGCACAGTGTGACTTGGGACTAAATAACTTAAGATTCAAAGAAAATTTACCTATCTAAATGTCATAAAAAATTCATTAAAACACAGCCACACACAAACTTACATATTTACATATGCAAGCATAATTAAATAATACATGAAATTAAAAAAACATAAACAAAATCCCTTCAACCAAGCTAATTCACTTTATTCAATTCTCTTCCTTTAAGTATTATGGGTTTCATACAACAACAAATAAGAGAAGAAAAAAATTGTTAGATCAAGAGAAATACTACAAACACACACACACACTCATGTTTTGTTTCTTTTTTACTTGTAAGCTAATAATTGCGTGTGTAATATGTGTGCATGTAGTAGTAGCAACTTTAAACGCTTATAGCTCCCGAAATACTAAACCGATTTCAATAAAGTATAGATTCTGCACATCTGTACAGAAAATCCTTTAAAACCATATAAATCTTTTTAAAATCGGTGTAGTGGTACCAGCGTAAAAGGAATTACAAAAAACATGTTCGCCTATTAATTATATAGAAGATATATGATTTAAAACACATCAATGGGACCATTATTTATTTTTGGAAAACGTGAAATTTATTCGGATTCGGTTTACACAACATGGCCGTGTGTATGCACGTAATTCTCAATACCATTGTGAGACTTTTTGCATAAACTTATGAACTATTTTAACTTCTTTTAAGAATTTTTTTTTGCAATCTACTGGTATCTTTTTAAACAAATAATGTTCCCAAAAAGTACCTTTAAGAAATTCATTATTTAAAAAAGTGAGTTTTTGAAAAAAAAAAAATGCCGAGAGTCTTAAAAATAAACAAGAAAAAATTCTTTAATTTAACTTTTGATAATAAATAAAATCAACGAATTGGGTTTATAATTCACTAAGAAAAATAAAACTACTTTTGCAAAAAGTTCTGTATGTATTTATCAATTCAATTTTCACTGTGGAATGTGTCAATAGTTCATGTTCAATAAATTAACCAAAATCCAAAGGAAATCAAAATTTTCTTCTTTACACCACTTACCAAAAAACAGCTTCACGCCATCTACACTGTTTTTGGCTAAAAATAATAATTTCCAAAAAAAAAAAAAAGAAAATAAATAAATAAATAACGAAGTGAAAGAAGTAAAAACTTAATAAATGAAAAACGTGCCAGCGAAAAACATTTTCTAATCATCATAAAGTTGGCAAAATTATCAACTCTTTTTGGGCAAATATAAATTGGAAAAAAAGTATGTTAAAAAGTTCATTCATTTTCTTTTCTAATTGCAAATAAATTTTGCTGTGTGGAATGTGAGAAAGATTTTCTAAATTAAATATGCTGCGAAAAATAAAAATTATTTTGTTAAAATGTAAATTTCCTAAAAACAACAGCAATTAAATTTATTTGAAAATATATTAATTGTTATTTTAAACTGTTAAAGATTTAAATTTGTGGCTTAAATTTCAAAATTTTATAGTATTCTATTTTCAAACAATTTAATAACAAAACTGATTTCACAGTCTTTTCTCTCACAGCGAAAGGAATACAAATTATAATCTGAAGTTGTTAACCATACACTTCCACTTCAAACGAATTCAAAACAGGATTTTTTTTTCATAAGCACGTAGACAAAATGACACCTCATACCGAAGGAAATATGTAAAGGGTCCGCCATCTAACGTTTTTTTGATGTGTAAACATCTATACGCTAGGGGGTAAAAATCTTTTGACTTTGATTTCTTTGCTGAGATTTCTTTGCTGAGATTTCTTTGCTGAGATTTCTTTGCTGAGTTGCACACAGCATTGTCAAATCGGTGTGAGCTATGTATGAGTGTATTAGTGTTTGAAAGAAGCAATACCAAGCAGAGAAACAAGTCGAACGGCTCGAAGCCGACGGTGCGCCGCCGCCAGTTACTTTTCTGTATATTTCCGTACACCAAAAGTGAAAATGAACCGTAAGAGCTACGGACTTGAAATTTGGACACAATGTGTAGACATTTGGCCACTACAACAAAAAATACATGAGAGTTAAAAACTAAAGGGTGTTCCAAAATGACCAACGAAAAATGTTAAAATCCCATGTAATATGTACATATATACACTTGAAATTTTAAAAGTTAGTGTATTTTTATACAGACTACAACAATTAACACTAAATTTAAAAAATTTAAATCAATGGGTGTTCCATCAGTTAATGCAATTTTGACTTTGTAATTTTGACATTTTGCTGTATCTTGGAAACCGTAAGAGCAAAACTCTTGAAATTTTCAAAAACGGTAAAACTAAAAAATCAAATTGTTTATCTAATTTTTCGACCTTTTTTATATGTTCAATGAAACTATTTTTTAAGCTTTAGGTCAGTAAATTTTATATATTTTTAGTTTTATATCGATATTTCGTTAACCTTTGGTTAACTTCTTCAGTATTATATGTATTTTATTTTTTTGGCAATTAGTTTTTGTCTTTTTTCCTTTTAATCAGAAAAAAGGAAAAAAGACAAAAACTAATTACCAAAAAAAAAAAATAAATATAATCCTGAAGAAGTTAACCAAGGGTTAACGAAATATCGATATAAACTAAAAATATATAAAATTTACTGACCTAAAGCTTAAAAAATAGTTTCATTAAAAAATCAAAAAAATATAAAATCGCCAAAATGAAAAAATCGCCTAGATAAAAAAACCCCAAAATCAGAAAAAAAATCGCCAAAATGAAAAAAACCCCAAAAAACAAAAAAAAAATCGCCAAAATGAAAAAATCGCCAAAACGAAAAAAATTGCAAAAATTAAAAAAAAACCAAAAAGAGAAAAAAAAAACGCCAAAACGAGAAAAAAGCGATAAAACTGAAAAAAAATAGTTTAAACTGAAAAAACTTAAAAAAGATGATCGAAACCGAATGTGCGAGAGTCAAAGTCGCACTTTTGAATTTATTTTAATTGCAATGCGTACACAACAACAAGAACAGCAACAACTAAACGATGAACAACAGGAATTAAAAATTAAAAAGTAAAAGTAAAGGCATTTACCATAGATGAGCACTGCAGTACCACTAAAGTTTCAGTAAAAAATAAAAAATGTTTAACAAGTAAATTTTTACTGATTACTAAAATTTTTTTCTGCAATTTTTATAAATTGCCTAAATGATTTGTTATATGATGAGGTGCATTGAATTTTCAGTAATCAGTAATGCCCGTATTCATAATGAAATTCTACCAAGTGGCTAAATGTTTTTCATACAAAAGTTTCAAAATTTGAATGAAAAAACTTTGCCACTTGCTACAATTTTATTATGATTACGATTTTACTGGTAATGCAAATTAAATTTCATTAGCAGTAAAAATTTACTGAATTTTTTTAGTAATCAGTAAATTTACTGCTTACTGCAATTTTGAATGCACTACTAACCAAATAAGTTTAATAAAACAAACAAAAACCAACAAATTCCTATGTATTTACAATATTGAAAGTTTTGATACTTTTAATTAATTAATTTAAAAGAATATACTAAAAGCATAAGTACTTCCAACTTAAAAAAAAATTTTCATTACTAGATGTTTACACATCTCCTCTGTGATCGGACTCACATTGCTTTTTTTCAACTAGTGCTTATTTCGTGAATGGTAACACTTAGCTCATGTCTGATTTGACAGTTTTATCCTTCCGCTGAACGAGCCAACTGACCATCCAATGCGTTTTCGCATTCGCTAACTGGGCCGGCGATCGACTTACAGAAGATGCCGATTTTGCCAAAAACAATCATCTTTTCAGATGAAGCTCATTTTGATCTTGGCGGGTATGTAAACAAGCAAAATTGTCATATTATGATGAATAAATGTAAACATGGTGCTCCCGAATGGTGGGAAAGAATAAAGGAATATAGCACCACAAAAAATAAACAAAACTTACACAGAACTGCCATATAATTTTTTGTTGTGGTAAATGAACTGTTTAAAATTATTGAAAATAGATTTTTAACGCAATAAAGTACTTTTTTGCAAAAGCTTTTATTTTGGCAATAAGTATTGCAATAATGTAGTACCTTTGGAAAAGGTACTTTGACGCGAAACCTTAATAAAGCGCTTAAAAAATTTTCTTTATAAAAAGTAAAAGTACCACATGAGAAAAGCACTTTAGCACAGGTACGTCTTATAAAATGTCCCTTTCAGAAAAAGTACCAATTTAAAAAAGTACCTATTTGAAAAAAGTACATTTTAAGAAGTAACTTTCAAAAAAATTACCTTTAAAAAAGCCTCCTATTTAAAACTGCTTTTTTTTAAATCACATTTTGAAAAAGTACTTTTAAAAAGCAATTATTTATTAAGTATCTTACCAAAAAAAATTTCGTTTTAAAAAAAGTGCTCATTAAATTTTTTTTTATATATAGAATCATTTACGAAAATACAGGAAAAAGTAATTATTTAATAGCTTACGAAAAAAGTTCATTTTGGAAAAGGTTTATTTTATAAAACTATCTTAGGAAAAAAGTACCTTGTAAAAAAGTTTCTTTTAGAGCAGTAGGTTTTAAAGAAGGACCGTTTAAAAAAGTAAAAGTAGTAGTTTTAAAAAAGTATTTGACAACAAATTACTTAAAAAAATATATTTGAAAATAAGTACCTTTTTAAAAAGAGGTACCTTAAGAAAAAAAAAGTATCTTGTAAATATATATTGAAAAATAAGTATCTATAAAAAAAAAGTACCTCTAAAACAAGTCTTTTAAAAAGTACCTTTTAAAAGAGTCCCTTTTGCAAAATTACCTCTGAAAAAGTATTTAAAAAAATATGTTATTAGACAAGTTCGTTTTTAAAAAAGATGCTGCTTAAAAAAATGTTTCTTAATATACTCCTATATCTTTTTAATTAAACTATTTTTTCAAGCTTTAGGTCTGTTTATGTTCTTATTTTTTAGTTCGATATTTCGTTTACCTTCCAATAACTTCTTCAGGATATTTCTTAGTTTTGTTATTTATTTTTTTTTCTTTTGTCTTTTTTTATAAATTCTAAATAACAATGCGTGTCATAAAATTTTAAATTTTTTGTATTATAAAATACATTACAAAAGAAAAATATAAATAACAATAATAACTATCATTGCAAAGATCTGATAGAACAGTTTCAAAAAAAAAAAAAAAAAAAATTATGGTACCAAACTGAAAGCAAACTGTTTAAATTTTTTTTTTTTTTTTTTGAAAATCTGTTGGTTAAGAAGAATTACGTGAAATATAAAATTAAATTTTAATGGGCGTGACTACAACCATTTTTTAAATGATTTACACCTGCTCAAAATCTAGCAGATTTAAATTAAAATCTTTATGAAAATCTGTACCGTTTACACGAATTTTTTTTATCATTCATCAAGATTTTATCCAAACCAAAACACAGTAATTGAAAAATTTCCATGACTAAAACCAATCAACTGCAAGGTATCCAATTCACACACCTTTTCAAGCGACCTTAGCTAATTCAGTAATCTTTTATATAACTATCGAGAGCCTACATTCAAAATATGTCAACTCAAATTTGGTCAAAATGAGTTTCCGATGCAATATTCATCTGTAGTATAAATTTCGAATTAAAAAAATTATTTTTTCTCGTGTTTTTCATACATTTTTCTTATTCTGCTTTCTCAAATTATAATTTTTTTTTGGTGAAAATAAATGCTAACTCCTCTGTAGATTTCCAATATTTTTAAAAAATTAGTAATCTCATTGCATTTACCATGCTGAACACGAATCTGGTAAGGATTTTAATATCAAATGGCTAGTTTTTGAGATATGGTAACTTTTAATATATTTGTACATAAGGGTTCCGATAAAAAAATTAGTAATATATGTATGTATAACTTTTGAACTGTTAATCGAATAGAAACATTATGCCTGGACCGATTATAGTCAATGACATAAGCTTTCGAAATTGATAATTTGAAGTGACCCTGTTACACTAGAGAGTGAGTTAGAGAGTGCTAAAGCTGACCACTTCGAGATGCAAG
The DNA here is from genome assembly GCA_949987645.1 of Tachina grossa. Taxonomy (NCBI): domain Eukaryota; kingdom Metazoa; phylum Arthropoda; class Insecta; order Diptera; family Tachinidae; genus Tachina; species Tachina grossa. Next base: position 133,858,369 of record OX465278.1, on the reverse strand, counting down.
AGGCTTTCAGTCAGGCTTATGTTATTTTTGTAAGATATTTTAAGTTTTTTCTTGCAGCTTTTTAATTCTTGTTACTAGTATTGAGTAAAAGATTTTATAAATTGATTAAAAAATAAATATATTCAAACAAATCATATTTTTTTTCCGAAAAAATGTACTATCTCATAAAAATACGCAAACCAGTGCAAAATAAAATATTTTTTGCAGACCTACATATAAACTCATTATTTTTACAATAATGAGCAAATTAACTATTTTTTTTTTCGCTCTACTGAAAAGTAAGCCTTTTAGAGTTGGCGTATTTTGAATATAGACTCTCGATATGTTGTACAGGGTAGTAAAATTAAAGTAAAAAAAATTAAATTTCCTACAAATCTACTGAAAAATTAGATTTCGTTATGTATGGAAAATCTAGTAAAAAATACCTAGACTTAGCTTGAAATCTCGTAAGTAAATAGTAGATTTCGAGACAATGTAAATGCCCTATAAAAATATATTTAAAAAATTACTTTTGAAAAGTGCTTTGAAAATAAAATATTCTTAAAATATATTTTTTTTTAAAATACCTCTGACAAAAGTACGTTTTAAAAAAAAATATCTTATGAGAAAATATTAAAAAATAATAAATTAAAATATTATATTAAAAAGATACGTGAAAAAATGCTTCTTAAAATATGCATTTTTTAAAAAATAATAAATATAAATAAATTCAGTAAAGTGCGACTCTGACTCGCGCACGAAGCGTTCCGTACGAACATTAGATATGTAATTTAATACAAACTTCATCCTATATATAGTTTTGGCATTTTTTTTCGTTTTTGTGATCTTTTCGGTTTTTTGTTTTGGCGGTTTTTGCGCTTTTTCAGTTTTGGCGATTTTTTTAATTTTTGCGATTTTTTTTATATAAATTTTTTTTTTTAGTTTTGGCGACATTTTCGCGTTTTGGCGATTTTTGGCGTTTTTTTCATTTTGGGGTTTTTTTCATTTTGGCGATTTTTTCGAATTTGGCGATTTATTTTAGTGTTAGAATTTTTTTTTTAATTTTGGCGATTTTTTTCTTTTTGGCGATTTTTTTTTTTGATTTTTGACGATTTTTTGTGTGTTTGGCAATTTTATAATTTTCGGTTTTTTAAGTTTTACCGTTTTTAAAAATTTCAAGTTTTTGGCGATTTTTTTAAGTTTTGGCTCCTTTTTTTAATTTTGACACTTTATTTTCTTGTTTTGACGATTTTTTTCGGTTTTTGGCGGTTTTTTTTATTTTGGCGATTTTTTTATTTTTGGCGATTATTTTCATTTTTGGGATTTTTTTATTTAAAATTTTTTTTTAGTTTTGGCGACATTTTCGCGTTTTGGCGACTTTTTTCCATTTTTGGCGTTTTTTTTCATTTTGGCGTTTTTTTTTCATTTTGGCGATTTTTTCGAATTTGGCGATTTATTTTAGTGTTAGAATTTTTTTTTTAATTTGGCGATTTTTTTTTTAATTTTTGGCGATTTTTTTCGTTTTGGCGATTTTTTTTTAATTTTTGGCGATTTTTTGTTTGTTTGGCAATTTTATAATTTTCGGTTTTTTTAGTTTTACCGTTTTTGAAAATTTCAAGTGTTTGCCTCTTACGGTTTCCAGAAAAAAGTTTATTCGAAAAAGTACCATTTAAAAAAAATTACATTTGAAAAAAGTACTTTCTAATAGATTTTTTTTTTAATAAAGTTTCTTATTACAAAAGCACCTTTATTCCTAAATTTCTTTGTGGAAAAGGTACCTTTCAAAAAAAGCCTCTTAAAAAATCAATCTTAAATCATTAAGCCTGTTAAAAAAAGGAACCTTTTGTACACCTATCCCTCGATTTACACGATAGATACGTTCCTTAGAAAGTCGTGTAAATCGAAATTTTAAATTTTTGTCTGAAAAAACGTTAAATCGAAAATAAAGGCAGAAGCGTATAAAAATTGATTTTATTAAGAAATTATGCATGTATTTCAATTTATTTTTTAAAACATCAGTAGCGTTTACTCAAAACACATAAAAATAAACCTTTATTCATTAAACAAAATAAATGCTATTCATGAAAACGAAAGCAAAATTAAAAATATCAGAAGCGTTTACTCAAAACACATAAAAAATCGTGTAAATCGAGCCATTTCATAAATCTCTCAATTTACACGAATACCAAAATAATCGTGTAAAAGTGAAATCGTGTAAAAAAAGTATCGTGTAAGTCGAGGGATAAGTGTATCTCTCAGATAAAATGTGTGTATGTATATGAAAAATAGTTAAAGAAATATAGATATTTTTTAAAGAACATAATTTTTTATATTAATTTAAAAAAATTACTTAAAAAGGCGCTGAAATGAAAAGTAACCGCATTATAATTTTTGCACACACAACACCACGCCATATAATCAGATAGCTTAAATTCTAACAAGCTTAATGATATATTCCCTGAACTATGTAGAAATACAAATAAATTTAATAATAAATTGCCTTGGTTCATGTAGTGTTGGTCGAAGTTGTCGGAGTTAAAGAAGAAGTAAGTAAGTAAGTCATCGTATGGATGAGATTATGTTGTAGCTGTTGTGATGGAAATAGAGTGCGAGCGAGAATATCTCAGGTTGTAAAACATCGAAATGAGTTTTTATCGATTTTAGATTTGTTGTATGTTTGTATTTCTTCTATCACTTTGGCAGTGTAAAGAGGAGCAATATGAGTTTGTATGTGGGTAGATATAAAACACATATCCATACATACATATATATATATTTATATACATATTTGTAATTTCTTTTATATAGATTCACTATGTACATACATACATGCATACATGTGTGTATTTATGTCAGTATGTGTGCATGTATGTATGTACATGTACCCTCAACCGTATCATTGAAAAATGAGTGCAACAGACAGGGCCAGGGCCTGTATTAATGTTTTATCCCCCTATATTGTTCTTTACATTTCCTTATAAAAAAAGAGGAGTTTATGTTTATTTTATTTTCCTCATTTTTATATGATATTCAATTTCTTTTTTATTTAAGATCAAAGTCGAAAATTGTATTTTTGGAAAAGTTTTCCTGGTAACAAAATCAAACTAATACCAAAAACATATTTAAAATGAAATTTAACTTAACACACAAGGTAGAATTACATAACACAATCCTAATAAGGCGGTGCGCTTTAAAGAAAAAATACCAAATCGAAAGTGTAGAAAAAAAATTTGTTTTCTTGTCCATTATGAACTCTTTTGGAATCGTGGAAGACATGTTAAGCAATATTATAATATTTTCTAATGCAATTCTAGTGCAAAAATCTGTGCCACCCTAATAAATCCAACCACCCATTTATACATACCCAACTTCTTGCTTACAAGGATTTTCTCCCAATTTTATGTGAGCAGATATTTTGTGTACATTATTTTCAGTTTTACAACCTTGCTCCCCACCCCCACCCCCCGCCCCTTCCTTCTATCTCATTTCATCTTCCCACCTTGCTGGAATATATTTAATTTCACTGGAGGGTTTAGTATTCCATTTAATTTATTAATTGAATGTTTTTTCTCAGTTCAAATTTTATCAAGTTTATTTTATGCTCCAAAATTTGGTCAATTTTATGTTTAATTATTATGTATATTTATTTAAAAAAAAAGCATTTCAAAGTATCACACAAAATTACAAGGGTTCATTAAAAATTTAAGCAACCACAATAGATTTTTGTAAGGCGAAGTTAATGAGAATCGTTAAGAGAAGATTATTGCGTATTAGGCAAATTTAAAGCACTGCATTACAAAATAAAGACTAAAGCGCCAAATATTTTTCAATATTACAAAACAACACTTCCCAACAGAGGGTGGTCCACCATATAGGAAATTTCCCTCCTTTCTTTTTTTTGCCAAAACTAACAAACTTAATATTGAAAGTTTGCTCTCTATACTGTATTTAAAACATAACAAATTTCTCTATTTACATTCTTCTCCCACATAACTTTAACGTTACGTTTTAAAATGTTTTCCATGTTGTTTCTAAATGACTTCACAAGTACACGCAAAGAAATAATACGGTTGAGGTAACCATAAGCTAACAGCAACATACTATCATTGAATTTTATAGTTGCAGTCAAATCATATTATTGTTAATCGAAAAGCAAATTTTAATAAAATTATTATCTGAGTTAATAATAATATTATCTACAAAAACAATAAACTTTCTTACATCTAATCTTAGTATTGTAAATATGACAACACTATTGTTAGATGTGACTAAAATATAATTGAGACTCACCATACCATGTTCTCAAATTATATTAATATTGTTAAATACGACCACAGTATTGTTTAATATAACAATGCTATTTTGTTTTTTAATCATATATTTATTGTAGAAACAGCTGTGCACTAAATTCGAAATAAAAATAAATTAATATTGTTGAAATAAAACGTATATATAGACATGTATACTTACACGAAATACAGACATGTCTGTATAAAAATATACACAAATGTTTACATATTTTTATTGGTCTAACGTTTTGTTTATACTTTATTTATATATTAATTTATTTAACACCACGTGTGCACTACTGATAGCTTAAAAACGAAATACTGAACTGACAGATGTTTCTGAAAATGATTTTATTTAAAACTTAACATAGTATGGTTGTGGACAACATTATATTGTTATTTACATCATATTATTTTTAAATAATAACACAAATTATGTTGTAGTCATAAATTTTTAACAAAACTATATTGTTAAACTCTAACCATATCACACTATATTATGGATGTGATAATGTAATTATTAAATTCAAACATTACTCTGTTTATCGTAACAAAATAAATGTTTAAAATAATAATAACTAGTTTTCGACGACCACACATTTGTTTCAGAGAACATAATATTGTTTTCTCAAGCATTCTAAAACTATATCTTTTCTTTGGGTGTATGTAGTAAATATATCCCAGTAAAAAAAAATGGAAGTCATTCTGAAGGAACCACATTTTCATTGCTTCCAAAAAATCGGTATTTTTAATTTGCCGATAGTTAGCAGAAAACTAAGTAGAAGTTTATTTTAATCACACAAAACCTTGTAGTTTTTCCATACTTTTAGTAAATACTCACCGAAATGTTAAAAAAATCGATTTTTTTAAAAAAATGTATGAACTAATTTTGTCCTAAAATTTAGAAGTTATTTCCTTAAATTTACATGAAAACACTGTTTCGCCTTTAAATTCGTATAAAAAGAAACGAATTGTTAAAATATGTAACTTTTTAAAATTTTTCCTAGATGAAAATATTACCATAGAATACGAAAAAGGAAAATTTTTCTTAAAATCGCTTCTAATTCGGTGACTAGGCATCGAAAAAGAGAACTTCTTAGATCGGATCGAAATTTGAACTACTTCAAGACTGCAAACTCTACATTATCATGACTTCTTTGTAGTGTCTTTGTTTTGCTGGGATGCAGTGTAAATTTCAAATGAAATTTTCAGCTATAAGAGCTTATAAGTTCTAAAATTTAATTAACAAAACATAATGTCCAAAGCTCTTAGTGTTTTTTTAATGTCTAACAGAGTTATTGCTTAAATTCCTTCGACCTTCTCGTTTATAATTTTATTTTAAAATCTCTTACTCAATAAATTTAAATAAAATTAGTGTATACGCTGGATTAAATCGTTGTAAACTTAGAGATAGTAAAAATTGAGCTTTCATTACAAAAAAGCTTTCAGCAAATTGTAACAAGATGAATCAAAACAATTAACATGTTCCATTTGCAATAAAAACTTGAGTACAGAAAGCAGAAATCTACATCAACTGACACCATACACAGTGGACCAAACACAAAAGAACGCTGATGATGTAGGTGTAGTGGCTTTCGAAAACAGCTAGTTGTTCCGTTCTACTACGTGTTTGTCAGAATATTTACAGTTAACTTTGGTGTTATTTGTTCATTAATAATTATCACATGTGATTTGGCTTACAAAGCGATATGACCTTTAGCCTGATCGTTAGCTGAAGGTAAACTAATAGAACTATAAAAGATTAATAGTGCTTTCGCAACGATGTCCGTCCCTAAGTCTGCCTGTTTATCTCAGGGTGTTTTGTCGAGAGCCGTAAGAGATACAGACTTGAAATTTTCGCAGAATATGTAAAAAACTTTACCGCTACAACAACTAATAAACAAACAGTTAAAAATTAAAGGGGGTTCTAAAGCGAGCACAGAAAAATGTTGAGATCCTAGTGTAATATACAAACATTTATATAGAGACACTTGAATTTTCCAAAGTTAGTGTATTTTTATGCAGACTACAATAATTAAAACAGAAATTTAAAAAATCTAAATTAAAGGGTATTCTATCAGTTAATGTTATTTTGATAACTTGCTGTATCTTGAAAACCGTAAGAGGCAAGCAAACTTTTGAAATTCTGCAAAAAAGCTAAAACTTAAAAATCCTAAAATTAGAAAAACATAAAATCGGCAAAATGAAAAAAAAACGCTTAAATGAAAAAAATTACCCAAAAATAAAACTAATCGTTAAAATACCACATACATATGTAATAAAAAAGTCGCTAAAAATAAAAAAAACATTCAAAAACTGAAAAAATCGCCGAAACGAAAAAAACCGCCAAAACTGAAAAAATCGCTTAAGCAAAAAAATTTCCAAAAAAGGCAAAACTAAAAAATTGCCAAAACCCAAAAAAACATCCCCAGTTTCGTGCAAAACCTTCTTCTGCGAGTCAAAGCCGGAACGAAAAATCATAAAAATGTAAAAAGCGCTTTAATGAAAGAATATCACCAAAAATAAAATAAATCGCTTAAATTCCAAAAAATCACCGAAAATATTAATAGATCGCCGCAAAACAAACAAACAAAAAAAAAAAAAAAACCGCCAAGAACCGAAAAAAATCGCCTAAACGAAAAAAAAACCGCCAAAACTGATAAATCGTTAAAATAAAAAAATTTACCAAAAACTGGAAAGAAACGCCATAAACTAAAAAATTTAAAAAACCCCAAAAACATCCCAGAAAAAAAATAAGCTTCGTAGGGAACCTTCTGTTGTGTGTCAAAGTTGCACTTTACTGAATGCTGGAAAGAAAAAATCCCAAAATGATAAAAGCGCTTAAATAACAAATATCACAAAAAATAAAATAAATCGCTAGAATTAAAAAAAAAAATCACCAAAAATAAAAAACCGCCAAAAAACAAACAAAAAAATCGTAAAAACGGGAAAAATCACCAAAACTGAAAAAATCGCCAAAAACCAAAATAAGAAAAAAAAATCGTCAAAGCTAAAAAATCGACAGAAACAAAGAATCTTCTCGAGCGAGTCAAAGTCGCCCTTAACTCCAACATGAAGAAAGCGCTTAAATAACTAATAAAGGCAAATCGCGGTATAACGAACGATATAATGTCAAGCCCATTCGTTATACCAAAAAATTCATTATATCGCAGTTTTTTTCAAGTCTTATTTTAACTATTATTATTGTAGACAATTGAAGGCAATTTTTTTTTTCAATAAATAAATGTCTGTGTGAAAACACAATAATATGAGGTATGAGGTTGAGAACAACCATTTTTTTCAACTTTCAAAACACCGATGCAATTCTGTTCTGCCAAACAGTGTTGCCAGTTAATGGAATTTGTCCCTTTCCTGTTGGGGATCTAGGGATTTGTTGGAGATGATAACTGATGGTAACAACAATGATTTTTGAGCTAAGAAATGTGCGTCCGGCAAGTCTAAAAATGTATGTTATTATTTATAGTGAATGATATTTAATAAATAAGAAGTATTATGGCAGATTAACCAATAATGAACACTATCAAAACAAAAATACGTAACAAAATGCAATATGACTTGTTGGAAGCACTTCTTAGTATATACATAGAGTGGCCGTTAATTGTATGGAGACTTTTTTTTTTCTACTCTAACCACCCCCCCCCCCAAATCGGTTCAGTTTTATGTAAAAAAAAATACAAAAAAATTACATACCGATAAGTTGCGTTTTAAGCCCATTTTTCAATGTAATTTTTTGCATATGACTATCTTTTTAAAAAATCATTTTACAAGAATATGGTATATGGCAATATTTTAGCTCTTCAAGTCAACAACATTAGTCTCAAAGAAAGTTTTTTGCTAAAATTAATATTTTAGAAAATACTAATGAGGAAAATAACCAACAAAATACCAACAATTTTATGTAACAAAATTATATTATATTTATATGGAAAAAAAATTTGCATTGAATATATGGGCTTGAGGGCCAACTTTGAGGGCCGGACTTATCGGAATGAATTTTTTTTTACAGAGACCTGAACCCTTTTTTTTGGGGGGGGGGGGGGGTTTGAGAAGAAGAAATAAAAAAAACAGCCACCCTAATATACACACACTTTAAAAATAACTCAATTTGTTGTGACAAATTTAATCCTTCTGCTGAAATGCTAAGTCAAGTATGTATATATAGGGTGTTTTTTAAGAGGTATAGAACTTTGAATTGAAATAAAACAAAAGAAAATCGTTTTAATGTCCATCAATTTGGCTTTATTGGAAGGATAATTTTATGTCATTAATATTTAAATATGATTTTGGGCATATATATGTATGTATATACAAGTATGTAATATGTAAAACAAAATTTCTGAGGCTGATGAATCAGAAGATTTCGATTCTGAAGTTATTGAAATGGTAAACTTTGGATAATTTTTTTTGTACTTGTGTATATTAAACTATGTGAAATTATTTCTTTACAAGTTTTATAAGCACAAATTAAATTAATATGAATGTAAATATAGCTATCGATAGAAATGAAGTTTTTTAAATAAAATTAAAAAAATCTTATTTTTTCACAAAAGAAAAATTAATATGTGGATTTTCGGGGATGAAAATCGAAAATTGGGGATAAACTCAAGAAAAAAAAACTGGCAACACTGCTGCCAAACTCAAACGTTCGCTCCTTGTTGTTTGGATAAACTTTAAGTACGATATTAATCATACGCTCTCGAATTTTATATATATTATTAATATTAATCATACGCCTTCTAAGGATAAATTTTTATATTAATAATAATCATACGCCTTCTAAAGAAAAAATTGGAAAAACTTCAAATCAAACTATGAGAAATAGTTGTGTAAGATATATTTACATACATGCAGACATACTTAAAACATAAAATCACATGTGATTTGAAAAATGTGATTTTCAGAAAATGCCTGATAAATACATTGAACATGCGTCTACACATGCATACAACTCTGTTTATTACATTGAAACTTATATTTCGTATATTACACACGATTATGTAAAACGTGTAAATTATAAAATTCTTGCACGTTCTTTCCCCCCTTTTTAGGGCTAAAATTAAAAAAAAATTGGATTTTCTTGTGCAGTAACAGATTTTTTATTAAACAATTTTTTATTTTTTTATATTTCCCCTATTTATTATATAGACAAAAATGTAAATCAAGAAAACTTTTACAGGTCGTTGTACTTCCGTAAGATTCTTGTTGTTACTGCTGTTGTTAAGCATTCAACAAAATGTTATATACGTTTTAACAGCTCCGACCCAACAGGGAGAGAGAGTGGGAAGAAAAACTGCTCTAGTCGTATTAAAAACTTTAGCACAATATTTGTGTAATCGTACAGTCAGTTGTAATAAAAACTTCTACTTATACAATGTATTGCAAAAAAAAAAAAAAAAAAAAAAAAGAACTGGAATTTTTTTCATCGTCTTTAATATACGGGTATTAGGGATTTTTCTTTTTATCGATTTAATAATGTCAATGAGTTTTTATTTTGAAGAATAAAAAAAGTAAATTAAAAGTTTTATGTATGCTACAGATTAAATAACAAGTAACTGCCCTAAGGTATGCTAACGAAAAAAAAAACACAAGAGCTTTAAAAGAAAGCAAACATTTATGTAGGTTAGGAATATTAAGTAAGTATAATATATTTTGCAAAGAAATATACGAGAATAATTTGCAATTATTAGTTAATTAGACTAAGATTTTTGTCCCACAAAATCCAACTATAAATGTGAAAATTTCTATTTTAACTTCATAAATCGTTTAACAGCACGTTGGATTTGCGTGGACCATATAAATAGTGTTGGAATAATTATAGAACAGTCTATCCAATGGAACTCGTCGCTATTCCTGATTTCGTTTGAACGCATATTCGGCACTTTGAGTAAATTAATTGTAGCATTGACAACCATCACACAAATATATGACAGTTCTAAAGTTAGCAACGAAACGGAATTTAAAAAATCAAAAATAAAGGGTATTCTATCAGTTAATGTAATTTTAAAATTCCAAAACTAAAACAAAACCGAAAAAATTTGTCAAAATGAAAAAAAAAACGCTTAAATGAAAAATATCACCAAAAATATAAAAAAGAACGCTAACATGCAAAAATATCACCAAAAGTAAAAAGGTCGCCAAAAAACAAAAAAATCGAGAAAACCCGAAAAAATCGCCAAAATGCAAAAAATCACCAAAAGTAAAAAAAACGCCAAAAAAAATCTAAAAAAAACGCCAAAAGCCGACTAAAATTTTCAACAACACTAAAACTAAAATATCCCAAAATTAAAAAATGCCGAAAAGAAAAATTGTCAAAATGAAAAATATCACTAACAATCACTAGAACTAAATAGGTCGCCGAAAAACTACAAAATCGCTAAAATGAAAAAAAGCGCAAAAACTAAAAAAATCGTCAAAACGAAAGAAAGTACAAAAACTAAAAAAATCTAAAAATTCCGAAAAAAGCACCAAAAGTAAAAATGTCGTAAAAAAATCGCCAAAAACCGGAAAAATTTTTAACAACGCTAAAACACAAAAAATCACAAAATTAATAAAATGCCGAAACGAAAAATTACCAAAATGAAAAAAGGCTCTTAAATCAAAAATACCTAAAAATATAAAAAAATCGCTAGTAGTATGCAAAAAAAAAAAAAAAATCACAATAAAATGTCGCCAAAAAACTAAAAAAATACTTCAAAAGCCGAAAAAAATTTCAACAACGCTAAAATTAAAAAATCTCAAAATTAAGAAAGTATTCAAACGACAAATTCCCAAAATAAGGCTCTTAAATGAAAAATATCACCACAAATAAAATAGATAAATCACTAAAATGCAAAAAAGTCATGAAACTAAAAAGGTCGCCAAAAAGACTAAAAAATTGCTAGAACGAAAGAAAGCGCAAAAATTAAAAAAAAAACACTAAAATTGAAAAAGTCGCCAAATTATCGAGAAAAAACCGAAAAAATCGCCAAAATGCAAAAAATCACCAAAAGTAAAAAATGTCGAAAAAAATAAAAAATCGGCCCAAACCTGAAAGAACGCTTTAACTAAAAAAGAACCTAGAAAATTGTCAAAACAAAAGGAACCGCTAAAACACAAAAAATCACAAAATTAATAAAATGCCGAAACGAAAAATTACCAAAATGGAAAAAGGCTCTTAAATCAAAAATAACTCTAAAAATATAAAAAAAATCGCTAGTAGTATGCAAAAAAAATCACAATAAAATGTCGCCTAAAAACTAAAAAAAACCGAAAAAAAAATTTCAACAACGCTAAAATTAAAAAATGTCAAAATTAAAAAAATATCCAAACGAAAAATTCCCAAAATAAGGCTCTTAAATGAAAAATGTCACCACAAATAAAATAGATAAATCACTAAAATCATGAAAACTAAAAAGGTCGCCAAAAGGACTAAAAAATTGCTAAAACGAAAGAAAGCGCAAAAATTAAAAAAAAACACTAAAATTGAAAAAGTCGCCAAATTATCGAGGAAAACCCGAAAAAATCGCCAAAATGCAAAAAATCACCAAAAGTAAAAATTTCGCGAAAAAAATTAAATATTGGCAAAAACTGAAAGAACGCTTGATCTAAAAAAGAACCGAAAAAATCGCCAAAATGCAAAAAAATCACCAAAAATAAAAAAAAATATAAAAAATCGCTAAAAACCGAAAAAACGCTTAAACTATAAAAATCGCAACACGAAAAAATAAACGTTAAAACTAATAAAAATCGCTTAAAACCGAAAAGAATAGGCAAAACTAAAAAAGCGATAAAACTAAAAAAAAATTAAAAAAAAAAAATTTTAAACCTACATCGGGTGAGATCTTTGATTGCATATGTTCATATAGTAAGACATATCGTCATATAAATTCAAAAAGGGCGCAACTAACTAAAGATTTAAAATCGTCTTTTTGATTGACTTTATAAAACACATCAACCCACAATATCTGTATGCGAGTACCAAATTTGTTAACGAAATTCCAAAGACTACGGAGAAATAAATGCACTTAAACTTAGAATGTGTCTTGCTTCTTCTGTAAAATATCTTAAATGTAACTTACGCCTTTTTTTAATTTATATGAAGATATGTAGCGTCCGTGTCCAAACCTTCGTATGCTATTCAAAGTCGCACTTTGTTGAATTTATTTAATTGTTAAAGCTAATCTTTTCAAACCTTTTTTGGCATTTCTTTGGAGTCCCTGTACGGAAATCGAAACCCCGAATCCAATATCACTTAATAGTGTAAAAGTACTCATTACAAATATTATTTTTCGTTAATATAGATTAAAGTATCAAATTAAATATTCAATTAGCTTATATTACTCTATAATTTATAACACATTTACACCCCCTACACAATAAGCGCACCAATTTTAATAAACACAAATGCATTAAATCTCACACACATTTCTACAGTTCTACACAAACACCAAAACACTGACACGATACGGGCTATTAACTCGCCTACATTAAGGGGGCTTCTATCTGGTTGAAAGTTTTTTTTTATAATTGCAAAAGTCTGCAAATTCAGGTATGAACACCTCATAATCTGCCAAAAAAAAAAAAGCTTGTTATCACTGGCCATTTCGAAAACCGGTGATCTTTGCATTTTACTCGTAGTTTGGTTTTTAAATACATACCTCCTTAATAGATATTTAACACGTAATAAATTTTTATAATTTATATAACTTTTATATATTTATATTTAAATGCATAAACTTACACTTTTGTAAACATCTTGTAAACGATCCAATATATAGACATAAAACCTTTTTGCTTTTATAATATTGAAAAATATAAAGGGCTGTACTCTCTCTCTCTCTCTATCTCTCTCCCTCTTACACTATTTCTTTTATGAAACTCTATGTAAAAATATATGAGTGAGTATGTATGTATGGATGTGTGTGTGTGGAAGAAACTGTTAACTATAAACGCGTCTGTATGTGTTTGTGTTTGGTAATGGCATCAGCATGTTTTTGTAATGATGTCACAACATGTTGCTGTAATTACTTATTTCATATATTGTTTTTGTTATTATTATTGTCGTTTGGCTGTTGCTTGTAGGTTTTCCTTGGAGATGGGCGGGCATCCCAAAACTGAATATCACGCGCTTCACGTGCACAATCATGCTTGCGTTTCAGCAGAGGAATTTTATAATTCGAAATTTTGTAATTAAATATTTTTTTGGTTTGTTTAAGAGTACTTTTAACTATATTTATTTAATTTTTGGCTTACAGAGCGATACGAACGAACTTTAGCCTAATTAAATCATATATATCTATGAAAAATTTTCATACTGGTACTTGTAAGTTTTCTTGCTAAAAATTAGTGTGCATTGCGTGAGCACGCTTGATTAAAAAAGCCAAAAACACAGAAAAAAATGATTTGTAAATACAATTAATTTTTTTGTTATATCAATGAAATAATTAATTGATTTTGAACCTACAACGATTTTTGTAAATACAATTAACGAAATGGTAAGTTAATGGAAAATCTGAAAAATATTTTCAATTAAATTTATCAACAAATATTTTGTTGAAATTTATTTATTTTTTCAACATTAATTTTTGTTAGATTTCAAAGTTATTTCAATTAAAGTTATTGTTATATTAACAATGCGAATTGTTGAGATTTTTTTTGCAAATTTTAATTATCATAATTGTTATATTAACAATGTTTCTTATACACAATCACAATCCTCGAAACGATTTTTTGCTTGTCTTCGAAAAACACTAAATGTTTTGGGCGGAGTTGAACCGGCAACCTCAAAACTAATAAACCAACTTACTTACCTCTCAGCTAGAGAGCAACACTTTATTAAATACGCTAATAATGAATACACACAAAATATGATTTCTTGTTTCTTCTACATGTGCGCATTCCGTTATGATGTAATTTAACAAATAATTTTGTTAAGTAATTTAATTGACTACAAAAATTAAATATGTTAAATATATACAATGATCATTGTTAATTTTTAAATTAAATATTAACAATTTGTTTTGTTGGTTACATTTCGATGATATTTTTTTCTGTGAACGTGCGTTAGCGTACTTTTTATTTGCGGTTTTTGTGCATAAGAAGTGAACAACTAGTCACACTGTCCCATCTCCCATTTGTTGGTAAGAACTCCATTTGGACTTGATAACATCAATAATGCATTAGCAAATGCTAAAGTTATCTATCTACAAATTGTGTGCGTAATTTTTTTTGTGTGTTTTTGTGTTGCAAAAAATACATACATATATACATACATACATATGTACTCGTATTAACAAAATTAAAGACATCAAATAACTAGAGAAAATCAATAGAAATTGCTAATAAATAAATTAAATTAAGAGTAGAGATGTGCACGTGAGTGTTTTCTGACTCACGACACGCACGCTCACGCAGAAAAATATTTTACTCACGCACTTTCATGCACGAATGATTTTGAAAATTTTCACGATCACGCACGCTCACGAATAAAATATTTTTAATCACGCACGAGTGGTTTACAACTTATCACGATAACGCACGCTCACGAAAAAGTATATCTATAATATAGTTTTCATGTTTTTTGGGTTGAAAAATAGGTTCTTACATATCGTCACCTAAAATCCAAAAGGCCGTAACAACCAAAAAATTCAAAATAGACTTTTTGATTGATTATGATGTGATTAACCAAAATACATATTTTCCTAAAATTTTACTCACATATGTTTAAAAATACCGATTTTATTCATTATTCAATTTGGCATCTAACATACATGTAAATAGAATAAATTTATTAAGTTTTTTGCTTCTCCTGTAAAATAGTAAAAAATGTACTTACGGCCTTTTGGATTTTAGGTGACGATATCTATGTATATATGTATGCTCGTGTTTTTTTTTAAATTTACAATGTAAATTAAAATAAAGCAAAGTTAATTTAATATCGTTTTAAATATTCGTATTCGCGGATATCATTTTAAATATTCGAATTCGAATTCTCGTATATCAAAAATTTACATTCCGCACATGTATGTATGTATACATACATAATATAAATGTGAAGGTAAGACGTATGATCAATTAAATAAATGATAATCAAATAAACGAGAAAAGCATATTAAATGAGAAAACATACAAATTACTAAAATTTTCCTGTTACTTAACATTTTCAAAGACTCCCCCCACCCCCACTATAACAAATCATAACAAAACTCGAACACCACCCCTCCCCCCTACAGCGTTACGTAATATATGGACGGCCCCTAAATCAAAAAACATTTTCTGTGGTACAATTCGTCAGTGGTATTGTTGACAAAGACACTGTTGAATCAGTAGTGTTTCTCAATTGATACTTCCTACAGGGTATCTAAGAAAAATGCATACATACTTACAAAGATGTATGTACCCATCAAACAAAATGCTCCGAATTCGTAAAGAATTCGTAACGATTGGTCGACAAAATCTTCCGATTTCGGCACCGAAAGATTATCGAAATCTTAACAATTTTTGTATGAAATGCTTGACACTAATTCGTAACGATATGTCGGTACGAATTCGTTACGATAAGTCGGTACGAATTCCTAACGACATGTAGGTACGATTTCTTTTTGCTTTTATAGCAGAGTACCGCTTCACTGTTATGTTGCTGCTATTGTCGAAATAATTTGCACATACTCACATTTTTTTAATATTTGTTACAATCCTTTTTTTTATCAACATATACATACATATTTATTTAAAAAAATTTTCAGACTTTTACTTATGTATTCAAAAATCAAAGTTTTACCCTCATATTCATAAAAAAATAAAATTAATTTGAAACTCATTTTAGGAAAATTTTGTATTTAAAATTTGAAATAAAATACATTTCAAATTCGTTTCAAATTTTATGAATATGGGGGTTAATGTTTAAAAAAATCTGTTCAGAAATGTCTTAACGAATTCGATACGACAAGTCTGACTTCAGAAAAATCGAAACATTGTGTTTGTAAGCTCATACTACTATACATATTACTATACACACATAAATATATGCATTTATTATTATAAAATAATTTATTTCAAATGATTGAATACGGTTACATATGTACCTATGCAGGAATGTTATCTCGTGAGAGCGTGAGAATTCGTGCGTGATTATAAAAAAAAAACTCACGCACGATCACGCACGACTAAATTTTTTTCAGTCACGCTCACGCACTCACGCGTGATTAGCTATAATATTTGATCACGAATCACTCACGCGTGACACGATAAAATCACGACATTTTCACATCTCTAGTTAAGAGCTTCGGAACAGCTTTTTTAGCGGCTTAAAAAAATTAAACAATGTGTCACCTCTTATTTAAAGGAATTTTTACAGGAAAATTAAGTGGCCAGGAGCACAGTGGAGTATAATGTATAGAATGCATATTTACATAATTCAGGCAGGCGACTTGAAAAGAAAATTTGTATGAAAACCACTCAAGCAAATGACTGCTTTCCATACAAATTTGCATCTCAAGTCCGGGTTCTAGAAGAAGGGTGTTTAATTTTTATCAAAAGTTTACTTTGGTTACTTTCAAAATCAAGGGCTAAATTCATTCGTTTATTAATTTATTTCTTGGAGCACTTTCACTGACTTGAATTCAGTGTGAAAGTGTACACAGAAAAAAAAATATTGCTGCAATAAAAAACTTTAATTGAAAATAAAACCAAAAATCAATTAAAAATATTTTTAAACAAAAGTTTAATTGACCTGAATTTTTAATTGATTTTTGGTTTTATTTTCAATTAAAGTTGTTTATTGCAGGAATATTTTTTCTGTGTACATCAGAGCTGACAATTTACATGAATTTTAATAAGAAGAAATGACTAAATAAATTTGTTTACTTAAAAATAATAAATTAATTTTGGGAAAATTTTTTTTCGCAGTTTGGAAATTAAATCGAATAAGTGTTGCACTATTTTGGAATTTAAACTAAGA
The DNA here is from genome assembly GCA_949987645.1 of Tachina grossa. Classification (NCBI taxonomy): domain Eukaryota; kingdom Metazoa; phylum Arthropoda; class Insecta; order Diptera; family Tachinidae; genus Tachina; species Tachina grossa. Next base: position 133,841,143 of record OX465278.1, on the reverse strand, counting down.
GCGCCAACTTTTTATGTCACTTGTCAAAAGTGTCTAGTACATTTTTTTGTCCTAACACGGCCGGTTACAGTTGAGTGTAATAATAGTTTTAAATACATCATTTCGCAAACCGTAAAATTTTCTGTTAAATTTGGGACACTGCAGTATAAATTTTTTACTGTCATTTACAGAATGATATCTCACAACAGTATAAGAAAAGTAAAGTTTTTTAGTCACAGCAGTAAAGAGATCATCACAGTGAAATTAAATTTTTTTTTTTTTTTTTTTTTTTTTGAAAATGACAATACCTTTTGAAATAAGTGACATGGGTTTTTCCCTTAATTTTTCTAAGAACAGTCACTACTTGCCCTATCACCACCTTTCGGCTTGACGTTGATTTATGGGACACCCTGTATATAATTATATTTTGGGAAAAATATGCATTGACGCATTAAAAAAAAATTAATTCGCCATTCCTGCACTCTGGCAATGATGAACAGATAAGAGATGCCAATTTAGTGCTTTCGGGACGGCAAGAGTTTTTTCTTAAGTGCCAAATTTGCCACAAAAGGGAAAAACTTGGATATACAAAAAAAAAAAAAATTATAATATATCATTTAATTATAATTTTTCATTTCATTTGTGGTTTTGTAATTCTCAATAATTGATTTCAAGTTTGTCTACAATCATTTTGGTTTCGTAATTTTTTTTATTGTGGTCTACTGATGAGTTGCTTAAGCAGCAACGAAATGCATCTACACGTGCTTAACCAACAACAACAAACTTTTTTATAAAATAAAAAATTGCGCCGCAATATAACTTCGAAAATGCTTATTACTTTGTTTTACTATCAGTTTATAGAAAGAAGAGAAGTAAAACTTCTTGTCAAATCTGAGTGCTTTGTGTTTGTTTTCAATATAACTGGACAGACGAAAATGTTTACTTGTCTTTTATAAACTGGCAGTTGAAATTAGATGATATGAAAAAGTAATATAAAAGAAGAGAAGTGTTTTAGTACAACCGGTTAGAGCTATGCTGCTTAGCTATACAAAACAAATTTCATGTGTTAAATAACAATGCAATAATATTATTTGTATTTTCAAAACTACTTATATAATATTCATAAAATTATTTACTATTTATAAAACAAAATAAATTCGCTGCAAGTATTTTCATATGTAGACATTTCGCAGACTTAGCACCCGAGTTTTTTTAAGTTCTTATTAAAGTCATCTGTTCATTTACGAACAGAGAAAAATAAAGAAAACCAATACTAAAAAATTTACACAAAGAAATCAAAACAAAAAATGAAAATCACGTCCTAGCACCTGTGTCTGATATAAAGAGCACAGCTCTAAAAGAGAATTTACTTCAGCATATGAAATTTCGAATTGAACGACAGACTTCGCAGCGAACGTACTAGAACTCGACTATCTTTGAACCAGGAATGGCAAAGTTGGTACAATTGTACCTTTACAATAGTACACCAATGACTAATTAAGTACATTTAAGGAATCTCCCCAGTTTCAATTTTGAACCATGCAACTCACATTATTCTCACTTGAAAACAGTCCTGTGAAAGCAAAACGCAGCGAGAAAATCAAACAATGTTAACTTGTCCTTTTCCAAATCATTTCCCTTTCTAAATTCAGATGCTAGAGCAAATGCTATTAACTGGCATATTTTAAATTTCAACTTAAACAGGTGTAACCATATGCTTTAACATCCCAACTTACAAGCAAATTTGTGGAAACGATTCGGTAGTCAGAACAAAGTTGATTATTCCAATAAAAGCAAATAAAAATATGTAATTTGAACTTAAAAATAATCTTTTAGTACAATTAAGGTCAAAAAAGTACAATTTTTGAAAGTTGTTGGTACAATTTTAAAATTTTCAATGCCTTCCCTGCTTTGAACTATGTGAACTCACCTCTACACAATAATTAATAAGATCTCCCTTCTAAAATTATTCACACTTATTCTAATTGTCGGCATCGACGTCACTTTAACACAATACCAAAAAATTGGGGCTTGTGTACCCGTTGTCGAAAATAACTAACTCCTGTTGGCAAGTTTATGATATTTTGTAGACCTTGGGGAACGCAAATAGATTGTCAGTTGCACAAAATTGTTGTTGAGAGCGAGTACACAAGCCCCAATTTTTTGGTATTGTGTTAAAGTGACGTCGATGCCGACAACTGGAATAAGGGTGATTATTTTTTTCCTTTTAATGATAATTTCATTCCTTGAAAATTTCTTCTCTTTTTAATTTCTTACGGTCTAATTCATAAAAAATATTTTAGGTTTATTACAGGTTTTTATTTGGCAAATTTCCCATAGAAATATGTCAAATAAGCGCTTAATAAACCTGAAATATTTTCTTATGAATAAGGCTGTTAATAAATTAAAAAGTACTGAATTTTGTTAAGCTTATTAGCGCTCAAAATTGCCCTTGCTAGGGAATTTTTATATTTCTGCTCAAACATTGGCATCACTGATAAGCAATGAACCTTATGCCACCCACTCACTCATTTGTTGTTTTTGTTGTAATCTAATACGTACAAACGAGGATTGCTGTCAACATAGAAAGACGACAGTCAGCAACTACCGAACAACACCGACCAGTTTAGCAAAATGCTGCATACAAATAGGGAGAGATTTTTTTTTAAAAATTCATACATAGTAGTATGTATACATATACGTACTATAGCATTGCACAGATACATCTGTTTGCACTAGTTTTGCGTGTTTTTTGGTTCTGGTATGAACAAATATGTTATTTATCGTTTTCTGTTACTAGTTGTAAATGTTGATTTTTTAAGCAATTATTGTATGGTTGGGCAATGAGCAAATGAAAACAACACATTTATTTTTTTTTTTTGTTTTTCTAAGGCAAATAAGATACATAAAACTGTTTTTACCATAAGTGCCTTATGATGTGTTGAGAAAAAATGTAATTGGCTGATGAATGAATGAATGAAGCAAAATTGCACATACATATGTAAGTAAATGATACATGTACATGAAACACATGCATTTGTAATTACTCACAGAGTAAAATTGTCTCTTTCTCTCTCTATACTTTGGCTGCGCCTCAAAATAACATAACGAACGTCCGCACATACATCTGCACATCATGTATATGTTTAAATAGTGGTTTTTTCATATATTTTTACAATATGTATTTTTTGAGCAAAAACAGATCATACAGTTGCTCAGCAGCAATACAATAAGCAATTGTTATTTGTTTTCAATTGTATTTTAATTTGGAAAAGCACGCACACACAATAACCCTTATACTAGTTCTGTCGCTCACACTACAATTATATGGTACATACCATGGTATATTTGTTTTGGCTATACAAACGAGTATACAAATGCAACCCTTTAATACGTACAAACAAATGTGTATATAGTGTATACTATGCACTGCAATATTAGAGTATAAACCCTGCAGTCAGACTGGGGCCAAGTGTCTCTATGTCAACACTAAAATTCTAGTAGTAGTTACATTGTCTACAATTTCTCTTCTATTCGTCATTATAAAAGAAATAGAGAAAACAGATGTGGTGTATTTCTGGTGGATTTTGCAAAAACTTGTCAATATACATAAATTTGTATGTACGTAAGGTATAAAAATGTAGCAGTAAATGTCTGGTTGCTATGTCTCCATGTTTCCATAAGAACTATGAATTCACTACATAGTCAATTGTTTTAGTGTTACTAGTAGATTTTCAATGACAAGCACATGCTAAATGTCTATAGCATAAAGTATTGTATGAGGAATAATTGTAGAGTAGTACTGGTGACTGACAAAGTCAAAAGCGACTCAGTACATTTTCACTATTCGCACTTTCTGCAGGGAAGTTTTAGTACAAATGTACGAGTAGTATGAGTAAAATGTGTTTGGAGGGTCTTTCTTTTTTTTTACTGGGTGTATGTGCGTATTTTACTTTAAAGTTTAAAATTTATTTTATTCATACCAAAGCAGGGCGGCAGATTTGTCCTTAGCAAATACAAATTTTGCAAAAAGATAGGTCTTCTGTGTGTAACATCAGTGCAATTACATACATACTCGTATATAGTACATAGATACATTTTCTACATCAAATTTAACTGAGCAAAAGATTTTGGTAAATACGTGCACAATTTTTTTCCAGACTGAATTGATTTAAATTTTTATTTCTTGTACACATTTCAAAATATGTATGTGATATAATTGTACACTGAGAGAAGAATTATGCAGCGAGGGTGATCATTATGACAATGCTAAGCTTTTAATTATCTTGTTTACAATTTGTTAGGACATCTGCTATAGAAATTAATAAATAACCCAAATTGACCTCAAGCTTAAAAAAATCGTTTGTTAATTGTTAAAAAAAAACTTCGGTCTAATTCATAAAAAATATTTTAGATTTATTACAGGATTATTTGACAAATTTCCCAAAGAAATATGTCAAATAAGCGATTAATAAACCTGGAATATTTTTTATAGTTTCTGAGGAATAAATAAGAATTAAGTAATTACTTTTATTTTTTGAGGAAAAAATTAAATTCAGAAACTAACTTTTATTTTCTAAGCGAAAAATAAAATTCAAGTAATTTTTAAAATAATACTTAAACCTACAGTGCCTGGTTTTTATTTTCATGTATTTTAAAAAATTGTGACAGTGGGTAGATATTAGAGGCCTGCGTAAACAGTCTTGAAATGTAAATTCGTCTTGATTTTTAAATGATTTCTCGTGGCATAATAAATGCTGTCGTTTAATAAGCGAAGCACGATTGATGTATTGATATTCGTGTGTATGAGTGTTTTTAAGCGATGTCGCCAAAACTTCTTGTATGCAACAAACACTCAAAAGAAGTAGTGTTGATGCGTGTATGCTTGTTATTTTGCATATTGTAAGTTTGAGTGTGTGTGTGTGTGTTAGATGTAGATGATAAGCTATTATGTTTTAAGGGTGGTTTTTTAAAGCAAACGCACACAACCAGGGTTACCGTTAGAAATTTTTGAAAAGACGCACAAAAGGTAGTTTTATAAAAATAAAGTCGCACAAAAAAGTCGTTTGAGAAAATAAAAGTTGCACATCTTTTTTAAAGCTTTTTATTATTAATAAAAAGCATAACACAACAAAAAAAATAATTTGAAACAATGAATATTTCATAACATATACACTACCATTATATGTGCTTCTATACACAGGGGGGTGCCCCTGTGGCTGAGTGGTAGCGATGCTAGCCGCTCAGTCCAGATGTCATGGGTTCGATTCCCACTATAGACCCTGGGTGTTTTTCGCAGTCAAGCTACTCGCTTTGCGAGTTGTGTTTGTGTTAAAAAAAAAAAAAAAATGTATGTATACTGAACAAATTTACTTAAGTTTAATAAATTTGGCTGTCGGATGCTGCCGAGGTCCGAGGAGTACGATTCATTAAAAACAAACAATCTAAGAAAGTTAAAATTAAGATATTTTTGACAAACATTTTCAAATAAAGCCCCGTGTACTTTTTACTTTAATTCTATTCGTTTAATCTTGGCGCCATACTTATATATTAGGTGAACGTATGTGTACTCCAACAATATTTTCTTAACATAAATATTACTTTTTTGAAATTCCATTTCTTTACAATAAACTTTCCAAAAACCACAATTTTTATTTATTTAAATTTTTTTTGCTAAAACTATTCTTTGAAACTTCTACTGAAAATTTCCGAAAAATTTCTTAAATACATTGTACACGTGGCAAGGTTGCAATTAACAAAAGTGTTTCCAAATGAACAATAATCTGTGAATTGCTTTTAAATTTTGACGGTTTTTTTTTCTATACAAATAATAAGGAAATTTTTAATTAATTGCAATTTAAATGTTTTGTGTGAGAATCTTTAAAAAGCTGTAAAAAGTCCCAACAAAATGAAAAAAGTCGCAAAAGTCGGTGATCAAAAAAAGTCTCAAAAAGTCGCACACCGCTAAAAAAAAAGGTCAAATTGCGACTTTAGTCGGATGAACGGTAACACTGCACACAACTAGAGTCAATGCATGTGCCCAAGAAGAATAAAATATACATACAACGTGTGTGCGTATGTATTTAGATACATGCATTACGTTTGTATACACATCCATGCGTATGAAGGAGCAAGCATCACAAATTCTTTCGTCAGGAAGTATTTTCTTTTTTACTCCTATACCTGCAATAACTGAAAGAAATATCTTGCTAACAGTGTTGCTTAGCGTTTGTTTTAGAAAATTTCGCTGTAGTTAAGCATTTGAAAAATCCTTCATGTCTTAAAAATTCTTGTAAGGGGTCTTGTGCAGGTGTCTATTAGATATGAGTCATATACACACACATATATATATATATATATATATATATATATATATATATATATATATTAATAAATCTAAATAAAGATATTCAACTAATTAAAATTTTCTCTACTTTTATCTTTTTTCAGGTAAGCCCATTCATTATTGTCACAAAATACAAACACTACTTGTTTTACTTAAAAAAAAAAGCAGTAAGTTAAACTTTAAACATTTTAATGAAATCTTTGAGATTGCATATATTTGTTGGAAGCCTTAAAAATTCAAAATTCAAAAATGTCCCTCTCAACCCATCCAACAATTACGATTAAAAATAATTTCGCAATGCTTTTACTATTCGTTTAATATACTCTCTGCATCGTTCGCTTCCAACACTCACTGATCTCTTGTGTTTTCATCATATTCATTTACTTATTGTTTGCACAAAATAAATAATAAAAAATGAAAGGGAATCAAAACAAAGTACAAGCAAAACAAACAAACAAAATTTATGCCTGCCTGAAAATTAAACAAATCATTTTAAAAAAATCGTAATGCTGATGATGACTAAATACGAAAAATTAAAATCACAGAGCAAAAACGTGATTGTGGGTGGTTTGCGGAGAGGGTGAGAGAACACACACATTCATAAACAGTGTGATGCCAACTTTTTCAGAGCAAAAAGCACTGTTCGGTCATCAAAAAAGCACTAAATGCAATAACTATGTTTATACATATGTACAGGATATAGATTTCGATTCAAATTTTATTTTTACTCTTTTATACATTAAATTAAATCATCCGGTATAGTCGAAATATCAAAACACTTGAATAAAATTTAAGTGGAAATGTTTTGAAATTTTCGAGTGCTCTAGTTATACTTTTAAGATAATTCATAGCGCTAAAACTTCTTTTCGCCCCAGTATTTAAATGTGGTAAATGAGAAGGAACTTTTCAAGGATTACATACTTTTATAGTAACAACAGGATTACGATGAGGAATAATTTTATTTATTTTATCAGAAGTATTGTTTTTTATTTCATTTTTCTGAGCTTTTTTTTCATAGAAGTTTATCCCCCTCAATTGAATTAGGAGCAATTTGACCTCCATTAGGAATTTATCCTTTTAATCCATTTCAAATTGCTCTATTAAATACGGTAATTTTGTTAACATCTGTTCTTGGTAACAAAGCAAAAATTTAGTTTTAGAAATGGTAAATTTCTATAATTATGAACTTTAATCCAAAATTGGTAAATTCTGAGCAAATTTTTCCATTTGTGTAGCCTTACATCTTTAATGCTTCGATCTTCTCTATTTCTTCAACTTCACCGCATTTCTTATTAAATTCTTTTATAACGTCTATGTACCATCTGTAATTTCTAGAAACATGTTCTTGACGCTACATAAAGTTTTTTTTTTACAGTTTTTTACAGCTACATAATCTATTTAGCTCTAAAATCAATTAATTTTTTCGTGATAGCCATTTTTGCACAGTGTGAATGAGAAAGTATTTCCCTATATGTTTTTCATCCAATTGAATAAAGACTTTGCAAAGAAAGCTTTGCGTATCTAATTCATATAATTGTATCATGCAAACAACCAAGACGTTACATCCAATTCTCAAACTTCATATGTGTCTAAAAAGCAAACAGAATATTGTTATTATGTTTTTCAGTGAATTTTTTATAGGAAATTTTATAATAAGGAAGGAAGCACCTTATAATCAAAGAAGCAAGTACAGTCACCTTGTTAGATTTTCATTGAGTATGTGTGTACGTTTTTTAAAATTAGAGTTTCAAAAAAGTGGAAAAATTTTAATTCGTGTTTTTTATGAAGCTACTAGACTATTACAAATTAATATTTAGTCTAATTGCAAAACGCACTAAAAGCACTAAAATCAAAGTTAAAAAAGCACCAATTTAGTGCCTTTTTTAAAAAAAGCACCAACTTGACAAAAAATGCGCACTGTTATGAATTAAAAATCACTAAATCTAGTGCTAAAGGCACTAAATTGGCATCACTGATAAATAGTGATGCCACCCAGTCTTACCATATATGAAGATTTATCTATTTTTGAAGTTTTTAGAGATGTTAAAAAGTCTAAGAGATTTCTTGGCTTAAAATAAGATTTTTTAAAATATGATGTTTGATACTTTAGTATATTATTGGGATCTCTTCTGATTAAACTAATTACATATTTTCTTCTTTGCTTTGTATATACATATTTTATAAATATTCTGGTGCAGTAAATATTTTGTGTTAAATTTCAATTAAATTTTAATTGCAATAAAATCAATATGTAATAATATACTTTGACTAAAATCACAAGAAGGGTTTAATGAAAAAATAAATTTTTTTGCCCGACTTGAAGATTTTTGGGGAAAAAATATATGGACAAACTGATGCCAACTCAGAGCTTTGCGCGCTAAATTTAGCTCTCTATGAAGAACAAAAAATGTTTTAGCGCACTTTGGCTACAAAAATACGCATTATGCATTAAACACATTCACCACAGCAGGCTACACGAACACACGACTTCAAATGCCGCTGGCAGCATTTGTCGCCTCGTAGCGGGCTACTTAATTATTTTGGAGACGGCAGCAGCACCATCTGCACCTGATATCCAAGTACACATGCATAGTTCAGTATTGCCACTTCCATATATTTTGCATTTATAAAAATTAATTGCTCTTTTAATATGTACTTATTTCACGGAAAAGTACAAAAACGAATCAATTTATCCTTTACATCAATTTTTGGATATTGTTTCTGGTAAATAATATGAAATAATAGTACGATATCATTCATTCAACATTTTGTATTATACTTGCAACACTGAGTTTGTTCACTGTAGCCAAAGAAATAGAAATTAGTTTAATTGGACTACAACGAGAAAATCAGCATAGACAACAACCTGCCGCCATGTTGCCTTGCTGTCTTCAAAAGAATTATTTTCATATAAACATGTGTATTCTATCCTTGACATTTGGTAGTCGGTAGCTTGCTGTGGTGAATGTGTTTTAAGTTTTATTGGGTTTTGTTTTGGATAAAAAAAATCTTGATAAATGGCAAAAAAAAACTTGATGTAAGTGGTATAGATTTTCACAAAGATTTTAATTGAAATATTAAAATTCTTTTCGTTTGTTTGAAATTTAGAGCTTTTTGGTGTTTTTTGTATGTAATATCCCTTTGCACTTATTCTATTTGAAAATGTTGGCATCACTGTCTATATAATGGTCTCTTTGACTAAAAGCACAATCAGTGATGGGAATTGGAAATCTTGATTTCGTGCCAAATCTGCTTTTAAATAGTGCCAAAATCACTTGAACAGTGCCAAACTACTTTTTGTATAATTTTAATGTTGGCACTTGATGTTCATTTAAACTATAGTTCTTGAATTATAATTTATTCTTTTTATACTAGAAAAATTTAAGCATATCAAAAAAACACGGTCTAAAATTAGTTGTATATACACATTAATACATTTCGATTCCTTTTTTCGATACATGTAATCGTGAGCGACATGTGGTAAAAAAATTAACATTTTTATTATCAAAATCGTTGATAACTTTTAAAATACAGGCTGTAAAATTTATCGTGAGCGACAATTTACGTATTTGTTCGTAAAACATATTTGAATATTATTAGAAAACCTTCTCCTGAATTGAAAATAATCACCCTTTTTCCAGTTGTCGACATCGACGTGACTTTAACACAATACCAAAAAATTGGAACTTATTTACTCGCTCTCGAGACAAATTTTGTACTACTGACAATCTATTCCGTTACATAAGGTCTACAAAATAGCATAAACCTGGGGTCAGTTGGTTTCGACAGCGGAGTGTCGTGTTAAAGTGACATCGATGTCAATAACTGGAATAAGGGTGAATGTTCGATATATATGCATCATATATTAATAATTTGTACTTATTTAGAAGAAATACAAATATAAAAATATTTTTTACGTTATAGTAATGATTCTAAAGGACATACTTATAGACTATAATAATAATCCTAAACTAATTTATATGATAAAAATAACTTTTTCTTATTAGATGTATGTAGTTAGTGAGTCGAGTTGTAAAAATTCGTGCACGTTAAAAATAATAATAATTGTTAGCTATTTATTTTAATCAAACAAAGGTTCTGTCGGAATAGTAGAATTTGTATTGCTTTTTTGGTTCATAATTTTATATGTATTACAATTATAACAAGATTTATTGTTAGACTTCAAAAATCTTTACCATGTATTAAAGATGTTAAAATTTATAATTGCATTTCATTTAAAATTTTACTTTTGATCAAATTTCGAACTAAAAATATACTTTCCACGCTTGATGAAGAATAGAAAATAAAAAGAATACCGTGAACGATTCGATAAATATTACTTAAAAATTTTTCATTGAAACTTGTTTACGTCTCCATGTCTTTCAAAAACTCACTCACAACTTTATGGTGGGAAAATTAATTTTTGATTATTAATAATTAAATTTTAGTGCCGCAATAATTTTCTTCAGTTGGAAGATGGTGAGAATTTCGATCTATATTGTCAACATGAAGATTATCAATATATTTTTTGTTCAAAAACTTTCGACATAAATGTAGTCTCACATTTTTAGATTGCATTTCGATAATTTACTTTTTCAAGCACATAATATAAAAATATAAATACATTTTGCTTATATTATCCGATAAACTATTTAATATGAATAAAGTTTTATCATTGCATTATGACTGCAAATTTTATAATATCAAGAAATATTTCAAGGGATCCCACTGTTCAAAAAGTCTATCTGCAACAACTTGACGAGGCAATCAACGGTTTGGGGAACACCTAAGAATTTCAAAAACTTCAGAGCTGAAATATTTCTAAAAATTTATAAAATCATCTCTACGACAATGAGCTGTTACAAACAAATTTATATATTCATTTTAATAGATCGTTACTTTTAACTATCATATCCGAACAGTTGTCAACCTCAAATCCTACTATGTTTTCATTACTTAAAAACGTAAAAAGTACAAGAAGAGTACTTGTTATTGCAATAAGAAAAGCTTCCATATTGAATGGACAAAAAGTGCCAAAAAAAAGGAGCGAGAGTGCCACAGTGCCAGGCAACATCCAATAGTGCCAAAAATGGCACAATTGTGTCACATTTCCCATCACTGAGCACAATATGTGTAGGGGCGTTTGTGTGCGTGTGTCCATTACAGTGTGTGCATGCATACTCATGCACAGGAATATGTAAACTTGTTTTCCATTGCATTGTATTTTTTTTTTCTTTTGCTATAATATGGATTATCTTTATACATATACTTAAAAAAATTTGCCTAAACGCAAATCAGAATCAGTTTGCCAACTGATTCTTAATATTCCACTTATACAAATTTTAACACTGCCTTAACAATGAAATAATTATTTTATTTAAGAAACAAAAACCTTAAATTAAAATTTTTTTTATAATAAAAAAAAAATACGATGTGTAAATTTTGTTTAAATAAAATCATTCAAGTTCAAAACTTTGAAGAAAAAATTTGAAAACAAAAATTAGGAAATTTTTAAGAATTTTTAATGCCCTAATTCTGTTCGACGATTTTATCGTTTTGTCTATGGACGAAAAAAAGACGCAGTTGTGATTCTTTAAAACAATTATTATTTATTGTCTGTATGCTAGAAGTTTCGTGTATTTCCTTTATGATTTTGTTCCAAACATTATTTCCAAAACATATTTTTTCATATATTTTTCAAACTATTGTATAATACTTTAAATTAATTTAATTTTTATTTTTTTAAAACATGCCAAAAATATTTTTATTTTTCATTATCAAAGACAACAATCATTTTTGAAGAAAATAATTTAGAGATTTCAAACACAAGAACTCAAAAGTATTTTCAAACAAAAACGTCCTAAATCTTCTTACTGAATTACTCAAAAATATTCGAGCGTTTTATAATTTTTTTTTGTATTTGTTCCCTTTTTGCTAATGAGTCTCATATTATTTATGCACACAATATAAATTTTGTCATGTAGATTTCGTCTAAAATTGCTACACAGAGAAAAAACTGCCTCATAGAATCAATAAGATTTTCTCTATGAAAAGTTTTTAGGCTAAGGGGTATCCCAGCAGAAAGAAGCGAAGATTTTTTCATAGAGATTCCTTATTGTTTTTGTGTGGTAAGTCTTATTAATTTTATCAAGAAGAAAACCACATAAAATCAAGAAGAAATCTTATTATTCCCAACTTTTTTTACTCAATTTCCGTTATTTTTGGCACCAAAAAAACAATCCATAGAGAAAAACTTCTTGATTCTATTAGGGTTTCGTATAAATTGTAAACTATATGGATTTCTTATTGATTTTATTAGGTTGCCTTATTGATTTTTTTAAAAAGGTTTTCCTCTTGATTTTATTAGGCTATCTTATTGATTTTTTCAATAAGGTTTTCTTCTAGATTTTATTATGTTCCTATATGATTATTTGTAAAGCATCTTATTGATTTTTTTAATATGGAAATCTTCTTGATTTTATGAGGTGTCTTGTTATTTCATATTTATAAATAGACATACATACAATTTTTTTCATGATCTTTTTCGTTTTTGTATAATAGTGTTGTAAAAAGCGGCTACTTTTGAATACTCAGTACTATTTGATACTTTTTCAATTGGGTACTCGATACTACTCAATACTTTATATACATATGTATGTATATGGGAAGTTAAAAATAATTATTTATATTATTTTATAGATAATGCAATATGGAAAAACAAAGATTAAATACAAGTATATTTAAATTAATTTATAACAAATGAAAATAAATAAGTTCGAAGATTAGTTTTTGTACACAGTGTTACCATATGTGAAGATTTATCTTATTTTTGAAGTTTTCAGACAGGTGAAAACGACAAAAAAGATTTCTTATCTAAAAATAAGATTTTTAAAAATTTTACTTTTGGTACTTTTAAAATATTATTGAGGGATTTTTTGACTAAACTACTTACAACTTTTCTGATTTGCTTCATAATGATCTTACACACATTCTATACAGTAAATATTTTGTGTTATTTGGCTTTACTTTTAATAGTTCACAAGAATCTAAATGAATTTTTACTAATTTTCATTCAATAAAATAACAAAAAAGATTTTTGGTAACAAAAAAAGATTTTTTTTGCTCGACTTGAAGATTTTTGAAAAATAAATATGGCAACACTGTTTGTACATAAACATTTTTTAACGTACTCTTACACTTCTAGTATATTAATCTCTTAAATTATCTTCTAAATATTTTTTAATAAACATTTTTTTCTCACAATTGATGTTATTACTTAAGGTGCGGTCACACTTGGCAAACATTTGCCCAAAAAAGCGTAACCACTAAATGTTTGTGAAAAACCATTTGATTCAGACAAGTGTTTCTTAAGTTAAACAGTTTCATAAACAACTAATAGACAACGTCATTGATTCCAACATTATTGGAAACTATTTAACTTAAAAAATACGTATCTGAATTGAAAGCCTTTTCATTAATATTTTGTGGTTACGTTTTTTGAGCAAATATTTGCCCAAGTGTGACCATCCCCTTAGCCATTGTGTAAATGTAGAAATAACATTTTACCGACATTGAAAGAATTTAAAATATTTTTTTTGTTTGTGAGGACCTTGCTGGTTATATTGTATCACTTGCCTTCCTTCCACTATTCTAAAGGGTCACTTTTTCTGTCCAATAGTATTTGTTAATGACTGAAGTAGTTCAATAATGCATTCTGTAGTACTTTTTTTAGTGGCTATTTTCGTATCAAAATAATTCCTAACAGAATTGGTATTAGTTACACTAACTCCATGAGGTTCAGAGTCATATTTGTTTGTATCAAACTCACAGAGTTGTATAATTCTGATGTATTTTAAGGAAGACTTTCGCTTGAATACTATAAAATGCAACCCTGAAAGTATTGAATAGTTACTTTTGTATATTGAGTACCGGGAAAAATTCATTCCTGGTATTGAGTACTCAGTACTGAAATACTCAATACTTTTACAACACTATTGTATAAGCATGTCTGCAAAATTATTGCAATGGTTATTCAGACTGCTTGTTAGCATATTGGTTAAAGTGTTTGTTTATCAGTCAGAAGTTTGCTGGTTCAATACTTGTCTCCTTTCAAGTAATAATATGTATGTATGGTGAGTTAATTAATTAAGAATACAATATAATATGTATGTATCTATGTAAGTATGTATAGTATGTATAGTACAAATAAATAACATCTACATATACTACATACATACATAAGTATATGGTATAGAATTTAAATGAAAATACATAAGCAAAGCACAAAGAATAAAGAAAGACATATTTTTTTTATTTTATGAGGTCGCCTCATAAAATTAAGAAGAAAACCTTATTAAAAAAATCAATAAGATAACCTCATAAAAACTACAAGATTTCTTCTTGATTTTTTCAAAAAGGTTTTCTCTATGAAATTAATAAGATTTCCTTATTGAAAAAAACCACAGAGATTTCTTATTAATTTTGTTATATTTTATGAGGTATTTATTAGGCACTGTTTTCTCTGTGTATAGCCGTAATGTTAGTAGTTTACACAAATATATATGTATATACGAGGGTAGTTAACTAAGTTCATGACTTTTTGAATTTCTCGCCTTTTAACTAAAACATCTACTCTCAAAATTTTAACAAGATGAATCATTTAGTTTTTGTTTGCAAGCCATTGATAGCAGATTAATCCGTGATTTGAGAAGAAAATGAAAAAGAGAAAATGGATTCATTACAACACTACAAGAGGCTAAACAGCAGTCAAAACAGCGAGTTTCTCGGGGTGATTCGATGCTAAAGTAGTTTAAGGTGGGTTTATCAGCTAATGTTTTTTTTAGATGCCATAACAAAGGTAAAACAGTCATTGGCGTACATTATGCCAACTTATTGGGTCAATATAATGCGAATACCTATTTTAATGACCCCGACAAATATTATTTTTTTAAAAAGCACATAAAAATTGGAGAAACTTTGGAAAAAGAGTTGTAGAGCTAAAACTAAAATTATTTTTTGTATCAAAAAGTCAAGAAATTATTGATCCAGCCTCGTACATAAATATAGCTGTATGTATGTAGGTATTCTGAATATTTATTTACAATCGTTACCATTAACAAGCACTGAGAAGAATTGCATGCATTGAATTTGATATGATGTCTGGTTGATTGCTTTTTAGTTTAATTTGTTCCCTTACGGGTCTATTGTTTGTTCAAATTAGTCCAGACAGCAGCAAAAGTAAAAAAAGTAAACTCAATAGAAAATTATGATTGTTTTTTTTATGTGAGAAAATAACTTAAATCAATAATTTTACATAACGTATGCAAAAATATTCAACATATGGGAATGAGGTGTACAAAAAAAAAAAAAAAAAAGATTACAGAAAAAAGTTTTACTCATATATATAAAGCCTGCAATATTTTGAGTGTTACTGTTTAAAAGTCATGTTGGATATAAATTTAATAGAATGAAAGTAATAAGCTCTTCTTGTCACGCTTTAGTTTAGCCCCAAGAAGTTTCCATTAAAAGGGCAGCAAAATATATATATTTTTTTAAATAAAAATTTTACAAACTTTTCTGTCACTATCCCTTAAGAGACAGTAAAACACAGCTATAACGAACTTGATAATATCAGAAATTTTAGTTGGCTGGTCAGTAAATTATGTAAATAAGTATTAAAAGATTCAAAAGTAACAGAAGCTTGCTTTTTAGTACAAATTAAAAAAAAATAAACATATTTGCATCACTAAGTAGATTTCGACAAAATCTAGTGACGAAGTAGATTTTGTTTTACATGGGAAATCTGCTAGATTTGGCCCGAAATCTCGTAGGTACTGGATTTTGTTGAAATACAAGCGCACTATAAAAAAAATAGATTTCTGTAGATCCTACAAAATAAGAAAATATGATTTAAGGTGCAATCAGACGTGACATAACCATAGCCATAGAAAACAGCCGTTCGAACCAAACTAATGGGCAACACTGTGTTTGATTATAGGTGACTCGCCATAACGTCATAGAAACCAATTGAACTTTGGTTTGTTATGGCTATGGCATTATGGTTATGTCACGTCTAATTTAAGCTTTAAACCCTTTTCCCCTATGGCCACAGAATTTTGGCGTGGTAAATTGTTCAGAGTCGTTTTGAATGTATTAAATACTTACTGCCTGAAAAAAAATTAATTTAGCTTAGAGAACTTATGTATTTTAAAATGCGACGGGTGTGACCTAGTGTGAAAACTAGAAATAAAACTTTTTACTGATTTCATTTTTGTAATTTTTAAATTTGACTTTTATCCTTTTTCCTTTATCCGTTCTTTTGTTTTCATTCTCGATAATTTTTTCTTTTTTCTTCCTATGATTCTTTTCTTACCATCATAGTTAATTTTCATAGCATTTCTGTTTCTCCTGTATCTTTCTCCCTCTTTCGCTCTAAAGCTAAATGCGGTTCATATTTTGCTTTATTTTTTTTTTTAATTTCTTTCTTTGTTGCCGTTTTATATTTTTCACATCCATCGAAAAAATGTGATGTGACGGGTGTGATCAAATATTTCCCATAACTAATTATTCGAATATTAAAAATTGTATTATATTTCTAATTGCACTTGCTTGCTTGTTAATCGAAAGTATAAAATATTTATTTTGTATAGTAAAAATTTTATTAAGCTTTTTCAAATTTTATTGCGACGGGTGTGACCTAAAAATGTAATATTTTAACTAAAGCACAAAAATCTCATTATGAGATACACAAAGTCGAAACTTCAATAAAAATCAAATAAAAGTATTATATAGTCTTTTCAGGGATAATCGTTTTTAACAAAGATGAGAAAGAAAATAAAGAGAGCAGGATGTTCATATGCTCATTTCAAAGAAAAAAAATAATTTTTTATTTTTTTGTTATAATTTGTCCATAATTTTCATTATCTTGTGGGCACCAGTTATGCGATTTTTATTAAAAGCATTTAAATGATTTTTTTCTATGTAGGGCCGCGTCAGCTTATTTGGAACTGCACATAATAATAATAAATTTGTACCTAACCTAGGGTTTACACGTGCAAGTGCAAGTTCGAAAAACTCAATACACTCAAACTCTTTTACTAACACATCTACACTTTCGGCACTTACAGCCTACTTCCAACTCAACTGCCAAGGAATTTTACAAGACAGTGACTTGTTGAACTTGTAGCAAGTAAATGGAAAGTTAGCTAACAGTGTTGCCCTATTAATAGTTTAGCACAAATTAACTGGATTTCAGTGTAGTGTTAAGTGAGTTTTTACTCATTTTTAATACATTTAAAAGATAATTTAATAATTTTTTTTTCTTAAATATTCATAAATCGAGCAGTTTATTAATTTTTTAGACATAAATAACATTGAAATAATACGAATAAAGCCAATATGGTGTTACGGAATTCAACTATGGGGCACTGCTTCAGCTTCAAATGTAGAGAAAATTCAACGAAGGCAAAATAAAATTTTACGCATGATAACATCGGCTCCATGGTACATCAAAAATTCAAATATACATCGCGATTTGAATATGCCACTAGTGACTGAAGAAATTGTAAAATACGCAGGCAAATATCTAACAAAACTCGAGTCACATCCTAATCCGCTTGCTCGTAATATTTTGAACTTTACTGGGCACATCCGCTTAAAAAAGAGAGATACACGGGCTCTAATATTCAACACTCTAGATGATGAAGCTGCTTGAAAACACTTTTTTCTTTTTGTTGCTTATCACTACTTATGTATTATTAATAACTATCACTAAGCTTATGTCCGACATTGGTCGGGCCTAATAAATTTTTTTATAGATTTAAGATTTGAATACTTATTGTTAGTTCATATTTAAAGATACAATAAATAAAAAAACATGCATTAAAAAAAAAATACGAATTAAGTTCAACACTATCTGGTTCCCTTAAAATTAAAATTTTTTATGTTATGGACAACTCTCCGCTAAAAGGCAAAAATGCAAGTTGCAAGACAGTCGGGCATTTGTGAGAAATTTTCGTTGATAATACGTACACAGAGCTTGCATGCAAGGCACTTGCATGTGTAAACGCAGGGTTAAGGATTTGTTATATAAAACATTATAGTAGAACATTTTAATTAAATCTTTATTTAACATAACTTGCAAAAATGTAAAGTTTAAATCCACTGTTCCATAAAATAAATATTTGACAGTCATTTTCTTGAGGGTATTCAAAACTAAAGTTATTGTGTAATTCTTTTTAAAAAATTCACAGACTTTAGCGCTCTCTGTTGTTTTAAGATAAAATTAAGTCGAATAATTTCATTCAAATCTGTTTGCATAGAAAAAATTTTTTGTTTGCTTCTAGAACACAAAATTTTTCTTTCCAAACGCTTTTAACTAACAAATAACATTTATTGCTGGCCAGAACTGTGTCTTATTCCTTTCTCGAATGTTTTTGAGTTTATTTGCTAGCAAATTTTTATTTGCATACACACTAATTTACATATTTTTAAAATAAACTTATGATGAACATAAAAAAAACACAATAGAATTTTCAATTAGAAAAATTTATCTTTTATGAAACTACATATCCCATCTCTGATTCGTAGTTAATTTGCCATTTCCGCTCTAAAAAAAAAATCATGAAAATCATTTAACATCTGCGCAAATAATTATTTTAATATTTTGCAAAAACATCATAAACATAAAGAAAATACAAATAACAAATTGCTAGAGCAAAATGCTTAAGTGTACGCATCTAAAGGGGTTTCGTTTAATGTAAGTTCGGTGTGGGTGATGCGAAAATAGAATAAAAATAGAACTAGCTACCATATGAAACAAGATTTCTTTAAAAATTTATTTCATTCAAAACCGAACTATCTATTTGTGTAAAGAATTCAAATAAATTCAGTAAAGTGCGACTTTAAGTCGCGCACGAAGGGTTCCGTACGGACACCAGATATGTAATACTATACGAAATTAAGCCTATATAATATATAGTTTTGGCGTTTTTTTATTAGTTTTTTTTATTTTGGCGATTTTTTTCATTTTGGCGATTTTTTTCTTCATTTTGGCAATTTCTTCGGTTTTTGGCAATTTATTTTAGATTTAAATTTTTTTCTTTTTAATATGGCGATATTTTTTGGTTTGGCGATTTTATAATTTGGGATTTTTTAGTTTCACCGTTTTTGAAAATTTCAAGAGTTTGCCTTTTACGGTTTCCAAGATATAGCAAATTGTTAAAATTACATTAACTGATAGAACACCCTTTAATTTAAATTTGTAAATTTTAGTGTTGTAGTCTGTATAAAAATACACTAACTTTGCAAATTTCAAATGTCTATACATGATTGTAGCTCTTACAGATCCGTAGCTCCTACGGTTCTCGAGGAAATAGCCTGTGCCGGACAGACAGACAGACGGATGGACAAGGTAGCGAACACAATACGGTTCTTTTTCACCCTTGCTGTACGGAACACTAAAAATTAACAATTTCGTTGATATGTATGCATATCACACAAAGATTGCTTTGTCCGCTTTCCAAATGATAGCAAACTTATTAGAAAACCCTTTCAAAATTACACACATGTAGCCATACGCACTCGTGTATGTATATGCAGTGATGCCACCCACATCTGAAGAAATATTTCTCTCATGGCACAAACATGATAAATCCCCATTTTTGAAGATTGATATGATTGAGTCAGATATTAAAATTAAATATATAAAATATTAAATTAAAATTTATTTTCAACTACCTTTAAACAAAATGAATTCTTGAAATTAAAAATCAAATAATTTCATGTAACACAAATTTTAATAATATTTGTTAATTTGAAATTTATTTGCTAGTGGTTCAGCGTTGTCTATATATTTCATTGTTGCTGTAACAAATCATCAGTAGACTTCATGATGATCTGTCACAGCAACAATGAAATATATAGACAACGCTGAACCACTAGCAAATAAATTTCAAATTTAAATAAACTTCTGACAATATGTCGAATAATAAATTTCTTAAATGTTAAATTAAGATTTTATTTTTCATTTTGCCTTATAATTACTTTTATTGTTATCCGATGGATTTCTAATTGTCTAAAGGTGTAGAAAAATAAAATAGATTCATATCGAATATAAATTATTTGCTGGGTTTTTGTATTAGTTTCTAAGCCTACTACGCTTATTTTTCTTTTGTGATTTTCAAAAATACTATTATTTGTGAATTCTCAAATAGTTCTTGAAAGTCTGTGTATAAGATAAGAGGTTTGTGACTATTCAAAATGTGTGGTTGAAGTCTACTGATGATTTGTTACAGCAACAATGAAATATATAGACAACGCTGAACCACTAGCAAATAAATTTCAAATTAAAATAAACTTCTGACAATATGTCGAATAATAAATTTCTTAAATAATATTTTTTTTAACATTTTAAATAAATCGCTAAATTTGAAAACTTCACTAATATGAAATAATTTTAAACCGTTAAATTCCTATAGAACTTTCCTCAAAACATATGGCAGCACTGTATGCATTGTTTTCTTAATAAATTTCATTTCTTGAGCAAAAAAAAAAAAAAAAGAAAGGAAAACAACTAGTAACTGAGCCAACCATTGACAACTTTTGTGTGAACAAATGAATAAACGAGTGCAGGGAAGGGAGACTGGTTAATTTAATTGGCATGATTTTTTTAATATTTATTAATTTCATTTTTTTTCTGGTTGATAGTGCAACATCAATTGTTTTTGTTGATTTCTTGGCACATTGTTGCTTTATTTTCTGCTTGATTTATTTGTTGTGTGTGTGTGTTTTTTTTTTATTGATTTAAATTCTTTATTATTGTAGCCACTTCCGCTTTATAGTATAATTCCACTTTAACGTTGAGTCCAAAAAGTCAATCAAATTATGAACATTAAATGTGTTATTAATAATTTATCAATAACTGGAGTTAATTTTAACTTCATAAAAAATTTATTAACCCGTAATGCTAATTTTTTGTTTTTGTTAAGTTTATGCAATTGAAAAATGTAATAGTATGATAAAATTAAAAATATTTAATGAACAAATAACACCAAAGTCTGTTGTAAATATTCTGACTAACAACACATAGTTGTCTTAAGTAGAACAAAAAATAAGCAAATTAAGTAACATGTGTATAATTAGTAAAAAGAACAAAAACGACAATGGTAAGACTGTTGTAAATATAGTGATGGTAAAATTGAGCTTACAATGCAAAAAAGCTTTCAGCAAATTGAAATACGATGAATCAAAACAATTCACATATTCCATTTGCAATAAAATGCTAAGTATATAAAGCAGAAATCTACATCAACTGACACCACACACAGTGGACCAAACACAAAAGAACGCTGATGATGAAGGTTTAGTGGCCTTCGAAAACGGCTGCCTGTTCCGTTCAACTATGTGTTGTTAGTCAGAATATTTACAACAGACTTTGGTGTTATTTGTTCATTAATAATTATCACATGTAATTTGGCTTAAAAAGCGATACGAACTTTAGCCCGTTCAAATCACAAATATAGAAACAAATGGAGTTCGAATCATAATTAAAATTAAATAAAAATATTTAATTTATTAAATCAGCTACGAAATTGCTGATAATGGGTGCATTCATAAGACGTAGCTGTTGCGCAACCGTTGGGTGTTTGTTTTAGAAACGCATAGTTGAGTAGTTCCGCTCCACTCAACAGTTGAGTAATTTTCCATCATAAAATTTTTTCGCTACCTATATATAGTCAACATGTTGTGCTCAGCCTGAACAGTTGATCGAATTGGGCTTTGCCTTTTATTTGTTTTTTTAGGTAGCAGGAGCAAATATTTGTTAAATTTTACATTAGTCCCTATTTACACTATGCAAGTCTTATTGCTAAGCTGATTAGTTTATTACGAGAGAGAGACGGGGGGAACAGAAACGTTGCTGTTCTCCTCGTCTCTGTCTCCCTGAAACTAATCAGCTTAGCAATAAGACTTGCACAGTGTGATTTGGGACTTACAAATGCGATGAAGTAACGAAATAAAGATATAAAATTAAGTTATATCCATCCACCCGTTTCTAAGACGTAACTGTTGGAGCCAACAGTTTTACAACTGTTGAGCTCAACAGGTACGTCTTATGAATGCGCCCAATGTGTTTTTAAATTAGAAATCCTGTGGAGGCATAACGCAGTTATAAGCGAGATTTTTCTATATGATTTTTTGCACTTGTAATATAACTCGCTTTTAGAAAAGTGGGCAGAAGAAGCACGCCTATTAAAATTCAAACAAACATTTATTTCGACTAGCAAAAAATCTAACGTAAAACGATATTATGTGTTCACATGGTGTGAACACACACCTCAAGTAAAATTGAAAACACAAGTAGAAAGCAAACAGCTGTTCAGAATTAACATGCCTGCATTAATAGTTGACTTGCGGCGGCAGAGCAGCTTCATGCAGGCTGTGGACTTGCGGGTAATTGAAAATATTCGGCGGCTACACTAATCGATTTATATAATAGAAAGAAAAGAAAAACAAAAAATATTTCGTTAGCTTTTAGACATGACTTAACACGAAATACATATATCCTCGTACTTGACAATGCGATAAAAATTTTCAAAATGTATAGCCGGTTTGAAACAGAGACAAATATCTTGAGCGGCGGGGTGGCATCTGCGTCGAAATAGACGACTTTTCAATATTCTTATTATTTTTGTGTCAATAAGGAAAAAGTGCTTAAGTCATATTTTTCTGTTTTGCAGGAGAGCACTTTTAAGCCTTTAAATCGATTTTCAGAAATTTATTTCTGTTACAGATAAATTTGGAAATTCTCTGTTAATCTTAATTTTTTTAAGCAAACATCATTCTAAACACTATAAGTAATACATTTTAGTGGAAATATACTTAAGTTAAGCTGTTATTCCAAATGAGACAAGAAGTCTAAAAAATATAAGTCGCAAGTCGTAGTGCTATAACTTCCTGACAAAGCACACAAATTAATTGAGATTTTGACCAGGGATACTTTTGAATATGCAGATTACAGAGGTACCATTAACTCAAAATCAGCTTATCTCGACTTAAGCACTTTTTCCTTTTTGCCACAGATTTGTCATTGTAAAAATGCATCCCCGATCAGAGGAAAAGTCTTGCCGCCAGTTTATCGTAGTTAATCAAAATTTCTCGTCTGCCGAGTTATATTGAAAACAAAAACAAAGCAATCAAATTTTTATACATACATACTACATTTACATATGTATGTATAGGTATGTACTTATATATTCATTTACTTTCCTCTTTTCTAACGCGATGGAATATTTCGAAAAAAAATTTCCTAAAATTAAAGCAAGTAAACCAAAAATAAAGGTGATGTCAACTTAATTAAATTTGTCAACACAAACAGAAAAACAAAACTACAAAATATTCACTTTAATAGAAGAAAATCTGCACTAAATTTTTTTTGCTGCTGCTTAACTGCATTCATTAAATTTTTATCGTATTTAAGCTGCAGGCGTTAAAACTCAAAACTTACAAACCTACAAACAGAAGCAGTATAATAAAGGCATGCACAAGCAAAGTGTAATAGATACAAAATACACGGTGAAAAAAAACAAACATACATAAATATAAAATAATTATTTGCAAGCTGCCTAATAAATAAATTCATGTTATAAATAACTATTTTACTAAACACACATGCATAAGTATGTATGTATGTATGTACAGTGAAAGCTCCCATAAGCGGACATTCACCGTCGGGGAAGTTTTTGTCCGCAAGGTGGAGATGTCCGTTTATTGGAATAAAATAAAAAAAATATTTTTAAAATTTAATTTCATAGTAAATAGTTATTTACTATTTACTATTGCTATTTATTTTTATTAAACAAAAAGAGTTACAAAGTAGGAAAAAAATCTAAAATATTCTTTTGTTTTAATTTTGCTTCATTTTCTTTAATAATTTTCTCCCCATAATAGCATTCTAAATATTTCAAGGGCTCAAATGCTGTGTAGTCTTCTTCTGCAAACTTAACTAAACGTCTAACTTCTTCCAATGCTTCTTTATAAGAAGATATTTTGTTATGGTCTTCTTCTACGATACGTGTGTCATTATTTTCTGATAAGCTTATTTCCAATTCATCAACAGAAAGTTCTATAAAATCAGACTCTGTTAGAAGGTTTTCATCAATAGTAGTAAACTCTATACATTCTACATTTTGTTTAACCAATCTCGAAAGAATAGATAAAGGGATATCATCTTCTGCTGTATTATCAAAATCTTTCATAAATCCTGCTTTACCAAAACAGTTCTTAATGGTTTCGGGTGTTACTTTTTCCCACGATTGCTTAATAAAATATAAAGCATCGAGAACATTTATAGTTTTATTTAACACAGAGAAAACAGTGCCTAACAAATACCTCATAAAATAGAACAAAATTAATAAGAAATCTCTATGGTTTTGTTTCCAATAAGGAAATCTTATTAATTTCATAGAGAAAACCTTATTAAAAAATCCAGAAGAAATCTTGTAGTTTTTATGAGGTTATTTTATTGATTTTTTCAATAAGGTTTTCTTCTTGATTTTATTAGGCTATCTTATTGATTTTTTCAAAAATAAAACACAATACTTATTGATTTTATTTAAAAAATTTTATTTATTTTCATTTACATACATATCGCTCATTTACTTCAATAGTGGCCTAACTCAAAAAATGAGTTTTTTGAGTTAATAATGCAGAAAGATGCGGCATTTCTTATTTTATCTTGTGTAAAAATTTCATATACATAAATAGCTTGTACTATCACCTCCTGAGAGAAGAATATTTTTTCATTTCTCCATTGGGTTGTATGCAAATTGAAAACTTGAAACGCGTTTTCTGCAAAACTGGTTTTTTTGAGTTGTGCCACTATTGAAGTAAATGAGCGATATGTATTTACTTAGGAATACACACAATATAGTAATAATAAGTAAGTTTTGTTAGCAGTATCTTTTTGAATTTTTTAATTACATATTTGCTTATAAATATTGGGTAGTGTGAATAAAAAAAGCATTTGCTTTTTACTTAGAAATTTGTTTGAAACAAACAAAAAGTACATATACATTTAAGACTTGACAACAAATTTTAAAGTAAAAAGCAAATGCCTTTTTTGTATTCATATTACCCATTTTTACGTACTTAGGGCCATTATTACAACTTGTCGTTAGTTAAAGGCATGATTTTATCAGATATATAAATGGCTTTGCATTATAAAACCTTCAAAAAATATTTTTTTGTCCATTAAGTATTATTATTATTAATAATGACATCAATAAAAAAATTAAAATTGTATCGGGCAGACAAAATCAGACAAGTAGTAATAACGGCCCTTAATAT
Source organism: Tachina grossa (assembly GCA_949987645.1). Lineage (NCBI taxonomy): Eukaryota > Metazoa > Arthropoda > Insecta > Diptera > Tachinidae > Tachina > Tachina grossa. The sequence goes on along the minus strand of OX465278.1, from coordinate 133,815,474 downwards.
ATTATAATTTTCATATATTTAAAAATTTCAACACACTGGTTACCCAACCTGTATTGAAAATCTCCACTCCAAGGCTCTTGTATTTTCAGAGATTATTCCTTACCAAAAAACATACTACGATTATATGTATATGTACATAAATATAATAATAATATAGATATAGGTACGCACTATTTATAATTAGTTTTATTTTAATTTAGTTTATATTTTATGTTAGTGGACAAATATTCAATTGTTCTTTCGACTTGTTAACTTCGCACTGGTTCACTTTCAACTAAAAGTTTAATTTTAATACATATGTACATATGTACGTACCCTCTAGTCAGCCTAGAACCATATGTCTCTATGTCAATACTCTTTCTCCAGCGACAATTGCACTAGTTAAAATGTCGACAACTTTCCTTTTATGCGTGAGTAGAGATACGTTAGAGACAACAGTTCCAGTGTATTTCTGGTGATATTGTCAATGAACGCGTCAATAGTTTGTTTTTCTTTTTTATTATGTTGTGCAATAATATTAAATAAATATTTGTAGACGAGGGTTACAAAAATCTACTACTGAATCTTTGGTTCAAATATCTCCATATGGTCGTAAAAGAACTACCTTCTCAATAGTGCTAAAGTCTACTGGTAGATTTTTAATAACAACCGTATGTTATGTGTCAATAGGCATTTACATTGGCTTGGGTACACCTAGTCAGTAGCACTATTGACAATGTCACTAGAAAATCACTATAATTTTACTATTGATAATGACACAGGATATATCGATATTGTAGACTAGAGCCCCTGAAATTTACTAGTGAATCTTTGGTGCCAATGTCTCCATGTGGTCCCAAAATAACTACTTAGTCAGTAGTGCACAGTCTAGTGGTGGATTTTTAATGACAAGCTAATGTTAAATGTCAATAGATGATTACATTGGCTTGGGTACACCTGGTCAGTAGTACTACTGACAATGTCACTAGTAGATCACTACAATTTCACTATTCGCACTTTCTGCAGGGTATGTAAAGTAAAGAAGTAAAGTTATGAGCGGCAACACATATACAAAAATACATAAATACCCAGTTAGCCACATCTTTAAAACATTTTCGACGACGGGTACAAGACAATGGTAAGTCGTACAAGACATATTGAAGACAGCGCCATACAAATCGTCGACGTATATTTCATACAAATGGAGGCGACGCTACATAAGACAAGATGAGCGACAATGTCGCTCAGATTGTCGTCAACACGGCTTTATTGAAGACAAAACGGGGGACATTGTCGTTCAGATTGTCCTCAAAAAAGTTTGATTGATGACAAAACATGTGACATTGTCGACGATTTCCTTTAAATTGTGACATGTCGTACATTAATCGTAGAAGACAATGGGTAATATGAATAAAAAAAAGTATTTGCCTTCTACTTAAAAATTTGTTTGAAAACCCCAAATATGTGTATGTTTTTTGTATTTTTAAACAAATTTTTAAGTAAAAAGCAAATAGTTTTTTTTATTCATACTACCCAATGTCGTCTGCGACGATTTGGCTAACTGGGTATGAATATTGAAGTCTCTGCAGCAGAGATATCACGTAACAAAAACGAAAAAGATCATTAAAAAATTTTCTCTATGTTTATTTATATAAATGCATACATACATAAATGTGCGTACATACATAAATGAAATAACAAGAAACCTAATAAAATCAAGAAGATTTCCTTATTAAAAAAATCAATAAGATGCTTTACACATAATCATATAGGAACCTAATAAAATCAAGAAGAAAACCTTTTTAAAAAAAATCAATAAGGCAACCTAATAAAATCAATAAGAAATCCATATAGTTTACAATTTATAAGAAAACCTAATAGAATCAAGAAGTTTTTCTCTATGGATTGTTTTTTTGGTGCCAAAAATAACGGAAATTGAGTAAAAAAAAATTGTGAATAATGAGATTTCTTCTTGATTTTATGTGGTTTTCTTCTTGATAAAATTAATAAGATTTACCACATAAAAACAATAAGTAATCTCTATGAAAAAATCTTCGCTTCTTTCTGCTTCTTTCTGGGATACCCCTTAGCCTAAAAACGTTTCATAGAGAAAATCTTATTGATTCTATGAGGCAGTTTTTTCTCTGTGATTGTTTTCGCAGAATCATTAAATTCAATGTTTGACAAAAAGTTTTTTATGATTGCAGTTCTATAGAGGACTTTGAAGTTTTGAATAACACCCTGATCTAGTGCTTGGCAGACTGAAGTGGTGTTGGGTGGCAAAAAAACAATTTTTATATTTTTTAAATTTATGTCTTTAGGGTGTGAAGCAGCATTGTCCAAAAACAACAATATCTTTCTGTTTTCTTTTAAAATTTTTCTGTCAAACTGCTCTAACCATTCAGCCATAAAATCTCGAGTCATCCAAGCCTTCTTGTTGTGTTTCCAAAATTCTGGTAAATCTTTGATGTTCAAATTTTTAAATGCCCGAGGTCGAGCTGATTTTTCAATCACCAATGGTTTTTCTTTTTCTCCTACCATATTTACGCAAAATAAAATGGTGAGCCTCTCCTTAGACAACTTTCCACCGGAACACTTTTCTGATTTAAATGCCATAGTTTTATCTGGAAGAGCACTCTGTCACATCTAACTGATTTACACTTGAGACTTCTCCAGATATGCATTTGAAATTGATGGAATGCCTTTTACGCCACTTGTGGAGCCACCCATCATAGGCTGAGAAGTTATTACGTCCGGATTTCTCAGCTATCTCTTTTGCTTTTGCTTTAATTACACAGTACAACAGCCAATCTGGGGGTGAGAAGTTCCAAGTCAGGGTGATGGTACTAGGTTAGTATAGTAAAACCCTCAAAGGGTTTGGCGTTCGTATGTGTCAGTTTTTTGTATGACCTTTTAAATTTTTTCCTTATCTTGATGTTTTTTCGCTTAGTTGTAACATTTTGGCAAAAATGTAGTTTAACATAACTCGAGAACCACTTGTCCGATTTTGATGAAACAAACTCAAAAAAATTTAGAATTACAATTTCTCTAATCTGTTTCTAAACCGTTTTCCTATATGTGCAACACTTTCGAAGTTAAAAATGAATGTATGAAGGGAAAGAAGTATTTTTCGCCTAAAAATTTAAATATTTTTTTTTTAAATTCATAAAAAATCCAAAATGGAAAAAAGTGCCAAAACTAATTACTTTCGTGTAAAGTCACATAACTCATGAGCAAAAAAAGGGATAGATCATGAAAATCGATGCACGCGTTTCTCATTTATTCACAATTAGGTAAATGTATGAATTTCAAAAATTTGCTCCAGATATGCACAACATTATTTGGAGAAAACATTGACACTCACAAGCCGAAATCTCTCATATTTTTCTACTGTACTAAAAGAGAAATATTGATGTGGCAACACTGGTTCTGTAGTGTTCACATATTTAAAACATGCATTGTCATTATACATTTTCTCTTTCTCACACTGGTTCTGTGATTTTTGTCATTCAACAAGTGCCGACGAACGCGAACAGTAAAAGTGATTTTTCTCCAGTTTTTTAAAAGTGAACAAAAGAGAACAGAATATGGAACTGTGCAAGCCAGATATAAATAGCTTTTGCTACTGCTGTGGTCAATATGTCTCAACACATAAAAAAAGTGGAAATTTCAGTACTGATTTTGTTCAAACATACGAGATTTACTTCAACCAAAATGTTATAGTGAACGAAAATTGGGTACCAAATATAGTGTGTAAAAGCTGCTACAACCGTCTAATGGATTGGAAAAATAGAAGACGTGAAAGTATGCCATTCGGTATCCCAATGACTTGGACTAATCCTGGCGAAGGTCACAATCCATTGAATTGCTATGCATGTGCGAATAAAGGAGCCGCAAAAAGGATAAGAAAATCGTATAATTACGTTGGTGTTGCAAGTGCCGCAACACCATTGCCTCATTCGGACCACATTCCTGTGCCAAAAGCTTCTAGCCCAGATATTTTCTCTTCTACGACTGCTCCGACATATCATGCACGTGATGATCCCCCATATGAGCCATCAGTATCCAATGTGCCAATTTTAATAAATCAAAATAAGCTTGATTCAATTGTTGCCAAGTTGGAATTAACACAGCATAAATCGGAAGAGCTGGCTTCCATTTGAAAAAAGTCGCCGAGTGCAATAATTGCGGAAATTTGCTGGTGGAGTAAGCTTGTGTGGCAAGACAAGGATGATCTTGATGATAAAGAATTTTCAGGAGATGCAGAAGGGTCAACAGTGGAGTCACACATTCACATTATGTGTGGTTCAGAAACTGATGATAGCGATGAATGCGATGCCACTAGTCCCGAACAACCACCATCGAAAAAGTCTAGGCAATATTTATTAAAATAAATAAAAATAAATAAATAAAATAAAAATAAAAAATTATAAAAATGTTTACTTAATTTTTTTAGTAGTTTATGGCCAGAAGTCTGGAGTTATTGGGGAAAATTTATAAAAAAGGCGATAAGTGACACTTTTTTGAATAAAAACAAATATCAATATTCTTGTCAAAATGGGATACCTTCACTTAATTGTAAATAAAAGCAGAACGCGTTAATCGATTTCTATGATCTATGTCGCATTTTGTTTATAGGTTATGTGACTTTACACGAAATTAATAACACTTGATCATTTTTTCCGTTTTGGATTTTTTATGAACTTAAAAAAAAAAATTTAATTTTTAGGCAAAAAAATATTTTTTTTTGCCTCCACAAATTTATTTTTACCGGCAAAACTGTTGATTATAAAGAAAAACGTTATATGAACGGATTAAAGAAATTGTAATTCTAAATTTTTTTTGAGTTTGTTTCATCAAAATCGGACAAGTGGTTCTCGAGTTATGTTAAACTACGTTTTTGCCAAAATGTTACAACTGACACATACGAACGCCAAACCCTTTGAGGGTTTTACTATACTGACCTAGTACCATCACCCTGACTTGGAATTTCTCACCCCCCAGACAATAATCCCAAAAATGTTCCATAGTGTTATTGGTCCAGGGAATGCTTAGGCTTCTTGCATGAACAAACCATTCAAAACACTTTTTGTCAATAAAAGAACCTTTTGGGTTTAAAAACCTCTTTTTCTGGCTTGTATTTATTGTTCCAGATTGCCATTGTGATCGAATTAATTCTCTATTCTTTGAAATTTTTCCAGCTTGAGTTTTTCCAATGTTGAACCTTTAGTAGAAAATAATTTAGTTTTTAGCCCTTATGTATTATTATTTAAACTAAATCTTAATTACCTCTTTGCTAATTCACGCACTGATATTTTCTCTTTTTCTAAAACATTTATTAATTCCATTTTCGCCCTTAATGACAATAATTTTCTTTGAGGAGGCATTTTAAAGTAAGTTGAATAAATTATAAATCTGTATTTGTATGTGCACTGGTTTATTACATACAAAATATTTGAAGGGAAATCCCCACAATCACAACTTTTAACATTTTACCTTTTGTGCAACTCTATTAATTTGCTCTGTTCAAGGTGTATTAAAAAGGTGGTATACACTGAACAGCTGGTTGTATTGGTCTTTAGTGTTATAATAATGTCAAATTTCTTTTTCTCTTTGTAGTAAGGGTTTTTTGAGATTGCCTTATACATAAACATTGGCTCTGTTTTATTAAATAACTTGTACGAGTACGTATGGTTGTACGTAAGTATGTACTCGTATGTATGTACGAGTACATATGTATGTAGCTGACACAACAGAAATAGCAATCACACTGAACATCACACATATATTCTAGGATTGTTAGACAATTTTATTACTGTTTTTTAACTCTATATGTCTTATTTTTTTCCAGTGTCCGCTTATTGGAAATTTTTGCCCAAAAAAAGTTGTTCATTTATGTCCGCCACCGGCCATTGGAGCGTCCGTTTTAGGCAATGTATTTTGTTTAAGTTTATGAAATTGGTTCTAGAGATTTAAGAATTGTCCGTTTTAAAGAGATTTTCGCTTATGAGAGCTGTCCGCAAAGGGAGCTTTCACTGTAAATGTCTTTATATATTTATATAAAAAGTAAACATTTTTCTTAGTGTACTTATGCAAATTTTTCCTGTACAAAATAACACTTGATTAACAAGTTGAAAACTTAAATACACACAATTTATTTCTATAACAAATTGATAAATAATAAAAAAATGTCAGTTTAATTTTTAAGCTTATGAAAATTAATGACCGTAATAAAATTAATTTTTGACTAAAGTGTTTAAAATAATTAATTTGTCAGCTAATAATTTTGATATTTGATATAAATGCATGTAAATTAATGGCAAGTATTTTATTTATTTTTTTTTTTTTGGCATAATTTGTTTTGGCAACGGAGTTTTTGATAAAAAAAATATACATGTATTGCTTTTGTCACATACGGTAGTTAAATTTCTTAAGTTTTTTTTTTTTTTGCCATTATACAGGGGTGTTATATATATACCGCATGTTTACAGTATTCTGCTAATCGAAAGATTTAGTGCATTCAAAGTTAAGTTCGTATAAAATACTCATATCTTAAACAACGAAAACATTAAAACCAATTGAGAAGCTGCAATAAGTCACCTTTTCAATTGAGCTCTTTCCTGGAAATGAGGCGATTTCAAAACGCGCGATTTACAGAACATAAATAATAATAGGGCATGCTTTCAATTCAAAGTTCTATATAAAATCATTAAATTAATAAATTTTCAACAAGTGCACACCCACTGTCCCTATCGTTGTAAAAAAACTTCTTACGAGTATTTTCTGATTGGTATCTTTTGTACCGTTTGTTATCAGCTAATGGTTCCATCTCTTAAAGTTGGCGTCAATTTACGATAGATCATTTTTAATGTAATTTTACTATCACACAGTGAAGCAAATAGTTTCAACACCAACTAAAAAAAAAGCTTAATGCATAATAGCTTAAGGGCCACTCAGACTATTATACATGTATAAAGACTTTAATCACACTTTATAAGAAAGAAATCTAAAGACTGTTTCGACTGTCAAAAAGTCTAACGTAAATTTTATTTTATTTTATGTTCGCACTATCACACCTCAGATTCCATTAAAAACACAAGTATAAAGCAACAGCTGTTGAGGATTAACATGCCTACATTAATGATTAAACAGAATACCGGCTTCAACACATATTCCATACAAATTGACTCAAAAAAACAGCCGCAGAAACCGGTCGTGAGATAGAATCTATTTTATTTTGAGAGCGTTTTTTCTTATACTCTCACATATCAATGTTCATTCTCACAAAAATGTTACCATACTTTCAATAAATTTCATACATTTTGTAAACAAAACTACAAAGAAAAATAAGCACAAAAGAAAATAAAACAAAAATTAGAGAGCATTTGAAGTTACTGCCGTCGATGTTATTATGGGCTTGATTAATTTGTCAGCGATTTTCCTGAAGTTGCAGACTTTATTCTGTTTCTAAATTTAATCGTTGGCTTCCGGCGCCAGATAAGTTTCATGCACGCTGTGGTCGTGCCGGCCTTTTAAAATAGACAGCGAATAAATAAGTTGATTTAAATAAGATAAAGAAAAAGAAAATATGACAATTTCGTTAATTTTCAGACATGGCTTACACGAAAAATTATGCAATACAATAAGCATATTCAATATTTATAGCCGTTTTAAGACAAAGAGACATACCATAAACGACGGCACGGCATCGGCGTCGAAACAGACGACTTGTTAGTTTGTTTATTACTTGATATTATAATAATGCAACTCTGATCAGATGAAAAGTACTATCGTTTAGAAAATTTTCAAAAAATGGTCAAGTATATATTATGGGATGTCAAATTTATAAATATATAATAAATTCAGCAAAGTGTGACTTTGACTCGCATACGAAGAGTTCCCTACGAATACTATATACATACATATATACGAATGCATATCCCTTTTGTTTTTTGGTTTAACTATTTTTGGATTTTAATTTTGTCCTGATTTTTGTTTTGTTTTGAAGAACATTCGTGTTGCGATTTTTGTTATTTTTGGTGATTACATACATAGCTGAACCAACCATTGATAACTTCTGTGAAGAACAAAATTAATAAACGAGTTGCAGGGAAGGAAGACTGGTTAATTTAATTGGCTTGATTTTTTTTTAAATATTTATTAATTTATTATATTTTAATTTATTACTAATTTTAGCCCTTTATTTGCTTGATAGTGCAACATAAATTGTGTTTAATTATTAGTGTTTTTTATGGGAATTGTTACAATTTAAGTTTAAAATTTTTAAACGCACTAATAATTCCAAATTAATATTTTACTTGTTAAGTAAAATATTTTTTTTTATTAAAAATACATTGAAATTGATTATTGAGGGGTTTAGCTGGATCCTATGCGCATTTCACTGTTGCTAATGCAGATCATCAGGGAACCTTTACCCAAAGCTTCTTAAGCTATGTACAGACGGTTGTCAGATCTTACAATATTGCCAGTAAAATGTGCTCAAAATTTCTTACAACCGTGTGAACTGACAATTTTTGTCAGACGTCGTTGCCAGAAAAAGCATTGTCAGTCCATTGCAAGACTAGGAGCTGACAACAAATTGTCAAACATCTTACAATCGAGTGAACACATTGTAAAATTATTGCCAGATATTTGTCAGACATTTTAATATTGTCAGATGTGCAAAGTTTATGCATCTGACAATGGCGTCATTGTAAGAGAATTCTTTCTATGGGCAACACTGCACACGTTTGATTTAAAAGAAAAAATTTATAATAAAATATATGCAGACAAAATCATTGCAATTGCTTCTTAATGGTCCATAATAATTTATATTTTCATTTTTTACAATTAATACAAACACAAACGATAAATATTTAACAATTTCTAATAAATGCTTTAAGTCTGGCAACGCATAACAACAGATCTAACAATTTGTGCATATGACAACCGTGTGAACTGACAATTTTTCTACTGACGATTTTGTCAGATGAATTTATTGTCATACAACCGTCTGGCAATAAATTGTAAGATTTTCTGACAACCGTGTGAACTGACAAGGAATAGTGTGCTGGCAATTTTCGATTGCCAGTACATCGTCAGCACATTGCCAGATCTGACAATCGTCTGTACATAGCTTTAGAACAACTAGAGTTCTTATATTATAAACTTTCATTTGAACAAATGAGAAGCTCAATAACAAATAACAAAGTTGAAACAAGAACTCAATAATCAACATGTTTTTTATTTTCTTACTTTACCATTAATACATATTGGCTGACTTTTTTCAGCTTCAAATTGTAGTCGTAAGAGTATGTAAAAGAAAATAAATGTAAATAACAACAACAGCTATTTAAGAATGGAGTGTTGCCACACAAGTATTTTTTTTTTGTCCGGCTGCAGTCAAGTTAATAATTAGTGTTTTTTATGGGAATTGTTACAATTTAAATTGTGTTTGTTGATTTCGTGGCTGGCCCATTGTTGCTTTATTATCTGCTTGATTTATTTGTTTTGTGTGGCTTTTGGTACTTATATTTTGTCGTGATTCTTGTTTGTTTTGTTTCGAAGAACTTTTTGATTTTTTGCGATATTTGTTGTACTTGGCGATTTTTTTTCGTTTAGCCATTTTTTTTATTTTTTTTTGCGATGTTTTCAGTTTTGGTTAGTTTTGAGTTTTGGGAATTTTTTAATTATGGCGATTTTCTCGTTTTTGGCTTTTTTTCTGTTGATTTTTTTTTTGTCTTGTCGATTTTTTAGTTTTTGGCGTTTTTTTGTTGCTTCCACGATTTTTTTTTTCATTTGTTGACAATATTTTTTTTTTGCAATTTTCTTATTTTTGTGCATTATTTTTTTTTGTTGTTTTGCTTTTTTTTTGTGGAAATTTGGGGATTTGTTTAACTTTTGTCGCTTTTTTTAGTTCGGCGATTTTTTTTCACTTTCTGGTTTTTTTTATTTTTTTTGCAATCTGTTTAGTTTTGCTGATTTTTCCCATCTTAGCATAATTTTACCTTTGGTGCTTTTTTCCTTTAAGCGTTTATTTTTCATTTTGGCAATTTTTGGTTTTTTTTTTTTAAATTTGGAACTTTTTAGTTTTAGCGTTTTTTAAATTTCAAGAGTTTGCCTCTTACGATTTCCAAGATACAGGAAATTGTCTAAAGTACGTAGTTAAAATTTTATTAACTGATAGAACACCCTTTAATATTTAATATCAGTGTTAATTTTTGTATTCTATTATACAGACTACACCAATTAACACTAACCTCAAACATTTCGAATATATGATGGCAATTTGTTCGGTTTTGGAGATGTTTTTAGTATTGACGTTGTTCTAGCTTTGGAATTTCTTTTTAGATTTTTGGGGATTTTTCTGTTTTTTTTTACAGCACATAGGTACATATTTTTAGTTTTTGCTGATTTTTTTAGTTTTAACGATTTTTTAGTTTTTTACATTTTTTTAGTTTTGGCAAATTTCAAAAACGATGTCCGTCCGTCTGTCACATGTTATTTTCTCGAGAACTGTAAAAGCTACACAGAATATGTAAAAATATGGCCGCTACAACAACAATATATGTATATATTACAGTAAAAAATTAAATGGTGTTCTAAAGCGAGCTACGAAAAAATCTTAATGTGATATATGGAATATACATATGTATATGCACTTGAAATTTTCACTGAAATTAACACTGAAATTTAATTAAATCAAAATTAAAGGGTATTCTATCAGTTAATGTAATTTTTACTATGCAATTTTGGCAACTTACGGTATCTTGAGGCAAACCGTAAAAGGCAAACAATTGCAATTTTCAAAAACGTTAAAACTAAAAAAAACTCAAAATTAAAAAAAAAAAAATGCAAAAAAGAAAAAATCGTCAAAACTAAAAAATTGCTAAAACTGAAATAAACTGTCAAATAAACAGAAAAAATTGATAAAAACGAAAAAAATCGCTAAAACTAAAAAACTCAAAAAACCGAAAAAAAAATGCAAAAACTAAGAAAAGGCGCCAAAAATAAGAAAATTTTCTCAAAAACGAAAAAAGTTTAACATGCACTTAAAACTTTTTAAAAAATATCTACATGAGGTAAGATATTTGATTATTTAGGTTAAAGTTCGGTATAAGTAAATATATTGGTACGTAATTTCAGTAAATAAAGGTTGTCCCAGCAAGAACGCAAGATTTAAATTTTAAATAAAACACAGATATTTAAAAAAAAAAATCGTGAAACTTTATTATATAGTAAAGTAGACAAAATGAAGTTATGTGTGGAACAACAAATCGGGCAGATGGCCGCCGCGGTTTTGCTGGCACACACGCGATCTTTTAATGAAATTTTCAATGCCGTTTTGCATAAATGCTGCGGTATTTTATTAATGCAGCGTCCAATTTCCTCTTTTAAGGCTTGAGTCGTCGTCGGCTTATTCGCCATCGACTTCAAAAAACTCCAAAGAAAAAAGTCTAATGGTGTTAAATCGCACGATCTAGGCGGCCAATTCTGTTCTCCAAAACGCGAAATAACACGACCGGGAAATGACTGATGTAGCAATTGAATTATTTCTCTGGCTGTATGACATGTGGCGCCGTCTTGTTGAAACCACGTGCCCTCCACATTCATTTCTTCAATTCTAGGCGCGAAAAAACTGGTTATCATTTCACGATTCCGAACACCACGTACAGCTGCGACATTTTCGGTCGATCGACCTGGTCGAAGGCGCATTGTTGTCTTTACATCACTAACAGACCCAGTTTCGGCAAATTTATCCATTAATGTCTTTACAGTTGATTTTTTGGAGCATTATTGTGACCCCAAATTGATCGAAAATTTGCGAACTGTAGCCGCAAAACTTTCAACATTTTGGTAAAACAATTTCACAATGAGAATGCGTTGTTCATTCGTGTAGCGCTCCATTTTTACTACCCTCGTACCTTCTACTAGCAAACAATAACAATTGTTCAAATGTCAAACAATGACACTTCGAATGGCGCCAAATTTAAATCTTGCGTTCTTATTGGGACACCCTTTAGAAATCTTCTACCTGACTCACGAGTTCAACAAGAAATTTTCTTTCGCTTATTTCTATTGAAAACGAAAACAAAATGTTTTCAATATAAACATGCGAAAGAATTTTTTTTGTCGACATCGTGATCCAGGCAGCTTATGTTTGGTGGATTTTACGATAAAGCTTTCATTTACTGGATTTCTGGCCATAGCGGACCAGATGAAGTATTGAAATTTTTTACAGTTTTGTATCAATATTTTTCAAATATTTTTAAACAAATCCTGCAAATCTTGTTGACTAAAGACTTGCATCGAACTAACTAATACGGGATTTACACTATGACTTTTTACCGTGACTTTTCTAGAGTTTATTGACAAAAGGAGTACAAAGGTGATCAAAGGGGTAGCAACATAAAAGAGAATTCAAGAAAAACGCAGGGGAAAAAGTCATCGTGTAAATCCCGTATAAGTAGCTCGATCCAAGTCTAATTTGTACTTACATACTTGCAGTGAAATACACCTAAACATAATTTGAAAATTTTAAGATTTTAAAACCCCTTTTAAGATTATATAATATCGTGAAATAAAATTCCTATGTATAATTCCATAAAATTTTAAAATAAAATTATTTTTAATTTCTTGTTAGAACCCAAAAAAAAAAAAAATCAGTTCAAAATCAATTAACTTTCCAACATTTTTCTTCAAAGATTGTAAATGATGTGGATGTTCTTAGTTGGAAAATGGTTTCAATTTACGTTAATTTACTTGTTTTGTGGTTTGAAGGACTTTTCCTGTTCATATTTGTTGCTATTTTTTTCTGTTTTGTTTTTTTTTTGCTTTTAGGACATTCATTGTCCGTCCATATTACTCTCATTAAAAATTCTACTCAATTCGCTGAGACAATTTACTAACTAAACTCTCTTTACGAATTCCCTGTTAGTCTCTTTCACTCAATTTGTAATGATTTTATTTCCTTCTTCTTCTTCTTCTTCTTCTTCTTGGTATTGTAAACATTTGAGATTTTGTAAACTCGTGTCTCATTTGTTTTTGGGGTTACATGGAGTGTGCATGCATGCAAGTGTTCGAATGTTTGCTTGTTGTGTGTGTGTGTGTGTGTGTGTTTATATTTTTGCATGAAATTATTTCACCTTATTTGTGTTGTTGCTCTTTATTGTGGACTTTGGTTTTGTTTTTCATTATTATTTTACATTTTATGCTGAGATATTAATTTTTTCCTTTGGTTTTAGTAGCGCGAGAAAATATTAAAATAAATTAAACGTATAAATATCAAATGTTGTGGTGAGTAGAACGCAGAGAATGTTAAGTGACCAACCGTCACTTAACAACACACGACGTTAATGATATTATTGTAAAAGAAGAAACAAGGCAACGTTGCGTTGTTTTTTTTTTTTTTTTTTTTTTTGTTTTGGAAATAAGGAAAATTTTTTGTAAATTCGCTTTGAGTTCAAGTACGTAATTTTTTTTTCGCAAAAAATTTACATTAAGACCGCATACATATGCACATAAGCACATAAATTTTACAATAAAATAATAAAGTAATCAGTTGAAATAACACACAATTTTATAGTTTTGGTAATATTATGAAGTACAGTGGTGCACAGTAAAATTGATCCACCTCTTTTAAAACATACATATTAAAAAGGTAAAAATGGAATAAAACTCAAAAACTAAAATCAAAGGCACGCCCAGAAAAAAGATTGTTTGGAAAACGGTTAGTCCAATAAAATATCACTTGTATTAACTATATTTCAGTTCACGCTATCAATTTTCTGTTAATCCAAAAAACAATCCATGTTCATTGCCATAAGGGCATAATTGTAACAAAGATATGATTGTGACAGTACTTAAATTGATTGCATCAACCGAGCGTATGTTTTTGTCATGACTAATTAACTGATTGGTTAACCCAACCGAATAAAATATTACGAATTGAATTTTACTACCATGTTTTGGTATTAGCAACTAAAAAATTGTCGTTCTATATTAAAATTAAAATAAAAACTTTCAATCAGTTGCTGCAACTAACTAGAGGTTGAGTTTACTATCATAGTTTATAGCAGCAAATTAAAAAATTAACTTTTTTGACTTTCAAAGATATTATGATTTGTGAATTCTCAAATGGTTTTTGAAAGTCTGTGCATAAGATAAAAGGTTTGTGGCTTTTCAAAATGTGTGGTTGAAGAAATGTATATAGACATGCTTCACCATTAGGAAATAAATTTCAATTAAAATAAACTTATGACAATATGTCAAATAATAAATTTCTTAAATTGTATATTTTTATTTGCGTTTATTGTTTATTTTTATTTCAGCCAGGAAGGCCATATTTTCTTTTACAGGTACCAAGAATAACATTTATTTCAAATTCCATACTGTCAACCAATTTTTTCTGTTGCTGCAACTATTGGGTTGAGGGTTATAATTAAAATATTGTGGTACCACAAGAAAATTTCAGTCGCTATAGCAAAATTCTATGATAGTTGCTGCAACCGCCAAAATTCAATTGGCAACAAATTCGGTTGTCACAACGAATCTGTTTTCTCTGTGCACCCTTCGGATTTTTAGCTAGAAGTAAATAAGATCAAAAAGTTTGGGAGAGAAAAATAAAAGTTGTAAAATTTATGGAAAACTACTTTATATACTCTAAAACATTAGCCCAAATTTAGGATCATATTTTGTCTAAATTGTTGTTTAAATATTCTTATTGTCTAAATTTATATCGATTGTGTAGTTATTTGTATCAAAAAAAAAAAAAACAATATTTGTCTAATTTTATACAAAAATATAAATCTATTTTAGATGTGTTTAAAAAACAGCTAGATATGCCTAAATAACGTCAAAATGTTGAAAACTAAACATATGTGCGTAAAGCAGCTGAAATATGTTTAACAAGAAGAAAGAAGAAGCTCAAAAGTGCACATGTTCTAACAGAAGCACGCCATATTAATATAAAATATATTAAAATTAAAATAAAGCTATTTTTAAATAATAATCGTATGTATTTTATATAAATAGTAAAAAAAATTATTAAATTAAAGCTTTGAGTTAAAACAGTATTGTTAAACAAGTGCGATATGTATACATACATAAGTATGTTAGAAACAAAATTACTCAAATTTTAGAAATTTATTTTTCATTTTTGTTCAAATTTTAAAAATTACATGTAAAATTTAAAGCAAAACGTATACCTTTTTATCAATTAATTTAATTAAACACATGTATTAAATGCATTTTTATTAAAACATATTTTAAAATTAAACACAAGGGGGAAACTAAACACAAATTGCGTAAAATTGTTAAACATATTTTGTTCAAAATTAAACATATAGTGCTCAAAAATCAACAAAACGTTGAAAAAATATAGTTGTGTAATTTTAGGTCGAAAGTAGTCTGTAAAGTGTTGCCTACTTTTATTGACGTAATTTTCAACAAAAGTGTTTTAGAGTGTAGATACATAGCACATACAAACATATATATTTTTTTTTGTTGTAAAATAGTAATTTTTTTAATTCTTAGCATGAAGAAAATTTAAAAAAAAATTTGGTCTTTGCGCGAAAATGGTCACCCTGTTGTTTTTGATGTGATATTTAAATAACTTCCGTTACATTTTTAAGTATTCTCGGGAATTTAGGTTTAACATTTGTTAACGCACCAAAAATCACAAATTATTATTTTATTTATTCAGTAAAATAATAAATAATGAATTTCAATTTATTTTTAATTTACTTTAATAATTTAAGTAAAATAAAAATTTCGAATTATTAGTGCGTTAACAAATGTTAAACTTAAATGGTAACAATTCAAAAAAAAAACACTAATTCTTGGGAATTATTTATACCACATTTTCTTTTAGAAATTAGTCCTAATTTTGTATAAAATACGTAAATCTTAATCGCATTTTTCATAGTTTTTTTAACTGATATATTTTACATATGTAAATACGGGCATTTCCACCGAAAGGTCCACTCGACAACAAAAAATTAAAAGATCTTGAAAACACTTTAGGCCCTATTATGAGTTGCATTCGATTTTCGATCTTGACTGGGCATCGAACATCGAAAATCGAATGTTAAATTCATATTATTAGCATCGAAAATTTCGCTAAGCAACGAATTTTCTATCGAACAGAATTTAGCTTTCGATGAAGTATTTTAATATGCAAAATTTTTAAGAAATCTAAGTGTAGAACAATCTTTATTTTTAACTAAACAAACACAAATTTTAAGCTGTTTTTTTCGATTTTATTCACAATAACGACGTACGTTGTCGAATGCTCGTCATATTACCAAATGAAAATTCGTTCGATCAGTACTTTCGACTACAGTCGAAGATCGAAAGTTGCTCATAATAAGGAACTTTGTATAAAAAAAAAAATTATGCGTAGTAATCAATTTCAACATATTCGAACGCAAAAGTCACAAAATCACAACAATTTTTTTCACTTGAATATTTATTTTGCTAATTTTTGTCTTGTCTAATTATCCATTTTTCTGAGGCCAAAAATCGTCACAAAAGAATTCATTAAAAAACTGTACGATGTCAAATAACCGCAATTTTCGGTTTCTCGAATCGCATATTTCAATGTCACGTGCGACATTTGGAACACAACATCCTCAAATACTCAGTACAAACAGCGATATTTAATACAATTAAAATTGAAATAATCTTGCTGAAAAATATCAAGATTAGTGATATTGGTACCTATATAAATTTGGTCACGTGCAACATCGCAAGTGTTAAACAAAAAACAATTTGCATAAAAACAATTTTACATAGCTTTAAATTATTAAAATTTAGAAGAGCAAAAATATGGCAAAAGAAATGAAAAGAATTGCAAACGGTGGAGGTTAAGATTGTAGGAAGACGAAATATTATTACAAAACCACAAATTAAAAAACAAGGAAAAAAATGCGGAATGATATAAAAAAGTAGAAAGAGTTGATTAAAAAGAATGAAATAATTGTTGAGAAAAGGTAGAATAACTGCACACATAAAGGTTCTTAAGGAGGGCATTATACATTTTTCTGAGGCCAAAAATCGTCACAAAAGAATTCATCAAAAACTATGCGATTGCAAATAACGGCATATTTCAATGTCACATGCGACATTGGAAAACAACATCATCAAATACTCAGTACAAACAGAGATATTTAATACAACTAAAATTAAAATAATATTGCTGAAAAATATCAAAATTTGTGATAGTGGTACCTATATAAAGTTGGTCACGTGAAACATCGCAAATGTTAAATAAAAAAAATTTAAATAAAAGACGATTGAAGGAAAAAAAATTTAATTATTGTTGAGAAGAGGCCGAATAACTGCATACTAGATATACCAAACGGACGACACACTCGTCCGTATTCTAGAATCAAAATGTAAATAATTTTAGATTCAAAGAAAATGTATCTAAACGTCATAAAAAAATCCATTAAAACACAGCCACACACAAACTTACATACATACATATGCAAGCATAATTAAATAATACATGAAATTAAAAAAAAACATAAACAAAATCCATTCAACTAACCTAATTCAATTTATTCAACTCTCTTCCTTTAAGTATTATGGATTTGATACAACAAATAAGAGAAAAACAATTGTAAGGAAAATAAGAGAAATACTACAAACACACACACACTCATGTTTTGTTTCTTTTTTACTTGTAAGCTAATAAATGCGCGTGTAATATGTGTGCATGTAGTAGTAACAACTTTAAATGCTTATAGCTCCCAAAATACTAAACCGATTTCAATAAAATATAGATTCTGCACATCTGTATAAAAAATCCTTTAAAACCATATAAATATTTTTAAAATCGGTGCAGTGGTACCAGCGTAAAAGGGATTACAAAAAACATGTTCGCCTATTAATTATATATAGATATAAAGGTACAGTCACACTTGGCACAAATTTGCACCAAAAAAAAAAAACGTAACCACTAATGAAAAAACTTTTGAATTTGACACGAACTTATTAATTTAAACAGTTTTTAATAATGTTGGATTGTGTATTAGTTGTGTTTGAAACTGTTAAACTTAATAATAAAAACTTATCAGAATCAAAACGTTTTTCATTAGTATTTTGTGGTTACACGTACCTTAAGACCCAAAGTCGTAAAAAGTTATAATTTCATATTTATAATCTCACAAAAAAGTAACAACAAAATCAATATATAATGAAAAAAAATTCACATGCGCCAGGTCACGTGCAACTTTAATAAAAATATATTTTAAAAAGATATATAAATAATTTTTAAGTAAAATCTAAACTATTTTAAAGAGACATCAGTACAAAACATTCTAAAATTCGGATTTTGTCACATGCGAATGCCTTGGATTTTTGTTTGCAATGATAGGGCTTGCTTATAGTCATAATTCTAACTTATATAAAAATCCGTTTCATTTTGACTTTTTCTACATTAAGTGTGCATGGCGGTCACGTACGACATCATGGAAATGTTCATACATGTCTCAATTCTTTTTTTTTTTTTTTAATAAAATTAAAACAACAAAGTACAAATGTCATAATTTTTAAATGCAACTTCTGACAACATCGAAAAAAGTAAATTAAAATAAAGCAAGAATTTTTAAAAATTTGTTCCAATATATTTTAAACACATAAATATTACATATCGTCAGCTGAAATGCAAAACCACGTAACTAACAAAAAATTCAAAATCGAATTTTAAATTAATTGTTTAACATTACAACGAAACATAACAGTTAGCCGGATTAAAATTTTGAAACTTGACTTCAGTCACTTGAATAATTTTTTTTAGTGTACTTACGCGATTTTGCATTTCAGCTAACGATATGTACATATATAATATGAATATATATATATTATATTTTACATGTAAATATGTTTGTATGTCTATTACATTTAATACTGATATCCATAAAGTCATAAATTAATTTTTTTCAAATATTTCCTTCTAATTGAAATAATTTCACACCAAATAAATTCAACAACATGTAAATAGTTCACATACGAGTACGTACGTACCCGATATGTTTTCGTTTCTTCCCACAAAAATTTAATACACAACATAACAAAAGCTGCATTTTACTTTGTTTCAGTTCTTAGAATAATTCAATGTGTTTTTTATCAACCAAAATACATACTCAAATAAAAAACGAAGAGTTCAATAACTCCGAAAAAAAAGACAGAATCGCATTTAAGTGAACAAAATAATCAAAAATGCTGGTGGTGAAAATATATAGTGCAAAGAAATGCAAAAAAAAAATCAGTGAAAACAGAAACAACTGAATGGTAATTGAATTGAATTAAAATAAAACGGCGCCAAAGATGACAGCACCAAAAAAAAAAAAAAAAATAAAAAATAAAATAACTTGCAAGTGAGTTATAAGTATTTAAATGATGGCGAATCTGATAAGGCCTTCAGCTATAAACAAAGCTATGAGCCCTTATTTATGATATGTAATTACAAAAATAGCTCTTGAAATATGATTTTTCTTCAATGACTAACATATGAGATTTTATTGTTGTCATTTTATTTTTACAAAAGTATTAAAAAATATCCAAATTGACAAAAAAAAACACTAAAACATTATTACTTTACCAATAAAAAAAAAGAAACACATTTCCTATTCATCGATATGCAACACAGAAAAAAATAATCCTGCAATAAACAATTTTAATTCAAAATAAAACCAAAAATTAATTAAAAACGTATTTAAGTCAATTGAACTTTTGCTTAAAAATAAAATATTTTTGCAATAAACAACTTTAGTTGAAAATAAAACCAAAAATCAATAAACAAATGTATTTAAGTCAATTAAATATTTGTTTAAATTTTTTATTAATTACAATGTTTAATTGACTCCATCCATTACATTTTTTTTATTGATTTTTGGTTTTATTTTCAATTAAAATTCTTTATTGCAGGAATATTTTTTCTGTGAACATGTCCTGCTCCTATTTTCTTCTAGACTGACACAAGTTTAAATCATAATAAAACCAGGAAATATATTTATAATATCAATGAAACGGTTTTAATTGGAACGAAAGTTTTATGAAAACAATGTTTAAAATTAAATTGTAACAATTCCCATAAAAAAACACTAATTATTATAAAATTGACTGCACCCGGCCATAAAAAATACTTGTGTGGCAACACTCTGTTCTTGAATAGCGATTGTTGTTATTTACATTTATTTTCTTTTTACATACTCTTACGACTACATTTTGAAGCTGAAAAAAAGTCAGCCAATATAGCAATGATAAAGTAAGAAAATAAAAAACATGTTGATTAGTCAAGGTTCACACGTTTCAACTTTTGTTACTCAACTCGTAATTCAGCTGTAAGAAAAAAAAGAGATATTTGTGCTTTCGTTTCCGTCTTTCTTACAGCTGAATTACGAGTTGAGCAACAAAAATTGAAACGTGTGAACCGCTACTTATTGAATTCTTGTTTTAACTTTGTTATTTGTTGTTGAGCTTCTCATTTGTTTAAATGAAAGTTTATAATATAATAACTCTAGTTGTTCTAAGAAACTTTGGGTAAAGGTGATGATCTGCATTAGCAACAGTGAAATGCGCATAGGATCCAGCTAAACCCTTCAATAATCAATTTCAATGTATTTTCAATTAAAAAAAAAAACATTTTACTTAATAAGTAAAATATTAATTTGGGATTATTAGTGCGCTTAAAAAATCTTAAACTTAAATTTTAACAATTCCCATTAAAAAAACACTAATTATGAAATTGACTGCACCTGGTCAAAAAAATACTGGTGTGGCAACACTCTATACTTAAGAAAAAACACTAATAATTAATGTTTAAATATGATTTCTGCCCTGTGGTCACCGTGGCTGGCGCATAACTTTCAACAACTTTTCGCATTCAGATCATCATCGTTTTTTAAAGACATATGGGCCAATGACCCCTCCAGCCCATAAAGCGCACCAAACAGGAATTTTCTGTCGATGTAATGGTGTTACGATAAAAGCTTGTAAATTCTTCTCACAACAAATGCGAAAATTCTGCTTATTTACATACCTATTCATCCAGAAATGGGCTTTATGGATTATCTACGCCATAAAATGGAAGAAGTGCACGATGAGTTTGACGAAAAGAACAATTAATTATTTTGATTAAGAATTTCAACAACTAATAATAAAATTTCAAAGTAAACTAAACAAAAAGCAAACTATCAGCTGTTAAATGTATGCTCAAATAAAGCAGTGATGCCAACTCAAAGTTGTGACACTCTATAAAAAGCACCCTATATTAGCTACCAACAAAAAAGCTTAAAACTGTAACCCAAAAAAGCACCAAAAGCGCCAAATTTTAAGTAAACAAAAAGCGCTAAAATTTTGTTAAAGAAAAAATGACGTTCAGTTAAAAGTAGTTTTCAAATATTTAAAAATATTTATATATATTTTAAAAATATATATATGTATTAGTGTCCTGCACAAGACATCTTACAAGAACTTTCAAGACATGAGGGATTTTTCAAATGCTTTACTACAGCGAAATCTTATAAAACAAACGTTAACAACACTGTTTGCAAGAAATTTGTTTGAGTATTGTAGGTATAAGAGTAAAGAAGAAAACACTTCGTGACGGAAGAATTTGTGATACATGCTTCTTTCTATGCATGAGCGCGTGTACAAACGTCATGAATGTATGTGTGTATGATCTTTTATTTTTCTGCGCACATGCAAAGGCACGCACATGCATTAACATTAGTTGTATGCGGTTAATCACATAATAGCTTACCATCTACATATTACACACACACTCAAGCGTACAATATGAAAAATAACAAGCATACACTAATCAAAAGTATTTCTTTTGAATGTTTGGTACAAACAAGCTGTCTTGGCGACATCGCTTGTGCTTCGCTTATAGTACGACAGCATTTATTATTGGTTTAGTATAATACATGCGACGTGAATACATTTAAAAATCATGACGTATTTACATTTAAAGACTGTTTACGCAGGTCTCTAATATGTATGTATGTTACAGAATCAGAAGAAGCATATTATTTTGACTTTTAGAATAGTTGGGATTTATTTAAAAAGAAATCCTTTTTGGTGGCTCCTCCCGTGACGTTTTGTAATTTCTCAACGGCAACACTGAAAGTCAAGCCCAGCCAGAGAATATTTCTCCCGCTTGCTGGAATTTTGCGAAAATCATGTTTTTTTTTTGTTTTTAATTATTATACATATACAGCGTTACCATATGTGAAGATTTATCTTATTTTTGAAGTTTTTCGAGATGTTAGAAAGACGAAAAGATTTCTTTAGCGAAATATAACATTTTTAAAAATGTGATGAATGGTACTTTTTATAGTATTAGTTGAAGTTCTTTTTGACTAAAATACTTCCATATTTTCTTCTTTGCGTCATAAAAGGTATGAAAGGAAGTAGCACCAACACTATTTATGTCCTTTGATTAAATTTTAACGATATTTTCTTCAATGTACATATATTGCAAACAATAGTCTACATGTAAAAAGCTACATAAGTGTAAACCTTTTTTTCTGATCAAGCACGCATTATGCTAAACCACGCGTGTGTTAAAAGAAATAATTTGCTTAAATCTGGAAGCAAATTTCGGCATTCAATATCGATAGAAGCCAAAGTATATGAATAATCTTTCAGTAAAATTATTTAAAAAAAATTTTTAATAAGAAAAACCAAAACATTTTTTTGGTCGACCTGAAGATTTTTGAAAATAAAATATGGCAACATTGTACATATATAAAAAAAATAATTTGCGTAATAGCAGGATTCGCTCAAACATTCAAGAGTTGTTATTCATTATAAATAGACAAGGTTGAATTATGGGTCTTATTTCACAGTAGGCTTGATTTGCGAAAGTGAAATTCTCTCGCTTTTCTTAGAAAGTTTATTCTACATTAATACATACATACATATTTATATTTAGTAATAGATATATATTTATTAGTGCTATATTTATTAATACATGAATAGATTAATTTATATTAATACTCCTACATCTTTATAAATGTATTTACGTACATATGTACATATGTATGCTTGTACATATTTATTAATATGTACATACATCCTTATAATCACAAGCAACTTGTTAAGGTTAAAACAGCAAGCTATTTGTTGTAGTACAACTTCCAGGGCAGTTATGTACAGTGCAGGCAAAAATAATAGCACCAAGGAAAGATGAAAAAATGATTTCGGTAGGAAAAATAGGCAGTTACTTAAATAATCAAATAAATTGATATGTAATGCAATAGTGTAAACTAAATAATTTTTTCTGCAAAAAAAACCTACTTCAATCCAAAGATCTGATAGAAGAAGATAAGAGGAAGTACGTGAAATATAAAATTAAATTTTAATGGGCGTCCCTCCTCCCATTTTTTAAACACAAGATTGTGTGTTTTTCAGAGCCTAGGGTGCATGTTAAGTTTTGTAAAAATCGGTAAAGTAGAACCACCTAAAATAAAATTTTAATGGGCGTGACTCCGCCCATATTTTCAAACAGAGGATTGTGTCTATTTTAGTGCTCCAGGTTTGTGATAAGTTTCGTAAAAATCATTTAAGTAGGACCGAGTGAAATATTATAATAAATTTTAATGGGCGTAACTTCGCCCATTTTTTCAACTTTCAAATTGTGTGATTACAAGAACCAATGGCATTTGATAGCTTTCGCAACAGTCAAAGAAGTAGAATATCATAAAATTAAATTAAAAAATTTTGTGGGCGTGTTCCCGCACACTTCGTTTTTACAATGGGACCAATGGTAAACTATCGGTCTGAACCGAGTTATGAAGTAACACAAAAAAAAAAAAAAAAAAAAAAAATAGAGACGAATTGTTAACCTTTTTCTCTTTTTGAAGTCGGTTGAAAAGTTCAAGCAATGCTTAGTTCATTGGTTAAGCAATTGATTTGCCAAAATAAAAAAGGATATCTATAAGACAAACTCAGTGCTGAAAAATGAGCTACAGACAAAAGCATTCGTGGGAACTAAATATACAACCTTGTCCATATAGCTCCATGTCGAAGTACTGCATTGACGCTAGTGCTAACAAAGGCCATACAAAAATTGTTAATTTACAATACTGTTTCATTTTCAATTATATGTCAGAAATAGTGCTTTACATCCAGATTTATCTATTGATCGTATTTTTTGAATTGCTGTACAATAAAAGTCAACGAATCTGACGTATAATACGTTAAATAAATAATTCATTTGCAAATACATACATAAAGACAAACTCGATCATCAGTGCTATTATTTTTATTGCAGCTGTATGTAAGTATGTATGTATGTAGTCACATTTTGCACTTCCATTTGGGCAAGTGTGTATCCATTAAAGCGAATAGACAGACGACTTATTTAGCAACTCGCAAAAAAAGAAATGGTATGTATGTATTCAACCACCCCAAGAAAATTGTAATACAGAAAATTTTTAACATAATTTGTTATTATATCTTCTTCAGTAATAAATTAATGTCTAACGGCTTTACTGTGAGAGTTATTTGAAGCTACATATAATAAACCGCTTGCGGAACTTATATCATTCGCCATATTTTATATAACCTTTAACAGTCAAGATAAAAAGTGTTTAGAATTTTGATTAAATTTTAATTTGCAAATACATCAACAAAACTCCCTTTAAAATCTACTCTACATTTAGGGATGCCAGATTTGTGTAGATATATTTGAACGGCTCTTTGGCGTTGGCATAGAAAGCAATATGCATTTAGGAGAAACTTCACTGATTCTGCGGTTAGTGTTATAAAAAAAACCGAGTTTTTTAAAAACCGGTTTTTCGGTTACCCGAACTCAAAAAACCGTTTAATCGCTTAACCGCCCATTAAATAATAAAATAAATTATGTGTAAAAAATAATTTATTTTAATTTAAAAAGCAACAAAAGTAACTTAAAAATAGCATTTATTTTACACAAAATTTGTAATTTGTTTTAAGAAAAACGAAAATAGTGACTAAAAGAATTTACAAAGACCAAATGTGAATTTTATGAAGTTTTTTAAAAGTATATTTCAATAACAAAACACAATACAAATGTTTAGAAGACATTCTGTTCAATTTAGTTAGTAAGAAGATCTTGAATAGATTTTAACGTCCAGTTTAGGCCCTTATTATGAGTTGAGTTCGATTTTCGATCTTCGCTGCCTATCGAACATCGAAAATCGAATGTTCAATTCATATTATGAGCATCGAACAGAATTTAGCTTTCGATGAAATATTTTAATATGCAAACCTATTAAAAACGATTAGTTTTTATTTTAAGGTAAATTTTTTGCTAATTTTAAAAATCACTGTGAGTGATATTCACAATAAAGATATTTTTTGTCGAATACTCGTCATAATACCAAATGAAAATTTGTTCGATCAGTACTTCGACTACAGTCGAAGATCGAAAGTTGTTCATAATAAGGGCCTTAGTTATTCCTCTAAAATATCGGAATGTGATAAAATTTCAAAATCTTCGGATTCTAACTCACTTTCAATTGTTTCACTTTCAACAATAAAAAATAGTCTCTTGTAGAGTAGGCTTTGACGAATAATTTATATATTCTCAATATTTCGGAAAACAATCATAAAAATAGTGTAATTAGGGTCATATTTCTTCTATACGAAACTGCTATATGATTTTCCAATTGTGTTGAACACAAATTTTAAAATTGCTAACTGAGAAATAATAACAACAGCTGATAGCAGTGAAGTACGCACAACAATAAAGTAAGGAACATTTAAAAATTTTTGCAGATATAAAAAACCGCTTAACCGGGTAGGAAAACCCGGTTTCCTAAAAACTAGAAATATGCCCAAAACCCGGGGTTTCGGTTAACAGAAATTGAAAACACTATCTGCAGTACACGTCGACGGTCCCATTCCAAAACGTGCTAAATCGACATAACATGTTATGTTGGGAATATCATTTCTGAATTCATCGTTTATTAATTTATATTCTGTAAAATTTTGATAGTAATTGGACTATTCTATTAAAAGTTATAAGCAAAAATGTACTTAGCTTAATTTAAATGTTTTATGTACACGCAAAGAAAAAATATGGTTGAGGTAACCATAATCAAACAGCAACATACTATGATTGAATTATATGGTTGTAGTCAAATCATATTATTGTTAATAGAAAAAAAAAACTTTAACAATAATATTATCTGAGTTAATTATAATATTATCTGAGTTAATTATAATATTATCTGAGTTAATTATAATATTATCTGAGTTAATTATATTATAATCTTAGTATTGTAAATATCACAACACTATTGTTAGATGTGACTAAAATATAATGGAGACTCACCATACCATGTTCTAATATTATATTAATATTGTTAAATACGACCACAGTATTATTTAATATAATAATACTATTTTATTTTTTAATCATATATTTATTGCAGAAACAGCTGTGCGTCAAAATCTAAATAAAAATAATTTAATATTGTTGAAATAAAATGTAATGTAATGTAATTTGGCTTAAAAAGCGGTACGAACTTTAGCCCGTTCAAATCACAAATATAGAAACAAATGGAGTTCGAATAATAATTAAAATGAACTAAAAATTAATAGCCATGGGCCTGTGGCAAAAATTAAATAAAAATATACTTAATAGTAACAAAGCAAAAAAGTTTGTCTTAAGTAGAACAAAAAAATAAGCAAATTAAGTAACATGTGTATAATTAGTAAAAAGAACAAAAAACGACAATGGTAAGACTGTTGTAAATATAGTGATGGTAAAATTGAGCTTACAATACAAAAAAGCTTTCAGCAAATTGAAATACGATGAATCAAAACAATTCACATATTCCATTTGCAATAAAATGCTAAGTATATAAAGCAGAAATCTACATCAACTGACACCACACACAGTGGACCAAACACAAAAGAACGCTGATGATGAAGGTTTAGTGGCCTTCGAAAACGGCTGGCTGTTCCGTTCAACTATGTGTTGTTAGTCAGAATATTTACAACAGACTTTGGTGTTATTTGTTCATTAATAATTATCACATGTAATTTGGCTTAAAAAGCGATACGAACTTTAGCCCGTTCAAATCACAAATATAGAAACAAATGGAGTTCGAATAATAATTAAAATGAACTAAAAAATAATAATTTATATTATTTGCTTTAGTCAAAATTTTTATGGCAATTTTGTTTTAACGTGCTCTTCAAGCCCAAATTATTGTTAATAATACGGTAGTTATTCTTTATTAATTTTTGTATTGTTTTCTTTCTTTTGTTTATTTTATTTTTGTCTTATTTTGTATGAAAATCTTGTTTAATTTTTGAATTAAAAATATATTTTCATTTATTTATTTTATTTTTAAGTGCATATTTTTGAGTCTTTAGTGCATATTGAATGCGCATAAAACACTTTTTTTAGAGCATATTTTTGGTTTCCCTGTTAATTAATAGCAATCATAATTATTAAATGATAAAAAATATTTTTTTAAATATGAATGAATCTATATTTATTATTTAGTCAAATTTAAAAAAATTATTTTTTAAATACATATTTCTACTTATAATATGGACAAATTTAATTTTAATTTAAATCTGGAAAAGCATTGAAAAAACAATCCCGCAAAAAACCAGCTATCTGGCATCCCTCCTATCTACCATACATTCGAGTTTTCCAATTTGTTTTAATTAAATCTTTACGCCTGCACACACTTGCAACACCCCAGCAAAAAATTTCAAAAAAGGTAATCGAGTTTGGAATTAAGCATTTTTGGTGGAAGCACTACCCTACTTGATTACCAACTTAATGATTTTAACAAGGCGTGAGCCTAAAATAATCGATTCTTGAGAAGTACTTACTTTTTTATTTGGCAACTTGTTCACGTAATCTTTTTAATCTAAAAAAATCATTCTCTTCATTTAAGGCCGTGATACACTATCATACAGGGTCGTGCGACTACGAAAAAGTACAACGCTGATATAATGGAGTTTATGAAAATTTTCAAAAGACAATAACAAATTCATCACACCAGGGTTGTATATTTTCGACTTTGTAAGATAGTGTATCGCGGCCTTTAGCAATTTGCACATAATTTTTTTTAAATTTCAGGTAATGTGATTTGTAAGCGAGTGTAATGAAATTTGGCAATCAGAAAAGTAAGTCATTATATGGCAAGTAGTTCTAATGGTAATGTGTAATTTGCTGGGACACTGTACATACAAACAACTGCCTAGTGAGAGTTTCTAATGTAATCACTTTGTTGCAGCAATAAATGTAATTACAACAAAGTTATTTATATATTCTTACTTTTGCCATTTTGCTGTCACTGTTCTTGTTTTTGTTGTTGTTGTTGTTGTTGTTGTTGTTGTTGTTGTTATTTTATGGCGTTCGTTGATGTCACGCTGACTTTAAAAATACTGTTTATAATAAAAGCAAAGAATGTTAATTAATCAATAACAGAAATTATAAACAAAAATGTTAAGGGAAAAAGTATTAATTTTTTAGGAAAAAAAAAAAAATATATAGTCAAACGTAAGCAAATAATATTTTGGGTTATCCATTTGTTTTTACTTTAGAGATTATTGGCGTTATTCATATAAGCTAGGACTCACTAGTCCACACAGTCGCACGACCTTAAAAAAAATACAACCCCGATCTAATGAATTATTGTTGTCTTCTGAAAGTTTTCATGAACTCCATCATGCCAGGGTTATATTTTCTGAGAAGTCGTTCAAAAAACATTTTTTTATATTATGCATCATTTTAATTTAGAGTTGTATAAGTTTATAAAATATTTATCATTTTTTTTTTAAGATTGATTTAATATTTCGAAGCGAATATGTATATGACTTAGACAACTTTCATAATTAAGGTTGCATATGTATCATATTTAATCTTGCGTAAAAATTTCATATAAAGGTCCCAGCAAAAAAAGTGAGAAAAAAGAAGTAGAAAAAGCACCACATCTACTGAATCGAACGACTTCAAATTTAGGTAAAAAACAATGAATTTTACATTGACGTGTCATTGGCAGGAAGTGGTTTGCTTTTGACATTTTTTAAACTTAATAAAAATCATGTTTTTGATGCTATAAAAATCCGAAATTCGAGAGTGAAAATAATTCACTTCAAAAAAGTAGTTAAAAATTGCTTTTTATTCACTTGTATATGGTTTGAAAAGAAAAAGAGGTTAAATTATTTAATTTTTTGTTATTTTATGCCATTGTTGTTTTTAATAACGCAAATTTTTTGATTTGAAAAGCCTTAAATGTAATAAAAAAAACATTTGTATTTGGCTTGAGTCAAAAAGCAATGACTTTGCTGAAAACAAAGTAGTGATTTAAAATTCTATTTGATATGTGGTTAAAAATACCTTCTTTAACATCTAACAAGTGAGAGTGCTATATTCGCCTGTGCCGAATCTTATATACCCTTTACCAAAGTGCGTTTATGTATTATAGAGATACATACATAAGCACATACATAAAGTAATTTGACCTAGTTACTTTTATGTGCAAAAAAAATTAATTTTCAAACCCTAGAATCATCAAATTAGATTTTTCTCATTCCTTTTATCAATATAGTAGTTCTTAAAAAAAAAAATATAGAAAGTGTGTTAAGTGATAAAAAAGGGAATTCCAAAAAAAATATTTTATTTAGTTACTTTAATATCTAGAAAAAAAGTTCAAAGTTTCCAACTCTGGAGATGTGATTTTTATTTTTATAATTTTTCAAACCAAACTTTTTATTCCAAAACGTAAAATATGTATAATTTATAAAGGAAAAGATAAAAATTAATTAGACTTAGTTACTTTAATATATCACAAAAAGTGTAAGTTTCCCAACCCTGAAAGCATCCTTTTTGATTTTTCTGATTTCTTACACCAATCTCTTTTTTTTTTTTAAGAACATAAGATATGTTTAATTCTTAAATAAAAGGAAAAATTTGTTCTAGTAAGTTACTTTTGTATAAGAAAAAAAGTTAAGGCTTTCCAACCCTGGAAACGTCTTTTTAATTTTTTTAAACTTTTTTTTTTATTTGAAATATTAATTTTATTCGTACTCAAGCAAAAAATAAGTTTATTTAATAAAAATAAACAAAAATTAATTTTCGGTAGTTAATTTTTTATGTCACAAAGAGTGTACGTTTCCCAACCCTGGAATCCTCCTTTTTGATTTTTTTGATTTCTAATACCAATCTTTTTTTTTAAGAATATAATATATGTTAATTTATAGTAAAAAAGGAAAAATTTGTTTAAGTATGTTACTTTTGTATAAAAAATAAGGTTTTCCAACCTTGGAAACGTCGTTTTAATTTTTTCAACTTTTTTTATTTTGAAATACCAAATTGATTCGTACTGAAGTGTAAAATAAATTTATTTTATAAAAAAAAAATAAATATTAGTTTTCGGTAGCTAATTTTTTATATCACTAAAAGTGTGGGTTTAGCAACCCTGAAATCATGGTTTTTAATTTTTCTTATTTCTTATACCAATCTCTTTCTTTTAAGAATATAAGGTATCTTTAATTTATAGAGAAAACGAAAAATTTGCTTTAGTAACTTACTTTTGTATAAAAAAAAGGTAAATGTTTCCAGCCCTGGAATCGTGTTTTAAACTTTTTTAAATTGAAATACCATATTTATTCGTACTATAGTATAAAATAAGTTTATTTATTAAAAAAAAATTAAAATTACTTTTCGGTAGTTAATTTTTTATATCACAAAAAGAGTAAGTTTCCCAACCCTGGAATTGTCCTTTTTAATTTTTCTGATTTCTTACACCAATCTCTTTCTTTTAAGTATATAAGATATCTCTAATTTATAGAGCAAAAGGAAAAATTTGCTTTATTAAGTTACTTTTGTATAAAAAAAGTTAAAGTTTTCCAACCCTGGAAACATCTTTTTAATTTTTTAAAGTTTAATTTTTAATTTGAAATACCAATTTTATTCATACTGAAGTATAAAATAATCTTATTTAATAATTTACTTTTGTATAAAAAAAGTTAAAGTTTTCTAACCCTGGAAACATCTTTTTAATTTTTTGAAGTTTAATTTTTAATTTGAAATACCAAGTTTATTCATACTGAAGTATAAAATAATCTAATTTAATAAAAATAGATAAAAATTAGTTTTCGGTAGTTAATTTTTTATATCACAAAAAGTTCCAGTTGCCCAACCCTGGAATCATCCTTTCTGATTTTTCTGATTTCTTACACCAATCTTTTTCTTTTAAGAATGTAAGATATGTTTAACTTATAAAGAAAAGGAAAAATTTGTTTTAATAAGTTACTTTTATATAAGAAAAAAAATAAAGTTTTCCAGCCCTGGAAACGTCTTTTTAAATTTTCAAATTTTTTTTTATTTGAAATACCAATTTTATTCGTGGTGAGGTATAAAATAAGTTTATTTAATAAAAATTAATAAAAAATTAGTTTACGGTAGTTAATTTTATATATCACAAAAATTGTAGGCTTTCCAACCCTGGAATCATCTTTTTTGATTTTCTGATTTCTTACATCAATCTCTGCACTTTAAGAACATAATATATGTATAATTTGTAGAAAAAAGGAAAAATTTGCTTTAGTAAGTTACTTTTGTATAAGAAAAAAAAAATCAAAGTTTTCCAACCCTGGAAACGTCCTTTTAATTTTTTTGATTTTTTTTTTTAATTTTTTTTTAAGTGAAATGCCAATTTTATGCATTTTGAAGTATATTATATATAGTTTATTTAATAAAAAAATAATAAAAACTACATTTCAGTAGTTATTTTGTATGGCAAAATGAAGTTTAAGTTTCCCAGCTCTGAAACCGTGTGCTCGATTTTGCTGATTTTCAATAACAATCTTATTTCGACCATTTCTGACCCACCAGTCCAAGAACGAAGTCTCTAGCTTTTCTGGGAGCTTCGGAAAACCGATTTCACGTACAGACAGACGGACAGACGGACATCGCTTATTCGTCTTCCCTATGCATAAGGATCCAGAATATATATACTTTATGGCTCGCTTATTAATATTCTGGAAATTACAAACGGAATGACAAACCTATATATACCCTTTTACCATTTTTTGGTAAAGGGTATAAAAATATGCTTTAGATACTTTCGAAGTAATTTAAAAGTGGTTCGTAATGAAGTACTCCTTTTATTTTTTGCTGGGTAGTAATGAACTTTTTTTTTTTTAAGTTGGAAGTATTTATGCTTTTACTATATTTTTTTAAATTAATCAATTAAAAGTATCAAAACTTTCAATATTGTAAATACATAGGAATTTGTTGGTTTTTATTTGTTTTTTTTAACTTATTTAGTTAGTAAATTGGCACACTGCAGTATATGTATATGTACTGCATTAAAAATTGCAGTAAGCAGTAAATTTACTGATTACTAAAAAAATTCAATAAATTTTTACTGCTAATGAAATTTAATTTGCATTAACAGTAAAATCGTAGGGCCGTAATCATAATAAAATTGCAGCAAGTGGCAAAGTTTTTTCAATCAAATTTTGAAATTTTTGTATGAAAAACATTTAGCCACTTGGTAGAATTTCATTATAAATACGGGCATTACTGATTACTGAAAATTCAATGCACCTCATCATATAACAAATCATTTAGGCAATTTATAAAAATTGTAGAAAAAATTTTAGTAATCAGTAAAAATTTACTGGTTAAAAAATTATTTTTACTGAAATTTTAGTAGTACTGCAAAGTGTAGATCTATATTAAATGCCTTAAGTAAAAATAATTAATATTGGCTTATGGTAACTAAAATAAGATATATAAATTTTTGAATCTACTGTATTTAAAAATTAATGGGAGGGAAATTGGATCTATAGTAGTGGAATTATTAGTTATGGGGGTTTGTGGAGAATTGCAAATAAAAATTTTGATAAAGCTTGCGACTGTGGGTTTGCAAAATTTATATTAGAATCTCCACCCATAATAATTGGCATGAGATGGAGATTGAAACCTAATTGTCGTGCACCAGCTTCAATGTAAAGGGGCCCATACACTACAATAGCATGCATGCGCAATCAAGTGTTTGTGCCAGCGGTTTGGTCGTGTATGGGCGTTTTGTGCGATTGTACGGTTTTCTGTAGCGATGTCAAATAGAGTTTGATATTTTGCTGATGGTACCAGCTGGCTGGTGTGGTATTTGGTGAAATTAGCTCAGTTTAGCAAAGTTGTCATGGAGTAAACATGCATTTAAGTAATATTATTTGTTGAAACATATTTTGTTTCAATGGGACATAGAATTTTAGGACTTTAGTTATACATGGCTGCTAATTTTAACAACATACCAATAATAATTGCAGTAAAAACTGTGTCACTATTCATAGCCACCCTTCCCGCAATTTTGTAAGAAATGAATATTGTACCAGCTTGCTGGTATGTTGTGTGGTTCAGCATGAATGCTCAATCGCTTGATTGTGCGTGCATGCTGTTGTAGTGTAAGGGCCGCTTAAGGCAACAGTACGTAATGAAGATATGTTATAATATAATGTTATAGATTCTTTATAAAGACTGCTATATGTTTTAAACATATATTTGACATTTAAAACGCTCTTTTATTTAAAAGTTTGTATCTATTTTATTTATTTTATATTTTTCAACTTTTTAACAAAATTATCCCCACTGGCAACACTATTACACTTCACAAACAATTTCTATTTAAATTAACTCCTGAAGGTATGCTTTAAAATTTGGATTAGTTATTTCTATGCAGCTGTTAAGTTTCTTTGTATTTCTTGTTCGTATGATTACACTAATACATGGGTGAACATCATGTAGCAAATTTTTGCAAATCGAATTCACACGTATTCTTATTCTCTTTCACTTAGTCTTATCTGAGATAAATTTTTGATTATCTTTTTACTCATTTTTCTCAAACACACTGCGAGAAATTTAGTATGTATGCTGTTTATGTTAAAAAATGATTTTGCTTACATGAAAATTAAAAATTATTTTCTCTTACAAATTGGTTTTTAGTCAGAATTAAAGTGAATAATAATGTTTATTTATTACTTTTTGTTGAAACGGTTTTCTAGAAAAAAATTCTTTCATAAAAAAAAATCATATAAGAATTACTTTTATTAATTGTTTCTGCCTGTGTGTTTATCTTTTTCGCTCACTTACACAACCTTAAATTTATCTTGGTCACCCATGCACTAATACAATCATACATAGCTCACACCGATGTGATCTTACTCAAAATTTGTGATTGTATTGTGAAAAAGATTTTTACCCCCTAGCGTATAGATGTTTACACATCAAAAAATTATATCGTACCTATAAGTATTAAAATATTATCTAAACAATATGATAAAAATCATTCATCCTGGCAACGCTGATCACTTATGTTTCTTCCACTCTCTCACTTTTCTGATTTGATCATCCACCCACAAAAAAAAGACAATGAATTTAAAAAAAAAATCTTAACCTCCTAATCCTGAAATCTTATCACATAATTCCTTTAATGGTTTTACAAACAAATTTTTAACATTTTGCTGTTAATCATACGCTATTGTTGTTGTTCACTTGTTTTTATCCTCTTTTCTCAATCTGTTAACGGAAATTTCTGTTATTATAAAATTAGTTCCTATACCTACCTACATACATTTTAATGTAAAATGTTATTGCTGTTGTTGCTTTTGTGTGTGTGTTTAACTCTTGCGCATTTGTGTCTGAACTTTTATATGGTTTTTATAGATATTTTTCCATTTGTTATTATTGTTGCCATTCCGTGTCAATGAATTGCATTGAAATAAAAGCACAAATTGCTCTCAACAAACACTTTGTTGTTCTACTGAGTAGAATTTGTACTCCATCTTGCAGAACATGTCAAACAAAAAAACTCAACTCATTCTCATATGTTAACGAAACGCACACACAAAGGATGTCCGCGTTTCGTTAAAAGCTCAATTTTGTTTAGTCGTAAAAACGATGACTGTGCATTGATGTAAGAATGAGTACGTGCGCGTGTGTGCGTGTGTGTGTGTGTGTGTGCGTGTTTTATTACTGTACAGATGGGTTTTGTTTGGCTTATTCGTAAGCAAGCATGTGTAGCGGCATATTTGAGCAGATATTTGACAGTTGGGTGGAGAATAGCTAGCAAAACAAAAAAATTAAAAGAAATCATTTATCATTAGCTTAGAATTGTTCAAATCAACAGTGACGTACTACTTATAAAGGGACATATTTTTCGAGGGCTTTAAATCGAACGGGGTATATTTTAAGGAGTTTAAAGGAGTGTAAGCACGTTAAAAAAATAATTATAAAACAACCTGTGCCTATTGACCCGCCCTCGTGCATTTGTGCATACAGACATTTTAATGTTAATTAATTAATTTATTTTCAATTTATTAGGACAATCTTTTAAAATCGCTTTTCCCTCAAAAAAAAAAAAAATACATATTTATTTATCGCCATCTCTGTTTTGTATCTTTGTTTGTTCAATGTACGTACCTAATAATTAAACATTGCAAGAATTGTTGTAAATAACAACAAAAGCAAAAAATTTAAAAGTAGGCATAAATAAATAAATACATACATACACATACACAAATATTTGTCATGGTTGCCAGCAGCGTTACCATATGTGAAAATTGATCGTATTTTTGAACTTTCGCGAGGTGTAAACACTGTTGCCAGAATTGACGATTTCTCTGCATTTTGACGATTTTCACCTCTCAAAATACACTAGTGACGATTTCAGGTCCGGAAATGACGATTTTTCTAAATTTAACATATATGGCAACTTTTTTTAGTATTGCATTTTTAGAGTTGGTTTTTTGTTATGTTATGATTTTTTTGTGTTCGAAATGTTAAATTCTGATATTTATACATAAAATGTTTCTATAACAAAAATGCTAATTATTTTTTTATAAATTATCTGTTTTAAAAATAAATATATATGTACGATGTGAATTCTGATTTCATTTTAAGTTTTTTTAACTTTTATTTTTAATTTTAATGGTTTTCATGTTTAGGTAATATACATATATTTAATGTATATGTGTATATTTGTTGAAAGCATAGTTAATAAGTTTGAACCATTGTAATAGTTTTTGTAATAAGACAATTAAAATACAAAAAATTTATTTGATTTGACGTTTTTTTGACGATTTTCTAAAATGACTTGACGATTTTTTGCAGAAAAATCTGTAGTTTTTGACGATTTCATCCCTAGAAGTTCTGGCAACAGTGGGTGTAAAAAGGATTAATTAGTTTTTTAGGTAAAAATAAGATTTTTATAAATCCGATATTTTGAAGTTTTAGCATATTAGTTTAGGTTAATTTTGACTAAACAACTTGAATATTTTCTTCTTTGCTTCATCAAAAGTATAGCTATGTATGTATAGACTGTTGTCAGATCTTACAATATTGTTAGTAAAATGTGCTAAAAATTTCTTACAACCGTGTGAACTGACAATTTTTGTCTCGACATCGTTGCCAGAAAAAGCATTGTCAGTTATCTTACAATTGTGGGAACACATTGTAAAATTATTGCATGTTTGTCAGACATTTTAACTGGCAGGTGTGTGAAGTTTATGCATCTGACAATGGCGTCCTTGTAAGAGAATTCTTTCTATGTGCAACACTGCACACTAGGGATTGCCGTTCGGTTTCAACCGAAACCGAAACCGCGGTTTTTAGCCCTTAAAAACTGAAACCGAAACCGACAAAAAAAACCGTCGATTTTTAAGTTTTACTTTAACATGATTATATTGTTTAAAAATACAGCAAATACTTTACATTGAAGACTTTTATACATTACTAAGCAATCTGTAACAATGAAAGGTAAGAAAATTTGTAAATTTTAAGAAAATAAAATAACAATTCTTTGCAGGAAGAATTGTAATTTGTTATCAAAAAAAGCTCTAGCAGATGTAAAGCAAAAAGACGATAATTTTAACGTTCTTCGACAAGAATTTGTACTTTATAAAAAAACGAACAACAAAACAACCAACCACACGCAAAGAAAAGATATGATTGTAGAATGGTTGAGAAAACAATATTATGTTCTCTGAATCAAATGTGTGGTCGTTGAAAACTAGTTATTGTTATTTTAAACATTTATTTCGTTACGATAAACAGAGTAATGTTTGAATTTAATAATTACATTATCACATCCATAAAAAAGTGTGATATGGTTAGAGTTTAACAATATAGTTTTGTTAAAAATTTATGACTACAACATAATTTGTGTTATTATTTAAAAATAATATGATGTAAATAACAATACAAAGTTATCCAAAACCATACTATGTTAAGTTTTTAAAAAAATCTTTTTCAGAAACATCTGTCAGTTCAGTATTTCGTTTTTAAGCTATCAGTAGTGCATACGTGGTGTTAAATAAATTAATAAATAAATAAAGTATAAACAAAACCTTAGACCCATGATACAATAATACTAGGTACATGCACGACTACAATAAAATTACAACACCAAAAAACACATTCATTTTGTTGGTATAAACAAACGAATAATTGTCAGGAACACATGCCTTTTGTTTTTAAAAATAACAATTACAGGGTAACTAAAGTACAATTGCAGACGCGGCATTCATGAATGATTATAGTCATTCAGTGTTGCCAATAGGTGTGTAATTACACAGAGCGTGCAATTACTCTCATTTGAAGGCCATGTAATTACATTCATGTATAATCTGTGTGTAATTCTACTTTGGCTTGTATTTTTATTTATTTTTGTTTTAATTTTAACCTACACAAAAGATGTGTAGTGTAATTTTCTTCAACATATAATTGGAAACACAGCCATGTATAATTTCATTGGCAACACTGTAATCATTTTATGCACACACATACACTAACATTTTTGCAGCTTGTAAACAAAGTTTGACAACTGTAGGTATTGTATACATTAACAGGCTGGGCTTGTGCATGTACCTGTTATAATTGTATCATGGTTAGACCAATAAAAATATATAAACATTTGTGTATATTTTTATACAGACATGTCTGTATTTCGTGTAAGTATACATATCTATATATACATTTTATTTCAACAATATTAATTTATTTTTATTTCGAATTTAATGCACAGCTGTTTCTACAATAAATATATGATTAAAAAACAAAATAGTATTATTATATTAAATAATACTGTGGTCTTATTTAACAATATTAATATAATATGAGAACATGGTATGGTGAGTCTCAATTATATTTTAGTCACATCTAACAATAGTGTTGTCATATTTACAATACTAAGATTAGATGTAAGAAAGTTTATTGTTTTTGTAGATAATATTATTATTAACTCTGATAATAATATTATTAAAGTTTGCTTTTCTATTAACAATAATATGATTTGACTGCAACCATATAATTCAATCATAGTATGTTGCTGTTTAATTATGGTTACCTCAACCATATTTTTTCTTTGCGTGCAACCAATAACACAATTAACACCTCTTCAACTGAATGCGAAATAGTGTTTTCTGGTAACTTCTGCACAAAAACAAGATTTCGTTTAAACGACTCTACATTGAACCCTTGAACGTTTCTGAAATTTTATTACTTGAATAATTAAATATAAATTTTTTATTCTTAAGCTTTTTATACACATACTCACTACTAAATGTTCTTTTTCTAATATGAGTACCTGAATTGAATACAAGCCAGAGAAACTCTATCACCCCTATAGTAAAAATTTTTTCCCTCGAAAATTTTTCCCAGAAATATTTTCCCTTTTTTGGTTCCCGTTAACATGAATAAAGCAGAATATTTTTCACGTGAATTTTTTCACTTTTCCCTTGGTTTTGTTTACTTTATTTTTGCAGGCCAACTGAATTATTACATCGAATAATTTCGATATTTTTCTTCGAATTATATATTGAAAGTTATAATTATTTATTTTTAGGACAATAATTTCCTACAACACATTTTTTCATAGAGTATGAATCTCTTTGGTTCATGGACAGTAAATTTCATGGTGGTGCACCACGGTGGTATACTTAATGAAAAAATAGCTAAATCAACAGAAGCACCTCCATGAGTACAACTTTAAGGTAAATAAGTTTCGTTTATAACATAAAATGTGTGTGATTTTTTTATTCAACTTAAATTTATCCGATTTTCAATTAATTTTTAAGCTTTACGAAAATTTTTCCCTTTTTAACATTCACGGGATATTCAAGATAGCATTTTTCACTTTGAGGGGAATGAAAATTTCACATGAAAAAAATTCCATTTGTTTTTCACGATAGAGATGATTATTTTTAAATCATCATTTATCTTTCCAGCATACATACCTACTTATATACATGCCTATTTTTAAAACCGAAACCGAACCGAAACCGACCGGTTTTAGTAGCTTAAAACCGGAAAAAGCGGTTTTCTAATTTTCAGGGTTTTTGGCAAACCCTACTGCACACGCTTGATTTTAAAGAAAAATTATATAATAAAATATATGCAGACAATATCATTGCAATTGCTTCTTTATGGTCCAAAGCAATTTATATTTTCACCTTTCACATTTTAATACAACAATAAAAGATTGATATTTAACAATTTGTAACAAAAGCATTTGAGTCTGGCAACGCACAACAACCGTGTGAACTGACAATTTTTCGAAGGACGATTTTCTAACATGAATTTATTGTCATACAACCGTCTGGCAATAAATTGTAAGATTTTCTGACAATTTTTGATTGCCAATACATTTTCAGCACATTGCCAGATCTGACAGTATTGTAAGATTTGACAATCGTCTGTACATAGTTTATGAAAAAAAGTAACACGCTGCAACACTAATTATTTCCTTCCATTAAATTTCAACAATGGTTCCTAAAAAGAACAAATAGCCAAAAATCTGTGATACAGCGGAAAATAATTTTTAATTTTTTTATTTAATAATATCAAGAACGCATGATATAGAAATAGTATTATTGCAATAAAAAAACATACACTAAGTTTCTTATATTTTTTTTTAACAAAGAGAAGCAACACTCAGGCAATGAATGCCTAATACTATTACTAGGTGTTACCTTCTTTAGGAAAGGGATAGTGATAGAGAAGGCAGGCGGTGAAGAAAGAGACAAATAAAAGCTTCATTCTTTTACAACTGCTTTTTTGTACGTTTTTAATAATGCTGTGTTGCAGCGCCTCTGGTGTTAAATGAGGCGTATTAATTTTTTTTGAATGTGTGGTTAGTAGCCATTTTAGGAGTTATTTTACTTCACCGATGATTCTGCTACACAAGGAAGGATGGGTTATTAGGATTAGTATCTGCTGAAGTCGGCATAGTTCAGTAGCCAGTGACTATGCCTTCATCACTTGAACTTTCCTACAACAACTGGCACAAAGGGACACTAATTCAAATTAGAAAAATGCGTGGTTTTGTCATTTTTAATGACTGTTCGACACAGGTATTGAACCCAGTACATTTGGTTTTTTAGCCAACGTGCTAACTACTTCAGCCAACGCCACTCTCAATTTACAACCTAATGTGGGAGTCGTAGTTCGTTCATGAGTTGTTGATAATTTCAATAAAAATATTGTTTACAAACAAATGTTTACATAGAAATTACCAATAATAATAATTTTTAATTGAATTTGAGTTCAGTAAAATCAAGGTACATATATTATAGAGAGCTGCGTAAACAGTCTTGAAATGTAAAAACCGTCATGATTTTTAAATGTATTCACGTCGCATATATTATACTAAGCCAATAATAAATGCTGTCGTACTATAAGCGAAGCACGTTGGATGTATTGGTGTATGTGTATATCAGTTGTAACAAGCGATGTCGCAAGACAGCTTGTTTGTAACAAACACTCAAAAGAAGTACTGTTGATTAGTATATGCTTGTTATTTTTCATATTGTACGTTTGAGTGTGTGTGTAATATGTAGATGGTAAGCTATTATGTGATTAATGCATGTGTGTGCCTTTGCATGTGCGCAGAAAAATGAAAAACATGCATGCATGACGTTTGTACACGCGCCCATGCGTAGAAAGAAGCAAGTATCACATATTCTTCCGTCACGAAGTGTTTTCTTCTTTACTCTTATACCTACAATGCTCAAACAAATTTCTTGCAAACAGTGTTATTAACGTTTGTTTTATAAGATTTCGCTGTAGTAAAGCATTTGAAAAATTCCTCATGTCTTGAAAGCTCTTATAAGATATCTTGTGCAGGAGACTAATATATTAATATACTTTGAGGTAAATTAACTACAAAAAAGATTTTTAATGAAAAAAAAAAAAAAAAAAATTGTGGTCGACTTCATTAAAGTTATCTGGCATCCCTGACATACTTAAAGACAAATTTATAAAAGTATGTAAACACATACACATGTGGCAGCATTCGCGTTTACAATATGCACGTCTTTAAATAAACGAAAAAAATATATATCAAGAATATTCTACAAAACGAACTTACTCGCCTGTATTTTAATTTTCTACTAAACTTACGTGACTTTTCAATTCTTCTTCATGGTGCAAAAGCAAAACACAAAAAGTGAACGCGTCATTGCCGTCATCGTGCTCAGCAATGGCATCATTTTTATCATCGCCAACAGCGTTGTCGTCATTACACTGACATACGTAGTGTGTTAGTTTACAATGACACACAGTGGAGCAAAATAGAAAAAAAATAATTTTACTATATTGTTACGAAAATAGCCGTCGACAGGTTTAAGCAGCATTACACAAAAATATTCCAACAGGGTTAATGTAAGTGTTACGCGAAAATATTCCTACAGGGTCAAAGCAAAGAATAGTCTATAATATAGGGTGTTTTTTTAAGAGGTATAGAACTTTGAATTGAAATAAAACACAAGAAAATCGTCTTAATGTCCATCAATTTGGCTTTATTGGAAGGATAATTTTATGCCATTAATGTTTAAATATGATTTCGGGCATGTGGCCGCCGCGGCTGGCTCGAATAAAGCCAATTCTACAGGTCCAATTTTCAACCACTTTTTCGAGCATATGGGGCCGTATGTTGGCAATAACGCCACGAATGTTGGCTTCCAAGTCCCCTAACGTTTCTGGTTTGTTGGCGTAGACGAGGGACTTCACATATCCCCAAAGAAAATAATCCAATGGTGTCAAATCAGACGATCTTGGTGCCCATTGACAGGTCCATTCCGCGAAATTATGCGCTCATCGAATGTTTCCTTCAATAAATCGATTGTGACGTGCGCTGTGTGGAATGTAGCGCCGTCTTGTTGGAACCACAACTCATCCACATTCATGCCATCCAATTCGGGAACAAAATAGTCGGTTATTCGGCTCCAATTGCTGTGCACGGTGGTGAATCGATTCATTCGGGTCCTCTTCAACACTTTGCTCTACAGCGGCAATTGTTTCTTCGGTTCGCACTGTTCGACGTCTCTGCGGATGCGTATTATCACATAGAGTAAACGTAGTGCGAAAACGATCCATGGTTAACCGAATTAATTGCTCTGATGGACGATTATGTCGACCATAAAATGGACGGAGCTTGTGGTAAACTTCGCGAACTGAACCATTATTTTCGAAATAAATTTGCACGATTTGCAAGCGTTGTTCTTTTGTCAACCTGTTCATGATGAAATGGCAAACCAAACTAAATATTAATCACTTGACAGCTGACAAAATGGCCACCAGTTAAAAAAGTGATGCCAACTTAAAGTTCTATACCTCAATAAAAAACACCCTTTAGTAGCCAACAACTAAATAAGCATGCGCAGCATTAAACGTAAACAAGCAAAAGCAACAACAAAAAGCGTCTGCTTATTAAGAAGATTCACATATTTACACACATACATACATGCTAATTCAAACGAAACGCAAAAGATAAACAACCACCGTGTATTGCTTAGTTAATGATGTACACACGTATGCAGATACACATGTATGTACATAGTTAGGCAGCATATAAGATGATAATGATCGTCTAGACATTGCTTGAAACTTCTAGTGGTATTTGTGTGAAATATAAAAAGAGGTGACGCATCCAATGAGTTAGTTAGTTGCGAGTTAGTTGCGAGTCAGTTATAGTTGTGTTGTGAACGAGTTGTGAACAAGTCAATCAGTTGCGAGTGAACAAGTCAGTTGATAATTAAGTTGTAAATTAATAATAGTCTGCGATACAGTGGTGAGTTGATAGTTAAGAACAGTCTGTGCTTTACACGTGAGTTGGAGTAAAAGAGAAACTATAGGACAGTCTATAGTGACAGCAGTCTGTCGTGGAATTGAGTTTATTGTGGAGTCTATCGTGTCGACTGGAGTAAAGAGAACAGCGCAGCGAATAGACGTGTGTAAGGGTGTAGGTAAAGCCAGTGAGTCTTTATTGGTGTATCAACTGTGAGTGACGGCAGAGTGAGTCTCGTAAGTGACGAGCAGCAGACAAAGAGGTGTCACGTCTTGCGCAGCCAGCTAAGATACGAGCGTAAACTACAGCGAGGAAGGCATAGTGGTAACCAGTTGTGAATATTTGTGTGTAATTTATTAGTTTAAGTTGTATTAGTGTATTTAAGCTTTTGAGTAAATTAGTTTAAGTGTATTTGTAAATAAAACTTGTATCATTCTTAACCCTAATTACTACACTCGGCTCTTGTATTCATTTGCAAATCTTCGGATCTACGGAAAAGCGTTTTTATAGAGAGAAAAACGTAACAATATGTTTGCTTAAAAATTTATAAAGAAACCTCCTTAAAAAAATTGAATGCCCCTCATATAAATTTTCTAGACAAGTTGAATTTTTTTATAGAAACCATTAAAATAATTTAAAGCTTTTCATATAAATTTTCTCTTAGACAAGTTTACTGTAATGTGGGAATTAAACCGTATTTTTTTTTCTTTAGATGTAGTTTAAAAATACTTATTTAAAAAAATATTACTAAATTAGACTTCTGCGGGTTTTTTTCATATTGACACAAATGAAACCTAATTTTCTATTACGGTACCCACTGTGCGTTAAAATGAAATATCCGTAAAATAAGTTGCAAAAGCACAATGACTGAAATGAAAATAATTCTATAAAATAAATATGTATGTATTTCTTATAGAATACAAGTGTTATTTGTTCGTTAATTTTAGTAATGCACTCACTCAATATTTATTCTCTCGTTCTGTATTCGGTTGACGAAAAATGAAAAACAGAAACTACAAAATATACACTGGAATGCGCCGAATCATCATTGAGTTGCAGCTTTTTATTGCTTTTTATGTACATACATATGTACATATGCATGTATTTATGTATGTTACATATGTACATACATAATATGTAAGTACGTCTTGCTATGCAAGAGCGGGCTAAAACTCAATAATCAATGCCATCATTTTACTTTAAGTTGGCCACAGTAGTTGCAAGTATTAGTTGTTCAGTTCAACGCCAACAAACAAGTTGTGTTGGAAGCCATGCAAAAGGCAATAAATGGCAAAATGAAATTTTTTTGTTTATTTACAGAGATGGTAAATGGTATTTTTGAATTTTAACAATTCGTTTTACGTTACATATGAACATATTTGGACTCCGGTGCAAAGAAATTTCTTCTGTAACAACAGGCTCCACTCTAGATGCCTAAGGTATGATAGCTGTCGGTCGCATTGGCGTATGACATTCCATATAAAGAATTGTATATTCAAATATTTTGTTTAAAAAGCTGAATTCAATTTTTT
Source organism: Tachina grossa (assembly GCA_949987645.1). NCBI lineage: Eukaryota > Metazoa > Arthropoda > Insecta > Diptera > Tachinidae > Tachina > Tachina grossa. The sequence continues at coordinate 133,770,866 of OX465278.1, read as the reverse complement.
TTAATATAGCCAAAATTTTACTGCAAGACCTTATTAAAACTAACATTCAGAAATCGATAATCGCAATATTGACGTACCATATGACACATGCATGTATGTGTAAAAACAAACTTAAATTTAAGTAGCAGAGACAAAAACCAACATTTTTAGCAGATCCCATTTTGCAGTTAACAGCGCACTGTTAATATTCCTAGTAAAATTAATGAATATTACAGGCAAATCGCGGTATAACGAACGATATAATGTCAGGCCCATTCGTTATATCGCAAAGATTTTTTTAAAGTGTTAGTAACCCCCGACTAAAAACAGTGTGTGCCTGTGTGTCTGTGTATCTGTGTGTCTGTCCGTGTCCACGTACAGGCCAAACGGCTGGACCGATTTTCATTTAGTTTTTTCGGTTTGAAAGATGACTTGATCGATAGGGTTCTTAGCTATGTTTGAAGAAAATCGGTCCAGCCGTTTAGAAGATATAACATATTTTCTGAAAAAAGTCGGGGGTTTTTAAAATTTTTAATTTTTGTTATTTTAATTATTATTATTTTAGACATGATACAATACAATAATAACAAAAATTAAAATTTTTTTCTTTCAAGCAGAAAAAACTAAATGAAAATCGGTCCAGCCGTTTGGCCTGTACGTGGACACGGACAGACACACAGATACACAGACACACACTATAAACTTTTTAGTCGGGGGTTAAAAAGAATGAGGGTTATTTATTTTAAAATAAGCTACCAAATACAAATTAACGGAATCACATTTTTTTTCATTTACATTGCTGCTGTAGATTTTGTTTAATATTTTTTGTCTTTCATTATACAGATCATACATTTATCAAAATATTCGATATACAAAGTAAAACAAAATCTTAGAAATATGTTCCTAGCAAGTTTTTGTTTTTTATTTTGCGATTTTTTCTTCATAACGAGATTCGTTATACCGAGATTTACCTGTATTTCTGACACGAAATCTAGAATTGGTAAACCATGACTAATTAATAAAAAATAAAGTCCACTATATCAACAATTTAACTTTATCAACAGGATGTTCCACATATACAAGAAACTTAATTTATAACAAATATTTTTACAAAAAACAAAAAAAAAATAATCAAAAAACCCGACTGCGACTAACTTTGAACCGTTAAACATCCTAAATGGATATTCAAAATGAAAAATCATAAGAGAAACCTAAAGATGATTTTAAAATATTAGACGAATGATACCCATTTTGATATAGTTCGCCGACTTTTTTTTTTCGTATTTACAAAATGGCGTCTATTCGCCGCCATATTGAATTTTGACAACTGGCATATCTTTAGTGACACTCCCGGGATTGAGAAAAATCGATTGACGTAAGAATCATCAAAATTGGTCCACGCGTTCGGTTTGTATAGTGCCGCAAAGAAACACACACACACATACATACATACATACATACTAGTGTCCTGCACAAGACATCTTATAAGAACTTTCAAGACATGAGGGATTTTTCAAATGCTTTACTACAGCGCAATCTTATAAAACAAACGTTAACAACACTGTTTGCAAGAAATTTGTTTGAGTATTGTAGGTATAAGAGTAAAGAAGAAAACACTTTGTGACGGAAGAATTTGTGATACTTGCTTCTTTCTACGCATGAGCGCGTGTACAAACGTCATGCATGTATGTGTGTATGATCTTTTATTTTTCTGCTCACATGCAAAGGCACGCACATGCATTAACATTAGTTGTATGCGGTTAATCACATAATAGCTTACCATCTACATATTACACACACACTCAAACGTACAATATGAAAAATAACAAGCATACACTAATCAAAAGTACTTCTTTTGAGTGTTTGGTACAAACAAGCTGTCTTGGCGACATCTCTTGTTAACACTGATATACACGTACACCAATACATCCATCGTGCTTCGCTTATAGTACGACAGCATTTATTATTGGTTTAGTATAATACATGCGACTTGAACAATTTAAAAATCATGACGTATTTACATTTAAAGACTGTTTACGCAGGCCTCTAATACACACATAGACTGACAAACACAATACCCTTCTTTGCGTTGAGCAGTCCGGGAAAAAGTAATCTTTTGATAATTGTAGAAAACTGGAGAATTCTGCTGGTATCCCCGATGCTCTTAATAGCTCTTTAAGGAGCATATGTACTGGCATTTCTAAACTAATTTTGGATTTTTCCAAAAATAACTTGGAAAAAATCATATTAAAAAAAAATTGTTAGAGAATGTTAAAGGTAATTTTGGAAAACTGGAGATTTATGCAGATATCTCTCTCTATGTATAGAAATTGTGCTCCTCTTGGCGGCTTTTTAAAGAGCATATTAAGGTCCAAACTTACAAGCCCCCTGATTTAACTAACGATTTTTCTAATAAATTTTATTAGTTAAACCACCTTTGTTATTAGTTAACTACAGACTGTCTGCCATATTCAGAAAAAATAATTTTGGTATGGACATTTTTTTGTTAAGCGTTTTGTAGACCAAAATTATTAAATTTTTTTCGGAATAAGGCCTTGTGAATTTGACCCCATAAATTTCTGAAATAATTTTGGAACTTTCGAAAAATTCATTCAAAAAAGAGTCACATTTTAACAAAAAAAAAATAACGATTGTTAAGTAAATAACAAACAGTGGGCTGTTAACCACAAAATTGTCTCGGCTAAGAACTTTTTGTTTTTGTCTCTGCTAGTTAAATTTAAATAGCGAAGACCAAACCCAAATATTTTTAGCTTAGCCTATTTTGAAGTTAACAGCGCTATGTTAACCAATTAACATTCCTAGTGAAATTGATCAATTTTATTTTGAAAGCGAAATCTAGGAATAGGAACTAGTATATTTTATAAATATGTATCAATGGGATATACCAAAAATATATAATGATATATATAGAAATTCAACTTAAAATAATTCTGCCAAAAAAAAACCGACTTCAATGCAAAGATCTAATAGAATATTTTCGAAAAAAAAATTTATGGATGCAAGCCGGAAGTAAACTCTCGTTCAAAAAAAAAAAAAGTTTGGAAATCTATTGGTTAAGAAGAAGTACGTGAAATATAAAATTAAATTTTAATGGGCGTGTCTGCTCCCAAGATTGTGTGTTTTTCAGAGCTCAGGGTGTGTGTTAAGTTTTGTAAAAATCGGTACAGTAAAAACAAGTAAAGTAAAAGATTGTGTCTATTTTAGAGCTCAAGGTGTGTGGTGGATAAATTTTGTAAAACTCGGTTAAATGGAACCACGTGAAATATAACAATAACTTAATTAAATTAAGTTACCACATCAAATAACGATTATAATTAAAAAAACTGATGATAATAAGAATGTTTTATATAACAATATTATCTAAAAATTCTGTGAACAAAACACCTACTATAATCAAAAATTTAGAAACACTAAATACCAAATGACCAAATCACTGCACTTTCCAGCAAAAAAATCAATTAAGTCAACGTTGACATCTCTGTTTAACAACCATTAAAACATCATAATCATCAACAGCAACCAACATGCATTCATGTACTGCAAACTTCAGATGCATTTTATATAAAGTGTACTGTATTTGTTGTTGCTGTTGTTGTTCTTATTGGCCTCTCTCTTCTCTTTCATTTACTTTGGTGGGTGGTGATGAGGTGGTAGGGTGTTTAAATTTGATTAAAATTTTACTCTGTTGATTTGTTGGCAAATTAAGGTTTTAGGGGAACAAGCTTTGACATGATTATATTGTTTATGAGATTGAGGGTTGATTGTTTGAAAATAAACACTAGATCAATATCAATCAGCCAGTTGGGTAAGACAAGAAAGAACGAACAACTGTCCAACAAAGTACGTTTTGCATTAAATGTTAAACTGATTACCGAAGCTGGTAAATGCAAGCAAACCAATCGAGAGTAATTGAAGATACAGGATTATATGGCATTAACTTTGTTGAATGCTTTTAGGCCTTTGCCAACGATACCTGACTTAGTTGATATTTGGAATAAAAGGATTTTTTTTTACCATGAAGAATATGTACTAAGAGAAATGAGTTTATTTTTACTCAATTTTTATTCTGTGTAGTCGTGGTTTGCTACTTATTTCAATTAAGCTAATTTTATAAACCACAACCCTCGTATTTCGGCTGACTATGACGTTTTTGTAAAATCCCTCAATCCCTAACTAAATTGTCGCAGTCAAAGTCGAAATACACGAATCACAACAAGGCTTTTGAAAACAATGTTTATATGCTTAAAGTACTATACAGTTAGTTACTCAACACTCAGGTAATGAATGCCTACAACTATTACCAGCGCCTCTGGTGTCAATGAGGCGTACTAAATTTCTTCGAAACTGTTTTTAGTCGCCATTTTATTAGTTATTTTACTTCGCCGAAGAATGCGTGGTCTTATTATTTAATGCCTGTCGGAGACCGGGCTCTAACCCAGGATATTCGGGTTTGTAGTCCACGTGCTAACTACTCCAGCCAACACTACATCATGCCCTAAATATGTTCGACAATTGTGTCGTCTTGTCTGCGGACGAAAAAAAGTTGCAGTTGTGATTCCTTAAACCAATAACTCGTATTATTTATTGGCTATGCTAGAAGCTTCGTGCATAAGACTTACACTTTTATTCCAAGCCATTATATCTAACTCATATTTTTTCATATATATTTCAAACTATCATATAATACTTTACTGCCCCAATTCTGTTCGACAATTGCATAATCTTGTCTATGGACGAAAAAAAGCCGCAGTTGTGATTCTTTAAAACAATTATTATTTATTATCTATGCTAGAAGGTTCGTGTATTTGCTTTATGATTTTGTTCCAAACATTTCCAAAACATATTTTATCATATATTTTTCAAACTATTGTATAATACTTTAAATTAATTTTTATGTTTTAAAACATGACAATAATATTTTTATTTTTCATTATGAAAGACAACAACCATTTTTGAAGAGAGAGAGAGAGAGAGAGAGAGAGAGAGAGAGAGAGAATTCAATCACAAGAACTCGAAAGTATTTTCACACAAAAACGTCCTAAGTCTACTTAGGGCTATTATTACAACTTAAAGTTAGTTAAAAGTAGGATTTTATCGGACATGTAAAAAGCTTTCCATTATTGCAAATTGAATTTAACTTACCAGGTAGGATACAATTGCCTGTAATTTATCGCTCACTTTAGGTTAAAGTAAAATTTCGCAAATGATAAAGTTTTTATACGTCCGATAAAATCCTGCTTTTAACTAACTTTAAGTTGTAATAATGGCCCTTACTGAGTTAGGCATAATTTAATTATTGTATTTTAAAAACATGGTAATAATATTTTTATTGTTCATTATCAAAGACAAAAACCATTTTTTTTAAGAAAATGATTTGGAGATCAAAAAACAAAGATTCAAAAATATTTTCAAACAAAAACTTTCTAAATCTTTTCAGTGAATTATAGCATTATGTTTATCAAAAGTATGTATGTAAATTTAGTTTATACTTTTTACATACATACTTTTTTTGTTATTAAGAGCCTTCAAACAAAATTCAAATTATTCCTACATCAAGTACCACATACGAGTATTTCGTAACGTCATGTTATGAACCTTTTATCATTTTCATTTTTTAAATGTTGTTTTAAAAAGAAAACGTGCTAACATACATAAAAAAAAATATAATAATGTTTAAAGGAAAATAAACAACTTTTGGTTAAACATACGAGCATTTAAAACAATGACCCCTTGCGGTTGAAATATAAAATCGCAATGAAATCAAATGATATGAAATACAGCCATATGTTTTGAAATTTTCACTCTCCCTATCATCCCCTCTCAACGAACACTCACACCCACTGCACATGCATACATACATATGTACATACTCTCATTTTACTATTATTATTCTTTAGAATTTGGGTTCGCAATCAACCACTCAAAACCCAACAATACCATACCCCCTCCCATCTATTCGATTTTGTACTCGAGAAGAGTAGAAGCAACAAATTTTTGTAAACATTTGTGCCTCTTTAAAAACAAATGGCAATTAGTTTGAAGACACGATTACGAGTGTATGAATCGAATCGTACCGCCGAATTACATTTTTTACGTAAATAGATGATGTTGTTCCACTAAATATGATTTTCAAATTACAACACACTCATAGCAATAAAACCACCTTTTTGGCACACACAACACACATATCGTTGGTCACAAGTAGAAAGGCGGCCCTAACTCAAATAATTATAACTTTACAGGAGAAGGTAAAAACATAATAATAAACAGTACAACTGCTTTGTAAAACTACTTGTAAATGTGTTATTTTTACACTGTTGTAATAAATTTTTGCGACGAGGCGTATTTTTGTGAAAAGTATTGGATTCACTGAAAAACTCAATTTCGTTAAAATACGAGTTAGGGCCTTTCTACTTGTGACCATCGATATGTATGTATACATACATATTCTTCATGCAAACATAAATACGATCATAAATACATACATATCTAGTACATGTAAGTTTGTCTGAATATGCATAATTATTACCGACATCATTATCATCAATTTTGTCCTCATTAGAGTTGCCAGAAACTTTGAGTATAAAATCATCAGATGACTAAATAAATTAGTGAGCCTTATCGTGATTGGCGTATTTCGACTTCGACTATAACATTTTGGTGCTAGATTAAAGAAAAGATTTTGCAATGTTCTTTAATCAGTTGAAACATGCCAACCACGATAAGGGAACAATCAAATAATTATTTTTATTATTAACAGATTTGTTGATGAACAAATGTTTAAATTTCTGTAGCAAAAATAAAAAAGTGCTTAAGTCGACTTTAGCCGTCATAATTTCCCAATTAAAAATATACCTGTGCAAAGTTCATTTATGTGATTTTTAAGAAATTTACAGAGCAACATTAATTTTTGCTTATTTGATTTCATTAGTAAACGATTTCATTTGGAATATAAACTTAACTTGACTTTCGATACATCTATGTCTTTCTTTCTTCCTATTCCTATTCTAAATTTATACTAAGGATGCTTCAGATAATATCGACGGCTCCATTCTAAGACATGCTAAGTCAAAAAAGGTAGTTTTGAGATAAACACCTTCAAAGTTTAATGATGATATCTCGGGAATGTTATTAGATAGAAACTTGAGACTTTTTGCAATCATATAATAATTGCAATATAATTTTTTTAGTTTATTTGAAAAATAAAATAAAATAAAAGTGACCTAAAATCACCATTCTATTACCTATTTCTCTAAGTTAGATTCTTTCTCACCTAAAATGGTCATCTAAGTACACTTATCATGTTTTATTTTGGAGAAAATTTTAAATTAATTTCTTTTTTTTTTGACTACTTAATTCTAAACTAAATTATGTTAAGTGTATTTAAAACATTTAAAAAGTGGGGTTTTTTTAAAATTGACAAATTATGCCAAGTACATTTTTTCTCATAACTTTTGATAGAATAGTCCAGTTACTGTCAACATTTTACAAAATCTTAGTTAATAAACGATGAATTCAGAAATGCTATTCCCAGCATAACATGTTATGTCGACTTAGCATGTTTTGGAATGGGACCGTCGATATGGTCCAGCAAGAAAGCAACATCTTTTACAGAAATAGGAACAGTTTAAAAAAAATCACTTAAAAGTTTGAAAGTACATTCATGAAAAACTGCCAAATTACACTTAAAGATTTGCTTCCTTATTATTTCACATTTGTTATTATATCATGTCCGTCCGTGCAATACAATAAATTTCACAAATTTCGTGTACTTTTTTTTTTGTAGTCACTACTAGGAAAAAAAGCGATGCTTGAGAAATTGACCAAGCTGAATTTCCATATTTTTCGTAAAATTCTTAGTCGTGGAGAAAAAAAATATAATTTTACAAGAAAAATCATTAAACCATATTATATAGTAGATTTAAAAACAAACAAAACCATGATACATTTTCAAGTCTGGCAACGCTGGAGCTCATCATCGTCATTTTTAGTGCAAACATTTGTATGTGCATGTGTGTGTGTGTGTGTTTAGTGCACACAAAAAGCAACAAACACAACAAAACTAAATAAACAATAACAAAATATTACTCAACCATGAAAAAAAGAAGGTTTTTCATGAGAGCGTGAGATTTATTAAAATATAAGGGTTTGAGAGAGTCTTAAGAAATCGAGTTTATAGAGAGCGATTTACAGAATTATTTTGTAGGCTATTTTAGAAACTGCATTAAACTGGTTTTAGTTTTGTTGTTTGTTTTCACATAAAGTGTATATGTATGACAATATTGTTGTTGTTTTGCAGTACATATTCATTGAAATAACGAAGGGCAAAGAGGAAACGGAAGTTTATTTACAAATGAACAGTGGGCATGAAAATTGAAAATATTATTATTTTTTTATTATAAAGAAATTACACGATGCAACCAAAAAAAATATAAAAAATTATAATATCAACTATGTAATAGATACACACATACATACATATGGACATACATATGTATGTATATTTTTTATGTTATTTAACACTTTTGTATAAAATATGAAATCGTTTAAGCAATTTTATTGTAAAGCTTATTAAGTACTCTGTTCAAATTTGTGAAAATGTTGAGTAACATATAGATATCCCGTATCAACTATCCCTTGAAACTATGCTACTATTTTTTAAGCTCATGTGTTTGTTGTAAATTCCTTGCGAAACAAATGCCACTCATATTATTTCGCATGAAAACTTAAAAAAATGTTGCATACATTTCATATTTTTTTCCAATATAGATAGATTACCTCTTCTGCAACAGTTTTTCATGAGCAATTCATGCAAATTATTATTATATTTTATGTATTTTGACATTTCATTTAAAACGTTGAACAGAGTAACAGTCTCAACTGGAGAACGACTGGTCCAAATTTGTTATAAAGTGCCTACATAAAAAAATTGTATTTCAACTACATACATACATGCATAATTGGAAGTTATGCTAATGGCTGTTTCTTATACGTATGTAAAATCAGAGTGACGATAGAATTTCGTTTTGGAGAGTTGGAAAATTGCGTCCACGCTCAAAAATTTATAAAAATGCGCGGATAAATATTTATTACACGATTTTTGTGAAAACTTAAGCTTTGAAGTATCACGAATTTTTTATGGGCATATAACTTTGAGTTGGCAATACTGCTTGCCATGTGCGCCATTTTGACAGCTGTTATTTGTTTAACTAAGGCCGGGTCTACATCTGTGTGCATTGCGCCACACAAGCGTAAAAAAAACGTAACCACTAATTACTAATGAAAAACTGTTAGATTCAGACATGTATGTATTTATTAAGTTAAATAGCTTCATACATAACTAATAGACAATTTTATAGAGTCCAACATGATTGGAAATTGTTTAAATCAATAAATATATGTCTGAATCAAGTTTTTCATTAGCAATTAGTTGGTTACGCTTTTTTGGGCAAATGACACACAAGAAATGCCAGATGTAAACTCAGCCTAAGTAAGTAAAATAATTATCGGTTGGAGACCAATTCTCGCGCCATTGTAATTACTTTTTAACTACAATCCGAATTTTTTTGTTGTTGTCTGGCATATAATTGTTTTACGTTTTCACTCCGCAATTACATAATTGTCTGTATCAAATAGATGTATCGAATTAAGATATTTCATTACAGATGACAACGAAGTCTGTTTTTCACTTAGGATGACTTAACCAACTGGAGATATTGTTGGAGACCACTGAAGACTCAGTGGCTTTTTTTCCTTGGTTGAGACTATACATATATACTCTAGGAGTGAAGTTAAATTTTTTTTTACCAGAAATCCAAAAATATGTAGTTATATCACTTAGATCTGATGGAAATTTTTTTAATATTGCTAAAATGCGTGGTTATGTTATTTTTAATGACTGTTGGATACAGGGATTGAACCCAGTACATTCGGTTTTTTAGCCAACGTGCTAACTACTTCAGCCAGTGCCAATTTTCAAAAATATAAGAGAAAAACTGTGTATGTACTTCTATTTTATATACATAGTAAATACGTTTATATCATGATTTTTGAAATTTATTTGCTAGTGGTTCAGCGTTGTCTATATATTTCATTGTTGATGTAACAAATCATCAGTAGACTTCATGATGATTTGTCACAGCAACAATGAAATATATAGACAACGCTGAACCACTAGCAAATAAATTTCAAATTAAAATAAACTTCTGACAATATGTCGAATAATAAATTTCTTAAATGTTAAATTTAGATTTTATTTTTCATTTTGCCATATAATTACTAAGTTTCTAAGCCTACTGCGCTTATTTTTCTTTTGTGATTTTCAAAAATACTATTATTTGTGAATTCTCAAATAGTTCTTGAAAGTCTGTGTATAAGATAAGAGGTTTGTGACTATTCAAAATGTGTGGTTGAAGTCTACTGGTGATTTGTTACAGCAACAATGAAATATATAGACAACGCTGAACCACTAGCAAATAAATTTCAAATTAAAATAAACTTCTGACAATATGTCGAATAATAAATTTCTTAAATGTTTATATCATGGTGAATACGTTTACTAACCCAGGGGGCAAATTACAACATTCGCTATTGAACGAGATTTTAAAATCTTTCCTCTATGGAAATATTTTTACATTTCGATCGATATCGAATGTCGTAATTTGCCCCCAGAGCAACTGTTTTTATAAAAGTAACTTTTTAAGAAAACAACTTGAATTAAAATAGGTACCTACTATGTATGTACTTTTATAAATTTTGTATATTATCTTTTACTGTTTGAACCCACTGTTTAGCTAAAATTAAAATAAAATGCTATTAAATTCTTATTAGAATTCAATAACATTTAAACGTGCAACAGCATTTTAAATAGAATAAGAATCTAAAATTACTCATTGTGAGTAGTTTCGTTCGTTCTCACTCAACTTGTTTGTTTATATGTTTTACATACATTTTGTTCGTTTGCAACAATCGTTAGAAGAAAAACTTTTGTTTTTTTGGAATTCCAACTTAAAATCAAAGAGAAAATCCAAAGCTTCAATGTAGAAAAAAAAAGTTTCTATAATAAAGTAAAGAAAAACCGACAACTTTCTTTATTTCATACAGCTGCGTTACAGCTCTGCCGTTAAAATACATACATAGATACATTATTGTGGACTGAATAAGACATACATACATATGTACATACACATGTCGGTAGGAATGTGTATGTATGTACGTTTAACTAAGTGGCTGCTGGCTGGTTGATTGGTCGGATGGTTGATGTTCATTGCTGGCTGACGGACTGGCTTGGCTGCTTGCTGCTTCATTTTCATTTTACATATGCATGCGATAAATGTATAGCGGCTCGTGCCATTAGTACTCAATTGACAGCCATACACGGCGCACACAATTATTGTTGCCAAAGCGCATTAATAAATATAATTTTATAAAACACAACAACTGCTAGAAAAATAAATAACAAGCAAGCAACAAATAAAAGTAAAATATACCACACAGATCAGAGCAACAATAAAATAAAAGAAGAAAAAAATTTTTTTACAAAATTTCATTATTTACCATTGACACAAATAAATATACACATACTACATACATACTTAAAATTGTTTTGTTTCTAAGTTGAAATTTAAAAACAAAAACAAAGTGCTGACATTCCCAAAAGCCCAGCTCTGGCTCACAAAAGCACTGCAAGACAGATGGCAAAATAATCTCATCATAATTAAATTTAATTTAAAGGAAAATAAAACAAAAAACAAGCGGTTACTTTTGAAAGTGTGTTCGTTGTTAGTTCGTTCGCCCATTTAAAAAAAGTGTTTAATTAAAATTATAGGAAAAAGTATTTCATTTTTGAAATTAAACAAAAAAAAATAAAACTTCTGTAGTGCGTTTATTTGGTATTGTATTGTGCTAAACATGTAAAAATTATTATTATTTAGTGTTCTCTTTAGAAACCTCATTGTTTATATATTTTTTCTAGATTTTTTTTTTTTGTATAAAGAAAAGTGTAAAAAAATATAAAAAAAATAAAAACATTAAAAAACTTATTAGAATATGCAACCAGCAACAACAACAACAAAAATAACAACACCAACAGAATAAAAAAAAACAATATCGAAATAAAAACAAAATGTATGATCAGCGTTGCCAGAATCAATAAAATTAATAATTCTTCGCTTAATTTGATTAATCAAAAATCGATGAAATATAAATTGGACTTTCTTAAAAAATATTGGTTTATATTTAAAAAGTGATCATAGTGGAAGAAAAACATATTCAGAGCTATCATGAATAAAATTCCGGGTGAAATTTCTCCCTTTTCCAATTAGAATTTTTTGTTTTCCCTATTACTTGCTATTAGTTGTTTGAATTGTTCCCCGAGAAAAATTTCATGCGGAATTTTATTCATGATAGCCCTATTTATACCGAGTATCTACATACTATAAAGCTTAAATTAGCCACAATGCCATAGCCATAACCAAACCAAAATTCAATTGGTTTCTATGGTGAGAGTTATGGCGTTATGGCGAGTCGCCTATAATCAAATACAGTGTTACCCATTAGTTTGGTTCGAACGGCTGTTTTCTATGGCTATGGTTATGTCACGTCTGATTGAGCCTTAAACATGTGTACCAATGTAGATGCATACAAATAATTATAAATATGTAGAGATTTACTTCGGTATTTACCTAAAGTTTTCGTGGGAGAAGATTTTTGAACTTTAGTATCTTGAAAAAATCAATACTGTTATCTTTGTAAGAATTCTTATTTTACTTTGTGTATTAGGCCTTTTTAAACGACTTGAAAAAAGTAGGATATTCGTCTGTATTTTTTTAATATATGCTACTTCGTAACTCCGTAATTTTTAGACCGATTTAAAAAATCATTTTTTTTTTGTCTGAGAAGCTTCCACATTGTCCCACTGTCCAAAAAATTAGGCGGTAACACGCCTATTAAATTGTGTCTCTTGATTTTCTGTAATTTTACTTATAAGTTTGGTACGAAACAGCACACACCTTGAGTTCTCGAACTTAAAAAAATGGACGGAGCCTCGCCCACTAAAATTTAATATTACGTTTCACCTGCTTTTACTTAACTGATTCGTACGAAATTTAGCACAGATAAGCTCCATGATCTTGAAATAAATTAATCTAGCGCTGGCAAAAAGTGGGCTGAGACGCGCCCATTACAATTAAATATGTGTAACATTTGTCCTGCTTCTACATAACCTACTCTTACGAAACTGGGAACACACCCTGAGCTCTGAAAATTATACGATATCGTGTTTAAAATAGTGGGCGCGACCACGCCTATTAAAACTAAGTATTTAATTTTAATCGCTTTTACTTATCCGACTTTCTCTAAAGTTGGCAAACAGTTTAGGATCTTGAAATGACATTATGACGGGTTTGGCATTGGAATTGAAAATATATATTTATAACAACAGAGCATAGCCGATAATTTAATGCTTTAAAAAAAGTGGGCGGAGCCATGCCTATTAAAACTTATTATTATATCTAACATACTTAAAAAACTTGACACACACTTTTAGCTCTAAAAGTTACGTGATATTGATTTTATTAAAGTGGGCGGGGAACAAATATTTGAAAAGGAGGCGTGATACGTCCTAAAATCCTGAACAAGACCATTTATAAGACCTTTCAAGACATGAGACATTTTTCAAATGCTTTACTACAGCGAAATATTCTAAAACAAACGCTAAACAACACTGTTGGTAAGACATTTCTTTCAGTTGTTTGTCTTGACAACAGTGTTGTTTAGCTTTTTTTTAGAATATTTCGCTGTAGTAAAGCATTTGAAAAATCTCTCATGTCTTGAAAGGTCTTATAAATGGTCTTGTTCAGGATTTTAGGACGTATCACGCCTCCTTTTCAAATATTTGTTCCCCGCCCACTTTGATAAAATCAATATCGCGTAACTTTTAGAGCTAAAATTGGCACTAAAAAGTTTAAAATAGAACCTTCTATAAAATTTAAACAACTACAAAAAATGAGCACTAAAGACTTAAATATAATTTAAATTGATTCTTACCTTGTTGAGCAAAAAATCACGAGGCTAAGGGCCTGTCCCACGACAACGATAGAAATCGTTCGATTGACAACTTGTATTGAAAATAACGATCAATATAAGTAATCGAATGAACTTTTTTTAATAAAGTGTTTTTTTTTGGTGGTGGGGGGTTCCTTCTCGGTTCACGTGTTCATGTGCCCTACAATACAAAATGGATTTGAAATTGAAAACACTTTTCTTCTGGTGCATTATTTTATGCATTCGAAGCGAAACAAGATGCTTTTGAATTACAAAGAATACCCCCTTTTTACCTATTTGCAATTAAAGCTCAGTGCGCAAGAGAGGGGGTTGGATCGTGAATATTCTATACACATTCCTAATTTTTATGTGATGAATGGTGTGAAGCTTCAATTAAGTGCCGCATCCATAACTATACAATACAGCTGTTCGAATTAAACTTATAGGCAACACTGTTTAATGATTGTAGATGATTCACAATAATGCCATAGGCATAACCATCCATAACCATAGAAAGCAATTGAATTTTGGTTTTTCTTCCTAACCACAAACAGCTATTTGTTGGTTAAACAAATGAAAACATAACCAACTGTTTATGGTTATGGCAATGAATCTGGCTGAATCTTAAATTTAGCTAATTTATCCCAAACCCAAAATCATTCTGGCAACGTTGTGAACGTTTAATGCTTTACTTTGTTTTTGTTTTGTTTCACTTGCTGTTTTTGTTTTGCTCTCATACACCGATGATTGTATTTGCATTTGCTTTTGTTGCGTTCAAGCAATTTGTTTGGATTATTATTATTATTTTTTATTTCTTTTTATTTCTAATGCTAATAATAACAATAATAATGTTTAACATAAAGAGTAGCATAATTTTTAAGAGTGTACGAGTGACACAACTACACTGTGACATGCCATATGTTTGCGTCAGTGTAAATGGTTACATATTGTTGTTGTTGTTATTGTTGTTCACTGTGACTGTGACATATTTGGAGTCATTATTAGACTATAATGCGTGGAAAGATTTTCTATTTGCTTTAAAATCAAAATCTATTTAATTAACTTGAAATAGCAGATATAAGTACATATCCATCATTTACTTAAAGAACGTCATAACTCAAAAAAAAACATTTTGCCAGAAAACGAGTTTAAAGTTTCCAATTTATACACAATTTAATGGAAAAAGAAAATTTTAATTTTCTCTTAAGAGTTAAGTACACACGATATTTTAATGAAATTTTTACACAAAATGAAGAACGATATGATGATTAATTTTGCAGCACTAACTCAAAAAATTTTTTGATTTTTTGAGTTATGACGTTCTTTGAGTAAATGAGCCATATGTGCTTTAGTTAAAACTGAGCTACGAGTAATATGTAGAATCTACATTGTAGATACATTCATATGTTGTATGTGCATACTAACATATGTATGTATGTACATACATATGTATGTATGTATGTCCTACATTTATTCGTTCTAAAGTAAAACTGTCAAATAAAGAAAAATCTACTTACACCCAATTTTTTTTATCGTAAAATTATTTTTGTTTAAACTTAAATAACATTGTTCAGTATTTTATGAGTTCTAAACAAACAAAACTTTTAAGGCAGCATACATACATACATACATAAAAACATAAGTACATACCTACATATATACATACATACATATGTATGTGTGTACATATGTATGTATGTGCCCTTAAATATGAAAGTGTTAGACCGTCATATGAATTTTTGATTCGAAATATTAAATGAATCTTAAAAAAATTTAATGAATATTTAATAAATATTAAATTATTTTATATTAATCGAGGCTAGAAAAACTCTAAATTAAAATGTTGCATAAAGTAGAAATATTTTTTCATTTGTTCAAATGTAATTTAATAAATATCTCGACCAAGAAAATATATGACTTACGGCCCTTTTCACAATGTACAATAAAAAGCTAACAGGAACTTTAACGGCAACTTTTGTATGAAGAACTGTCAGTTAAGGTTCTTAAGCATACATTGTGAAAAGGAACGTTAGACCACTTTCATAATTAAGGGCACATACAGATGTAAATATGTACATTCATACAGTTAACGCAAAAGACTTTTTGCATAATTCTTTTATGAAAAATCCGTTATAATATTTCTTAGTTCGGAAGTCTCCAGCCAAACGATTTTAATATGAAAAAAATATTGGGGTGCAGCACTCCTATTATTTTGAACACAGCTGTATGTATGTGTGTGTATTTGGTGTTACAAAGTTATAATAAATTTAATTTAAGCTTTAAAGTTTAAACAAATGTAAACAATTTTCGAAACCAGCGTTTCAAACCTATACGTTTCTTACAAAAAAATTTGTTTAAAAACTTAAATTTAAAAAAAAGGTTGAATTATTTTTACTAATATTCAAAAATTACCTTTTAAAAGACTCCGGGAAGGTCACTTTCCCTGAAATGATATAAAAAACATAGAATATTTTTAAATGATTTCATTAAAAAAGGGTTATTTTTAAGGCCTACAAAACTTTAAATTGTAATAAATAACACAAAAAATTTAATTTTAAAACAAAAAAAGAATTTTAATTGAAAGATCAATACATGACATTAACCTTTAAAAATTATTTCTTTATGTTTTACAAACAAAACTTTTGTCTCTTAAAACAACTACAATTTTTAGGTGAGATATGTTGAAATTTTTTTAAGCACTTGTTCGTATTGTTCGACAATTGTGTCGTCTTGTCTATGGACGAAAAAAAGCCGCAGTTGTGATTCTTTAAAACAATTATTATTTATTGTCTATGCTAGAAGGTTCGTGTATTTGCTTTATGATTTTGTTCCAAACATTATCAGGCATGTTCTGAAAATCACATTTTTCAAATCACATGTGATTTTAAAAGTAATAATAGTCCTGCTGACGTTTTTAAAATCATATACGATAAATTTCTTTCATAAATGATATTTGATGCTCTATACAAAAAAAAAAAAAATTAAAATAAAGAGTGAAAAAATATCTGCATGACCGCTTTTACTTTTGAAATCATGTGACTTGAAAAATGTGATTTTCAGAACATGCCGGTGTATATTCAACACATATTTTTCCATATATTTTTCAAACTATTGTATAATGCTTTAATTTAATTTTTACGTTTTAAGAACATGGCAATAATATTTTTATTTTTCATTATCAAAGACATCAACCATTTTTGAAGAAAATAATTTAAAGACTCAAAAGTATTTTCAAACAAAAACGTCGTAAATCTTCTTACTAAATTAGGGTATTAGAAAGTTCCATTGTAGAAAGAGTGCGCCTTTGGAAACAAATTCTTCAAACAGACATGTTTAAAAAAAAAAAAAAAAAAAATTAATTCCAAAAATGTTGATAGCGCTTCTTAGAAAGCAACCCAGCGCAATTCCAAAGAAGTGCCCATTAATATGTATATGTACAGGTGTACATACATATGTGTCTTAAAAAAACCAAAGTAAATTTCTAACCTCCTGCTAAAAAAGATGTTACTTTAAAAATGTATTTCTTTAAAACTGCTTTTTGTTATGTATGAATTACTCTTACCATTAAAGAAAAATAATTCCTATTTGAAGATGCTTCCACTCCTTCAAAATACGTTACAACTAAAACGATTTTAATAATTCATTTAATTCTCACTAACAAGAGCTAATCAGCAAGAGAAAAGCCTTTGAACACTCCTCTCACAGGAAATGGAAATTGTGTAACTTTTATTCGGATATCAAAACTTAGTTGAATACATGTGTGTAGGTACTAAGAAAATAATTCATAAAAGCCAAACTCATATTAAGTTTCTAAATCTTTTAACAAACATACACACACAAACACACGTACGCATATTTTTCAAACATTCGTTATTCTTTTTTAGGAATTTTGATAGGAAAAATAAAATGGCTGAATATTAATTTCCGCAAAAATTTTAAATACGATTGATTAGAAAACATAAAACTATCGTTGTTTATACGTTTTGTTGGGAAATAGTTCTAAGCTTTCAATACCATTTTAAAATAGAAACTTGAAAGTGATATTTTGAATTTTTCTGGCAACCTGTACCTGGATTCAGTAACTTTTATGACGATAATCGTATCGCTATAATAAATGTGATGAAAATTTATCGACTTTCGCTATTCAGTAAAATATTTTAATGATATTCGCTGTCGGTTGAAGTAAAACAAAGTAAAATAACAAGCTCAAATTAATTTAATTTGTCCTTAATTCTTGTTTGTACTTTTTGCTTATTTTGGCATTTTGTATGCATGGATGCCACATGGTATACAATTAAATGGCGAGTAAATTACAGATGTACACTATCGTAACAAAGAAATTACAGAATCACGTTATAGTTATGCCGATAAATAATACGATTTTCAGTTCGCAAAAAGTTACTCAGTCCAATCATGAATATTCCCTCGGAATATATTTCTTACGGAAAATAATTTTTTCGAGAAAACATTCCTCCAATCATAAATTCCTTGGGAACAAAAAAGATAATATGTGGCATCACCGCATTACGAAGCTCGTTGTTTTGCTTGTTTGTTGACATTTTGTTTCTTCTTTTTTTTTTTTTGAGTGAGAGAGTAAACAAAATTATTAAAATTCACTAACTTGAAAAATTAGGAAAAATAAGTTTATAAATGATTTATTTGGGCACTATTTGTTTTAATCCAAATAAAAGAACTTTAAAATACAAGTTTATGTATATACATTTTGTTTTAATTGAGTATTAAATGTGTTTTTATGTAAATTCCCTTCAGTTTTGCCAGGGAAAGATTTTTAGTGAAAAAAGCAAATTCAATTGCGTTCATAATACCTACTTTTTTCCCCCGGGATTCTTTTTATTCCCGCATTTGGTAAAAACAGGGAAAAACAGATTCATAATAGGAGAAAAGGGAAAAGTAAAAAAACTCGCACGGAATTTTTGTTCATGATTGGGCTGACTAAATCCATATATATAGCACAGCTATAGTTTTTATAGCTATGCTATTTATTGCGCGATACAGGAGTTAGGGACTTGGTTTTCCTAACAAATGTGTTAATTTATTTGTACCTTAAAGCAGAGTACGCAAATAGACGAAAAATATTGTTTGATTTAGTTTTGTTTCGTTCTGTAAAGTGAGTGAAACACAAACAAAACAAAAACAATGAGAACGATTGCTCAATTTGTTTTCGCATTATTTTTGCAAACCAGCAAAAACTAGAGAACACTGCCGATCGGCTTTAAGCCGGATAACAGCCGCCACCGGCTACAAACAATAGAAAAGAAAATAATGGGAAATAAATGGAAACGTTTTGCAATATTTGCAGAGGATTTGACATCATCATATAATACAATTTTATTGCATATATTAAAATATATATATATATATATATATATACATACGAAATTTGTTTTAAGCAGCATAGCTATATCCGTGTGTCCTAAGACATTAATTAATTAATTAATTAATTAAATTTCATTTTGGTAAAATTGGCACCTGAGGTAGATACTTAGTAGTCCTATTTAATTTTATTTAAAAAATCTTATTATTCTTGAATCAGCTTTTTAAATGAAGCTAAACACTACTCTGATCGCGTAAATCGGTGCAACGAGTTGCCGGTGAAAATATTGGCCTTTTTACTATTTTCCTTTAATCTATGTAGTAAAAAACTATTAAATTATTTATCACCTTATACCTTAAACAATTGGGGGTGATTATTTAAAATTATAATTACAGTTTTCACAAATTTACTATAACATAACTATTTTTTCGAATTTTTCTAAATGTGGAAAATATTAGTAGTTTAACTAACAAAATTTGTAACCAACATCAGCAGCAGCAGAACAAACAAAAAAGAAATACATATAAATAATTTTTCTGTTGCTGTTGCAGTTTTCGTACAGTGTTGTAGGTACTACACGGTAGAATTGTGCCGCGAACCTTGACATAATAAAAAAAAAACAACGAAATAACAGCAAAAACAAATACATACATACATACAGCAAAAACAACAAACAACAGTACAAACGAAAAACAAAAAATGATTTCGTTTTTCCATACCCAAACAAAAACAACAAATACATTAGCAATAGCAACAGTGCTGCCACCCAACACATATTCTTCAAATTGCGCAGCTGGTAGGGGGAAATTTATCAATCAGCCTAATAATGAATATTCCCACGGAATTTATTTCCCGCGGAAGTAAGAAAATTGTCAATACATAACAAAATTCCTCCAATTGAAAATTCCGAGAGTGAAAAATAAGGGGTTGAAATAAAATTGTTCTAGTCAGCTTCCACAAAATTTGACTGTATTCTCGTAACAGATAACTAGGGATAGGATTTTCATGCATTTAAAAACGCGTACATAAAATATAAATTAAAAATATGTGTTTAAAACTAATAAAATATGCATTTATTAATTTTTTTTTCCAAGATTTAATAACATTAAAAACCAGTTTCATTACATTCTTAACAAACATTTTGTCATTAGAAACTTAAAAAACATCAAAGGCTCAGCTTTAATGCTTTCTTATAGTGTTTTCACACTGAAAGTTAAAGCCATAAACAGCTGATTTTGCATTCACACTGCAAGTTTGTTTAATTCAGGTTTTAACTCGCAGACTGTCTAATAACTTTGCTCAAAAATAAAATAAATCTCCTGCAGAAATGTGTGTATTTGTTGTTGTATATCTTTTTGTTTTTTGCTTTTTATAACACTTATTTGATAAACTGTACAACTGTTGTTTGTATGAAAAACTCGGATATTGTACAATGCGTTGTAAAATGGAAATTATTTTATATTTTGTAAATAAGTATTTTAAAATTATGAAACTAGTGTTACAAAGTGAAGAAGTGCTTAGAAATCAATTTATTCTACGAGTATATTAAAAAACCACAAAATAAAACTTTTTCATCGGCGTATCCATGTCAGTTATATCGTCTATTTTTACTTCTTAGAGCTCAGTGAAAATATTTTCGTTGCTTTCCTTCCAAAAAAACTCTTTTTTCCATTAATTTGTTGATTATTGTTTCTGCTGCATCCATTTTTAAGTTGAAAATCTTTCAAACGACATCTATTGTTATTCACTGGTATAAACATTATCAGCTGCTTCCGGTCATTTTAACTTTGCAGCACTGAATATAGCACAGCGAAAACAAGGTTGCATTTCATAAAACCAACTCAAAACCAATTCAAAAATGGTTTTAAGTTGGTTTTAACAAAAACAATTTGTATGGAAGAACCATGTTTTAAGAGTTGGTTTTAATTTTAAAACCAACTTTTATTAAAACCATGTCAGGGTGAAAACACTATGAGCAAACATTCTGTCAAATCATGTGGAATACAAATTAAATAAGGTTAATCTTTTATTTACGTAAATATATAAGCGTTTTTGTAAATTTTCAAATATAAATCTTTGAAGATATTTTCTGAAAAAAAACTTTATATAATAAAAATGAACGCTCCACGTCAGCATAAGTTATGACGGGATGGGAAAATGGAATAGACTTTTTTATAACGACAAATCATTGGGTGAATTACAAAATTAAATATGTAACATAGTAGCCCAATTCACAATCTTGTGCAAATCGTCTTGCATCGTTGCATGTGCAAACTGGTATAGTATATTGATACTCACCACTAAGAATTGTTAAGTGGTGAATATCAATATGCTATACTATTTTGCACATGCAACGATGAAATACCATTTGCACAAGATTGTGAATTGGGCTAGTATATCTATGTATATTTTGCATGATAAGCTTTAAAAAAAACCAAAAAGAGGAAAGCGAATTAGTAATGAACTACACCTAAGAGCAATTATTCTCTCTACGTTACACAAAGTACATAGAAAAATTATACATCATATGCATTAAACACATTCACTACAGCAGGCTACCGACTACAAAATGTCAAAGACAGAATACACATGTTTATATGAGAATAATTCTTTTGAAGACAGCAAGGCAACACGGCGACAGGTTGTTGTCTATGCTGATTTTTTCGTTGTAGTTCAATTAAACTAATTTATATTTCTTTGGTTACAGTGAGAAAATTCAGTGTTGCCAGTATAATACAAAATGTTGAATGAATGATTTTATTCAATTATTGCATATTATTTGACAGAAACAATATCCAAAAATTGATGTTAAGAATAAATTGATTCATTTTTGTACTTTTACGTGAAATAAGTACATTTTAAAAGAGTAATTAATTTTTATAAATGCAAAATATATAAAAGTGGCAATACTGAACTATGTATATGTACTTGAATATGAGGTACAGATGGTGCTGCTGCAGTCTCCAAAATAATTAAGTAGCCGGCTACGAGGCGACAAATGCTGCTAGCGGCATATGAAGTCGTGTGTTCGTGTAGCCTGCTGTGGTGAATGTGTTTAATGCTATACTGTTAATTGTCTACAATTTGGCAACACTGAGCAGCAACAAAAAGCAATTACTTACTCACTTTACTCTACATTGTTGCGATTATTGTTTTTATACGAGTATTTTATATTGTGATGAATGCAAAAACAAATCAAAATATGAAAAAGCAATAAAATTAAATATTTTATTTACTGTATGCGTTTGTGCTTTTATTAAATTAGCTTTGAGACTTTGCGCCTGTGTTTTTAATTTTAATTAAAAATTAATTTCTTTAAGTGCAGGGTGAGCTTGTGGGCATTTGTTATAAACAAAAATTAACTTAAAAAAATTACAGCGGAAATGCACAACGGTCATATTTTCTAAATTTATAAAAAAAAATATTTTTTAAATATTATTTTTAGTAACTCCTGATTCCAAAGGTAACATAACAAACTAATGGTTTGTTGGCGTACTTTTCCTGAAAGTTTTTGCAAAGGCATAAAAAAAATATTTCCGAAAAATAGGTAGTTTTTAAAGATTTTTATCAAAATATCGAGCCACAGCAGCCAAAAAAGCTTAACCGACACATTTTTTGGTCCCCTTTTTTTTTTTTGACGAAAATAGATTATTTACGATCGCAAATAATCGATTTTGTTAAAAAAAACATAAGTTCGAAAATTATGTCGCTTAAGCTTTTTTTTGGCAGTTATATCACGTTATTTAATATTGTTCAATTCACATTCATTTTAGGTATTATTTTGATGAAATATAAGGGAATTTATGGAAAAGTAAATTTTGAATTTTTTTATTATTAAATAACGATATGTTAATGGACCAAACACATAAGAACGCTGATGATGAAGGTGTAGTGGCTTTCGGTAATAGCTAGTTGTTCCTTTCTACTATGTGTGAATATTTACAATTACCTTTGGTGTTATTTGTTCATTAATAATTATCACATGTAATTTGGCTTACAAAGCGATACGAACTTTAGCCTGTTCAAATCATAACGATATGTTTAATTTAAGAATATTTAATTAGGTATGTATGATTTTTTTTTTGTTTTTGGAAATCGATTGTGTTTATATATTTCTATATAGAAGAATATGTAATGTATCGAAAAAAGCAAAAATCTTGAATTCAGAAAAATAATAAGTTAGGGCCTTTCTATATTAAGGTAACGAAAGCAACTAGATCGTCTAAAAATATTTAATTATAATTTAATATGGGTAAATAATTTTAGGAAAAATATAATGTTTAAAAAAAGTACACCCTTATTCAAAAAAATATTTTACTTGAGCTTTAAAGTGCATAGTAGCTACCAAGCACTTTAAGGCTAACATTGCTTTGTTAAGAAATTGTATTCAAAAGACAACTTTAATTATTTTGTGATTTAATAATAAATTCTGGTAACACCACCATGTTCAACAACCAATTCACAGCTTATGATGTACAACATCGAATACAATTTCATTCGAGTGTTCAAATATTTTTTTATTTTATTAAATAAATTTTTATTATCTTGAAGTTAAGCAACCTAATTTAAAAAATATAAGCTTCTGACATGGACGCAAAACAGATAAACATTTTTATGAAGTAAAAATAAAAAAATATGATGAACATAGAAAAATTATTTCAATTATTTTATTTGAACGAAATGAGTATTTGAATATCCAGCTTTTTTCGATTTGTTTTGTTTGAATGTACATCACTAAAACATTTTTGTATAATTGTGTTTATTTTAATATTTTTTTTTATGGATTTTGCTATGTATTTTGAAACAGTTGGATAATTTGGTGATGTTTCCCATTACGTGACAGAAATAATAAATTTAAGATAAGAGCAGGCACTTCTAGCTTCATTTTCAGATGTAACATGAATCAATATGTGCTCTACTAACAAAAATATTTGAGGTACAAAATACACATTTTGGAAATATCAACTTAAATTAGCCTTAACAAACGTAGGTGCCTACTTTAGAATTTTTATACAATAATTTTTTTAGAATACAACTTTACTTAACATTGCTTGGCAAAGCTTTGTTAAGTTTTTTTTTGAATACGACCCGTAGTCTTTTAAAAATTTAAAAAGAAAATTAACAGCCTGTTTGTGTAAGACGTTGGCAATGGAAATCTTGACGTTTTCTTAGGATATCAAAGAAAATATATAAAAGTTTTCTTTAATCTATTACAAAAATGCCAAGATTAATAACGTGAACGTCTTACACAAACAGTCTGTAAGAAAAGAAATCAAAAGTGGCTCAACAAAAATTGACTTGTGTGAATCCAATCTACATACATATACATGTATATAGTTACCTTAATATAGAAAGGCCCTAACTCATTTTTTTTTTTGAAATCGAGTTTTTTGTATATTCCGATAAAAGAACACCTAATGAGGCGAAATATGTAAAAAACACGATTTTTTTAGGGCCTTTTGAGTTAGGGCCTTTCTTTATTAAGTTAACGATAGCAACTAGATCCATCTAAAAATATTCAATTATAATTTAATATAAGTAAATAATTTAAAGACAAATATTATCTATAAAAAAATTAATCTTTTAAAAATTTAAAAGAAAAATTAAGAAAAGAAAAATTTAAAGTGGCTCAACTATAATTGATTTGTGTAAACCCAATGCACACAGGCATACTTACGCAAATAAGTTTTCGTTTTAACATTATATTTTGTTAACTAAAATACAAGTTCTCTTGTTTAAATGTTTATAGATTGCAATTCAAATTTATTGCAATCGTTTGCTGCTTGCCGTTTTATTGAAATTTATTTTTTCTTATCTCTTCTCAATCTGTACGGATAACTTCTGTTTTTTTGCGGTTTGTTGATGACTTTCTGCATCTTTTCGAGTGTATCTTCTCTGTTTGTGTTTATGTATGTATGTATGTATGTATGAATGTGTTTATGAAATTCTAATTTATTTTATGAATCTTATTTTCTGATTAATTTTATTAAGTTACTTAGTTTTGAAAAGTTTCATATTTATTTATTTGTTTTATTTATTATTGTTGTAGTTTTAAGTATTCTTTTTTTTTGTTGCTTTTTCTTTCTTGGGCATCTAGAAAAATTTGTTATAATGGAAGAACTTATAATTAAATGTTTAAGTTTAACTGCCGTATTCAGAAAAAATTATTTTGATTTACAAAAGGTTTAAAAAACAAATTTTGTATGGAAATTTGTTTATTAAACATTTTGTAAACCAAAATTATTTTTTTTTCTGAATAAGGCCGTGATTGTTTTGTTTTTTTTTTAAGTTAATTTTAATTATTATTCGAACTCCATTTCTTTCTATATTTGTGATTTGAACGGGAAAAGGTTCGTATTGCTTTTTAAGCCAAATTACATGTGATAATTATTAATGAACAAATAACACCAAAGTCTGTTGTAAATATTCTGACTAACAACACATAGTTGAACGGAACAGCCAGCCGTTTTCGAAGGCCACTAAACCTTCATCATCAGCGTTCTTTTGTGTTTGGTCCACTGTGTGTGGTGTCACTAGATGTAGATTTCTGCTTTATATACTTAAGCTATGTACAGACGGTTGTCAGATCTTCCAATATTGCCAGTAAAATGTGCTAAAAATTTTTTGCAACCGTGTGAACTGGCAATTTTTGTCAGACGACGTTGCCAGAAAAAGCATTGTCAGTCCACTGCAAGACTAGCAACTGACAACATATTGTCAGACATCTTACAATCGTGTGAACACATTGTAAAATTATTGCCAGATATTTGTCAGACATTTTAATATTGTCAGATGTGCGAAGTTCATGCATCTGACAATGGCGTCATTGTAAGATAATTCTTTCTATGGGCAACACTGCACACGCTTGATTTTAAAGAAAAAGTTTATAATAAAAGATATGCAGACAAAATCATTGCAATTGCTTCTTTATGGTCCATAATTATTTATACTTTCACTTTTTGCATTTAACACAAACACAAACGGTAAATATTTAACAATGGCCAACAAATGGTTTAAGTCTGGCAACGCATAACAACAGATCTAATAATTTGTGCATATGACAACCGTGTGAACTGACAATTTTTCTACTGGCGATTTTGTCAGATGAATTTATTGTCATACAACCGTCTAGCAATAAATTGTAAGATTTTCTGACATCCGTGTGAACTGACAAGAAATATTGTGCTGGCAATTTTCAATTGCCAGTACATTGTCAGCACATTGCCAGATCTGACAATATTGTAAGATCTGACAATCGTCTGTACACAGCTTTAGCATTATTGCAAATGGAATGTGTGAATTGTTTTGATTCATCTTATTTCAATTTGCTGAAAGCTTTTTTATAATGAAAGCTCAATTTTACCATCTCTATATTTACAACAGTCTTACCATTGTCGTTTGTTCTTTACTAATTATGCACATGTTAGTTAATTTGCTTATTTTTGTTCTACTTAAGACAAACTTTTTTGGTTTGTTTTGTTTTTTATTATCTGTTATTTGCTAAAAATAAATAATAATACATTAAAGTATGTAATTAAATGGCCTGTGGTTGGAACTTTACAAAAATATTATTGTGTTCCAGTCACAAAATCTTCGAAAAACGAAAAAAGTTCTTAACCTTCATAGGGTCTTTGGGTCAATTTTGACCCATTTCAGGAAAAAACTTTGATTTTTTTTGAAAATTAGTGATTGATCTATGTCATATTTTCTGACTTTTATTTAATTTTATATCTTAACAGATATAGTAGGTTTATATATCCGCAAACTTGCCAAGGAAAATTGTATGCAAGATTTTACACTAGAGATCTTCTGGTAAAATTTGACCCGTTTTAAAGTTTGGAAGTGTTGCGTCTGGTATTTCTTGTAAAATAATGAAAGATAATGAAATAGAAAATGGCCTGCATACATTATCAGACGATTTTGAAAATATAACACGACTGCAGATAATTTTTTTACATCTTATCGGTTGAACAATAAATACTGAGATCACAAATCACTTTAGTTCAAACTACACATAAAAATATAAATGAGTTACTACCAGAGATAGTACATGTGTTATTATCATGCGTGTTTATCATTATTTTTGTTTTACCAAAGATAGTACTCGTACCCTTCTTATATATATATTCCGATAAAAAGTCTGTGAATCTTCTTAGTATAATATGGTCACTTCTGGCTGCAAATGGGAGGGTAAATATTACTTTTTTGGGTAACAGAAGGGAATCACAATGGACCCAATTGGGTCTCCAAGTGGAGGTGCGGTAAAGCACCACCCTTCCTAAACTAACCTAACCTTCTTAGTACTTTGCATCATATCTCTAAAGTTAGTAATCACCAAGACAAGAAACTGCAAATATGATTAGATTACAATAAATAAAATGGAAGGGTTTATTTGCTGGTCAAAGTTAGATCATGTTTTACTTGCAAAAGAAAGACTAATCAATGTTGTCAAATGGTGGTTAGTAACATGGTAGATATATAAGCTTACAATGCTTTTGTGATATCTACATCACCTAATAGCGGCTGGAAATACACTGTTTTGCAAAACGTCGACACTTCTTAGAAAATTTAGGATTGCAGCTTACTATGCCTTATATAAAGAACCAAAAGAGGTTATCAATATCAGTATTTTCACGGAAAGTTGCACTAAAACTACGTGAGGTAAATGAGTGGCCGTAAACTTCAACTAAATCCAAAGAAAAATGCTTGAAGAGGGTAAAAACAGATCCAAAAGAAATCGTTGCCTAAACGCAGAAAATAAAACACCATTAGATACTATTATAACTTGAAAAAACTTGATATGAAAACTGCACTCTGAAACCATTACTTTATGTACAATTAATAATAATATCGATTTAATATTACGGCTTTATCTATCATATATTAATCGAATTAAATATATGAAATAATGTTCTCTTTCATTGGCAATAAATGAATCACAGATAAATGAAACCAATACATAATTTTCAATTTGGGTCAAATTTGACCCGAAGATCGTTAACGTCCACGATTTTAAAGACCCTATGAAGGTTAATACGATTGTATAATTTTCTTATATGCTTTTTCTAAAAGTGATTTTTCCCGAAACTATTATGTTTTTTGACTTACGCTGTTATTGCTTATGTAAATTATTCCATGTAAGATTAAAAAATGGCTCATTTCAATAGTAAAAATTAGTGTTGTTAATTATTCGTCTTTTATGTTTGTTCGAATGAAATTTCATAATTTTTTTCTTGTTCGAACAGACGAATAATTTTGAACTTTTGTTCGAATATTCGAACGAACAAAGAATAAAAAAATATATTCGAATAATCTTAAAAAAGTTTGCAAAAAACGACACGTATGCGTATTAGATTAATTTTTTCTTTAACGAACGAAAAATATTGCATTACACAAGAAAAACAAATAATTTCAATAACAAATTTAGGAATATTAATAACAAAACTTTAAAATTTTAAGAACCTTTGCCGCAGTTGACGCTGTGGCATAGATATATAGATATTTTCCACTTATAATATTGAAGTAACAGAATCGCAAAAAATAAAAGATTAAATAAAAAAAATATGATAAATTCCAATCGACTAGACCGGTTTTCTTCAAGTATAAGTTAGAAGATATACGATCATATCACCATTCAAACGAAAATAAAGCAAAATTAAAATCGGTCAAAACGTTGGGGAGCTACCGCGTCAAAGACACGCAGATCAACAGAATATATCTAAAAAATGTGATATATTCTAAACGGCTGGACAGATTTTCTTTAAACATAGCTAAGAACACTCTCGAACAAGTCATTTTTTATTTTATTTTTAAAGAGAAGTAACAATCAGGCAATGATTGCCTATTACTATTATAAAGAAAGGGATAGTAAGAGAAAAGATAGATGGTGAAGGAATAGATAGAGGAATGCTTCATTTTTTTACAGCTCTGCTTTTTGCACGTTTTTTTTAATAATGTAGTATTGCAGCGCCTCTGGCGTTAGTGAGTCGTATTAATTTGATTGAAGCTGTGTTTAGTAGCAGTTTAGTAGTTATTTTACTTCGCCGATGATTCTGCTGCACAACGAAGGGGGGTGCTCTGGTGTTACATTAGGATTAGTATCTCGTGAAGTCGGTATAGTTCAGTGACCAGTGACTATGCCTTCATCACTTGAACTTTTCTACAACAACTAATAGAAAGAGGCAGTAATGCACATCAGAAAAATGCGTGGTGTTGTTATTTAATGACTGTTAGATAGCGGCTCGATCCTAAAACCTTCGATTTTGTAGTCAACGTGCTAACTTCTTCAGCCAATGCCACCCTCAAAGAGGAAAACTAAATTAAAATCGGTCCAACCGTTTGGTCTGTACGTCGACTCGTACATACAAATAGATACACAGATACAAACTACATACAAACTTATAACACCCCTTTTTTTGTCGGGAGTTAAAAACTGAAACGAAATTAGTTTCACTTGGTGCCCCTGTGGCTGAGTGGTAGCGATGCTAGCCTCTCAGTCCAGAGGTCGTGGGTTCGATTCCCACCATAGACCCTGGGTGTTTTTCGCAGACAAGCTAATCGCTTTGCGAATTGTGTTTGTGTTTAAAAAAAAAAAAAAAAAAAAAAAAAAGTTAAAAAGTATTGGTATTTACACACATTTACAAAAATTTTTAATATGTTATTAATTTTTTTGGAAAAAATCATTTAAAAACCGCAGATAACCCAAAAGATCTTTTTCTACAAGTAGTTAAGGAAATTGTTCGAATATTCGAATATTCGACAAAAATGATTCGAATAATTTTTTATTCTAAATTGAAAATTTTTGTTCGTTCGAACAAATATGATAAAAAGTTGTTCGAATATTCGAATATTTTTTGTTCGAATGACAACACTAGTAAAGATAATTTGCCAGCAACTACGGGTATAAAGTTGCATTCCATAAAAATCAACATTTGATTTCCCTAAATAAATTTTTGCATCAAAAATGAAATGAAACAAATATGATACTTCGAAGAAACAAAAAGAAGGCACAGATAAAATTTTCTTCGTAGATGTCACGTAAAAGTTTTATTATTTTACTTTGGTAGCATTGAATACATAAAAGAAAAAAAACATACATACATACATAAATATTTTAATCTGCGAAATCAAGATTCAAAATTTTTTTATTATATAAAAAAAAATGGAGAAGAAAAATTAAAATAATGAAGCAGCAAAAAAAAAATAAATTTAGATACATTTCAAACAGAGCTGGAAAATTACATGCCAACCGTGTTGTATTCTAAAGCATTTAAATCGTCTAGTGAATTTTTATGCAAACAATTGAAAAGCACTTGAAAAGTATTAACAGAGATTTCTAAAAATGTATTCATTTTAAGGGTCAATGAAATTATTTTGTAATTTTAATTATGGATATTTCATCATATAAAAATAGAAAGTAATTTATGGCAATGTATTTCTATTTCTGTAAAAGACTTTTGATTTCCTGAGAAATAATATTAATTAAAGAGTTTTATTTATAACATTTGTTAGAGCACTAATTAGTCTTAATTATTATTTTACTTACTCGTATTTAGTAAAATATTTTTTTTTATTAAAAATACTTTGAAATTGATTACTGAGGGGTAGAGCTAGTTTATTTGCGTAGTTTACTTTTGCTAGTACAGATAATCAAGGAACGTTTACCTAAAAATCTTCTAAGAACACCTAGTACTTTAGTTTAAATAAATGAGAATCCCAGTAAATAATATCATAGTTAAAATAACATGTGAATAATAAGTCTTGTCTTTATTTCGTTACTTTGCTATGTTCACATTTCACTTTTTAAATGCCTTTAAACAAAATTATTCAAAAGTTAATCAAAGTCGTTCACATTGCGTCTATTGAAAGTTGACATATTCTTATTAAAAAAATAATGCATATTAGATTAAATAAGTTAACTAGACGAAGAAAAGAAAATACTAAAAATTTACGTACCATGCGTAGTTAAATTATTTTTTTAATTACTATGTGTGAGCAACAATTTCGAATAAAATTATTCGAATTTCATATGAAAAATTTTCGAATAAAAATTATTCGATTAAAAATAGTTCGAATAAAAATTATTCGAGTAATATTTAAAGTCGCACGATTAATGGAAAACACGGTTAATTTCAATGATTTATTCGGTTGATTTTACTCGAATAATTTTAAGAGTATATTTTTATTCGAATATTTTTATATTATCTTTAATTGCTTCATTTTTATTATTCAAGTTAAGTTTTAAGTGGAAAATTATTGGCTAGACTACTAGTTCGAATAAATGTTATTCAAATAAAGATTTTTTTCGAATAAAAATTAATAATGCTTTTAGTTATACGAAGAAGATTATGTATATTATTTAGTTATTTTTCGAAAGAAATTGTTCGAATAAAAATTAATTGGAATAAAATTATTCGAATAAATGTCATTTAAATAAGGTTTCTTTAGATTTAGATAAATATATCTTAAATTATTCAAATAAAATTATTAAGACCAAAAGAAGTTCAAAAAAATAATTCGAATAAAATCTATTCGAATAAAATTTATTCGGTCAAGTTATTCGAATAACATTATAAAAGCAAAAGTTATTAGAATAAAATTTCTCGTGTTACTATTTTTATTTATTGTTTATTAACAATGTAAAATTATTCGATTAAATTTACTCTAATAGAAATTCATACAGGGATTAAATTACGGCATTCGATATTGTTCGGAAATTTAACATATTTCCATGTAAACTCCGTACCGTAATTTGATCCTGGTGGTAAAGTCCTTCAAATAAGGTTTATTTAGATTTCAAATTATTTGAATAAAAGTCAACTGTATCTTAAATTATTCGAATAAAATTATTAAAACCAAAAAAAGTTCAAAAAATTATACGAATAAAATTTATAAATATTTATTTATTTATTAAGAATCATTACTAGGAAGCTCATATGTTCTAGAAAGTTGTTTATTGAGATCTTAAGTACATTTTTGTAGTTGATTGTTTCCTTGAATTTTGAACGGTTTGCTACCTATGGACCTGAACAGGGGAGAAAAGGTAAAATAAAATCGATTTTTTTTTTAATTTTTAGCGATTTTGATCTTTCAGATGAAGTTTTTTGATTTTATTTCTTCACAATTTTTGTTCTTTATGACAAGAGCTACAACTTTGCCGCAGAGAGTAAATCAAAATTCCGAACGAGCCTGAGAAAATTAAAAAATGACACCGAGGCCCCAAGTCGTTTTGGGGCCCATAAAAAAAGTGCATGACTTGGGGCAAAACTGGGAGACACGGGTCTTTTTTTTTGCCTTTTATCACGTAGTGGTATCCGTATATTGTTTTATTTCCATGACTTAAAAAAATTAAACACAGTGTTACAAAAGCAAAAGTTATTAGAATAAAATGAATCATGTTAACATTATTTTTACTTATTGTTTATTAAAAAGTAAAATTATTCGACTAAAATAACTCGGATATAAATTCTCCAGTGGACATTCGATATGGATAGAAATTTAAAAGTGTTTCCATTGAAACATTTTGAAACTTTGGGCCATAATTTGCCTCTGGTAAAGTTATTCCATTTTTTTTTGTTTTGTAAAATTACTCTTATCAAATTAATCGAGTAAAAACGAAGATGATGAAATATCTTAATTCGAGTAAGATTTTCGAATCTAATTATTCGAAAGAAATTACTTCAATAAAACTTTTGGAACAAAATCAAAACAGTGCTAATATAACAATAATAATAATAAAATACACTTATCCCTCCACTTACACGATACTTTTTTACTTTTACACGATTATTTTGGTATTCGTGTACATTGAGAGATTTATGAAATGCCTCGATTTACAAGATTTATTATGTGTCTTGAGTAAAGGCATCTGATATTTTTCTTTTTTTTTGTTTCTATGAATATCATTTATTTTGTTTAATGAATAAAGGTTTACTTTTATGTGTTTTCAGTAAACGCTTCTGATATTTTTAAGTTGAAATAAATATATAATTTCCTAATAAAATAAATTTTTACGCGATTCTGCCTTTATATTCGATTTACACGATTTTTCATACAAAAATTTAAAATATCGATTTACACGACTTTCTCAGGAACGTATCGATCGTGTAAATCGAGGGATAGATGTATTCCTAATTAATAAAACTGATGGAATTAATATTATCCAAATACTCGTTTTCATATAAAATTATTTTCCTTTTTCTTTCACTTTTCTCAAAAATTATTCATATATGTATGTATGTATGCTTTACATTATATCTTATACTGAGTACACATTATTACATTTTGTGACATCGCAATGGTGTGTGCTAGTGGCCAACGTGTGTCGTTTCCGATATTTTACGTTGGAAAACTAACCTTAATGTAAACGAGATTGCACACATTTCGAAAATAACTATACAAAATGACAATACACAAAATGCCAAATGTGTACTCAGCATAACAATAAATGTTTCAAATATCACTCACGGTACGTTTCGTTATTTTAATAAATCTCTAAATTTGAGTAAATAAAAAAGTAATGATTTACTTTTAGTCATATTCGTTTATCTTTTTTTTTTATAAACTTTCATTGCATACATTAGTAAGAGTTAAATTAGACTGACAACCAACACCCACCATAAATCTTTGAAATAACAAGTGAAAATTTTTAAATTTTTAAAACCACATAAGTGTGCATCTCTGATTCATACCTACACACAGATAAACCAGTGTTGCTCATCATAAAACCTTGATTTATTATTGTTGATTTTTATAATTCTGCTTTTGTTTATCTGTTTCTTTATTTTTTTTTATTTGTTTCTGTTACTGCAAGTTTATTATATTTATTGTTTTTTTTTATTTTTATTTTATTTTGCAAATAATATTACTTGTAGAAGAGTAGCGAAGAATTACAATTGTTTTTATTCGAATCTTGCTTAAACAGTTTAGCAGGTTGCCATGCAACATTTGTAAATTGAATGAAAGTTTTTTTTTTTTTTTTGTTTTGTTATTATTTTCTTGTATTAACAGTGAGTGTCAAAAGGAAAAAAGTAATAATGAACATAATAAAATTTGTATGAAATGCATACATACATTTGTTTGTACATTACATATCTCCATATGTGTGTAATAAATATGTGTGTGTTTAAAAAAATAAAATACGACTTTAATTAAAACACTTTTTTTTTTTAATTTTAAAAATCATTCAAGCATTATATACAAAATGTTACTTTGCAATAAATCAAATATTTTTTTTTCTAAAAAAAAAAAAGATTTTATAACAAAAAAGAAATAAACAAAGCGTAACAAAACTAAAACAAAATACTGAGCCACAATTAAATTAAGATTATAAATAAATAATCAAAAAAAAAAAAAAAAACTTCTGTAAAACAAATATGTAATAAATTTACATAAAATTAGCCAGCACGTAAGCCACAAACTTACTTATACGCATATACAATACCAAATATACAAAAAGACCTTGAAAAATATTTAAACTTTTTTTTTTAATATTTCAATATCACTTAATATAAAGCCATAAAACATAAAAATATAGCTGCAGCAAATCGTCACAAATTATAACTCGAAAAAATAAAAATTTCCAATACCAAAGATTTTAAAATCAATCTCCAAAAATAAAAACCATGAAAGACACAAATACCCTACAAAAAATGTCATTAAATTATAAAGTATTGCAAAAAACTTTGCGACGTCATCTGTGTAAATTATAGACTAATTAACTATTTACATACTTAACTTACCTTGAAAAATACAACTCTACTTAAACTAAACAACCCTGTTTCTGTCGCTTCGTAATAACAACATTAAAAAATAAAAAACAAACGTCAACTCTATTCCTACTGCGTGAAAAAACCTGCTTGTTAACAAAATCTATCCCGCAACAATTGCACCAATATTTAACTAAATAACACACAGCTGTTAAACTATATTAATGAATATTTGGGTAAATATTTTTTAAAATAATTTTTGAATATTTTATTATACATATTGTTATTCTTTTTTTTATCCAGAAAATTTAGAATAATTTCAATACTTTTATTTGCCACTGTACAATATGAAAAACAAGGCTCGAACAAATGCGTGTGTCAGAGCAGACCAAAAAATATACGTGTACCACTTTTCTGTGCCACAGAACACGTTCCTTATAGAAAAGTCAACTGTGTCACTGCACACTTTTCTTATAGAAAAGTCAAATGTGTCACAGCGCACTTTTCTTATAGAAAAGTCCACTGTGTCGCAGTACACTTTTCTTATAGAAAAGTCCACTGTGTCACAGCACACTTTTCTTATAGAAAAGTCCACCGTGCCACAGCACACTTTTCTTATAGAAAAGTCCACCGTGCCACAGCACACTTTTCTTATAGAAAAGTCAAATGTGTCACAACACACTTTTCTTACAGAAATTCAACTGTGTAACAAGAACACTTTTCTCATAAAAAAGTCAACTGTATCACAGCACACTTTTCTTATAGAAAATTCAAATGTGTCACAGCACACTTTTTTCTTATAGAAAAGTCCACCGTGTCACAGCACACTTTTCTTATAGAAAAGTCCACTGTGTCACAGCACACTTTTTTCTTATAGAAAAGTCCACTGTGTCACAGCACACTTTTTTCTTATAGAAAAGTCCACTGTGTCACAGCACACTTTTTTCTTATAGAAAAGTCCACTGTGTCACAGCACACTTTTTTCTTATAGAAAAGTCCACTGTGTCACAGCACACTTTTTTCTCATAGAAAAGTCCACTGTGTCACAGCACACTTTTTTCTTATAGAAAAGTCAAATGTGTCACAACACACTTTTCTTACAGAAATTCAACTGTGTAACAAGAACACTTTTCTCATAAAAAAGTCAACTGTATCACAGCACACTTTTCTTATAGAAAATTCAAATGTGTCACAGCACACTTTTTTCTTATAGAAAAGTCCACCGTGTCACAGCACACTTTTCTTATAGAAAAGTCCACTGTGTCACAGCACACTTTTTTCTTATAGAAAAGTCCACTGTGTCACAGCACACTTTTTTCTTATAGAAAAGTCCACTGTGTCACAGCACACTTTTTTCTCATAGAAAAGTCCACTGTGTCACAGCACACTTTTTTCTTATAGAAAAGTCCACTGTGTCACAGCACACTTTTCTTATAGAAAAGTCCACTGTGTCACAGCACACTTTTCGCATGGAAAAGTTGAATGTGTTCCAGAACACTTTTCGTAAAGAAAAGATTTTGCTGAAAAGACGACTCTGCCACAGCACACTTTTTTTTTGCAGAAAAGTCGACTGTTTCACAGCACACTTTTCCATATGGAAAATTTGATAATGTTACAACACATTTTATTCACAAAAAAAAAAATCGACTGTAATATCACAGCACACTTTTCTTATAGAAAAGTCGACCGTAGTAACACAGGACTATTTTGCTACAGAAAAGGCGACTGTATTACCACAGTCCACTCTTCTTATAGAAAAATTGATCTATAATCCATCGTGCATACTACAAACTGATTGATAAGAGTTCCTTTACCAATTGAGCAGTTGTTGGTAGCTAGAAAACTAATTATAAAAATGTGTTGCTATCTCGTTGTATAGTATAAACCCCTTTCCGCTGTAAAATCTAAGTTAAAAATTTCTAAACCCAAGACATTAAATTACATATGAAATTTTTAATTAAGCCATAAAATACAAATCTAAATATACATATGTATGTCTAATTCCACTTACATATAATATAGATTTTGAAATAAAATATATTTTTTTTATTTTTATTTCCAGCAACAAAAGTTCTTAAAACGACCCGCAGACGATGCCGACAATGGTGCTGAAAACTTTGAGCCGCCTCATAAATTGCCCAATAACAACAACAATAACAATAGCAACAACAGCAACAACAATAACAACAACAACAATAATGGTTCTGAAAATTTAAAGTTTTCTGTCGAAATTGTGCAACAATTGGAATTCACAACATCGGCAGCTAATTCGCAACCGCAGCAGATAAGCACCAATGTTACTGTGAAAGCTCTGACGAATACCTCCGTTAAAAGTGAACCAGGCGTTAGTGCAGCAGGTGGTGGCCCAGGAGGCAGTGGCGCTAGTGGAGGCGGCCAGGGTCAAGGTATTAACGATCCGCAACATAATGGTAACAATCGAGGTGGCGGTGGAGGCATGCATATGGGTAGTGGCGCCGGTCCAAATAGTACAACAAATCTAATGGGCGGCCATAACATGAATGCAGCTCAACAGCAGCAGCAACAGCAGCATCAGCATCAGCAACAACAACAGCAGCAAAAGTCCAATATGGGTGGTTTAGGTAATTTAGTAGAGTGTAAGCGTGAGCCGGATCACGATTTCCCCGATTTGGCTGGTTTGGAGAAGGATGGCGGTCCGAATAGTAATTTTCCAGGTTTTCCCGAGTTCATGGGTGATGACACCACAGAGGGCAATGAAACCTTCAAGGATCTCATTAATGACTTGCAGGATTTCAATCCGGGCTTTTTGGATGCTCTGGACGAAAAGCCTTTGCTGGATATCAAAACTGAAGATGGCATTAAGGTAGAACCGCCCAATGTCCAAGATTTAATTAATAGTTTGAATGTCAAATCCGAAAATGCTATGGCACAATTTAATGCAGCATTTGGAGGACCCAATCATGGGGGCGGTGGCATGGGCGGCGGTCATATGGGTGGCCCCAACAATGATCCCCAGGGTATGAACAAAATGCGTGCACAATTTCAAAATGGACCAAATACGGGACCCATGTCGGAACTGTCTTTGGCGGCACAGACACTTAAGCAAATGGCCGAACAGCATCAGCATAAAAATGCTATGGGTGGCATGAGTTTTCCACGACCGCCAATGCATCAAAATCAGCCAGGTCAATTGATGGGTGGTCCCGTATCAAATGGTCGCTACAATGACTATGGTGGTGGATTTGTGGGACCCAATGATTTCATGCAAGGCCCCAATGGACCGCAACAACATCCCCAGCATCAAAATTTGCCGCCGCAATTCCAACAAAAACCAAACCCTGGCGGTCCTATGGGCGGCAATAACGTTCAACAGTCTTTCCTGGATATCAAACAGGAACTCTATTATTCCTCACAACCAAGCGAATTCGATCTCAAACGTCTTCAGCATCAGCAGCATATGCAACATCAGCAGCAGCAACAACAGCAACAGCAACAGCATATGTCTCAAGCTAATATGGCTAAAATGGGTCCTAATGGCCCCATGGGTGTTGGTAACTTTCCCAAACCGAACGTTCCCGGCCAGCAGCAACAATCTCAAAATCCTACACAACAGCCACAATACTCGCCCTATAATTCTCCTATGGGTCCGGCCGGTGCTGGCAACCAAAGTCCAGCCGGTCCCAACTTCATGCAAGGACCACCACGTGGTCCTGGCACGGGACCAAATCAGGGTGGCCCTTCAAATGTTCCGCCCACCATCTCCCCAGCCCAACAACAGCATCAACAACAGCAGCAACAATCTCAACACCAGCAGCCCCAAACAGCCAATCCAAGAGGTCCAAATCAACAACATAATGCACCAAACATGCCTGGCAACAGCAATCAATCCAATACAGCAAATCCGAATGGCCCAAATCCTGGTCCCAATGTTGGACCTGGTGCCGGTAATGGCCCAAATTCACAACAGGGTAATCCAAATATGCCACAACAACAGCAAACAACCACGACCACATTGCAAATGAAACAGACGCAACAATTGCACATTAGCCAACAAGGTGGTGCTCATGGCATTCAGGTGAGTCGAAAGAATTTTTTATTTTTATATGTATAAAAAAAAAGAAAATAGTCTCTAATGTGATATAATGCAAAGAAGACAGTGATTAGAGAAAATATTTTTTGTATTCTATATATGTATTTGAATAGTTTTTATTATGCAAATGTACAGCTCGTTACATTAATATATAGAAAGGACCCAATTCATTACTGTTTTGAAATAAAGTTTTTTTTTTTTGTATATTTCGTTAGAAGAACATCTAATGTATCGCAAAATGCAAAAATTTCGATTTCAAAAAAAATTATAAGTTATGACCTTTCTATATTACGGTAACGATATATACTTATATGCAGACATACATACATATATATGTAAATATATTTGCAAAGCTAAAGATCTGGCTGCACTATATTTATAACAGATCTGTAAAGGCATACTCTCTTCCTTCCTCCCTCCCTCTCTTTCTCTCTCTCTCTCCATATATTTGTATGTATTTATATAGAAAATTAATGACTTGTTTAATTAAATCAATTAATAATATGTGTATGTATGTACTATATATGTAGATTGTTCAAAATTATATTAATTAAAATATTTTCATTAAGTCTGCTACTCTTGGAACTCATTAATCAAACGAAATAGAAAAGAAAAACATTTACCATATAAAATAACACATTCACCAAAGTCTTCACAAAGTCACATTTCTGTGATTGTTTTTGATTTTGGAAGATTCATGTGAAAAATTTTAAGCTTTTAAACATTATCAATTACTTTGAAATGCCATTTGTAGTAGAAGCTTTTCTTTCACTTTTTGTAACAAGTGCAGATAACACTAATTTTTTTATACAGTGACTACATACTCGAACATATTAACGAACATACTCGTATTTGCTTCATACATACATACAAACATCTGAAACTTTGCGTGGTGTGGGTTCTTCGTGTTGAGTTATTTTTAGTGAGCAACTTTTGAGAGAATGCTTGCTTTTATTATTTTTTGTTTGTTTGTTTTGTTTTTTGTTTTACTGTAGTCTATTTGATTAAAACTGAGTTCATTTGTATTTTGTGTAATTGGAGTTAACGTTTGGGTGGCCAGCAGCGTTGCCAAATATAAAGATTTATCTGTACATATGTTGCAATTTTAGATTTTGTTCAATTAAAAAGTTTAACTTTAGTTAATTTTAATTATTATTCGAACTCCATTTGTTTCTATATTTGTGATTTGAACGGGCTAAGGTTCGTATTGCTTCTTAAGCCAAATTACATGTGATAATTATTAATGAACAAATAACAACAAAGTCTGTTGTAAATATTCTGACTAACAACACATAGTTGAACGGAACAGGCAGCCGTTTTCGAAGGCCACTAAACCTTCATCATCAGCGTTCTTTTGTGTTTGGTCCACTGTGTGTGTGTGGTGTCAGTAGATGTAGATTTCTGCTTTATATACTTAGCATTATTGCAAATGGGATGTGTGAATTGTTTTGATTCATCTTATTTCAATTTGCTGAAAGCTTTTTTTTTATAAAACGATTTGCTATAGATACGTATATCGGAAACGACAATCCTTGCCACTAGTACACACTTTTGCGATGTCACAAAATGCCATAATGTCTACTCAAAATGCTTTGCTTAAATACATTTCATCAGAACTTCGAGACCTGATGAAAAATCGATTTTCGAAAATCCGAGTGAAATCAATAGCGGGAAATTAAATTTGAATTTATGTATTTTCCCTGCTTGCACATACATAATTTAATGTGTGTGAAGATAAATTCATCGAGTTAAATTCATTTTTCACAAATATCGCATGCGATATTTTTTTTTGGTACGAATTTTGTACTGAAATTAAGGGGTTTCTTCATAAAAACGTGCACTTTAGCCAAACCCTTCTTCCTCAGCGAATCAAACCTAAGGGAAAATGAAGACAACAAATCATACTAAAAAACTGCATTTACAGTATATCTGAATTGTATTTGTGAAATTTTTTAGAAAACTTTTAAAAAATTATTGTTTAAGTTTTTTTACTTTTTCACTGTCAACACAGAAAAAATTATACCCAAAAAATTTTCAAACAAACGTGTGTTTTGAAATATAATTTAGTTTCAGTAAATATTTTTTACTGTTCCATTTAATTATTTGTTCCAATTTTATTTTATGTAAAAAAAACTGTATACAATGAAAATTATCTATATAAAGTAAAATTTAAAAAAAAAAATTTTAGATTTATTTTTTTTTATGTTTAAATTTGTTATTTTCAGTTAAATTTATTTTTATATACTGTAAAAACATTTGTCTGATTTTTTGGAATTTTTGTAGTTACATTTATTTTTATATACTGTAAAAAAATTTGTCTGATTTGTTTTTTAATTTTTTTTTACAAATTATTTTATAGATATAAAAAAACATTTTATTTTTTTTTTAAGATTTTTGTTTGCGGTTTTCAAACTTATTATGTTTGTCTATTGTGATTCTCAATATAGTATATGGAGTTTGTTAGCTAAATTCAAAAATTTTTTGGGTTTAAGTATACTGACGAGGAGTTTCAAAAGCGGGAACGAAATGCTTAACCATAAAAACCAGCCAATTTTGAAAGTAAAAAAAAAAATTGTTGAACCTTTCATTTATTCAGTTAGTTTTTTCAGATAAAACTTTTACTAATTTAAAAAAAAAATTTTTAAGAATTGTTATTGATTCAGTTAATTTATTTTCTGATAATACGAAAAATTTTAGTGAAATCTGCAAAAATGTTTTTCTGTTCCTATTAATAAATTTGACTGAAAATATTTTGAGTTTCAGTTAACTTTTTTCTCTAATGCCATAATAAGTTTACTAAAAATAAATTTTTTTTTTCAGTTAAATTTTTACAAAATTGTTATCAGAATCTACAAATTTACTGATTCAATGAATTTGGTTACTGAAAACGAAATTTAGTTCTTTCTGTGAAGAAAATTGGGCAATATTTGCTTTGAAAATTTTGTGCCAATTATTGCATAGTATAGGTCAAAACGACACTAATATGTACAACAACATATGCAATAATATTGCATAATGAATGAGCCACTTTACACATTGTCCGACGGAAATTAAGAAAACAAACTAAAATAAATTCGGCGAAGTGCGACTTTGACTCGCAGACGAAAGGTTCCGCACGGCGCTTGTTTCTTTTTAGCGACTTTTTCTGTCTTTGGCGATTTTCTTAGTATTGAAATCTTTTAGTTTCGGCATTTCTTTTTTCGGTTTGGCGATTTTTTTCGGTTTTTTGGCGATTATTTTTCACAATACATATATTTAGTTTTAGCGATTTTTTAAGTTTTGGCGCTTTTTTCGGCTTTTGGCTATTTTTTTTAGTTTTTGCCGGTTTTTTTAGTTTTTTTGGAGAACGTTTTATTTTTGTTGTTTTTTTACATTTTAGCGATTTATTTTATTTTTGGCGATATTTTTAATTTAAGCACTTTTCATTTTGGCGATTTTTATTTCGTCATTTTTTATGATGTGATTTTTTTTTGCCTTAGCGTTTTTTAACATTAATTGGTGTAGTCTGCATAAAAATTCGCTCTAGAACACCTTTCAATTGTTAATTGTTGTTGTTCTTATAGCGGTCAAAGTTTTACATATTCTATGAAAATTTCAGGTGCGCAGCTCTTACGGTTCTCGAGAAAATAGCCTGTGACAGACAGACGTACAACATAGCGAAAACAATAAGATTCCTTTTCACCTTTGGTGTACAGAACCCTAAAAATCACTTGAAATTTAAAATAACAACTGCCTTTAATGATATGGTCACCTTAATTTTTCATTTATAAAATGATTTCAGCCGCATAGTTTTGCAAACGTCAGTATTATGACATAAATAAAAGTGCAAAAACAAAATTTTCACTCCACTCAAACGAAATTGAAAATATTTCCATGTTTGTTTGTTTTTATTAAGCTTGAAATTTACTCATGTAAAAAGTAAAAAAATCTCTCTTCTCTCTCTCTCACAATATTTCTGTTTATATACCACGAACGCCACTCGTTTTGATTTAATGTTAAAGTTAACTTTAACACGGGAGTTTCAAGTAAATTTTACTTCAAATTCTTTTAAAACTAAAAAAAATATCGTATAACAAAATATTTTCGATATTTTTATGTTTCACATATGTAATATACAATTACAAATAACTTAGCAGATACAAAATACGAAAAATACTAAATAAACCGACATACAAAAACTGAGAAAATACTCTGCGTATTTTCTGTAAAAATGAGGGCTTTTAATACTTCCAATTTTTTATATATACTTCTCTTTGTGATGAAGATGAACATTTGAAAAATTATAGCGAACCATATGTGTACCTACATACATACATATGTATATACATGTATGTACGTATATGCACACATACACACATTTTAATGTACGTTAATATTTAATTTTTTGTAGCTTGTAATCTCTTGATAAATTCATTTCAAAAATACTCAAATGAAACTAAATTGTTTTTAGGTTAGAGGTTTCTTAGTTAAGGTTATTTCCTTCCGCTTTGGAAATGCAAGTTCCTGTCTAAAAACTACATTTACACATACAATCAATATTTAGTTGTAATTTTTTTTAGTTTTAGAAATATGTATTTCCCTATATATATACATACATATATTTCATTGATAATTTTCCTATCGGAATTTTTTTTATTCTAAAAAAAAAATTCTTTAGAAATATTTCCCTATTTTAATATATAATTTTCGATAATTTTATATAGAAAAATTTTCTTTATAATAAATTGATCAACGAAAAACTAAAACTAGAACATTTTACACCATAATAAGATAATCTCAATAGAAGTCAATTGTTATCGCAAACGAGTAGACAAATGCCAATTTTTTACTGTGTTGTTGACGTAATGTCGGTGTTTGCCGAATTAATTACATATGTACGTAGAAATGAATATTTTTTTTATTTTTGAATGAAAGTGTTTTATATACTCGTATTTATGTGCAATATTTTCTTTAAAGATTTATTTGTTAT
The DNA here is from genome assembly GCA_949987645.1 of Tachina grossa. NCBI lineage: Eukaryota > Metazoa > Arthropoda > Insecta > Diptera > Tachinidae > Tachina > Tachina grossa. Next base: position 133,726,743 of record OX465278.1, on the reverse strand, counting down.
AGATAAAATTTCTTTGATTCGGTTAAAAAAAAATGTTTGTATATTTGTTTTAAATATTTTTGTTATCTACAAATTTTTTAAAAAAATATTATTTTTAATAACTAATTAATAATATAATATATATTCTCAATAATAACCCCAATATTCACAAAAAATAAGTGAATTTGAAATCCATTTAATTAAAAGCTAACAGGGACTTTAACGGCAAGTTTTGTATGAAGAACTGTCAGTTAAAGTTCACGTTAACTCTCAATCATACATTGTGAACAGGGACGTTAGGAAAATTTTTTATGAATATTTTGAAATAAAATACATTTCAAATTCATTTTAAATTTTATGAATATGGGGGGAATTTATAGATAAAAAAATTATGGAAAATTAATTAAAAGTTTTTTGTGATAATTAAAAATAAAAGTGTGATCGAAAAAATTTTCTGCCATATCGATAAATTTTTTTTATATAAAATTCCTATAAAAGGGATTTGTATAAAATTTTTGGTTAAAAAAATTAATGGAAAATCATTTAAGGCCTTTTTTCGAAAAATAACAATAAATGCGCTATCGATAACTTGTCTACCATATCAATAAGTTCTTTTCATAGAAAATTTCTATTTTATTATAAAAAAGGCATTTTTAAAAAAATTTGTGTATAAAGCAATTTATGGAAAATAAATAAAAATAAATACGTTATCTATAAATTTTCTGCCATATCGATAATTTTTTTTTTTAGAAAATTTCTATTTTATTATATAAAAGGCATTTTTATAAATTTTATGGATAAAAAATTTATGGAAAATGAAATAAATAAAAAAATTTTCAATAAATAAAAAAAATGTGCCATCGATAAATTTTCTGCCATATAGATGTTTTTTTTTTAATTTATGTGTTATTATTTAAAAGGAATTTTTGTAAAATTGATGGATAATATGAAAAATCAATTAAATTTTTTTTTTCGATAAATTAAAATACATGTGTTATCGATAATTTTTTTTGGAAATTTTTATCGAAAATACACTTTTTTCATTGAAATTAAAATTTTATCAATAAATTTTTTTTATAGAAAATTTCTATTTTATTATATAAAAGAAATTTTTAATATTATGGAAAAAAATTTATGGAAAATAAAATAAATAAAAAAAAATCCAATAAATAAAAAAATGTGCTATCGATAAATTTTCTGCCATATCGATAAGTTTTTTTTTTATAAAAAATTTATATTTTATTATTTAAAAGGGATTTTTGTAAAATTGACAGATAATATGGAAAGTCAATTAAAATTTTTTTCGATAAATAAAAATACATGTGTTATCGATAATTTTTTTTTGGAAATGTTTTATCGAAAATAGAAAAAAGTCTATGAAATTAAAATTTTATGGGCCTACCCATAGTTTAGAAATATCAAAATGCCAAAATTGTTGACAACTTTTGAGATACGGGCTGTAAAATTTTATCGTAAGCGAAAATTTATGTAAGTGATTCGTATTGCATGTATGTACTACATCTTGCATATATTGTGTTTAAATTTAATTAATTTTTAACTAATTTGCTTTTTAAAATTCTTGCCTGATGATTTACTCATTTATAACTAGTTGAAAAGTTTTTGTTCAGTCTAAAGAATTAGTCATTTGTGTTGAAATAAAAGAAGCCTTGCATTGCATGTTTGTTTGACATTAATTTTTTTTTTAGAAAATTGCCCTTAAATTGATTTTAATATTTAAATAATGAAAATAGAGACAATATCAAATGAGAACAATTTACTTAAAGCTATCTCTTGTTGAATAAATATAAGAATAAAAATAAATAAACTACATGCTCGCTTAGAAGTAATTTATTATTATTATTATTATTATTTTTTATTATTTTTTTTTTTTTTGTAATGGATCTGTAATTTTTAGTTTAATTATTGCATTTGAGGTAAACAGATTTGAAAGCTCATAAATTTGTTCTTGCTTCCTTGCAAGTTAGGAGTAAGCAATGCTCTCGTCGGTGTGAAAGCACAATCTCTTTTGCGAAAGTTTGCACATTATGCTTATGGAAGATTTTTCTGGTAATTAAAACTTAAAAACAGTTACTCGATATTTTCAGGGTTGTATTTTTCTGCCGTATTTGAGTGAATGATATGGCTGATAAAATACAACTCTACAAGTGCAATGCTATCGAATAATAAGGGTATATGCACGCCAAAAATTTAGTTTAGATGTGCTCATATCTCGAAAAAACGAAGAAACTTTTCTTGTCTTCTTAAAGAAAATCACATGAAAACGTTTTTATTTCTAATGAAATGTAAGAATTGAAAAACTGAACTAAAAAAAGCTGCAATATGAAAAATTATTCCTTGAATTGAAACAAAAATATACTTTTTTATTTAAAGGACTAAAAATTTAAAAAGGCGTTAGAAAGTATCAGGTAATACCAGTATTGAGTACCCAAATGATAAATATTGAGTATTGATTAATGAAAAATATAATTTGTCAACACTAGCTGACATACCAAGTTGATTACTTTCATGCGGTGGCGTATGATTAATATGAATTAAAATTATATTAATCATACGCTTATCACTCATACGCTCCTTGTCTCTGTAGACATAATTTTCGACATTTGCCATTTTGTTTGGCGATCTATTGGCAGAGAAATCAAAATTTTGAATTTTGCATACAATAAATGTAGGAGATAAATAGCAACTTAATAATATTTATCATACATACTTTTTAACCTTTCCTGCTTGTTATTACTTGTTTTTATCTATGTGTATGAATATTTAAACTTAATAAAATATACATACATACATGTATACATACATGTACAAAATTATTTAAAACTTTTCAAAAAAAAAATATAAGAATTGATTTCTCTTTACTTGCTTAAATCTTGACAGAAAAAAGAATGAACTATTTCCTAGAGTAATTTTATGTTATGTTTGCAAACAACAACTCACAAAACTTTTAAATTTACATTTCAAATCCTTTAGAATGTCCTTTAAGCAAGGAATAAAAAACACACGAAAATATGATCTAAAAAAAAACAGGATGATAAAATACAAGGATATTTTTTAGGCCAAAATACCGAGCGTTTGAAATACGATATAAAAAGAATATAAAATAGTTTATTTGGAGAAAATTGTTGAATTTCCAAGTTGCTAGCAAGGAATGAATTTAAAAGTATACTTTTATATAAGAACTAGAATGTTCTATTTAAATCTAATTATTACTTTAAAATAAGTATGTGAATGGAATTGTGTTCATTTTTCAGTTATTTTTTACGCATTAAGGGAAACGAAGTTCAAACTGTTGAACCATATTTTACAAAAAAAAAAAAAAAAAAAAAAAGCAATGTGAGTCCGATCACAGAGGAGATGTGTAAACATCTAGTAATGACAATTTTTTTTTTAAGTTGGAAGTACTTACGCTTTTAGTATCTTTTTTTAAATTAATTAATTAAAAGTATCAAAACTTTCAATATTGTAAATACATAGGAATTTGTTGGTTTTTGTTTGTTTTATTAAACTTATTTGGTTAGTAAATGGGCACACTGCAGTATATGTATATGTACTATATTAAAAATTGCAGTAATCAGTAAATTTACTGATTACTAAAAAAATTCAGTAAATTTTTACTGCTAATGAAATTTAATTTGTATTACCAGTAATAAGGGCGTAATCATAATAAAATTGTAGCAAGTGGCAAAGTTTTTTCATTAAAATTTTTAAACTTTTGTATGAAAATCATTTAGTCACTTGGTAGAATTTCATTATGAATACAGGCATTACTGATTACTGAAAATTCAATGCACCTCATCATATAACAAATTATTTAGGCAATTTATAATAATTGTAGAAAAAAATTTTAGTAATCAGTAAAAATTTACTTGTTAAACATTTTTTATTGTTTTTATTGAAACTTTAGTGGTACTGCAGTGCTCATCTATGGTAAATGCCTTTACTTTTACTTTTTAATTTTTAATTCCTGTTGTTCATCGTTTAGTTGTTGCTGTTCTTGTTGTTGTGTACGCATTGCAATTAAAATATGTTCAGTAAAGTGGGACTTTGACTCGCGCACATTCGGTTTTGATCATTTTTTTTTTTGATTTAGCTTTCTTAATTTTTTAAGTTTTTTCAGTTTAAACGATTTTTTTCAGTTTTATCGCTTTTTTCTCGTTTTGGCGTTTTTTTTCTCTTTTTGGGTTTTTTAATTTTCGCAATTTTTTTTTCATTTTGGCGATTTTTTCATTTTGGCGATTTTTTCTGTTTTTTGGGGTTTTTTCATTTTGGCGATTTTTTCTGTTTTCGGCTTTTTTTTATTTAGGCGATTTTTTCATTTTGGCGATTTTTTTCATATTGGCGATTTTTTTGTTTAAGGATTTTTTTCATTTTGGCGATTTTTCCGGTTTTTCGCGATTTATTTTAGTCCTAGAGATTTTTTTAATTTGGTTTTTTTTCGTTTTGACGATTTTTTTTGTTTTTTAGCGATTTTTTTATATTTGGCGATTTTATATTTTTTTTTTTGATTTTTTAGTTTTACCGTTTTTGAAAATTTCAAGAGTTTTGCTCTTACGGTTTCCAAGATACAGCAAGTTGTCAAAATTACAAAGTCAAAATTGCGTTAACTGATGGAACACCCATTGATTTAATTTTTTTAAATTTAGTGTTAATTGTTGTAGTCTGAATAGAAATACACTAACTTTTAAAATTTCAAGTGTATATATGTACATACAGTTGTATGTAATTATATTACATGGGATTTTAACATTTTTCGTCGCTGGCTTTGGAACACCCTTTAGTTTTTAACTCTCATGTATTTGTTGTTGTAGTGGCCAAATGTCTACACATTGTGTCCAAATTTCAAGTTCGTAGCTCTTACGGTTCATTTTCACCTTTGGTGTACGGAAATATACAGAAAAATAACCGGCGGCGGCGCACCGTCGGCTTCGAGCCGGTCGATTTGTTTCTCTGCTTGGTATTGCTTCTTTCAAACACTAATACACTCATACATAGCTCACACCGATTTGACAATGCAAAGAAAAAGCAAAAAGCAAAGAAATCAAAGTCAAAAGATTTTTACCCCCTAGCGTATAGATGTTTACACATCAAAAAAAAAAAAAAAAAAAAAAAAAAAAAAAATCGAACAAAATCTAAATTTAGTATTATAAAAGGGAAAACTGATTATAAAAAATCTATTGATGGCAAAATATTCTACAAAACTTTTTCGAAAGCAAAATTGTCTACGAAAATTTTCTTTAGGAAGTTTATCTAAAGCAGAACTTTCTTGTAGTAAATTCATCGATGGAAACTATTTTCAAAAGCAAACAATATCAATAATAACAAATTTTCGATGGAAAATTAATCGATATACAAATTTTATAAAAATTGCCAAAACTTAAAATTTTGTTAAAAAAAAATCAAGTGAAAATTTTTTTTATAAAATTTTCTATATAAAATGTATCCATAGAAAAAATATATTATAAAAAAAAAATTTCGGTATCAAAATTGTCTACAAAAATTTTCCATAAAAAATTTATCGATAGCAGAACTTTTTTCTAGTAATATCGACAGTAAGAATATTAATTTAAAAATTTATTGATATAAAAATTTCCTAAAACTTTATCAGAAATAAAAAATTTGTTCGAAAAATTAAATGCAATTGACATTGTACAAAATCTAAAAATCGCCAAATATACAAAAATATTTTGGCACAAAAATTTTGTATTAAAATATTTCCTCTAATGAATCCAGCGATAGTAAATGTTTTTTTGTAGAAAAATATCGGTAGTAAAAAGTTTCGATAACAAATCTATCGACATAAAAGATTTTCTGCAGAAAATTTCTCAACAAAAATTTTTTTACAATAAAAAATCGTTATTTATTTATGTATGTATGTGTATATCAAAAAAAATTAATTTATAGGCATTAAAAATTTCTGCAGAAATTTTTAAATTAGCAAAATTTTACTATAGAAAATTTTGCGTAGTAAAAAGTTTCTAAAATATAAAAACATAATTTTTCCTATTTTCTGTAGAAAATTTATCGATAGCAAAAACTTTCGATAAACAATTTATCGATGATCAAAATTTTCTATAAAATTTTTTTTATAGCAAAACAAAATTTATATATGTATGTATAGCAAAAATTTTCTAAAAATAATAGTTTCTTGAAAAATTCAGAAAAACGGCAAAAATTACCCAACAAAAATTTATCGATAGTTTGCTACAATATCAAAAATTTTTTTTTAACATTTATTCACAATTCAATTCATTGAAAGCCGAAGCATATTGGCAAAAAATTGCCGATATTAAATTTCGTCCATAAAAAAATTCTAGATAGCCAAAAATTTTTTTTACAAATTTTATTCATGATAAAATGCTCTTTATAAGGTTTTTTGATAGGTAAAATTTTCAATACATAATTTTCATTAGAAAATGTATTGATAGCAAAATTAACAAAAAATATCGATAGCAAAAATAAAAAAAAAATAAACATTTATTGCTAGAATTGGTAGGTAGTGATTCAAATAAAAAAATAAATGCAGCATCGATAAAAATAATTAAAAAAAAAAAAAAAAGTTCTTAAGCAACGAAAATTTGTATTCATAGCAAAGGTTTTCTGCAAAAAATTTTTAATTATAAAATTTTTTGTAAAAATGTATGTGCAACAAAAAAATTGAAGCCCAAAGTGTTAAAAAAATATGGGTGGCAAAATTTTGAAAAACTAGGGTGGAAATTTTTTCTAAAAAAAAAATAATCGATTGTCAAAGATTTCAATATCGATAGCAAAAACTTTATGTAGAAAATTTTCCTTATCGAAAGCCAACATTTTATAAAAAAAAAATATATTTATTGCCCGAATTCGATGCTTCAAATCTGTAGGTAGTGATATTTTTTCCATAAATAAAGTATCGATTAACAATAGTTATCAAACAAATAAATTATTAAACAGCCAAAATTTTATCGATATCAAAAACTTTCTACATAATATTTATATAGCATAACAGCAACTTTTTGTGAACATTTATTTGTACACTTCGAAAAATCGTTGCCCTAAATATTAAAAAAAAAAAAAAAAAATTATCGATAACACAAACTTTCTATAAAAAATTTTCAAAAGCCACATTTTTTTAATGTACATATGTATTTATGACAAAATATTTGATATAATATTTTTGTTTTACAAAATGTATCGATAACAAATATTAAAAAAAAAATAGATAGCCAAGACATTTAAAAAAAATTAAAATTCGTATGTGTCGCACTTTTTTCTATAAATTATCCATAACAATAGATTTAAAAAAAATCTTTAAAATCCAAAAATTTTAATAGTTAGAAAAAGACTTTTACGGAAAATTTATCAATAACAAAATTTTTTGTAAAAATTTATGTACAACAAAAAATGTATGCAAGAAATTTGCCATAGCAAAAACTATAAAATTTGTTCGATAGCCAAAAATTTAAAACTTTTTGCAAAAATTAATCTACAAAAACAAAAATCGATGCAAAAAATTAAAAAAAAAATTATTATTGATAGCAAAAACTTTGTATAAAGTTTTTTCTATATCCAAATTTTTTTTTTTTAATTTATTTATGGCAAAATGTTTGATAAAAAAAAATTCCTTACAAAATGTATTAATAAAAATATTTTCTAAAAATTTTCGATAGCAAATACATTTTTAAAAAAATTGTTTATAGCGTAAATTTTATGCTCAAAATTAGTAGGTAGCGCACTTTTTTCTATAAAGTATCCATAACAATAGTTTTCCAAAAAAAAAAACTTTTAAAATTCAAAATTTTTATTGATAACAAAAATTTTTTACATAAAGTTTATGAATAGCAAATTTTTTGTAAAAATTTGTTTATAGAGCAAAAAATGGATGCCAAAAATTTTTCATTTAAACAAATGAGAAGTTCGACTAATATACATAGTTGAAATAATAACTCAATAGTCAACATGTTTTTCATTTTCTTACTTTACCATTGGTACATTAGCTGATTTTTATATGATAACAGTGCATTCGCCCTACAAGAAGAAACCTACAAAAATCTTAAATTTTAAACGATTTAATACAATTAATTGAAAACATATGGAAAAAAAATCTAAATACATAGTTATAAAAATTCATTTATGTGCATAATTCATCAACGATTTCCCCCAACAATTTAAAATTTAAAACGTATAATTTTTCAAACAGATTGTCAAGTGAACAGAAAAGAAATAAAAAAATGCAAACGTAGTTGCCTTTAAAGTTAAACGAACATACGAGTACAACAAGCCGAACGAGTAAGCGAACAAACAAGCTACAGAAACGAACGAGTAAAATTAATGTGTGAGTGTGTGTGTGTGTGTGTGTGTGTGCAAAATTTATCACTAAAAATCTTTCATATTACGTATACTTTTCACCTTAAACAACCCCACTGTACCAAAACCATCAACAGCAAAGCAACACTGCAGCCCACCCTCAATTTTTTATTTCCTTCGCTATTTTACTGTGAAATCGTATGGGCTATGTGGAGTCCATCCACTGATACTGCTCATACCACACTTTAAGTTCTATAGTATAGAATCTATACCTACAAGACATCGTACGTACTTGCATACATACATACACATACATATGTATATACATACATGCATATTTACACAAGAACATCGTATAAATAATTTATTTGTTAAAACAAATAAGAGTTTAATAACTAACGACGCGTCATGTTAACGGTATTTTAACTGTATGTATAGAAGAAGCGACTAAGACGACAACCATGATAGAGAACGAAGGGATGTTTGCTTACATTGTGCTTAAAATGAGACTATAAGCATGTTATAGTTAATATTGAGAGAAAAATCTGAAATATAAAATTAAAAAAAAAAAATTAAAAAAAAACTCCCGGTTTTAGGTTTCTTTTTGTTAGTTCGAAATGATTCTGCGCAAATTTCACCAACTCTCGAGTGACATTTTTCTTTTTGAGTATTTTCTTGTTACTGAGCCATTACATATGGACATACATATGTGCTCATGAGTGTAAATATATTGTATGTGTTTTGGAAATTAAAAAATAAAAATTCTAGTCTCTGTAGACTCATAAATTATATAGCGTTTGGTTCTTAATGTCCTGTACGTGTTTTATCATGTTTAATTTTATTTGAAAAGGAAGAAGAGGAAAAGAAATATTGGCAGAAAACGTAACATAGAAATGCTTACGTAGAAATTCAAAATTTTTTTTTATAATGAAAGTATGTAAGCAAAAGGAAGAATGTATGAAGTGCTAATTTCTAATAAATAGAATTAATATTTTTCTATGTACACACACACTGCGAGTCACTTAAATAAGGAATTCAATTTTATCTGTATGAAACGAATAATTTTTTGACGAAAAAATATACATGAACCAGATGGATAAAACTTTTCTTCCATCACTTCAAATAGGTTATGTTAGATTTGACAGGTTGCTGAGAAGGCAAAAGCAGGGTTTCAGCTCAAATGTTAACAGAGTGTTAACAGAGTGTTACCAGAGAGTTGGAAAGGTATAGTGCAAGTACAGATGGTGATAGAGTGAGGATGAGCTTAATTAACTTTTTCGTTTTTAAAACTTTGCTATTTCGCATTTTATAGAATGAGTAGGCGCATTATTTCAAGCTCTGTAGCAATTTTATTAGTTATTTTACTTCTTCGACAAATAAGATGAATTCAATGTTGATAGTCAGCGTTGCCAGAATCCAAATTAAATTTTACACACACGAAACTTCAAAATTATTCAAAATTTTTTCAATTGCACAAAATAAAAGTTTCTTTAACACAAATAATTATTTTAAAACATATTTCCTTTTCAAAATATCTTTAGTTAGTTTAAAATACGAGTATTTCCCTTCAGTATGTTCTATACTAGGGTGATCGGCTCGGTTTTTCAACCGGTTTTAAATTCCGGTTTTCACAATACGGTTGTCGGTTTTTTCGAAATTTTGATTTTTCGAATGTAAAAAGACCCATTTTTCACAATTTAAAAACTGGCTGTGTCGAATACTTTCCGATTTGTACATTTTGCAATAAAACTAGTTTTCACTATGTTAAAACTTAGACCAACGTGTTCTATTGATTTTCCTAATTGTTTTTTTTTTAGTGTAAAAGTTCTAAGCGTTTTTTGAGCATGGCTACACTTACTGAAAAATGCAATTTAAGCGAAGTTATTTTATGAGGTGGTAGCAAAGGCGAATTAAATTGGCCTTTTGGTGCAATGGATGTCAAAATCCATTTGCAAAAATTGTTTTTTTTTTTAGTTTTGTTGACTTTTCGATTCATATTTTATATAGAGGTAAATATACACCTTGTCCATACATTCATTCACATATTCATAAGTATATGAAGTCAATTTTGATGTTTTACCTTTAATTTTTGTATTGTTTTATAGTATTTACATGAACTGTTAACTGATTTTTTTAATAAAGCAATTTAAAATCAAAACGTTTGAATAATAATTTTCTTACTGAAAAAAACCGGTTGACCGGTTTTTCCTGCATTGTAAAAATCGAAACCGGAGTTTTCATAATTTCAAAAACATTCGCATATTCGAAAACCGGTTTCTGGAAAAAGTCGAATAATCGATCACCCTATTCCACACATTCTAGACCCCTGCACAAGACCACTTATAAGAACTTTTAAGACATGAGGGATTTTTCAAATGGTTTACTGCAGCGAAATCTTCTAAAACAAACGCTAAACAACACTGTTTGTAAGAAATTTGTTTCAGTTATTGCAGGTATAGGAGTAAAGAAGAAAATACTTCGTAACGAAAGAATTTGTGATGCTTTTGTGCTTTCGTGATTGCTTCTTCCTACGCATGGGTGCATAAACAAACGTCATGCTTGTACATACACACATACACATTGTGTGTATGGTCTTTTATTTTTCTGCGCACATCAAACACACATGCATTGGCATTAGTTGTGTGCGCTTGCTTTAAAAAACACCCTTAAATACATAATAGCTTACCATCTACATCTTACACACTCAACACTCAAACGTACAATATACAAAATAACAAGCATACACGCATGAACACTACTTCTTTTGATTGTTTGTTACGAACAAGAAGTCTTCGCGACATCGCTTGTAAACACTCATATACACGAACATCAATACATCCATCGTGCTTCGCTTGTTAAACGACATCATTTATTATTGGTTTAGTATAATACATCCCACGAGAATACATTTAAAAAACAAGACGTATTTACATTTCAAGACTGTTTACGCAGCCCTCTAATACATTCCTTTCCAGTACTGCATTATACTATTTGTGGGCGTCTTACAACACTGTGCGGCGCGGCATTATTATTATTTTATATTTGTCATGACATTTTCTATTCCCATGACATGATAATACACAGCATGTATTATAGTGTGAGCAGGGCTTTAAATTTATATATCGTCGGCTTAGAGTGTAAACCTGCTAACTCACTTCAAACAAATTTTACAGGAGAGACAAAATACTGTTAACATCTTCTATACATAGCTTAAGAAATTAGCCTAATACGTCAAGTTTTTCCGACATGTAGAGTTTCAAAGTAAAATAAATATTTTAGACAGATGTGCAATTGCCTTACGTGAGCACCTGCCATTACGGCCTTATCTCACGGGTGCCAAAGCACCGGGTGTGGGTTAGACGCCAGACCAACGCCCCATGCACCCTATTAGAATGAACCTATGGCCCACTCCATAAGGCACATAGGTTGCAATCTTTGAATATAGTTATCCCTGTACTATATTCAATTACCTTGCTGAGGTAATTTGAGCTATCTAAACTCTGCTGCTATGTCCGTGCCCATAGCAGCTCTGTTGAATGGCAACAGCACCTAGAATAGTGTCTGGCTGACCGCGTCAGACCAACCACTAGCATTGATTTCACACTGGGAAGCCAAGACCATTCTCCCAGCTATTTTGGTAGCAACCACAGCCAACACGATAATTCTCCGGCTTCCACGCTAAGGTGTTGTGTATGCACCTTAGCGAGGTTCCCAAGAAAATTCCTCAACCATTGCCGGCACAGCTAACCACTCATCCATAATGAACGCATGCCTGTGTCGCCAAATAACCAGTGCCTACTCCACACATAATAAAATCATCCCTTTAACCCCGTGGGGTAGGACGAACTAGGCATTTTAGCAAAGGAAACTGACAACCGCTACATGCACTCAAAACTTCAGAGCAGCAAGATCCACTCACGCGAGAAGAACGCAAGCTCGCCACCAAAATTCCTAAGCCTACTACTACCCGACACAAAAATGAGAGTGTCCTGGGGTTTGCTCCAGGACGAAAAGCCATTTTAGCACAGAAATTTTGACAACCGCAATGCATTTATCTCTAAGCAGCTCAGGTGTCGGGCAACCGGCATCCGTGGCACCAGAAGTAGCCTCTGGTGAGACCTCGAAGTTCCACCACAAGGGCTTCACCTCTATCGTCTTTTGAACTCAGGGGCAGTTCTAGGTGACGCTGCACCTAACTGACAACAACGGGCGTACAATATTTGTTTTCCTTTTATAAATATGTGCACATCCTTTGCTCTGTTTGTTTTCAGAGATCGGGTAGTAACACATAAGTTTCACGGGTAATGAGCCAAAGGTCCGTCAGTGGAAAAAGCCACATTACCCTAGCTGGGGCCCCGGGATTGCCACACCCGTAGTCTAAAATAGACTCCCCTGGGGGTAATATTTTAGACAATCTATCAAACGGCACTAAAATGTCATATCTTATAAAAAGTGGATTTAGCAGGTTTACACTTTAAGCCGACGATATATTTTTAACAGCTCGTCGTTTCAACTCAAGATGAAAAAAAAAACAAAATGGCGTATCAATTCCCATGAGAAAAAAATTATGTATTCATAATAGGGACAGGGCTGCCAGATAAAATTATCAAAAAATCGTCGAAATCCCGATAAACTATAAAATAATCGTCATTTGTCAGAAAAATCGGACAAATCAAAATGAGTTTTTTTCGACGTGTATACATACGTTTTGTTTTAAACTTTGTTCCCCTCAGTGGTAAAACTATGAAAAATATTGCCAAGTTATGTCCAAGTTTTAGTCTCAGTACTTTTTTCACATTTATGTTTTTTGAGAATACCAATTTACACAGATACTAATATAAAATAAAGAGTGGACAAAATTACATTAAAATCTTTTATTAAGTAAGTAATAAATGAATTTGTAACTGTTGATTTTTTCATAAAAAACTGCCATATTTGGACTTTTAAAAAATCGTCAATTTCGACGAAAAAATCGTCAAATCGTCATTTTGCTTTTTTCGGTACCAAAAATCGGCAAAATGACGATAAATCGTCAAATCTGGCAGCCGTGAATAGGGGGAATATTTTTCGAAGTTGCCATATGTTCGGGTGCGCAAAATTTAAATTAGAGATTTTCTGAACAGGGAACTAACCCCCCCCCCCCCCCGGGGAGAAATTTATTGTTCACAATAAGGATAACTGTGTTGTAGTAAAATAAATCATTGTCAGCTTTTTCCCAGAAACGTAAAATTGTGAATTTCATTAAACTAAATGTTTCTTTCTTTAAGACATGAAATACAAAATAAAAGCATATGTATAAAAGCTTAGAGTATGTTATTTCATTTTAAATTTAAGTTGGAAATTTAATAAACTTAACATTAATATTACTCCTTAAAAAACCTACGCTTATATACCGTTATGTGCATTTATTCCTCCTTATTTATATACGTGCGTCCTCTCTCCTATTATTTTTATTATTCTGCCTCTCTTGTAATTATTTACAACGTACCCATCATGTTTTTCTTTAATTATTTAGCCTTAAGTAAATGACTTAGAACGACAGATTGTTTCTATTTTTGTTTTCATTTATTTTGTCTTCTTTTATTAGAATCTATTTTTTTATTTATTTGCTGTAATCGAGTATTTTACAAGCACAAACAACATTATTGTGTAGAGTGTGCAAAAAAATGCAAAAAAAATCTACACACTCACTCACTGCAAAATATAACGTCATCATTGATTGCAGTTCTTTTTTTTTTTTTTTTTTTTGGAAAAGAATTCCTATTATTGTTTTATTTTTATATATGCATTAAGTATTTCTTATTTAAATAGAAGTAAAAATGTGTATGCACGTCAATTATAAATACAACGAAATGCTTAGAAACATTAACGTTTGGAATGTTTTATTTTTAAATTAGAAAAAGATTGCTAATCGTTCATACACATGGAGGAAATATCGGAATGAAAATTATTAATGCTACGGCATGCTACTAAAAATACTCGTATGCATGGCCAGCAAACAAATCTTTGGGAAGTTCAAGATGTTAATAAGATGCAATGATTGTTATTTGAAAGCAGTGCCAGTTTGGAGAATTTTTTAAGATTTTTCGACGAATTTCTCTTAATTGAATAGTCTTCATTAAATTGGAAGTTGTATCAAGAATATTAAGAGGAATTAATTTTTTTTTTCCATTGGCTTAATTTAATTTGACCAGAAGTCGGAAAATTACTAAAAAAAAAAAATGAATAGCTTCCATTCTTTGCGGGTTTATAAATGGACTGCCACAAAACGTAAAGGAGTTATATTAATTTTAATATATAACAAACTAGAGTTCTCTCTATACAGTGCCCGTAACCGGAAGCATGATTTTATTTAGGCTTCTGACTTCTTAAGAAGTCGATAGATTTAGATTTGCACAGAAAAAAAATATTCCTGCAATAAACAATTTTATTTGAAAATAAAACCATAAATCAATAAAAATGTATTTGAGTCCATTAAAATTTTGTTTAAAAATAGTACATATATAAGCAATAAACAACTTTAATTGAAAAAAAAAACCATAAATCAATTAAAAATGTTTTTAAGTCAATTAAACTTTTGCTTAAAAATTTAATTAATTAAAAAGTTCAATTGATTTTTGGGTTTTACTTTCAATTAAAGTTGTTTATTGAAAGAACATTTTATTTTTAAACAAAAGTTTAATTGACTCAAATACATTTTTAATTGATTTTTGGTTTTATTTTCAAATAAAATTGTTTATTGCAGGAATATTTTTTTCCTCTGATGCATAAGAAAGTTGTTTCAAACTTCTAAAACTTTTGCACTTTTTGTCTTTTTTCCCTCAAGTCCGGTATGAGTTTTGAGTGAGTCCTTCTATAATAAATTAACAAAATTTAAAATTGCAAATAAATCAAGTTGAAATGCGAAGGTAATTTATTGTGCCAAGCAGCTATCTGCACGTTTTGCTTGGCTAATTTCATTATATGTACGTATGTACATTTGACTTAATGTCATTGTTATTTCATTGCTTAAAGAAATGCAACATTAAATTTGAACAATAATACTAAAGGACTTTCCATTAAAACAAATTCATTTAACTTTCTTTATCTTTTCGAAAGCAGTTTTATTTTTGTATAACTTTTCTTTGGATTGTAAAATAGTAATAAAAAAAAAATCAAGGTATAGAAGACGTTCGTAAATTAGAACCACTTTGTTTCGATCTAATTTCTAATTTCTAAAGGTTTTTTTTATAATAAAAGCCAACATAAAAAAGAGCATATTCATTTACAGCCTTATTTATAAAAATTATTAAGGCTTTTTATAAAGGCTTTTTAAGAAAAATTTTGTTAGAAAATACACCAAAACACTACTGCATAGATTTATTTATTTTTTTAGTTTTATTTATACAAAATGAACATAGTTTAAAAAAAAGTAAAGATAAAGTATAAAGACAATTTTTCAGTATAAAAAACAAACAAAAAATAAAAACACTCTGAAATTAGAACCAACCGGCAGTTCTGTACTACATATTTTGATATCATATGCAGCAAAAGCTTTCATTTCATTTAAACAATTTATGGACTGAATTAAGTTTTAAAAAAAATTCGATAAATCTAAATTTTCATGCAAATTTGATCTATAACTCATATTTTCTCTAAAATATTTATTGATAAGTTTGTCTATTTTTAGAAACTTGCAAGATACATTTCGAGCTTCTATATATTTTCGACATGTTATCGAAAATATAATTTTTTATTGAAATTAGAATTTTATGGGCCTACACATAGTTTAGAATTATACCAAAATTATGCCAAAATTTGTTGTTTTTGACTGTAAAATTCTCCCGAAAACTTACTATTAAATCGAAAATAAGTCTGGATATTTTGATATCATATACAGCAAAAGATACCTGAAATCTGTATAAAAACAATATCGATAACTCAATCTTCTATGAAAAATTTATCGACAGCTTTGATTTCCTTTAAAACATTTATCGACAGCTTTAATTTTCTTTAAGCAAGTTTTCGATAACTTTAAATTTTCATACAAACTTGATCGATAACTCAAATTTTCTCTAAAACATTTATTGAAAATTAGTGATTTTTTTATGGGAATTGTTACAATTTAAGTATAAAATTTTTTAAACGCACTAATAATCCCAAATTAATATTTTACTTATTAAGTAAAATATTTTTTTTTATTAAAAATACATTGAAATTGATTATTGAGGGGTTGAGCTGGAAAAGTTTGAAAAGTTTGTCTATTTTTAGAAACTTGCTGGATAAACTGAGTTTTTTGTAAAAAAAATCGATCGATAACTTTGGGTTTGTATAAAAATGTAAACGATGACTTTGTTTATTGTATAAAATAGTTATTGATACGTTTAATTTTCTATGCAATTTTGTGTCGATAATAATCGACTTATAAATAACTTCATTTAAAAAAAATTTTCTCTATAAAGTTCTAATTTTGACTCTATATAAAATTTTTAAGAACAATTTTACTTTTTTATTTTTAATTTAATGTAAAGTTTGATTTAAGTTTGGAAAACTTAAATAAAAAAAATTAAAAATCAATAACTCTATCTTTCTATATCTTTCAGTTTTCTTCAAAAAATTTATCGATAACTTTAGTTCGATATAGAAAGTTTATTGAAGAGTCAATCAAATTTTCTTTTTCCAAAATTTGAGTATATAAATATAAATAAATAAAAATAATTTATACAATTTTTTTTAGATATTTTTTATTTTTCTATAAAAGAATTATTAATAATTAAACTTTTTTCGATAACTTTAAAAATTCTATACAAAGAAATTTCATCGATCGATAATTCTGACTTTAAATAAAATTTTTATCGAAATTTTTAATTTTCGTTAACAAAAACAATGAATAACTGTAGGTCTCTTTAGAAAAGTGATAAATAACTTTAGTTTTCTATAAAAAATTTATCTACAACTTAATTTTTTTTATAAAAAAAAGTCAATAAAATTTTCTGTTTCCATATTTCAGCTTGTATAATTTTTTATCGGCACCTTTGTATTTCCATAAGAGTTATTTGTTTTAATTTTCTATGAATTTTTTTCGATAAGTTTAAATTTGTACACTGAATTTGTCTCTAACTTTAAATTTTGCTAAGAAATTTGAAGATAACTTAATCTATATAAAATTCATCGATAATTTTAACTGTATGTAAAATTTTTATCGAAAATTTCAATTCTTAAAAAAACAAATAATTAATAACTCTAGTTTTCTATGGAGAAGATTATTTGATCAATTAAATTTCCTATAAAAAGTCAATAATTTTTTTTTTCCAAAATTTGGATGATATAAAATTTTTTCTATAAAAGATCTATTAATTTTTTTTTCAATATTTTTAACCAAATTTGTCTATAAATTTAAGTTTTTTTAAGAAGTTTGACGATAGCTTAATATTTCTGTACACTATTCTTCGATAACTGTGACGTTATGTTTTTTTTATGTAAAAGGGTTATTGGTAATGTACATATTTGCTAATTCTTTCTGAATAAACTTAATATTATATACAAAAAAGTTTTATAGATTAGATTTTTTTAAAGAAATTTTACGATAACTTTATATTTCCATGTAAAATGCATCTATAATTTTTACCTTATGTAGAATTGTTATCGATAACTTTAATTTTTGTTATAAAAAATAATAATTAATAACTCTGTTTTCTTTAAAAAAAAAATTATCAACAACTTTAATTTACTATGGAAAATCTAATGATAATTTGGATTTCTTATAAAAAATCAATGGAATTTTCTGTTCCAAACTTTAGCGATAAATTTAAATTTAATTTCCAAACAAAATGAATTAAAAAATTTTCGGGAAATTTTTCACTTTTGCGGATATCTAAGCGCTACCTAAATCATTCCTAGGAAGTTCATATGTTTTAGAAAGTTGTTTATTGAGATCTTAGGTACATTTTTGCAATTGATTATTTCCTTGAATTTTGAACAGTTTGCTACCTATGGACCTGAACAGGGGAAAAAAGGTAAAAGAAAATCGAATGTTTTAAAATTTATTGCGATTTTGATCTTGAAGATGATTTTTTTTTTATTTTTATTTTATATATTCACAATTTTTGTTCTTTGTGACAAGAGCTACAACTTTGCCTCAGAGAGTAAATCCAAATTCCGAACGAGCCTGAGAAAATGCAAAAATGACATCGAGGCCCCAAATTTTTGGGGCCCATAAAAAAAGTGCATGACTTGGGGCAAAACTGGAAGAAACGGGTGTTTTTTGGTCTTTTATCACGTAGTTGTCTCCGTTTATGCATATATTTTTTCATGTTGCACTGTGTAAATAACAAAATCTACACGCAAAGAAAAAATATGGTTGAGGTAACCATAATCAAACAGCAACATACTATGATTGAATTATATGGTTGCAGTCAAATCATATTATTGTTAATAGAAAAGCAAACGTTAAATAATATTATTATCTGAGTTAATAATAATATTATCTACAAAAACAATAAACTTTGTTACACCTAATCTTAGTATTGTAAATATGACAACACTATTGTTAGATGTGACTAAAATATAATTGAGACTCACCATACCATGTTCTAATATTATATTAATATTGTTAAATACGACCACAGTATTATTTAATATAATAATACCATTTTGGTTTTTAGTCATATATTTATTGTAGAAACAGCTGTGCATTAAATTCGAAATAAAAATAAAGTAATATTGTTGAAATAAAATGTATATATAGATATGTATACTTACACGACATACAGACATGTCTGTATAGAGATACACAAATGTTTATATATTTTTATTGGTCTACCATTTTGTTTATACTTTATTTATTTATGCATTTATTTAACACCACCCGTGCACTACTGATAGCTTAAAAAGGAAGTACTGAACTGACAGATGTTTCTGAAAATGATTTTATTTAAAACTTAACATAGTATGGTTTTGGATAACATTATATTGTTATTTACATCATATTATTTTTAAATAATAATACAAATTATGTTGTGGTCATAAATTTTTAACAAGACTATATTGTTAAACTCTAACCATATCACACTTTTTTATGGATGTGATAATGTAATTATTAAATTCAAACATTACTCTGTTTATCGTAACGAAATAAATGTTTAAAATAACAATAATTAGTTTTCAACGACCACACATTTGTTTCAGAGAACATAATATTGTTTTCTCAACCATTCTACAACCATATCTTTTATTTGCGTGTATCAAATCTAGATCTGAAGATTTTGTAAAGTATGTATCTATAATGGTTGGGAAAAGTAGATGGAATTTCTTCTGTTGTGGAACGGTTGATTATCATTCTACTAAAGCGTACGTTATCACACTCATGGAGCTATTTACCTCAAAACCTCAATTTTTTTCAACAAAAATTTGAATTTAAAGCACTAGTTTAAACATATTTTGATAGACCTAAAATGAGAATTTTCATGATGCTTTCTTGTAAGTCTGCTCTCCCAATAATATTACAGCGAATCTTACAGTTGAATATCCTTAATTTTACTGTGTATTAAGTTTTAATTATAACTACTAAAGCTCTGACATTGTAAGCATAAATTCCTAAAGTTTTAATTTATTTGAGTGCCATTTAGATTTAAAATAGTTCACTTTTTACTGCCAACTTATGGAAAAACTGACTATGTGTAGTGAGTAGTGTGTAGTGCTTTTGTTTAAAATTTCTTTTTCTCAAAATTCATTTCAAGAGAATTAATTTCACAGCCAACCTCCTGTATTTTTTGATAAGAAAATAATTGCATGCTTTTTTTTTAAAGTAAATTCTGTTACATTTTTAATCTAAATAATTAAATACCTCTGAGAGATAAATGCAAAAAAAATTCAAATAGTGGAGTATAAAGAAATAGCACTTTTAATAAAACTTACAAGAAAGCGACATGACAAATTTTTGTTTGTAATGCCAATCAACAGATTACTTTAGAAAAAATAAATGTATTTTCAATAGATAAGTTTTAAAATACTAAAATAATCTTACAGTTAGTTACCTAAGCTGCTTTAGCAACCCGCGCTATTTTTCTAACCTCTGCAATATTTACAAAAATGTACTGCAATAAATTTGATTAACTTATGTTTATTTATTTTATTTTTATTAATTTAATTGCTTTTTATCACTTTCAATCTACTTTGTAACCTTAACGAGTGCGGTCTATCATTCAATAATTCTTTTGTTATCCGCACTATTGTAACGGTTTACTTCCGGTTTCCTTTCGTCTTGGCGCATACACACACACTCACTCACTTCAACAAAAGCTCTACTAAACTTACAATACATACATACATACAAATGTATAACTTCTTAACTGTGATTGCTATTGTGTGCTTGTGTGGTATTTTGGGCAAGTTTAACTATTTGGATTTTTGTTCTTCACCTTTAATTTTGACAAGATTTTCTTTTTTCTACATACATAAGTGCGTATGTATGTATGTGTGGATTTTTCTTTTGCTGATTACCTACCATTTATCTACAAAATTTTCTTGTTGGTAATATATTCCAGTGTTTTGTTGTTCTATAAAATTTTATGTTGGTTATTAAAATTGTTGCTTTTCTGTTTCATTTTCTTTTTGTTTATATGAATGCATATACATATGTATGTATGTTGGTGAAATTGTGTGTATAGTTAGTTCGGGAAATCTTGGTGGTTCGCTGTAAAATATGTTATTTTTTGTAGCTAAGGACATAGTTTTAGATGCTATATCTGAGGTGTTGTATTAAATTTACCATTAAAAGAAATTATAAAGCTTGTAAGTTTCTGTAGATTTTTCCTTGAGTAAAAGTGTCAGGGCTTTTAAAGAATTAAATTTCTTTGGGCATGGAAAGTGTTTAAGAAAATTAAAAAAAAAATGCTAATGCTTTGTTAAATTTTCACTGCATTCAAATAAGAACCGTGATTATTAGCTCACAGCAAATTTCATTTTCGCATATAGACTGTTTTATTATTTAATTTTAAATTAAAATTAAAACTAATAATTACGTTACAATTCCAAAGAGCAAAATATGAGCTTAAAGTTCTATTCAGCTAGCTGAATATGGTGGTTTACTCACTTAAACCCAAAACCAACTTAAATCATTATGCATAATCACATGTAGAGTCAATTCAGCTAGCTGAATCATTTGCAATTTTTGTTGTTTAATGAGTTTTTGATAAAATTGGCAATCCTACTATTACTCAGCAGGCGTAATTATGTACATATATGGGAAATTTTACAGTCACGTGACGTTGTGTCATCATCACTAATTGCTCATTGTAATAAAACTATGACGCAGATAAAACACTAGCTGAATGTTAATTAAATATGTAGGCCTGTCTCACGATATTGACAGAAGACATTCGATCGATAACTTGTATGGAAAAGAACAATAAAATAACATTTTTTTTGTTTTCATTATAAATAATCGATCTAACGTTTTCTGTCGACATTATGAGACAGGCCGTAAATATACTATTCATATATATATATTTATATGTAGGTTTTCGAAAAATGGTGCTAATATCAAAGTTTCATAAGAAATTTAAAAAAAAATTCAATTCAGCTGGCTGAATTGAGCTATATAAGTAAACTGAAACTATATATATTTATTTTGTTCTAAGATTAGTACTGAATAATAAGATAAAAGAAGCGCTATATAAAAATTTTACTTAATTCAGCTACCTAAATAATATAATAGAAGCTCTATGTGAAATTCCTAACTATAACTTAATTCAGCCAGCTAAATAATATAAAAGAATACTAATAATATACTACAAAATTCATATTTACAATTTAATTCAGCTAGCTTAATATAATAAACACCCCTTTTCCACATGCTAAGTTTACTTTGCAAAGTCTAAATTTAGCTGGGAGAAAGACAGAAAGAGACTGTATTCCTATCTCTGTCATTCACACAGCTGAATTAAGACTTTGCAAAGTAAACTTTGCGCGTGAAAAATGGGTAAAAATTCTATTAATATAATAGAAGCTATTTAAAAATTCTTAACTGCAACTTAATTCAGCTAGCTGAATAATATAATAAAATATATACTAAAAATATAATATAATCTCTATACGAAACTCCTTACTGAAACTTAATTCAGCTAGCTGAATAATGTAAAAGAAGAAATGTATGAAGTTTATAGCCACATTCACAATTTTCTTATTAGATTCACACATAATCAATATGTACTAGTAATATGAAAATTTTTCTAACTTGAGATTTCATTGAAATATTTAATTACTATAATTTATTTCTTAAAAACATGTCTTTATAATCTATAAAAGTATGTTTTTAAGAAATTTGAATTTTATTAGTTTTTTCTTTTCGAAATTTCGTTATAATTTAACATACACCCCTTTTATATACGCCAAGTTTACTTTGCAAAGTCATCATTCAGCCGGGAAAAAGTATTCCTACATCGTATCTTTCACACAGTTGAATTAAGACGTTGCAAAGTAAACTTTGCGTGTATAAAAGGGCTAATTAGTCCTACTTAATGCAAACCAAGTATGAACTCAATTCCGGTGATTTAATTTTAATAAATATTACTTTTCATTTTAAGCTCAAAACAGCCAGCTGAATTGTATATTGTTATTAATAATTTGCGACGTTTATTTTGTAAGTGACTTAAGATTTATTCATTCTATTAATAAAATTCTGTTAAATATATTTTTTTTTATATTTTAATGCTAGACTATAACTTATGATACTTACAAAATAAACGCTTCATTTCTGTCAGAATATTCAAAAGTGTAAATGTTTACAGTATCTTGGAAAAATAGTTCAATTCAGCTAGCTGAATTAGCCAAATTTCACAAAATTTATCAGTCATGTGATTTTCTCGTTATGCCACCCAAATCTAACTTCAATATCTTGTTATTAAAACCAGCGGGAGGAGTAACGAGTTATCATGTCATAGAACTGCTAAGCTTGAAGAAAGCAATTCAATGCTTTCGCTTTAATATTTGTTTTTGCTGTTGCATTAAGTGAAATTATTCTTTACCTGTCTTCATTGTACACATTTTAACTTTGAAGAAACCCTTGTATGAATGAAATGAAAACAAAAATCCATTCTCTTAAATCTCGCCCAACAAACCTTAGCGTGAGACGAGATGAAATGTACAAGATGGAGTATGAGTACTTAATTTAATACATTACTAGATAATCTTATGGGAATTAGATTATTTATTTTTATGATTATTTCTGTTTCTGCGTAGCATTTATTTGCGTACGTATGCTTGTAAACATTAATTTTATATTTATTATTTAATCTAGTTTAATGGAAGTTGGTGATAAAATCTTTGTTTTTGTTGTTTTCTTTTCATCTCTCGCCCTATCATTTTTGAATTGTAGTATTAGTTTTAATTAATAAAGAAAAATTGTATTGCGGTTAATAATTTATTACTTTGCATTAATAATTAACTTATAGTCATGTATAATACATACATATATGTATATGTATCAGCCTTAATGTAGACTTTAATTTTCTTTCTTGAAATTGGCCAACTCTCTGATATTACATAATTTTAGTGCTTGACACATTCCATTCTCTTGGGTATTATGATCGGGTAGGCAGGCAGGCGTCAAGCCGACTGATGTGATAGTATGAAATTCAACAAACCACCAAATTTTGAAAATTGTAAGCTAGCCAACAACATTTGTTGCTTATTTTTAATTATTTTGTGTATTTAGAGCCCAAGTTAAATTAAGTATTTTTGTCTATATTTTAACATGACTTTTTGTAAAAGTAAAAAAATAACAGTTTAACTATTCCAACTCCTTGCAACCAAACAATAATAGGGATAGTATGAGACTAAAATACCACTTACATTACATTTCCTATTTTAATTATCACCAGGCATGGCACACCAACATTCCTGATTTTTTTAACGTCTACATCGTGTAATAGTCTATTTTTGTTTGTTTCTATGCTTCTATTCTCGTTAAGGTTTGAGTTGCAGCTCCAAATGTGCTCCAAACTGATATACATACATATCTACATATGTATATGTACGAGTACATAGAGAGAGCGAGAATACGACAAAAAAACACTTTAATCCATTTGTATTTGGCCGCCTAATTGGGTGCCTTTTGCTTTGTTTGGAATTTATTTTAATTTTCATTTCTTTTACATATAAATTATAATATTTAATAAACAAAGGGCTACAAGAAGACATTTTATTAATTTGTGGTAGCTAAATGCTTTTTAAATGTAATACAAATTGTGTTCTTTTGTTCAAGTTTATTTAGTCTAATTTGTTAAAGGATATTTGTAGGCGTTGTATTAAATGGGAAACATTACACTTCATTGACATACAAATGCACATACGTAAATATATTATTTTTTCAATTAAATTCTTTTCAATCACAAACAACTTAATTAATTTCAAATTGCCAGAAACTCCTCTATACGACTTGCTTTACTTTTCGTATTATGTCAAACCCAATTAAAAATTAAACAGTTGAAACAGCTGTTGAAACAGCTGTTGTCGAATGGTTCGCCAGTTCAAAATGAAGCCAGCTGTAATCTAAAAAAATTTATTGCACACAAGAAAAATATTCATGCTTAAAGCGGAGAAAACAGGTTTTTTTTAAGAAATGTATAATTAAATAACAAAATATATTATAAATTACTCTCACCAAAGCTATTCAGCTAGCTGAAATTATATTTCAGCTCGGTGAAAGAGCTGAAATTCTTAACAATTTTATAATTCAGCTGACAAAACAAACAAAGTGAAATCAAATAAAATACAATATTTATCAATATTCTAATTCAGCAAGCTGTTTAAAGATTTAAAAAAATATTTTTGAATAAACTCAGCAATGAATTTTTTTATGAAAATTCATATTCGAATATTTTTAATAGAATTAAATTTTTATGGGCTTATTTTTAGAGTCGAATTTAAACAAATTAAAAGTACAAATGCTAAAAAAAAAACTTCAAAGCATGTCTTTAGCAAATATCTTGAAAAAGATTCTTTGTAAAACTTAATTAGTGTTTTTCTTATAAATCTTTTAGAAAAGTTGCACGTTCGTAATTTGGAAACTGCACCTTAGATCAAACTAGCCTGTTAAGAAATCTTATCAAATTAATACATTTAGCTGAATTCGTTTAATTAACTGGAAAAACGGCGAACAAATTTGAAATTTAGAAAATTTTCTAAAACACGTCAATTCAGCAAGCTAAAATAAAACAGCATATCGTTAGTTTCTATCCACTGTTATATATTGTCGACATATTCAGCCTTTATTCAGCTTGCTGAATTGCACAAAATTAATTTATTCTTTACTTTCGCTGAAGCAAAATCTATTTAAAAATATATGATAAATAATAAAGGGCAACTCATCTTTTTATAAGTGATTTCATTCAATACAAAAATCATAGACCAAAAAATTGCAATTCAGCTAGCTGAATTTAGTATTCTAAAAATTGAAAAGGACACTTTTTAAGTAAAAATGACTTCCATAGAATTTAGTTTGATATAAAGAAATAAATTTTAAGAAATCCATATCAATATTATATAATAAAAGTTGGTTCGAAAAAAAAATTACTATAACTAACAATTTCTTAAATATTTTTTTAATTGCAACGTATTCGATTTGCCAATTTATTTATCAGTTCAGGTAGCTAAATTTTAAAAAAAAAAAATTGGTGAAATAAGTCCTTAAGGGACAAAAGATTAAAATTCAGCTAGCTGAATTTACTTCTTTCACAATCTTAATATCATTCGTACTCTACAAGAGTAGAAGATTCTGTTTGAACATTTGCTTACTAGAGAAACATTTTAACCCTGGGGACTAGTTTTATATATTGACACATATGTATATAAAAAATTTAGATCGCCCAGTTAATTTGCTTACACACATACATACACATGTACATACATATGTATGTATATGGTATCCAAAACTTTTAAATTTTTGGAAAAAAACAAAGAAAAATGTTGAAAGAGTTTAATTCAGCTGGCTGAATTTGTCGTAAATATTGTTTTCGCTAATGGCCTTCAATAAATTGCTAAAATTTTATATTATAATGGAATTCAGCTAGCTGAATGCTAAGTTTATATTTATATAGATTGTTTGTATTTTTTCCATGCTTTCAATAACGTGAATTATTCCAACATATATGTAATGTAATGGATTTCTTTCAGGAATTCATTGTTGGTATGAGACATTCAGCTGGCTGAATTTCTTATATAAGCAATGAAATAATCTTCATAATAAATTTATACATTCGTTTTTTCTTCTACCTCAAAACTTTTCTTTTAATATATATAGTGGTTGCAAAATGGCTTTTAATATATTTTCTCTTAATTTTTATGGTTTTTCCACAAATTGTAGGCTTGTGTATTAGGGGTAACAATTTAAAACTAAACAGGAAAAAATTCTCATACATATTAAGTTTTCGACATTTGGAGAGGAGTGAGTATTTCTTGTTATTTTGTTGTTCCTTTCGTTTAATACAAATTTATTGGTTATCTTGTGTGGATTGTTTTTGTTTTGTTGGCTGGTGAACTTTTATGGGAAAAAGTTTACGCACTTGTACGATTTTTTGAGTGGCTTTTTTATTGAATTTTTTTAAAGAAGTTAATACACTGAGAGAAAAGAGGAATTTTTTTTATTTTCGTATATATAAAACCATGAAAAAGTTTTGCGAAATTCTAGTCTTAGCTGTAAAATGTTCTGAAAATTTGAGTTGTATCCTGTTGTGTCCTTAACCATTAAGTGTTTAATGGGCGATACTTTTAAATATGAAATGCTGTGAATCATATTTTTTTCATGTCAAACAAGTTGAAATGTTTAGGTGTTTTCAAAATTTATAAATTTTAAGCATTTATATATAATAGTGTTACACTATTTTTCACTTTTTACTTCTATTCTTTCTATTAGTTTATTTTATTTTTTTTATGTAACATTAATTTTTTTGAGTGTTAATTCCTCATGTTTGTTGATATTCATTACAATTAAAATACCAGAATATAAAGTCATACATACTTACATATGCGCATGTGTTTGTATGTATGTATTGTAATACAAACCCCCCATTAAGCCATGAGACTGGAAAACAGCGTTACCAAAACCGTTTTTTTTTTCAACGTTATTAAAGTGCAGTTTTTGTTGGAATAAACACTTATATACATTTTGACAGTAACTTAAATTTTCCCGTGACTGAGAAATATGTTTACATATTTCCAAACATTCTTGAACCATTTTTCAAGTATGAATTCCAAATAAGTGTGGATTCGTTCGTACATGATACAGAGTTGTATAACCGAAAAGAGGTGTTCACGATTGAGGGAAAATTTTTTACAATTGCTTAAATTTGCAATCTCAAATGCTATTTTTTTCTTCTTCTTTTTACTGAAAATAAAAACCTATTTCATCTTCTGTATATTATATTAAGTGACTCATTTTCGAAATAAATTTTTAAGCATTTGACATTTGCTTTCGTATTAGGATTACTTTTTGATTTTAATTTTTTTGTGTGGAGAAAAAAAGTGCGGATTGAAAGAAACATTTTTCAGACGTTCGGCAATAAAATTTCGTAAATCGTAGTGTGAAAAATAAAAAAGAAAATTGAAGGTTTTTTTGCTGTTATTTTCTTTACTTTTCAAACACACTACTATTATTGCTATTAAATTTTCTTTCGATATTGAAAATGACATTCATGCAATGTTGACAACACCAAATTAAACTCAAAGTTATTGCTTGTTGGGGTCATGCAGCATGTGTATATCAAAACATTCAGCACATGTACACGAATTTGATATCAAGCATTTTTATCGTGTCTAGAACAACTAGGGATATTATTTTTAGCTTCGTTTAAATACTTGAGAAGGTTTAGTTACTTACAAAGAAATCTAATTTGTTCAAAATACTATTATGGCTGATTTCCTGAGTTCGTTTTTCAATTCTTAAAGAAAGAATATAAAAGTAGCTAAAAAATATCCATACAAATGGTAAGAGTTAACATTGTATTGATACATTGCAAACAATGTGAGTCTAATGTTAAGCTCCCAACACTCACTGTTACGCTATACAGGTTTAAATTTTCGTGGTTTACTTGGACTGAGGAATAACGCAGAATTTTAGGTGAAAAAATTTTTCTTCCAGTTTAATTTAAAAATTCGATAATGGTTTTGAAATTATTTAAAAATTTAACAACAATTTGAAATAATAGGTATGTTCATTTACTAATAATTGTTACTGGAAAGTGTTCATTAACTCAAAAAGTTTGCAGGACGAGATCGTCAAAAAGAGAGAAAAAATTGAGAGACAAAAAATTCTTACAAATTATTACTAGTAAAATTTTTTACTTGCAGGAATTATCCAACCACATGTTGTGTGTTTTGTTATTAAATTAATTATTTCAAAAATATCTGAAAATTTAAAACTCAGAAATGTGCATTTCTTTGTTAAAAAACATGTAAACGTATGTAAAAAAAACATGTTTTCTTAATTTGTTGTTTTTCTTTCATTAAGCCACATAAATTCAATTTAAATGTCAAAGAATTTTGTTTGTTTCTCATATGTGATCAGAGATGGAAAGTGGCATTTTTGTATTTGTTAATGCATAAAATTAAAAATTATGAAAAATTCATGAAAATATTAAATAATACATGTAACTACATGTAATACTGTGTAAAGAATTTCATATTAAATGTCAATTTCTAAAAAAATTTGCAAATAAACAAAATACATCAGAAAAAGTACGATTGTATTATCATGATTTCCATCCATGGTTCTGATATGAATAAAATTTTTTTGCAAGTAATTTTTTAAACTTCTGCCTTACTCTCTCGTGGCTAGTTTCTGCTGGGAAAGTAAATGAACAGACCTATTAACATCAAATTCAAATGCTAAGGCATTTGATTTGTTGGAAAGTGTGGATTGCTCAAACAGTATTATAATGTTCAAGAACTGGGCACACATTTTTCCATCTATTAAATTTAGAAACAGATTTTGTTATCAAAAATTTTACATTTTTTTCAAAGTGGCAACTTTGATAGAGAAATTGTTGCATCATTAATGTGAGTGAGTACAAATTCACATGAAAATGCATTAGGGAGTATCTTTGCACAAAAAAAGCAGGGAGAAGTAACCCAAGAGATATATACATACATACTTACATACATATAGATTAAAAAAGAGAGCTTCCCTTGCATACCCTAGTTTGTGCAGGACTTTTTTGTATGTATGTACATATCGCTTCCTTATTGCAACAAAGGCATAACTCATAAAAGCTAGTTTTGCAGAAAATAAGTTTTAAGTTTTCAATTTACATCAACTCAATGAAGTTATAAAAATGTTTTCTTTTCTCAAAAGAATTTTATATGAAATTTTTATACAACATAATATATGGTACAACGATCTTTCTTGAAAAAAAAAAACATATTTTTTAGATATGTCGATTATGCAATAAAAGAGCGATATGCATATAAAAATGTACATACATTTGTGTGTATTTGTGTCTATTCTGTATTTCATTTGACTTTATTTTGGCTTCATTTTATACACGACTGCTATTGTGCTTTGTTTTGTGGGTGGTATGTATTTGTAGAGTTGGCAAGAAAGTTATGTGGCAATAAAAGTAGGATGTTAGTTTGTAGTGTTAATTTGGATAAGTACTATATTTCATTTAATTTTTTTGTTATCGTTAGTGTTGTTGCCCTTATGTACAATACGTGTGTGCTGTTCCCGATTTTTTTTGTCACTAGGATTTTTGGTGACTAATTCAAGGATCATTGATTACAAAAATTATTTTAGTTAATTTATTGAAACTTGTATTAATTTTACTGCATACTTGCTTTGTACATTTTTTATGCATATTTACATAATTGCTTGAAAGGTTGTGTAAGTTTGAAACTAGTTTAAATTACAATTAAATAATTAATTAATTTTTGTTATTGTTATTTCATTAGAATTATTCTGATGGCATAGGCCCAGCGTTGCCACGTATAAAAACTGTACTATTTGAAAGAGTTTCTGTGCCATTTTTGTACTATTTTACTATTTGTTAAAAAATAAAAAAAAATCAAGTTAATTTGTAAAATACTGAATTTGATTTGGATAACTCAGAATTTTTTCTTAAAAAACTATAATTTGAATAGGAAAGGGTCAAATTTGATGGCATGAGTAAATAATAGGCCTAATTATGAGTGCCGTATTTCGACTACGACTACGACGATATCGTACTAAATTAAAGAAAAAATGTTGCAATGTTCTTCAGTCTTCTACAAAATTTTCCTAGCCGAAGTCGTAATACGACACTCGTAATAAGGTCCAATATTTTGTTATATTGGACAGGAAAGAGAGAATATATATTTAAAACAAATTTTTGCCACTCCACTAATATACCCATAACGTATAGAAAATATTTTCAATTGAATAAATATACAAACATATAAGTACATACATATGTATATGTATGTATGTATTGAAAACCATGGAAACTGAACTTTTGTTTAGCTTTGGTTGGGCAAATATTTTTTTTAGAAACAAATATAAAAACTTATTGCTGGTTCATATCATATTTAAAGATGATAAATTAGAAAATATGTAAACAAAAAAGAATATGCTAAATATCTAGCAATTCATATTTAAATTACAAAGCTGTTGACTGAATAAATATTTATTCAGTCCTAATCTAATAATAATAATACGAAAGAAATGCAAAAATCGTCAATAACAGTTCATGATTATCTAAACCTTCCATTCAGCCAGCTGAATTATTAGTTATCTTCAATAACAATCTTCTTCAAACAAATCTTCAATAACAGTTCATGATTATCTAAAATAGTAGTTCAGCTAGCTGAATTGTTAATTTCTAATTCTGTTATTTGTTGTTGAACCTCTTTCCACAAAATTGTTATTCAACTAAATTCAGCT
The DNA here is from genome assembly GCA_949987645.1 of Tachina grossa. Classification (NCBI taxonomy): domain Eukaryota; kingdom Metazoa; phylum Arthropoda; class Insecta; order Diptera; family Tachinidae; genus Tachina; species Tachina grossa. The sequence continues at coordinate 133,695,569 of OX465278.1, read as the reverse complement.
GATAAGTATTTTCCGAAATATTGCAAATTTCTTTGTATTCTTCTGCAAAATGAGAGCTTACAAAACACTTTTAATGTAATTTTGCAAAATAAAACTTCTAGAAAATTCAGCTAGCTGAATATTTTTATAACGGTACCTTAACATTTTTAAATAAAGAAAATGAGCTGTTTGTTTTTTTTAAATGCAGCTAGCTGAATTTTCTTATAGGAGTACAGGAGATAATTTTAAATGAAGGAAAAGAACTAGGATACAATTTTAGTTGTTATTCAGCTTACAATATTTAATTTTTAACACTTTATTTTATTTTTTAAAATATTCAGCCGTATTCTGAATAACGATTCCCTGGTATTTTTTACTTTGTTTTAAAAAAATAATTTGCAAACTTTGAGGTAAAATGAAATAACCGGGAACAAAACAGCTGACTTGGGAAGAATTCGAAATTCTCTCACTTTTTATTTGTAGGCCATGTGGCATAAAAGGGCGGATTTTGCTTTTGGAAAAAATTAATTCCCAGGGAATATTTAAAATTTGGTTGATTATGAATTGATCAATATATGTATAACAAAAATCTTTGGAGAGTTATATGTTGCAAAAATTTCCAAAAATTCCGAAGTTCACACATACATATGTATATAATCCCCCTTATTGTGAATGGCGTCGTCGACGTCACATCAAGACGACAGTAAAACTTGCTCCTTGTCTACTCTTTGTCGACAATTATTGACTACTATTAACATGCTCCATTCATTTATAAAGCCTTAAGCACCCTATACAGGTTTCAATTCAATTGTGAATTGAGTCTTTCAATTGAATTGATTCTTGGTCACACACTTCATAAACTGAATTGAAAGATTTTCATTCAACTGTCAAATTTATATTTTTTCACAATTAAAAATTTAAAAATTTAAAACTTCTATTGCATTCATTCATTAATTTTAATATTTTTTATTTAGAATTCAATGAAATTAAATATAATTTTAAAAATACATAACTTTTTCTATACAAAATAAAGCTACAAACATAAATTTTGACAGCAAATCAAGAGACTCGAACACACACAGCATAATCGAATTGAAAGATTTTCTAGTCAACATGAAAAATCAAAATCTCTTGATTTTTCTTCAACCAACTCGACAACTGCCAAACTAATCAACTGACAAAGCCATACACGCTTTGATTTGGACAACAACCGACTCAATTGAAAATTGAATTGAATCGTGTATGGGCTGCTTTAGAGATTAGTAAAAGATTGTCAATATTTAGTGTCGTCTTGATGTGATGTCGACGACGCCATTCACAATAAGGGGAATATTTTGTTCTAATTAATTTTTCTTACTTGATATTTATTTTTCAATATCCTTAAAGAAATTCAGCAAGCATGATTTTTTTTTTTCAAAAACATTGCAGCATAAATGTTAAATAAATAAAATCAGCTATAACAAAATATGAATTGCTATTCAGCCTTAAAACTAAATTTGTTAATATTTTATTTAGCCAGCCTAAGAATATGATTTTTGTAAATTCAGCTAGCTGAATTTTATTTGATATAGTGCTAAAAAATTTTAGATGAAGAAATTCAAAGAGAAAAAGTTTTTAATTTATATTCAGCTTTGAAGCTTGGTATATTTAACATCTTGTTTAATTTCCTGCCTTAAAAAAATTCGTTTTGGCTATTCAGCTAGCTGAATTTCCTTAAAGACGTTGCAGAAGACATATAAAGTATGAAGTACTAATTGGAACAAAATATTAAATATTTGTGAACTTTGGAATTTTTTGAAATATTATTTTTAAAACATAATTTGGGTATGCGAAAGATGTCTTAATAAGGCTTTATTTTAATCATTATTATTTGCATACATTATTTTTCAAACTCTAGATTAGCTTTACTATCCAGACAAATAAATGCAGTTAGCTGAATAATACGATTTGAAGAAAAGTACGGAATTATGCAGGAAATACTAATTTACAGTGTTCTTTAAAAATTTGGATGTAAATAAAAAAATGCATCACTCACTTTTAATGAGTGTCCTTCCTTACTTTTATATGCGTTAAGCTCTAATATAATTTCTTTCATACATACAGATATTTTATATGTATTTGGATTATATTTATGCTAATGCAAAATTCAATTTTATGCCACTTGATTTTATGTAAAAAAATGTTCACTGCAGTTTGAAAGATATTGCATATTTTAAGGCGTTTCGTATATATAAATTTTTTTAAAACAAATTAAAATTCAGTTGTATTATACAAAGCAAAATAAATTCATGTATAATCTTCTTAAAATTCAAATAGCAAATATGCTTAATGTTACACCCCGAGGCAATAAAACGATATTATTAACACCGTCTCTCACCGCCAAAAGTAAAATTCAAACTCTAATAGAGGAAAGCTGCCAAAGTCTGTCCATATTTTAAATAAAATTGTTAATCTTGTGAAGTGCATTAAATTAACGAAACATAAAGTACCTTAAATTGCCATTGCAAAAAGCAGTAAAGAGTGCGGGAGGATCGAAAGGGTGAGAGAGACAGGAAGAAAACTAGTAGAGTGTGCAAAATATTGTAAACGAATACATTAAAATGACAACGAAAAGGGTCATAAATTTTGGTCAAGTCCATTTGAAACCATTATAATATTAATAAATTCATTGTGTCTTTTTTTGCGTTTATTTGAACTCACATGCACACACACATAATACATAAATTCCTGCATATGTATGTATGTATGTATGTAATTGTATTGTATAAATAAATGAAACAAAACCTCTCTAATTTACACATATTCTTGATTCAAAACAGCCATAATAAAGTACAACATACATAAATAAAGGAGAAATTGTAATGAGCACAATCGATGAGGGGCTCTACATACATATATGGCTTAATAATTGGTTGGTTGGTTTCATATTCCTGCAATTAAATTTATTCTGTTATTTTTTTATTATTTCAAAGATTTTAGCACATACATACATACTTTATTTTGTGTGTGTGCTTTGAAAAAATAAAAAATAAAAGTTAAAGCCAATACAATAGACAATAATGGAAACCCTCTTAATAACACATGGTGCAGTTGATAAATAAATAATTATTCTAAATTTTTTGTATTTCTGTTTTTTAAATACAAGTTCGTATATATGGTATGCAAATTATAAATATAAAAGAATTTTTTCGTCTTTATATATCGCACACTAAATCATAAACAGTCACAATTGGCACTGGCAGCATGCTGGATTCCCGAATTCTTATCAAATTGATTTTCGATACACACCAATTGTTTTTGCTTAGAAAAAATTTTAGTGATGGTCAATCGATGGTCATATTTTTTAATATACTCTTATAGCACAAGGAATAATACAACTGTTTTTTTTTTGCGAAACATTAGAGAAATGATGCAAGATTTTTTGTACAGTGGGTAGATATCAGAGAATAACAGAAAGGTATGGTTTTAGGTACTTTTTCAGTATTGGCCGTCAAACAACTATGAATGCCTACAGTTAAAAATAAAAAAAAAACACGCCCATATATATACAAACACACGCATTAATTTTAAACCGTATACTATGTTTATATACATTTTTTAAATTAGGCAGCACAAACAACTATAACTAAAATGTATAGACTGTATGAGCTACAATCATATGCATGAGTATAAAAATACTATGGCTATTAACCGGCTACACATGTGTATATACAGGGCTACTTTATTTGCATACATACATAAACAGCCACACACACACACCCACACATTTTCTATTCCATTTTGTATACACAAATGTATGCATACGGTGGCGAGTGATGAATAATTATCTCGAGTATTTTGGTCCGATAATATATCCATAGCCTGAGTATAAACATACTCTGACTATAAGTATGAGAGAGAGCCAATGCGCTTGATACACATATAAATTTGAAAATGTTTTTATTTTTTATGAGAAACCTTAGCTCGCAAGCTACAAGCAACATTTAGGGCCTAATTTTGTAAAACGTAACGGCAAGCGTTGACAAATTTTATATGGAAAAAATTTATATTACAAAAACAAAATACATATTGTTAAGTAAAAATATTCCTACAGGGTTAAAGCAAAGAACTATCTGGAAGTATTTAACTAAATCACGAAACGTACACACATATTTACGTGCAAATACTATAGCAACAACAATAATTGCATACATAGCTACAGACACACACACATACAAATAAAAGTGCGAGCACTACCAGTAGCAAACGCCTAGAAGCAGCAACATGAATTTTCCCGATTGTGCTAGAGGACTGTTTGAACATCTGGCTACCAATAGTAAATGACAATACAGATGTCATCATTCATAAATGCCATTACTAAGTACAGACATGTTATTACGCCACCTATCGGGCGAACATTCGAGAACCGATTCATGTACTATAAAAAGTGGCAGCATGTGCGAGAGGAGGTGAGTACTAATCAGAAAGTAGTCAAGTTCATATCGTTGAGCAGTGCTAATCAGAAATAAGTCGAGCCAGCTTCGTTGAATGTGGATAATAATGATAAGAAGTAATTAAGTAAAGACAAGTTGTAATTTGCTTCGTTAAGAATAAAAGTAAAAACAGTAGCAAATAAAAATTGTGTATTATTTATTTTTATTTTTGAGCAATCAAAAGAACTCACACGTTTAATCAAATTTAAACGTAACAATATAAAATTTGTCAACGCTAAGCGTTGCGTTTTACAAAATAAGTCCCTTAATTTATATAAAATTTAATTCTTATAAATTTATAAAATTAATTATCATCTGAATTTGTGGTGTATATTACCTGCAAATGTTGTACTAAAACTTAAATAAATATTCCGGCTGAATTTATTTGGTTTGATTCCAATTTTCTTAAGCAAACTTGCATAAAAATTTTTTATTTTGCCTTTTTGTTAACATTTTAAATATTTATTAAAAAAAAAAATATCCATAACGACATACATAGTTATATTCTAAATTGACTTTATGTTTTGCCCTAAATTATGAATATTGTAAAACAACTCACAAAACTGTAACATATACATATAGTTTCCATATTTGGGAAGCGAAAACTGTATACACACATATATAACTATCGCGCATTTATTGCAACATAGACATATCTCAAAAAATTTTCTTTTAGAGTTAATAATTCAGTAAAAGATCGTTATACCATATTTAGTGCCTGTTTAACGATATGGGAAGAAAACTTTCTATTAACAATTTATATTAAACACAAAAACATTTTTATTGTTGCTTGCAATATAAATTTTCAGTATTTTCTTGTGCAAAAATTGCATATAAAAGACTTGTATGTGAATCAAAAACTTGAAACTTTTTTTCTGCAAAACTAGCTTTTTTTGATTTATGCCTCGGTAGCAAAAAAGTACTCGTTAAAAAAATTACCTTAAATGAAAAGTACCTTTTATAAAAAATAAGTTATAAAAACCATCTTTCATAAAAAGTACCTTTCGTGAAAATTGAAACCTGTAAAAAGTACCTTTAATGAAAAACATATACAGCTGCAGTAAAAAAATAGCACTACATTCTTGCTTGGTATATATGAATAAATTTTTCTTCAATTTAGTTCAAGATCTATTCCCGCGTCTCATAATAAGAATAAAATCAGTATTTATGCTGTATACACAAGAGTTGTATTAATTTCATTGACTTTTATTAGAAAAACTTACAAGTTACGTGCAAAGATAAAAATTTCGACTGTAAAAAATAGCACTGTTCATGAAAAGTAATACCAAACGAAATTATATGCAAAGTGAACTTAACGCATCAATATTTTGTTGCATAGACTTTGTTGGCAATAACGGCAGCGCAACGTTTCAGCATGGAGTCAACCAAATTTTCAAACCTTTTTTAGGGCATTCCATCCCACGACTCTTTAACTACGGCCCAAAATTGCTCGTTATTAGTAGGTTTTGATTCACATTAATTTTTTTGGACATCAGCCAAAAGATTCTCCATTGGGTTTAAGTCTGGCGACTGCGCACGCCACTCCATGACTTTAATATTATTGTCAATGAACCACTGCCGAGCCTTTCTGCTGGTATGTTTTGGGTCGTTGTCTTGCTGGAAGACCCAAAACAATGAAATTTCTTCTGCGGCGTAATGAAACATTACATTTTCTAATATTTCAACGTAAACATGTTGGTCCATTGCAGTTTTTATCTAGTTTTTTGGTCCCACACCCAAATATGAAAAGCATGCCCACACCATTATGCTTGAACCTCCAAAATGCATATTTTTCATTTTACAAAAATGGTATTTTTTATAAAAAGCAGCTTTTATAAAAAGTACCTTTTATAAATAGTACCTTTTATAAAAAGTACCTTTTATAAAAAGTACCTTTTATAAAAAGTACCTTTTATAAAAAGTACCTTTTATAAAAAGTACCTTTTATAAAAAGTACCTTTTATAAAAATATCTTTTATAAAAAAGTACCTTCTATAAAAAATTCCATTTTGAAAACGTACCTTTTATAAAACTACTACTAAAAAACACCTTTTAAAAAAGTACCAATGAACCTTTTTAAAAAAGTACCTTTTATAAAAGAGTACCTTTAAAAAAAGTACCTTATATAAAAAATTACTTTTTGAAATGTACCTTCTATGAATAGTACCTTTTAAAAAAGTACCTTTTATAGAAGGTACCTTTCATAAAAAGTATCTTATAAAAAGTACATTTTATAAAAAATACCATTTATAAAAAGAACCTTTTATAAAAAGTACCTTGTGTAAAAAGTAAGTTTTATAAGAATTACGTTTTATAGAAAGTACCTTATATAAAAATAACTTTTGTAAAAAATACCTTTTATAAAAAGTACTTTTTATAGAAATTAACTTAGTAGCAATTTGAAAAAATGTTTGTACCTCTTATAAAAAATACCTTTTATAAAAAGAGCCCTTTATAAAAAGTACTTTGTATAGAAAGTATGTTTTATAAGAAGTGTTTTATAGAAAGTACCTCATATAAAAATAACTCTTGTAAAAAATACCTTTAATAAAAAATACTTTTTATAGAAATTAGCTTAGTAGTAAATGGAAAAATGTTTGTAAAAATGTTTCAGTCTTTTTTATAAAAAGTATTCTTTTAAAAAAGTAATTTTAACAGGAAGTAACTTTCGACTAAGTGCATTTTATTAAAAAAAAGGATCTTTAATAATCTGCTAATAGCACTTACCTCAGTTAGTTGGTTACATATGCAACTATGTCGTACAAAAGTATTTGCGAAAAAGTTGTAGCTACATTCGTAGATACATAAAAGGACATTGTATATAAAGGGTGTTTTTTATTGAGGTATAGAATTTTAAGTTGGCATCACTTTTTTAACTGGCGGCCATTTTGTTAGCTGTCAAGTGATTAATATTTAGTTTGGTTTGCCATTTAATCATGAACAGGTTGACAAGAGAACAACGCTTGCAAATCGTGCAAATTTATTTCGAAAATAATGGTTCAGTTCACGAGGTTTACCGCAAGCTCCGTCCATTTTATGGTCGACATAATCGTCCATCAGAGCAATTAATTCGGTTAACCATGGATCGTTTTCGCACTACGTTTACTCTATGTGATAATACGCATCCGCAGAGACGTCGAACAGTGCGCACCGAAGAAACAATTGCCGCTGTAGAGCAAAGTGTTGAAGAGGACCCGAATGAATCGATTCGCCACCGTGCACAGCAATTGGAGCCGACTAACCGACTATTTTGTTCCCGAATTGGATGGGATGAATGTGGATGAGTTGTGGTTCCAACAAGACGGCGCTACATGCCACACAGCGCACGTCACAATCGATTTATTGAAGGAAACATTCGATGAGCGCATAATTTCGCGGAATGGACCTGTCAATTGGCCATCAAGATCGTGTGATTTGACACCATTGGATTATTTTCTTTGGGGATATGTGAAGTCGCTCGTCTACGCCAACAAACCAGAAACGTTAGGGGACTTGGAAGCCAACATTCGTGGCGTTATTGCCAACATACGGCCCCATATGCTCGAAAAAGTGGTTGAAAATTGGACCTGTAGAATTAGCTTTATTCGAGCCAGCCGCGGCGGCTACATGCCCGAAATCATATTTAAACATTAATGGCATAAAATTATCCTTCCAATAAAGCCAAATTGATGGACATTAAAACGATTTTCTTGTGTTTTATTTCAATTCGAAGTTCTATACCCCTCAAAAAAACACCCTATACATACGTACATACAAATTTCATACTTTGACATTACATGTAAAATATACGTTATATGCTGCAAGTACAAATTTATCAAAATCAGTCAACGAAGTAATGCCAAAAATCAATTACTTAAGACACCAAAAAGAAAACAAATTTTAGATACATATCCATAAAAATACGAGTATGTATATACAGTAAAAATCGAATAGCAAATCTCAAGATAAATTTAAAGATTATTTTTTATTAATTCTCAGGTGCAAATGTCATGTCGACATGCCATAAAAGAAAATCGATTAATTAAAAAGTTTGGTTTTAGAAGCTAAGGATAAATAACATACATACGAGTACGTCTATGATGTATTTCTCAAGAAATTAATTTAGTTTCTTAAAGCAATATGAAAGGAGGTGTTATAAATTTCCTTATAATTAAATCAATTTTGTTTAAAAACTTTAAACATTTAATCAGTGACTTTGGCGACGAAGTAATACATACAAAAATTGTTTAACAATAATGCTATAGAAGACAAAGGAGAAAATTAACTTAACTAATAAATGTTATGAAGAAAAAAACGATTCAATTTAAATCATGAACTAATTGATGCATTATGTAAACAAACTTTGACGAAATCTCAGGAATATAAATGTATATATAAAATAAAAGCTAAAATTTGTTTCACTTAAAATAAATTTGAGAGTATTTTAAGCTGCCAAAAGTCAGAATTTACTTAAACATTACTACCAGCAATAGTTAAATTTAACAGAAATTACTTTTGGTTTGTATTTTCTTTCCTATACTATGACATAATAATTATAGCTTATAGCATATTTTAAGGCTTCTTCGCATTGGCTTTTTTTTATTATCTACATTTAGGCTAGTTATGGGCGTCATTTAAGTTTTCTGTTCACTAACGACAGGCAAATGTTATTTGTAATTATGTTATAAAATATTAAATTTCTATGAATAGTAATATTATAGAATCATAACTTAATTAATATTCTGATAACTAAGGACAATAACAAATTCTAGCTAATATTGTTTGGCATCTTTATGGCTTTCTATATATACATATGTATGCATATACATACATATGTACGTACATATATGAATAACTAAGGCTGAGTTTACATCTGGCATTTTTTGTGTGTCATTTGCCCAAAAAAGCGTAACCAACTAATTACTAATGAAAAACTGCTTGATTCAGACATAAATTTATTGATTTAAACAGTTTCCAATTATGTTGGGTTCTATAAAATTGTCTATTAGTTATGTATGAAACTGTTTAACTCAATAAAAAATACGTGTCTGAATCACACTGTTTTGCATTAGTAATTAGTGGTTACGCTTTTTTACGGTTGTGTGGCACATGGCACACAGATAGAAACCCGGCCTAACTAATCAACATTACAATTATCGTAATGAAAATTAAAAATACAATGAAGCAAGCACACATTGATTTTAATTGCAACACAACAGAAATCAACAAAAAATTTATATAAATTTTAACAGATAATGGTAATTAATCATTAATCCTGTGTATATATTTTTTTTTGTTACGGAATAAGAATCTATTTGCTATTAAAAAGCTGCTAGCAAAAATACGTTTAATTTATGATTCTTAAATTTTTGTATTTGATTTAATATAAAACTCTTATATGCCAGTGTAATGATAATCCATAAAATAGGCCAAATGTCAGGGGTAATATTTCCGTGATAATTCAATTTCAAAAGCAAAACGTAAAAGCATTTTTATTTCATTGAAATCCTTTAAAGCAAAAAAAAAAAAAAAAAAAAAAAAAAAAAAAAAAAAACTCACTCATTTCATACAAGAAATAGCTTAAAATTACTGGAAAATTATTTCGATTTGCTTGTATGCGTACATGTGTGAATATTAAAAAATAAATACTCAAAGCAAAAAATCCCTAAAGTAGGCATTAAATTTTATTTATTCAGCGTATGTGTGTATGTGTCTGCTTCAAAGTTTGGTAAAATGGCAGTTTATAATGAAATATGTTGAGTTGAGATGGGCAATAAATACGTGACACTAGTGAATCATATACGATCACGCATAATCGGCCCTAACTCATTATTTTCTTTAAAATATAGAAAAGTATAGAAAAATGCAAAATTCTCGATTTCCAAAAAAAAAGAATGAGTTAGGGCTTTGCTATATTCAGGTAACGATATATATTCGGGATCCTTATGAATAGGGAAGACGAATAATAGATGTCCGTCTGTCCGTCAGTCGGTGCATAAAATCGGTTTTCTGATATATCAGAAATGGTCCGAAAGAGACTGGTATTGAAAATCAGTTTAATCGAAAAGCCTGTTTCAGAGTTGGAAAATTTAAACTTTTTGTATATAAAATTTACTAGCTAAAACTAATTTTTTTTTTGTTAAATAAACCTATTTTATATATTAGAAAAAATAAAATTGGTATTAAAAATAAAAAATAAATAAAAAGGCGATTCCAGGGTTGCAAAATTTTAACTTTTTTTGGTATATAAAAGTAAACAACTAAAAATTGCATTTTCCTTCCTCTTTAATTTATATATATATATATATATATATATATATATATATATATATATATATATATATATATATATATATATATATATATATATATATATATATATATATATATATATATATATATATATATATATATATATATATATTTATTTTATACTTTTAAGAGAAATAAATTGGTATAAAAAATTAGAAAAATCTAAAACGGATGATTCCAGGGTTGGAAAGTTTATACTTTTTTTTTGGCGATAACTTTAAATGAAAGTGCTTCGTAGCTATAAATTTCTTTCTTAATTTCTTATTCTTATTTAACTTGCGAGTCAAAATGACACAATTTTTCTTTAAACATTTATTTTCGCTTAGCAATGTGTTTGCTCACGAGTAAAAACGCACTATCACTATCCCATCTCTAATATAGAGAATAAATTCTCAATTATAGATTTTATTTTATTTTCATATGTTAAAGCATACTTATGAGGGCAATTTAATATTTTTTATGTGCTCATACATAAATATAATTTATACTGTAATTTTAGAAAATTTGCATTAAGACTTTATTTTATTGTAGTTCAAACTAAAGGGTGTTTTTTATTGAGGTATAGAACTTTAAGTTGGCATCACTTTTTTAACTGGCGGACATTTTGTCAGCTGTCAAGTGATTAATATTTGGTTTGGTTTGCCATTTTATCTTGAACAGGTTGACAAAAGAACAACGCTTGCAAATCGTGCAAATTTATTTCGAAAATAATGGTTCAGTTCGCGAAGTTTACCGCAAGCTCCGTCCATTTTATGGTCGACATAATCGTCCATCAGAGCAATTAATTCGGTTAACCATGGATCGTTTTCGCACTACGTTTACTCTATGTGATAATACGCATCCGCAGAGACGTCGAACAGTGCGCACCGAAGAAACAATTGCCGCTGTAGAGCAAAGAGGACCCGAATGAATCGATTCGCCACCGTGCACAGCAATTGGAGCTTTGTCCATCAAATTTTGTTCCCGAATTGGATGGCATGAATGTGGATGAGTTGTGGTTCCAACAAGACGGCGCTACATGCCACACAGCGCACGTCACAATCGATTTATTGAAGGAAACATTCGATGAGCGCATAATTTCGCGGAATGGACCTGTCAATTGGCCACCAAGATCGTGTGATTTGACACCATTGGATTATTTTCTTTGGGGATATTTGAAGTCGCTCGTCTACGCCAACAAACCAGAAACGTTAGGGGACTTGGAAGCCAACATTCGTGGCGTTATTGCCAACATACGGCCCCATATGCTCGAAAAAGTGGTTGAAAATTAGACCTGTAGAATTGGCTTTATTCGAGCCAGCCGCGGCGGCCACATGCCCGAAATCATATTTAAACATTAATGGCATAAAATTATCCTTCCAATAAAGCCAAATTGATGGACATTAAAACGATTTTCTTGTGTTTTATTTTAATTTGAAGTTCTATACCTCTAAAAAAAACACCCTTTACATATTAAAATAATTGCAAGAATTTGTTTTGGTGTCCATTTCTTTAATTGGCCTATTTTTAAAAGAAAATTTTGCAACATTAAATAGATGTTATTTAATCCCAATAAAGCTACACGGTACGACACAAAAGGATACATATATTTAAGGTTTTAATGCAGGCTTCTGAAGCCAGCAAAAAGACTAAAAATATTACTAAACAACACTTGTATTATAAACACAAAAAGTAGTATGAAAAATTTTGTAATATGAATTAGACTTGTGCCATTTAGTTCATTTCAGTGTCCGGTCATTTTAGTTCATTATTTGTAAATGAACTACTTCGTTCATTTAGTTCAATCACTCTTTTTAGTTCAATGAACTAGTTATGTCTTTTTAGTTCAATGATTTTACATCTACAACTCTACATGCATATGTATGAGTGTTGTGGTCTTGGACAATATTGAAAAGACAGATTCTGTGATTAAAATGCTTTATGAAAACTAAAATTAATTAATTAATTAATTAATTTACTCTATAAAGTGTTTATAAAACAAATTTTTTAAAATTTCATAAATCCAAAATATTTTTTGTGAATAGGGTAGTAGTTTACTTGTTTATTGCATTTGTGGTGGTAGCAAGCCATGAACAAGAACTAAATATACATACATACATAAATACATACACACAAACAGTGAAAAAGTAAAGCAAAAGCCTCTGTCTTAGTTCATTTTGTGTCTTAGTTCTTAGTTCAAAAATTGAACTAGTGAGCGTAAAACAATTGAACTAGTTCACTTAGTTCAAAGTACTGAATCGTTCATTTGAACTAGTTCGTTCATGAACTACACAAGACTAATATGAATTAAAATATTAATTAATTTTCACTTATAAACGATTTGATAATATCAATTAAATTTATCCACTCGAATTAATTAAAGAAATTTTAATTATAATTGAATGATGGGCGCGTGTCGAATTTTTCCAATACGACACGACACGAACACGAATACCAAGACACTCATTACGTACGAAACACGCACGCGAAAAATTTATCCAACACGATACTGCTTTGATTGATTTTTTTCAAGAGTCGCTTTTCAAAATATGGTACCGAGTTGGCACTGCCAGCTGATACTATCTGCCACCAAGGCTGATACTATCAGTTTACATACAGAACTTTAAGCTTCTGAGGCCCATACAATATCAAAAAAATTTTCTGGTATTATGTGTTTGACAATACAAAATATTAAATTTTTTCTCTACTGGAAATTCATTCATACATATTTTACATCTAAAATTGTTTCGTGCTTTTCATGTCAATTTTGCTCAACACGAAACGAAACGAACACGCACGAAATCAGATTTTTTATCATTAACATTTCGTGTTGAGCCGTGAGTGTTCGTGTCACGGAAAAAACACGACACGCGCCCATCTCTACTTCAGACCTTATTAAAGGCCTGCATAGGATTTTTTTTTTTTTTTTGATTCAATTACTATTGCTATCTAACTGTTAAATAATGTTTTATAGAAGGCCTCGACTTTTTCGCATAAAAAATAGGATACACATATCACATTTGCTTTGTTTTTTTTACCAAAGCAAAATCCGTTAATTAGAAGGCCTGTCAGAATCGCTGGCGAAAGAAGCAAAGACCAGAAGCGTGCTCCGCAATGACAACGTGTGTAAAAAATCTATGAGAATTGAATGGAGCGAGCAGGCCTTGAACATCCAAAATAAGGAGTACAGAGGCCATCCAGAAGGCATCTTTATTCCTTCTTTTTCCCGCTGGGTACATACATACATATGTACAGTCTGTATTAGTATTAGGAAAATTGTATTTTCTAATTCTTATAGAAAATACAGATTAATGATAATAATAAAAATCTTACTGCTGGCAGTCTGCATATGGCAGACACACCACACATCATTACAGCCAGCAAATTACACTCGCACAAACACTCACACTCACACTCACACACACACCCATACATACTCTTAAGTCAAACGGACATTTACAAATAAATTTGCCTACTTTCAGGATGCATATAACGAAATACAATGATATCTTAGAAAATCATATATCATTTTTAATCAAAATAGAAATTTATGTTGAGCTTTATTCAGCACACGGCAAAAAAAAAGAGGAAAGAGAATCCAAAAGAATCATAAAATGAAGGTAATCGCAAGCTAGAAGATATACTATTTAGCTCTCGCCAGTTGAACTTCTAAAATTTTTCTTATTTTTCCCCTATTCTTCCTTCATATCTACTGCTCTAAGAAAAGTTCTTGCAAGATTGGGGAGGGTGTTAGAAAGCTTTGCAGTTTTAGAAAAAAGAAAAGAAAATAAGCCATGAGAACAAATATAACAGAATACAAACCACTTAAAATAATTGGAAAAAATTGTTTTTGTTGTTTGGCTCTGGTTACTGCTGCTGCTATTGCTACTGCTATTGCTTTTGTTGTTATTACAAAAATAAGAAACGGAAATAAAAAAAGCTGCCATGACTAGAAAATAGTAAAAGAGCACGACAAAAATACATACAGAAATGGTAGCCATATTAATATATAAATTTAAAAACGTTGTTATAAGTGAGAAGCTAACTTGAATAAAAAATATTTAATACAAGCACAATCTTTCAGTTTTATGGCAAATGTGTGTGTTTAGCTAAATGAAAAAGATTTGTTCACTCACTTTTAGAGTGAAAAAAATATACTTTTTTAATAAAAGGATTATGATTTGATATGTTTTTGTATGTATGTTTATTTACACATATATACATGCATACTCTCTTACAAAATTGCATCTGAATAGTAAAATAATAGCATGCCTACTTTTGGAATGTTGTATATAGATGTGTATTCGTGACAAAAGGAAAAATTCGTTAATTAATACTAAATACATTTTGGGTTAAATAAGAACATTTGTGTTAAAGGGGATTTTTGTTAAGGGTGCTTTCATTTTTATTTTTTGTTTTTATTTTGACTTCCAAAAAGTGTTCTTACTTTTTAATTCAACACAATCAAAGCTAACTGAGAGCTTTTTATTAACATCCAAAGCTTATGCAACAAATATTTATTTGCCGCTCCTAAACGTAGGCTCATTTTATAATTTTCAGTGCAAAGTAGCTAATGGAATAAGTCTTTATTAAATTTAAGTTTTATCCGGAACAATATTTTCGTTATCTTAAGTAATAAAGCGAGCTTTAGAGATTTATACGTTTATGTTTGCGATAGTGTCTCATATCTGCGTCATGTTTACAACTGTTGCTTGTTTATGTTTAGTTTGATTTGCCTTTGCGTTTATTTTTGGTTGAATCATCGGGCTCCATTGTGTAATACGAAACGAAAGAAAATGCTTTCGAGTTTCCCATACAAAACAAAATCTACTTCTTGACTAGATTTTGTCAAAATCTACTCAAAATCTAGTATAGCTTAGACGCAATTTACACTGTGCCTTTTCTGCTTGCCTGTGCAGGCAGGCTTAGTTTATTGGTGAGAGTGGATGAGAAGCTTGCGGTGTAGAACAAAAGGCACGAAATGAAAATTCGAGGGGATTTATGACATTTCTCTTTGCCTCTTTGCCAAAAAGGCATGAATAAAAAAGCCTTAATGTAAATGTGTGTGACTTTTCGTAGGGGTTTCAAAAGAAAATTGTCAATACAAGGCAGGCTAAAAAGGCATAGTGTGAATAGCGACTTAGTGATACAAATATGTTTTTTTTTAATTTATACTAAAAAGTTAGCCTGTGTCCTTAAAAGGGTATGTGAATTGGCTACATTGCAGTTGTTTGGTTGTAGTTTTTGAAAATTTTCAGTTAATAAGTTGGGTTTTGTTTTGGATAAAAAAAAATCTTTTTAAATGTAAAAAAAACTTGGTGTAAACGGTACAAATTTTAATTAAAATCTGCTAAATTTTGTGCGGGTTTAAATGTCCTATTAACACTATTTCCTTTCATTATTATTTATTTTTTGAATAAATTTGTTTTCTATTGTTTTTTTTTCGATCCTTTATATGTAGCGTACGTCATTTAGTCCTGATTCACACACGTCAGTTCTTGAGTTTTGCGGAGAGAGGAAAATAGAATGGAGAGGGGTAAAGACTTGACCGTACTAGTCAATTTTGTTTTTTTCGTTTTGTTTTGTCATTCGTAATACTCTACGACAACACAAATCGATGAAACTTGATGGTGTGTATGAACACATACGCAGGTTAAAAAGAAAATTGAACAAAAACTTATCAGGTAAACTTGATGTGCGTAAATCAGGACCAGTAGTGCGATTCAGTAACTTTTAACGATCCGACAATCGTAATTTTTGTCTATACCTTCTTTCGCTTGCCACAACGATTGTGTGATCCTGTAACTTCTTTTTAACGATAGTACGCAGCTGATATTTTCTGTTGATTTTTGTGGATAAAATTAACAGCACGTAAATAACCACACAGCTGACATTAACCTACAGCGAATATCGTTAAAAATGTTACTGAACAGCAAATTCGATAAATATTCGTTATAATAATTTTAACGATGCGATTATCGTTAAAAAAAAGTTAAAAGAAATGAAAAAAAATACTTGCGAATTTGTATGTTATTAAGAGGATTTGCTTTTGTTTCGAATTTGTATGTTACTACTATTAGAATTTGAAAGCAACTGCTTAAGTTTGGAATCACAGAGAAGACCCCCGGATCTGACAAAAATTTAAATAACATACTTTTTGGTTACAATACGAGTATCTCATTTAACTGATTGCGAAATAATTTAACTTTATGATTAGTCAGTAAAAATAAGGTAATATGATTCGTTTTAGATTGTCATGGTAAAGAAAGAAACAAAGAATAGGTAGACTTAATTAAATGAGAAATGTAAAAGCAGAGAAAATTATTTAATAAGATCAGACTTTGATTCCATACACAAATCGACAACATCTGCTGAATAATATTATTTTGTTTCGGCAGTTCATTTCGAACTGTGTAATGTAAATACAAGAGCTATAGGTGAAATCTGTCTCATACTAACATCTTTGACAATAACCCTTTACTTGACAACCCTTTGTATGGCGATCCTTTACATTAGATAAGCCACACAATGGGAAAAATGTTACCATAAGTTAAATCAATGTTATTTAAATAGAACGAATGATGATATTATTTATTTGCCTAATGAAGTCTTAAATGAAGTATACTATAAAGATTAGCTAACTAAGATCTAATTCTTCATACTGCTGGAACTCCTTTTTATTGGTCTTACACAGCGTTTGAAAAGTATGTATTTCTGTGTTCTAAATTCCATTCAATTATGTAAATTAAAATACGCGTATACATACAGACATGCATATGTATGTATATGTTTATGCATGTATGTATATACATAAGTACATATGTATGTATATATGTATGTATGAATGTAACCCATGAAATTATTTTTAAATCATTCAACTTTGATAACACATATGTACATATGTATGCATGTATACTTAAACAGCCCTTCTGGCGAATAAATTTTAAATGTTCGCCTAAAATTATGCATTGCTTATTTTTGTTTAGCCTTAAACTGAAGGAAAATTTCTCATTAAACAGCAGGAATTGCGTATGTTTTACAAATGTACGTTTCCTCTCCATAATCCAAGTATATTGACTGCTGGTTGGCTGAGTGACTTGCTTAGTTGTTTGCTTTTCATACAACTATTTGCGCTAATACTGTTGCCTATTGTATAGGGATTTTTAATACAAATTTTTGTTGCTGCTTGTTTTCTTGCTCTTTTTCTAAACATGAGTGCGTGTTCATAAATCTTTCTCTCACTTTGTGAAGGTTCTTGTATTTAAATTTCTTTTTTACTATGTGGCATGGAATGGAAAACGATAAATTTTATTTTTTTTCTTTTCTCTTTGTATGCAGCAAGTCAGAGGTTATATATGGATAGAAAATGAAATCCTATAAAAAAAATAAATTTTGGTTTAGTTGAATATTTAATACCCTTCTTTGAAATTTGAGAAGTATTTGAATGCGTCTTCTATTTATTGCTATTTATTATTCAATTTAGAGAAGAAAAAATACACAAGGCTAAAAAATCGATTTAACTACACAGAAAAAAATATTCCTGCAATAAAAAATTTTAATTGAAATTAAAACCAAAAATCAATTAAAAACGTATTTAATTGAAAATAAAACCAAAAATCAATAAAAAATGAATTTGAGTCAATTAAACTTGGTAATTAATAAAATTTTTAAATAAATGTTTAATTGACTTAAATACATTTTTAATTGATTTTTGGTTTTATTTTCCATTACAGCTGTTTCTTGCAAAAATAATTAATTTTTAAGCAAAAGTTTAATTGACTTAAATACGTTTTTAATTGATTTTTGGTTTTAATTTCAATTAAAATTTTTTATTGCAGGAATGTTTTTTCTGTGTACAACAATTTGCAAAAAAGGGGGCAGGGTACTGCAAGCCCCATTTTAAATTTTAATAGGTTCCGAAGTAGACTTTTAAAACGTATTATCAACACAAAAATTATGAAAATTCAGTCCAATTAAAGTATTTTCCTGAATATTTTGTTGTTAATTTGTATCCTCCTTCCTTTTACTCATTTATAAATTTTTCTATTTTACGTAATTATAGGTCTCCGCAGGACAACATTTACATCTCAGCGGTGACATGAAAAGTAATGTATCGGTGGCAGCTCAACAGGGAGTGTTCTTTAATCAACAACAGCAGCAGCAGCAGCAGCAGCAACAGCAACAGCAACAAAATACTCAAAATTCACAACAGCAACAGCAACAGGGTGGTAATAATAATGGACCCAACAATCCGCAGCAACAACAACAACAACCAAATCAAAATATAAATAACAACAATGGTTAGTTAATGAAAGAATTGAATTACATATTATTTTTGTTGTTCGAGTTCCAGTGCATGAAATTAATTTATATTTATTTACTTCTTAAAGGTGCTTCCGATGGTGGTTTTACCATGTCACAAACTCAATCCATGAACTTCTCACAACAACAGCAGCAACAGAATCCAGGACCCCAACAACAGCAACAAGTACCACCAAATATGCGACAAAGGCAAAATCCAAACCAAAATCCAGCTGCATCGCCCTCTGGTAATAATGGTCCAAATGGTCCCAACAATCCACAAAGTGGCCCCAATACAGTACCAAATAATGCAGGTCTAATGGGTAACCAACAGGTGCCGGGTGGTCCTAATGCTTCCGGCGCTAATGGCGGTCCTATGAATCCTATGTCCGGTCCAGGAGGTCCCAATGTGGGAGGTCCTAATGTACCAGGTATGGGTGGCCCTAATCTGCCAGGCATGGGTAGCATGGGTCCTGGCATGGGTGGCAATCCTAATCAAATGATGTCTGCGGGTAGTATGAATCCTAATGGTCCCAATCCCGCAATGATGATGGGTGGTCCCGGTGGACCGAATGGACCTCCCATGAACATGAATCAAGCTAAATTCCTGCAACAACAGCAAATGATGCGAGCCCAGGCCATGCAACAGCATAGTATGGCCGGCTCACGACCCCCGCCTCCCGAATACAAGGCCACACAGGCGCAGTTAATGCAGGCGCAAATGATGCAACAGACAGTGGGCGGTGGCGGACGCTTTCCCAATGCAGCTGCCCAAGCGGCTGCTATGCGCAGGATGACTCAGCAACCCATACCCCCATCAGGTAGGCTTTATAATCACTAAACATATCGAAAGAATTTTTAATGAAAATGTTTTCTATTATTCGCGTAGGTCCTATGATGCGTCCGCAACATTCAATGTACATGCAACATTCCGCAGCCGGTGGTCCACGTTCCGCTATGGGTCCTTATGGTGGTCCTATGGGACCGGGTGGTCCCCAACGACCGCCAAATGTACAAGTAGCACCAGACGGTATGCCAATTGGTTCCCAGCAAGAATGGCGCCATATGATGATGCAACAGCAGCAAATGGGTTTCGCCGGTGGTCCAGGACCCGGCGGTCCCATGAGACAAAGTGCGGGAGGTTTTAATAGCGGTGAGCCAAAACATTATGTTCATAATAGAAAAAAATGGAGTCATTTTTCTCTTCTCTCAACTGATTTTCTTCACTTCTGTAGTACATGCTTTATTGAAATGGATTCAGTATACAAAAGAAAAATACACATACATATGTATGTGTGGAAACTTGAATGTGTTACCAAGTTTTCAATTAAAATTATTTTTTATCCAAAAACCTTTGATTCATTCAAAAGTCACGGACTTATTGGCACAAAATTTTATTTATTTGAAAAATAAAAAGGAACAAATAAACTAAATTTTGAATTAGACAAACAAACAACTTCATTTACCCTGGTTTCCACCACCCAGACGGATTACTTGAATAAAAAGTTTATATGAAAATCACTCAAAAAAATTAGTACTTTTCGTAAAAATTTTACAGACGAGTCGAAACTGCTGAGTCTGGCTTGTAGAAACGCTGTATAATTTATTTATAGAGTTCGGATTTGTGATTGGTTGTGGTGTTCTAGCACCTAGATTATTAACAAGTACGTTAATGGTCATAAGTTTGGTTCGAACAGCTGTTTTTATGGTTATGACACGTCTAAATGAAGTAGCAGGCAGTACATAATACGATACACCATATCTTTTTCTTTGAACATCTTGTAATACTTTTGTGGAAAATTTTTTATAAAATTTCTTTTCTTTCTAGGCTTTATGGGCAATCCAAATGGTGGGCCTATGCCAAATGGACCCAATGTTGCTGGTGCAGGCGGAATGGGTGGTCCCAATCCTGGCATGCAATTGACACCGGCCCAAATGCAGCAGCAGATGATGCGGCAGCAACAATTGCAATCGCAACAAATGATGGGTGGACCGAATGGTCCAAATCCCAATGCCATGCAAATGCAACAAATGATGCAGCAACAAAGTCTACAACAGCAATCAGGACCACAAGGCCCCGGTGGTTCTAATGCCATGATGACACAAATGCAAATGGCCAGCATGCACATGTCACAAACTCAACAACAAATCACCATGCAACAGCAGCAACAATTCGTGCAACAAACAACCACTACTACACATCAGCAACAACAAATGCTACAAATGGCACAGGGTCCCGGTAATGTGGGCGGCGGCGGCCCCGTTTCAGGTCCTGTGCCGGTAGGCAATAACAACGCCCTAGTATCCACCTCGGTATCAGTGTCATCGGCCTCTTCGGTTGTGGCCACTTCTAGCTCAGCTAACAATACCATTAATCAAACCATAAATTCGGTGGTTGGTAACTCGAATGATCTATGTCTCGAATTTTTAGATAATTTACCCGTAGACGGTGGCAACTTTTCAACGCAGGATCTAATCAATTCTTTGGATAATGATAATTTCAATATACAAGATATTTTGCAATAATTTTGCTAAAATGGTTTCTCAAATTAAATTTTGTTTCGCAAATTTTCCCATATTGGAAGGAAATATTTGAAGGAAAAAAATATTGAAATATTATATTGTTGCTTTGTTGTTGATATTAATTGAAATTTGAATTGCATAAAGGATTTAAGGTTTCTTTGACAATATTTTCTTTGATCCCCTACATTTTTCACAGTGTATAGTTTTAATATTGAGAGAGAAAGATAGAGAGAGAGAGATGAAGAGAAAATATTGTTAGTAAAATCGTTTAACTTTTTTTGTTTGTAAATTTCAATTTTTACTGTTGAGTTTTTTTTTTATTTAGAAACAAAAAACAAACATTATTATTAATTATTAAACTAAAAAAAGTTTTTTTTTTGGGTTTTTTTTAGTATGTATTAAAAAAAATTATACATATACATATTTTTTATTGAATAATTATGAAAAAAGTGTATTAGAATTTTATTATTATTATTATTTTTTATTTTATTATAGTTGCCTTTCATTTTATTTTATGGATATTGACAAATTGTTGTTTTAAAACTTTGTTCAAAAAGGTTGCACTTTAATTTTATTTAATTTATTATATGCTCCAGTTCATAACAAAAAAAAAAAAAATTAAAAAAGAAAACATTCCATTTGTCAATATAATTTTTTATGTTTATAGACATCATTTATACGTACTTTATAGATATTACATACATACATACATACATGACATTATGTAGAAAAATTTTACCATTTTACCATATTTATTTAAAAATTGATTTATCTATTGTAATAAACAAAATTAATTTTTTTTTTCGTTCGATGTTTTTAAGGAAAAATTGTAACACATACTGTCTTATTCATAAAAAATAATTTTGTTTTATAAAGAGTTTATAAAACACATTTTGTATGAAAAACTGTTTTATAAACACACCTCTTATAAATCACAATTATTTTTTATGAATAAGGCCTATAAAATGTATCCCTTTAATTGCCTGCTATTAGTAGTTTAGAAAAAAATTTCTGAGCTACTAAGAATATTTTTGTGGCCTAATTTTCTAAATCACGTCATCAAAATGTTGATTTTAAATTTAAACAAAAAATTGTGAAAGGCAAAAAAAAAGCTAAGCATAAATTTGTTTGCTTTTCTTCGGCGAAGAATTTGTCTTTAAAACAAAAAGGATTTTAAACAATTTTAAAATTTCGTTTTAGTGTGCGTCTTTGTGACATAATTTAGACAATTATGGCCTTACGTTTTAAATATCGTCAAAATTAGTGCAAAATTTGTCAAATCGTCTGATATACATATTTTTAGGCTCAAAATCGCAAAATTTGGCAACTTTGAAAAGAATAAGAATACATACACTGAAAAAAGTTTTCAATTCAATAGTAAGCGACATTTAGTAAAATACAAACGTTTTTATTGCAATTCAAATTTTATGGGCCCTAGCCATAGTTTAGAATTATCTAAATGCTAAAACTGTTGATAACTTTTAAAATACAGGCTGGACAATTTTATCGTAATCGACAAAAAAAAACATTCTTCGGAAAATTTGAATTTTTTTCGATTATGACCAAATCGAAAATAGGATTCGAGGCGCTATGAAATAAGGCCCAACGAAATGACGACCAAATAAGAATAAAATTAAGTCATTTTTAATTGGACTTTATTTCGTTTTGAGTTTGATTGGAATTTATTTAAATTTTTTGGGCTTAATTTCATCTTAAGTCATCATTCATTTATTATACTGAGTGTTTTGTTCATAAATTTTCTTCGAGCAGATCACAGCGGGCTGCCGACTACAATCTGTCAAAAATAGAATACACGCGTGTAATGAAAAACGATTATTTTGACGCCATTTTAGCTACATCTCCAATAAGTAATTTTATTTTCATAAATATGAAGAAACACTTGAAAGTGTCACCAAGGAAATATATAATTATTATTTATTCAACGATATCATGTATGATGTTGGTGTCGTTATCAATACAATTAAGTAGCCTACTAATACACGGCGATGATAGCACTGAACAGGATTTGTAGTCGTGTTGTTGTGTAACCTGCTGCGGTCTATGTGTTTATTGTAAGTATAAGAGAGAAAAATGTAAACGAAGAAGTCAATTTTAAATTCATGCAACAAAGAATTCGTGCCAACAACACATGTCGCTTGAATCACATAGAAAGAACGAAACCCTAAATTTTAATGCCAAAAACATATGATACCCACATCATACCTTTCCAAAGTGCAGAACATCAATCGGCTTCTTATACAAATGCGTACATATACGAGAATACATTTCTCTCGTGTTTCTCTCGGTGGACAGCATTAACATACTTACATATCGTTACCTTAATATGCAGAGGACCTAACTCATTATTTTTTTGAAATCGAAGTTTTTGCAAAAAAAAAAATCAGTAAGAGCCTTTTTATATTAAGGTAACGATATGATACATACGTATATAGGACATGATATTCAGTATTTCATAAATAAGGCAAGCCCCCAGTTTCCACAAAAAAAAATATATGAAAAGCACTAATTTTTTGGTAATAGTTGAACACAGTACTAACGAGTTTTATAAAATAAAACTAACGAATTTTGAAGAAGGTTTCAATTAACTTTGTTATTGAGTCAATTAATAATTTAAAATAAAATTTTAATCAGGTATGTGATGAAAAACGATTTCGACACAAAATCAAAATCGATTGCTTTTGAAAACGATAGTTTTCCATCACATACCTGAATAATTCAATATAAATTTTTTTCAGTTTTCATAATTGTCAGAGATTCTAGCTACTATTCTTGGACCGTTAAAATTAAAAATATATATATATATACATATATATATATTTTTCAAAAACAAACTGATTATCTCTAAAATTTATAAAAAAAATTGGTTTATTAATGTACTTAAATGACAAAAAAAAATTAACAAAAACAATCATTGTATATTTAACCACAACTACATACATTTCCCTATAAAGTAACGGTCTAATTCATAAAAAATATTTTAGGTTTATTACAGTTTTATTTGACAAATTCCCCATAAAAATATGTCAAATAAGCGCTTAATAAACCTGAAATATTTTTTATGAATAAGGCAGTTAATAAATAAAAATCACAACAAAAAACAAAACAAAAACTTTTTAGTTAAATTTTTAAAACAACAATATGCAATATTTTATACAATTTATAAAAAAAAAGTTGATTTAAGCTAAACTTATAAAAGAGTAAAACTTATGTGTATGTAAATTTTTTTTCCTGTTTAAAAAAATACTTTTTAATTTTAATTTAATTAAATAAAAACACACAAAAAAATATACAAAAAAAAGATTGGTGATATTTGTTATTTGTAAATTTATTGAAAAAGAAAATTAAACTGAAAAAGGTAAAAAGAATCCCTCAAATAATGAGAGTCAACTTTTATTACTTTGAATTTTTTACCAAAAAACATTTGTATTTATTTCTATTGAAACAAACCGTATGATAATTTTAAACAAAACAAAACGACAACCCATAACAAAAATTACAAGCATAAAAAAGGAAAAATTAAAAAAAAGTATAAAAAAATATTTAAAAAAAAAACAAATCATAAAATAATTGAAACATTAATAAAACGTAGTTTTGTAGACAATTTTAATTACTTTAGTAGTTGTTAAAAGAATATTAATATTAAAAAAAACATATTTACAAAAAATTCATATTAAACACACAAAAAACCTAGTATAAATATTTTTCATAAAATATATTATTTAAAAAGGAAAAAACAAAGAAAAATACAAGATTAAAATTCTTTAAAAAAATGGTAAAAATATTAAAATTCAATTGATTTCTTTAGGATAAAAAAACATAGTGGTGGTAATTATTTGAAATTCGAAATTACAAAAAGAAAAAAATCCCCATTTGATTTTATTTTTTTAGTTTCTGAGAGAACATCCGTTCCAACGAGAAATGATTGCCGTAATATGTTTTGTTTACTTAGGAATAATTGGTGGGCATGAATGAAATGAAAATGCGTTTGCATGTTTTTTTCATAATTTATTTGTTGAAGTGTATTTTTAAATTATGGGCCCTGGATACGATCAAATAAGACCGTCAATCAGTGCTTATCTATGCCCTGATTAGTTTGTTAGGAAAGAGAGACGAAGGGAAAATAAACGTTTCTGTTCCCATCGTTTCTCTCTCAGTCCAACAAATCAGCTTAGCAATAAGACTTGCATAGTATAAACTAGTAGTAGTAGATAACTCGTATTATTGTCAATCAGCATTTTAAGTTTGTGTTCGATGTGGGCGCTTGCAAGCATGTCCTCGTCCGATGATAAGGAGTTTTTTTTTTTTTTTTTAACAAAATGTTCAGTATAAATTTTCTAAGCCGTAACAAATCTTTAACACTCCCACAATCCTAGATCACATTGGACCCCTACCGACACACCTTTTAGGTCTATAAAAATCTGTGAATATCTAAAATCGATTTGACGAATATTTTATTTTCGAAAATTTTCGAAGACTTCAGAACCGAATCGATTCACTCACTATCTTACGACATTTAATTGAGCTCAAAATCTATCGAATACTTCAAATTTTCTTCCCATCAAAATTTTATGTGGATCTAATCTAGTGCACAGGAAAGTACATAAATACATACGCACACTTATGTATGTATGTAAGAATGTGTTTGACTGTGATACAAATTTGGGATGGAAAATAAAATAAAAATAAATGACTTAGAATTAAAATACCAATCAACTGAAAATATAAAACTAAAACTTTTATAAAAAATATTAACCGATTCAAAAGTGTGTACTAATAAGTTGAGAGTTGACCAACTTTGACGTGTGTAAAATGGGACTAAGACGAGTTAAGAACAATGTAATTTTGGATTTTCGATTTTTTTTATTCAATAAAAGTGGACAGAATTTACAATTGCTGATTTTATGGAATTGTTACAATTAAGATTGACACAAAAGTCGATGATGTGCATTGGAGCGATATGTGCTTTAGAACACCCAAAAAATGTATGGCATGCGGAAAGTATTTATTTTATTCGATCCACCGGCAGTTTCTCGTAGACTGGTCATAAAAAATGACATGTGCGTAAAAATTGCACTGATAGCCTGCAAACCGGCCATGCGAACTGCACTTTTCGTCCAAAAAAAAAAATATATATACATATAAACACTTTAGGCCCTATAACGTTTTTTCGAACGAAGAACAATTTTTCAATTTAAAATAAATAATTATGTATTCGAATAATTTTTGTGGAATATTGGAAGTCATGCCTGAATTACTTGAAATAAAAATGTTTTTATTTCGTAATTTCTTAAGTGTTTATACGACTAAATAACGAGCAGGAGATCAGAAAAGAATAAGGAAGTACTTTGTTTTCACAATTATTTTTTGTGTTAAAAAAATTATTACGCCGAGTGAACTGAACTAGGATGAACAATTAGATGACGTTTCTTAAGTAAATGATAATCTTCTATTAATATTAGAAGTGGTACTCAAGTAAAAATCCTGAAGAATATTGAGGTTGATTTAAATTACATATTTGAAAATATCAAAGAGAAGAACAAAAAAAATTATATCCTTTTTAGTTATATTTTAACCGTATCACCAAAATTAAAAATTTGTGAAAGAATTTTTTTATTAAAAATAAAAAAAAGAACCGTCAAAAAGCTATAGAGCTGGATTATCGGCTCTTTTTAAATGATTATTTTAAAAGGAAATTAAGGATATTTAAAAATGTTTGTACATACATATCGTTCCTTTATTCACCCTTATTCTATTTGGCGTCGGCAACATAACACGACGTCGTTTTTAATGTTTTTTTGTCAAATTGGTATTCCCGTAGATATATATATACATATGTTTGGTATTCTGTAAGAAAAATTGATGTTGATGTTGCCGTTCATTTTGTCGTCAGTGTTTTTGATGTCGTGTTCTGTTGTGTGCATGCCTCAACAAATTTGAAAAATAGTTTAAATTGTAAAAAAAGTGAAATGTAAGAAATACCAAAGTAGATATACAAATGTACATATTTATTTGAAAAAATTTGTTAAAAAAGTGAAAAATATAATATGAACAAAATTAAAATTACCAACCCCAACCAATTTGAAAAGCTTGTGGAAGAGTTGAAAAAACATTATTTTGTTAGAGGATTCCGCAGGGGTAGTGTTCCTAATTATTTCAAGGTAGAGTGGGAAAGTGTTGCGACTGCACTTAATTCCCTCGGTCCACCAATTAGTTAAAATAAAAATGTAAGGTAAATAGAGTCTTGATAGACTTGTTGTTTAAATTAAAAAAAGGTTGCAAACAATGCTGAGTGTGAAGCAACTGGAGGCATCGTATATAAACAATTAGCACTGAGCCCCTTTAGAGGAAGCTCCAATTTCCAATAAACGTTTGTTTGATCCATTTTGTTTCCAAAATTATGTTCTATTCTATCCAATACATGCATAAATTATGTTTTATTCAGTCGAAAACAACTTTAATAGATTAAAACGATGAACACTACTCATTATTTGCCAAAAATATGACTGAATTTATCACTTACTTTTCTTTGGGTAACTGGCAAATGCATGACTTTTGTCTGAGAAATCTTATTTTCACTATTAAATTTTTTATTTTCTTCGTCCCAATAGGAAAGAAAAACGTTTTATTTTAATTTATTTACAAAGCTTTTACTTATTCAAAAACACTTTTACTAAAAATAGTAAACGAAATGAATCAGCTGACTCAAATATTGGATATGTGTATTGTATTTATCGATAAACAGGCAACGTCGTCATAACACTGTTAGGGAATACAAAGTTAGCATTGATGTTGTGTTATATTGACGTTGTTTCAAAATTGACGACGATGTTGCCGACGCCAAATAGAATAAGGGTGATTGCTCCACAAACATACCCTCAATAAATAATTTTTTTGTAATTAGTAATGCAGGAAAAATCGCCATTTCGTAGTAAATGTAGTGTAAAAATTTCATATAAATGACTTGTAGATGCACTTATTAAGAAGAGAAAATATTTAAATTGTAAATTGAAAACTTTGAAGTTATTTTCTGTAAAACTAGCATTTTGAGTTATGCCTCTTACGAATACGAATACATTCGTATTCGCCTGAAAATGGCCGAATATTCGACAATTCGAATACGAATACGAATATTCGTGCATCACTAGTACATATGTATATATTTTTAACTAATTACGTTTCGTTTTTAATAATATTTGTAAGTTTGTTTTTAATAATTTTTTTCCATGTGTAATGAATTGTTTTTTTTCTTATAGGAGTGTTTTTTTTTGCTAAATTATGAAAAATTATTCCGATAATTTTTTTTATTCTTTGCTCGTTCGAATATTCGAACAAAAGTTCAAAATTATTCGCCTATTCGAACAAAAGCAAAATCATGAAATTTTATTCGAACAAATATAAAACAAAAATCATTTCGGTTCGAAAAAGTAGAAATCAGAAACTGATTTTTATTTCTGCTGGAAAAAATAAAAATCAGAAAATAACAATTATTTCTACTTAAAATCAAATATTTTGGAATCATTCGAGTTAGGCAAATAGAATTGAAAACTATCAAAATTATGTGATTGGCGACGTTGTCCAACATTTCATTTTTCTTGTTTTTATTTATTTAAAATTAACGAATAATTATTAGTTTCGATCACTGAAGAGAAACAATCCGGAACCCGATGCGACTTATATGGTAAGAATGCGGCTATTTCATCTGCTAAAAGTATGGGCTTAAAGTAGGGTTTCTAATTTCCCAGACTTTTCCAATTCCCGGGAATAGAGAAAAAAAATTTCTCTTCCCGGAAATTTCAAAAGCATTTGAACACTCAAAATATTATGTAGGTAAATTGTTAGGGAAAATCAATGAAAAATCATTTAAATCAAGTAAAATGTCATTTAAACCCCCTTTCGCTTACATTTCATTTGAATCAAGAGAGTTTTTCAGTTATTTTTTAATGTTAATTTTTTAACTAGCACAATATGTAAAAATAAAAAAAAAAAATCATTTATTTTATTTAAAAATAATTAAACTTGTCTATAAGTTAGATATTTTAGAATTATTTATTAACAATTGAAAATAACTGAACATTTTGACTGCACGAAAAATCATTTTAATTTTATAGTTGTTTTTTCAGCAACATACATAAAAAGTTAAAATATAATTTTTTTCGTAGGACAACTGCATTTTCATTTAAGTTTGACTTTACGGTGAACTTCTGAAACAACTACAAACAGTTAATGTTTTTTGAGTGAATTTAATTCAATGGCCTCAATAAAAAATATAACCTTATGAAAAAACATACAATGTTTAAATTAAAAACAAAACAAAAACAAACAAATTCATATGCTTTGAGTTATAGCATGGATGGAAATTCCATCTACTCCTGCCAATTTAGATACTATTTCCTATAAAGAGTTTTTAGGTTGAAAATATTGCGTAACGCTTGAAGTTGTTGGGAGTCACCTCGGAAACTTCTATTACACCTGCTTCCATGCTTATATTATGCATCGTTACAAAATTGTAATTTTAAGTAATAAAACAACTAACAGCAATGTAAAAAAAGCAAATTCCAAAAACGTAAATATTAAATTCCCGAAAATTCAAGTTGAAAATTTCACGGTATTTGCAAAAAAAAAATAATTCCCGGGAATTCCCGGGACTTTTTTCTAGCTTAAAGCCGATTGAAAATATGTGGTTTTATTAAAAATAAAGAGAGAGCTCCCATTTTCTTTTCCCTTCTCTCCTACAAAAACTCAAGACTTTGCGACGTAAACTTTGCGTGTGTAAAAACCGTCTGTGACTTGTAGAAGTTTATACACTCTATGAAAAAGTACTACAGCTACAAAATCAATTATTAATCAGATTACTTCTATACGTATAGAGATAATAACATGTATTTGTGAAAAGAGTTTATTGGCATCGCAAAGTGGAGTAGTATTTGTTTCATTAAAATTTGTTGCCTTTTTATAATAAAAGTGAACTTTTTTTCTTTTTAATCTTTGTTATTAATGCATGTATTTGGAATGAACTAAAACATATTAAAATAAAAAACTAAAAAGTTCATTTTTTTAATAAAATATAAAAGGTTTATAATTATTTTTCTTTAGAGTGAAAATTCTTTCTTGACAAACTGTATACATATTAATTTGGCGCTAAGTACAGCTAATCATATTTTTTTCAAGATGTTGATATGTTGGAATTTTTTAATAATCGAATATTATTTTTGGAAACAAACTGAAGTATTTTTTCATACTTGAAATAATAGTTTAATTGAATATATAAAAAAATATCGAAAAAAGCACAAATTTTCGTTGTTGGATCGAATCTATCTATCGTACCTTATGACATCGAAATTGAAATATGTATATATTAAAGGTATAACAGTTGAAAAGTTCAAGATATTCAATATTGTAATATGGGAAGTATGCAAACCATTTTAATATTGAATAAATATTTGTAAAATATTACGGCAATATATTGCAGTATACATATGAAGAGCTAATTCTATTTCTAATTTTGAGAAAATCGATTTTAAGGTTAAAAAAATAGGTCGTTCCTGAAAATATACTGTACATCCTTTTAAGAATTCCCTTATAACGACTACTATCACACACATGCCTATCTCTGTTTTCAAAAAATAATGTGTTTTTTTTCTAAACTAAAAAAAATTCATGTCTGCTTTTAAATATATTAATGATTTTTTTTTTGTTTTTTTTTTTTTTTTTTTTTTGTAAAACAAACACATCATAAGTAGTCATATGAATATGGATGTTTGTAATCAATAGTAAAAACATATAAAAACAGTTTTTTAGTTCTTTTTTAGTTCGGGTGGCTTATGATGTTATTACAATGTCATCGTCATCATATCGTCGTTCATAAATTATTGTGTTGTATATGATAATATGATGTTTTTCTTTATTAAAAATAAAATGGTTGTTCTTTAGAAACGTTTCTAGAAGCAAAAAGCGTTTTAAAAAAGTGATTTGTTTTGTATCCACATATTTACGAAATTTTTCTCGTTTTATATAGAACAATATTGTAAGCAAGTATTGTGAGTAATGATTCATCGACTTTGTTCTATATAACAACATTTAATTGTCATGCTTTGTCATGTAAGCTATTGTGTTCCATGCACAAAAAATCGTCACACAGAATAAAAGGATATTTTCTTTTTTAATTTAGCATTTTTACTCCGCTTTTGTTCTACTTATGTGCACAATTTTTTTGCAGGTAGGTTACGAAGCATGAGAATTTTGTTGTATAAAACAAAGTCTCAAAAACTAGAAATGATAACAGCAAACTAATAACACAAAGCGACAGATCTTTGGTAGTTTGACTAAAAACCGGTAGTAGAACACAATAATTTACAAACGGCGATATATTAAGAAAAACAAAACAAAATTTAAAACCACCACCATTATGTTTGTGCGTGCTTGTTTCCGGTAACATCATATGTTGTATTTGTTTTTGAACTGCGTCGTATTTGATATCCTTAAGAGAGCGCTATTGCTCCTTAAAAATCTTCATTTTAGTCAATCCTAAAATAAAACAAACAAACAAAAAAACTCAATTACACTCGAAGTAGAAATGAAATGTTGCTTACAAAGTCTGCATTTTATATTGTATGGAACCACAATTTTCAAAATATTTGAAATATTATTATTGAACATATACATGGATACAAAAAATTTTATTAAGAAATAACAATACATACACCCTACACTAATATACATGCATACATACATACACACATATAAATTGGCATATACTATATTCCAGCTTAATTATTGCGCTAAACATTTAGATTTATTTTTTATTTAGATATAAGAAAATTGGTATTATAAATCATTTATTTTAATAATAAAATGCATTAAAAAAATACATGCATACATATACATACATACATACATATGCCAAGTCTTCTTTAGCCCTCCAAACATTTCACAAACATAATTTGTTTATTTGTTTGATAACAAACGAGAACAAACAATTCTAAACAATTTTGTAAATTTCTTTTTATATAATATTATGTGATTTTGTTGAAAAGAAAGAAAAATAAGAAATATTTAATTATAAACGAAAGCAATTTTTTAAGCCGAAAATTATATTAAAGTAAATAGATATTAGATCTTTACTTTACACAATTATAACAAATATGTAAGTTATACATTAAATAAATTTATTAAATTATAAAAAAATCATGTTAAACAAATTATTGCCAATAAAATAAACAAACAAAAAATAAATAGAACCGAATACCTATAAAATGTGTTTTGCAATAAACAGTTTTGAGGACATTGTGGACAAATAGAACTAGTTGGCAAAAAGTCGCCAATTTTTTTAACAAAAACTTATCTAATAAAAATTTTTGCAATTTTGTAAATTGAGAAAAATTTAGATCGGGTGTGGTAAATCTGTTTTCAAATTTAGGAAGAGAAGTCTTCATTTTCAATGCAACATGAATTTTAATTTGTAAAAGGGTGAGGTATTTAAATTGTATATTTTTTCACGATGTCGATAAGAAACTTTCATCGCTTACTTATATTGAAAACAAAAACAATTTTTTATAGAAACTTTCGTGTCAAAATAGTGGTAACAGGCCGTATATGTAAATGCAACCGCTATAATAGCAAATAAAATTTTACGACTTTTTAAAATCAGACTTCAAAATAAATATTACTATTTGTTTCTGATACATTGCCTTGGTGGCAAAAAACTAGATGAAATATACCTAAAATAAAAAGATATTACACAAAATCTAAAAAAAGAAAACAAAACGAACAATTAAAATTAACCCTAACAAACATTAAAAAATGGAAAAACTACGGAAAATAATTTTAATATAGTAAACATTTTTAAATAATCGCAAGCTTGAACAGTCTTACTCACGATTCCACTCCTACTACAATTATAATAAAAGTTTCGACACTTGGATATTTTAACAAATTAGTGAATTTCGTAAATACACTGGGTTGACACAGCAGTTTTAGTTGAGCAACTTTTGAGTTGGAAAGAGAGGAGAATGTACTGAAGAAAGGAGCCATCATATTTTTCTTTCGCCCAACTAAATTTATTGCCGTATATTCACAATAGGTACATATTTTACAAAGTAAATTAGCAAAATATGATTGCACAAAAATGGGGGAAGTGAATAGAGTGGCTAGCAGCAGCCTGGTCTTCAACGAAATTCCACAAAGGAACTGCAAGACTATACAGTTAATTGAGGCATAGTAGTATCACATACAAAAATATTCTCGAATTCTGGTCAAAAAAGCTCAAGCGATGTAATTTTCGAACTTAATTTTTTAACCAAAATTGATCATTTGGGATCGTAAACAATCTGTTTTCGTTCAAAAAATGTGTGGTTTAATTTTTTGGCGGTAATGGCTTTATACAAGCCTGCTGACCGAATTTAGATATGTGAGATTGCTTTTCACCTGATTTCTTAAATACTTGTGAAAGTTTTAATAGGATTTTAGAAATCCTAATTTGTTTCAGACATTTCTAGAGTGGGATAGGATAAAAATTTTTAACTTTTCTAATTTTCTTATGCATATAGATTTCTTTAGGAGCTCTATGGATTATTTCACACATTTCATTAACACAAAATAAAAATAATTGACATAAATTTATTTTCAATTTGTTTCTTCTTGGCCGGTGCAATACCTTTGCTGTGATTGTCCAATATCTAGACAAAACCACTTTCTGTAACTGAACTGATTCAATGAAAATCAATTAACCGACCATTGTTACTTTCAGAAGTACTTTGAGCTGCTCTCGTTAATAATCTGAGCTAAACAAAAACAAACTGGCTAATAAGATTTATACTAGTAGACACCGAAACGAGTGAATATTGGAAACTTCTTGGTCTTTTCCAACTGCCGAAGGAAAAAGAGATTACATGCATATTACCTACATTTGTATGCAAAATTCTAATTGGGTGAATATTTCCATTTATTATACAATAGGATGATACTCCGAAAGCTAAAGATGTATGCACATAACGTGATAATAGTATAGTAGAATAATAAACTATGCAAGTATGTACATAATTTAGGGAGTTATAACTTGGAGTAGCTATATACATATGAACCTATATGAGGTGGGTGAATTGGAATACTTGCAGCTCCCGTACGCTTTGATATTAACGATGCCAGCTACTAGCACTTCAAATATTTGTACAAAAAAGACATCATTAAATGAAATCTTATGAGTTAAGATTGCAATAGGAAAGTGTTAAAAGTGGAAGAACTTACCGGCAGACAAATCTTGGCATGACTCCCTCTAAATTTTGCAGCACCAACAAAATTGTAAAATGTGTCCATATTCATATGCAAGAACACTTGAATTAACACAACATATTGCTATTAGAACAGACATTTTCCACATTTTTTTATACAATACACACATTTTCCTTATTTAACATACAAATTTTTGAATAAATAACATACAAATTAATAAATTAATCACTTTTTCTACTAGTCGTAACGAAATCAAATACAAAATGGAGAATAATAGCAATTTTTTTTTAACTTGATACGGTAGCATACTTGCTTGAACAAGACTTCTACTAGAATGATGCCATACTGGAATGTTAGTTTTTGGCGCGAAAATATGGAATGGCGGGTTTTGGTGTGCATTACATTCAAAGCGTATAAATTATCAAAATGTAAGATATTTGCTTAAATCTGTGAAGTGGATTATTTAGTAACTTAAAATCATTGAAATTCTTTTGAAACAAAGGCGCAAGCATTAATTTCATTCATTAATCAATCATATACTGTGGCAACTGTGGTTTCAATACTTTCAAGTAGGTAGATGATTTCATAAATAAAATATGCAACACTGCATTATTTAGCACCAGTAATGTCAAACCGAGCACAATAACACAAAACAGCTGTTGACCATCTTATCTAATTCGAGTACATGTATTGATGTGCCTTTGAAGACAATTTCCTAATGTTGAATACTGAAGATGGTCCACCGGCTAAAAAATGCCTCAAAGAAAATCAAAGCGTAGAAGTTAAAACTTCCACAATACCCGCAGCACTAGAAAATAATGCCGGGTTCACTGCTCCAACGCCTTTTAGCAAAAACCAATTGAAAAAACAAAGAAAATTGGCCCGGTATGAAGAATTGCGCAAAGAAAAACGACGAAAAGAAAAGGAAAGGCAAAAAGAGAAACGCAAAGAAGCTGCTGAGAAAGGGCTACCTATACGCACGGGACCCTCACGCAAGGAGCTCAAGAAAAAGCAGCAGGCGGCGGTTTGCAATGAAAGTTCACTGCGTATTGTAATCGATTTGGATTGCGACGACATGATGAGCGAACGAGATGTGGCAAAATGTGTGAAACAGTGTTTGCGAATCTACACAATAAACAGAAGGTCTGACAAACCGGTGCAGTTACATTTTACTGGCATAAAATCCGAAGGAAATATCCATAAATGTCTAAAGAAAAATGATGGCTGGGAAAATTGGCAAGTGGAGTATCATTTCGATGAGGATCACTTGAAAGTTTTTCAACCCAATACCCAGTTGGTTTACTTAACAAGTGAATCCGATACCATATTAGAAACTCTAGAGCCCACAAATGTTTATTGTATAGGAGGTCTAGTTGATCATAATCATCACAAAAACTATTGTCACGATAAAGCTTTAAAGGAAGGTTTAAGAACAGCCCGCTTGCCACTGGGAGAATATGTGGATATGAAAACAAGAACAGTTTTAACTACTTACCATGGTAAACATTAATATTTTCTGCTTTCTTTTATGGTACGGAATATTGCAATTGTTTTTCTTTTTGAGTTTTTGAGATTTTAGTGCGGGTATTAGAAGGCAAAAGTTGGGCTGATGCCATACTACAAACAATACCTCCCCGAAAAGGTGCTAAGCTGAAACAAACTGCTTCCATAATATTAAGTGATATTGCTGAACCTTCAAATGGAACAAAAGAAGACAACCTTGACAATACTGCTCCGCTTGAAAATAACACAAGTTGATATAATGATGTTTAGAATTAGAAAAGGGAGGTTGTTTTCATATTCAAAAATATTGCAATCGTTATTAGAGTGTGAAACTTTGATTAATGTTATTAAAAAGTTTTCCGATATACATTGTATCCATGGAATTTGTAATTAAACCTGATAACATTTTTAATAGCGAATTTTTTAAACTTTTATATAACAATAAAGAAGAAAAACTTATTATTTATTTCAAAGTCTTGATATATTTGCAGAAAATCATAAATTATGCAGTCAAGTTGGATAAAATTGATGGAATGTGTTATACATTAAAGTGGAAAGGATTCTTCAATTGCAAAATTTAAGACTCATTACAGGACGATTTCTTTCATGAAGTTTTTATTTGTGGATAGATATGTGTATGTACATAGCTTAAAATAAAAAATCATGTCCCATGAGAAAGAAACAATTTTATAATTTCTTTTCAAGCGATACTATCTTGCTGTTTTGAGCTTTGTTTATAATGTTGCAGTGTTTTTTTTAAATAAAATTTTAAGCTTGTGGGAATAATGTGCCTTGACACCTAATGCCATATTTAGAAATTAGAAAAAACAGAGCATTTTGAATTTATGTTGAATGTTTTTTATTTAAGCTAACAATATGTAAAATTATCCAGTTCTTAAATATATCTGATTAATATATTATTATATAAGCAGTTTTAAATTAATATACAAATTTATGTAGAACATTTATTTAAAATAAACGCCCGATCGTTTCCTTATCGTTTTCGATACAAACACGGTTTCAAAGCTAACTGTGGCACTTTCGCCACTTTGGCTACATTGCGCACTTTTTTAAATTGGAAAAAATAGAAAATTTTTTGTCCCACATCTTGACACACCAATTCAAAACCGAAAGCATCTAGTTTTTTAACGAAATCTTTGACGTTATCAAAACGTGATTGTATCTCAGCAATATAAATTAGTCCATTAATTTTTAAAACGCGATTAGCTTCCAAAAGATGATCTTTCAAATTAGTACCCATTAAAGAAAGACAATATACAGCCACATCAAGCGTCTGAGTTGTTAAAGGCGTTTCTGCCATATCGCAAGCGATAATGTCATCACGGCAACTCACTAAATCCATAGAAATTACTTTCTGCGGCACAGATTTGGCTAGCTTACCTTCGCCGCATCCAAAATCGCCGATTTCCAACGATTTGGGCAATTTTTTAATCATTTTTATTATGCGATCCAAAGGGTTTAGGGGCCACTTTTCTACCTGATGGCGATAGCCATCGTGATAGGCTTTAAAGGCTTCGGGATCTTGTTTAAATAAATTGTCTGCTTTTTTACTGTTCATGGTGTAAAGCTGTTCGTTAATAAAACGAAAGCGGCCACCCATTAGTTGCCCTTTCAGTTTTGCTTCAAATGTATTTGAGGGCGTAGAGGGTTGTTCTATATCATCCTCCATATCGTTTTGTTCGTTTTTGGCCAATGCTACAACTTTTTCTACAACTTTACTTAAAGCCGGCGTTGGTTTTAGATTCTGTGCCTGCTGCTTCTTGTTGTTTTTCTTCTTCTCTATTTTGCCTTTCCGGACTTTATTTAGCCCATTCTTCGTTTCATCATCACTACCTAAAAACTTTGGAGCTATTGGCCCCCTGCCCTGAGGCATCAAGTTGTCGCCGGCAAAATCATTAGTTTTATTTTTGTTTTTCTTTTTGCTCTTATTGTTTTTCTTCGATTTTACAATAGCTTGAACATTTGTATTTTGTGTAGGTTTAAATTTTACTGTTTCTGATTTATCATCAAAAGCCGAAGGTACAAAAAACTTCATTTTTAACAATTTATAGAATTAAATCAATAAATGGACGAGATTTCCATGAAAAACAAATGTAAATAAACAAATCAAACGCATGGTCGTTGTGTAGAAACGCCGTACATATTGTAATAAGACATATATGGTAGCTTGTTGAAATGGTAAAATATTCACCATTTACTTGGTTGGGATCTTTGCTTAAATTAAATACAGGATGGGTACAAGTGGTGGCATAAACATTTTAAGCCTTATGTATTTTTTTGGAGGAAAAATTAGCTGCCTGTCTTGAAATTAGAAAATCCTTAAGAATTTGATAAATTGTCAAATTTGGTAACGTTACACATACTTCCACAATGCCGAAGAAAACGTTTTTCTATAATAAAATTTAAAATTTGAGTTTCTTTCGATGTAAATTGAGAATCAATTGTTTTCTTTCGATATCATGGGACA
The DNA here is from genome assembly GCA_949987645.1 of Tachina grossa. Taxonomy (NCBI): domain Eukaryota; kingdom Metazoa; phylum Arthropoda; class Insecta; order Diptera; family Tachinidae; genus Tachina; species Tachina grossa. Next base: position 133,656,785 of record OX465278.1, on the reverse strand, counting down.
GGCTGTTAAGGCTCAGTTAGCCGACTGTAATGTAATGTAACTGTAACGTAGAAAACGGCTGATCGACATTTTTATATGAAAATTAGGTTACGTTACATTCCATCTCTATAACCATTTTCATTACTTTTCACATAACAAAATCAATCAGCTGTTTCTTACTGTTGCAGTTACTTTACATTACAGTCGGCTAACTGAGCCTTTAGTTTTTTTGTGCATATGCAGTACTTGTAAACAGTGCTGCCATATCGTAAGATTTATCTGTTTCTGATCAGCGATGCCAACTTAGTGCTTTTGGCACTATTTTTAGTGCTTTTTGAAGACTCAAAACGCCAAATTTTGAGCGTTAGTGCCAAACTAAGAAAAAGCACTAAGTAGTGCTTTTAAGAAATTTGTGTATTTCTTAAAATTGTTTTTATAATTACTCGGCGTATTTATTTTTTCTGATATATTTTTATATCTTTATATATTAAATGGAGAATAGTTAAGAAAATTTTAAACATTATTAAACTTCACATTAATTCACGTTATGGATTTTCAGTCGTTTTTCACAAAAGTTAAGTTAAGAAAATTTTAAACATTATTAAACTTCACATTAATTCACGTTATGGATTTTCAGTCGTTTTTCACAAAAGTGCTTTTTACGCTATTTAGATATTAAAATTACGCTTTTAAGTGCTTTTTTTAAATGTTGATGTGCCTTTAGAGCCAAAAAAGTTGGCATCACTGTTTCTGATAGATTTTTGAACTGCGAAATATTTTTTTTGGTTCTTTTTCTTCTTTTTTTTAATTTATAGATTGCAAATGCAAATATATGTATTTATAATATATAATATATATATTATATATTATATAATTTTAACAAAAATCTTTCAAACGCTACATACTTTGGAAAATGCCACACGAGTTAAGTTCCAGTTTATTCATTAAACTTGCATTTACGTTAAAAACGTAAAAAATACTTTTTCTTGAGAATTTCAAGTACATACATGCATATGTATAAGCCTTTCTATTCCTGTTTCCCCTCTCGAAAGAAATTATATCGTGCCATAACCGCCAAAATAGCTTAAGCGACATAATTTTCAAACTTAAATTTTTGACCAAAATCGGTTATTTGCAATTGTAAAAAATAGACGATTTTCGTCAAAAAAAACGAAGTCCAAAAAATGTGTCGCTTAAGCTATTTTAGCGGTTCTGGCTAGATATGTCATCATCTAATCTGGCACTAACATTCAAAGGCCTTAAAGTCTTGATTGCTTGCAGCAATGATTGCCTTATGTATACTCAGCATATAGAATTTAACGTTTATCTAAATCATTTTTTTTTGTGCTATAGTTTTTTATACAACCAACCTTTGCCTTACAAACACATTTATTATAACATTCCTTCAATAATTTTTAAGCTTTTTCCTCAAATATTTTATTACATTTTCTTATCAGTAGGTTCTTTTTTTTTTTTTTTAATTGTTCATATTTTGCCATTTAATAATGGTTTCCGGTTGCTAAAATAAAATTCAGCAAGACAAATTTGTTGTTGTTGCCATTTTAAGAATTAAAAAAAACGGTAATTAAATATCTGTGAGAAGCGAAAACAAAAATGTTTGTCTGACTGTACAAATAAATATTTGTACGTTTATGCATAAGTATTCAATATGATGTACAAAGTATAAATAGTATATTAAAAATAATAAATATATGTACATACTTTACAAAATTAATTCCTACAAGTTGTTCGTAAAAATATTGTCTAATGAGACTTTTTCTATTTGCTAATAGGATAGGCAAAAAAGGGGCAAAGGGATTGGCATGAATATTTGAGGTGTTTTTGTTTTGAAGTTTCTTAGTATGTATATTAACACGACTATGCTTCCAGACGCCTACTTTTGTCCTGCATTGCAGGAATTCAGCCTTGGATTTTTTATTAATTGTCAATTTGTTTGTATGCAAGTTGAATGAAATCTTTAAATTTTCTAAGAAAGTTTTTGGTAAAACTTTTATGATTATCTGTATTAGCAACAGTAAATAAAATTCTCCTTAATCATAAATTTCAATATATTTGCAATAAAAAAAATATTTTAATGAACAGGTTAACAAGTCGACTCCGCTTTATTGGAAATAACCAAAACCCAATTTTTTTTCAGTTATCCGATTTTTTCTCTAAGACGTAGTTCGGATTATTGAAATTCGTTACAGTTAAGCGTACTGCTTGAAATCAGTAAATGTCTAGCCACTTGCATTGACAATATAATAGAAAAATACAAAAAAGTACGTAAGAGCGAAAAGGACAAATACATTTACGTACCTTTTCACAATGTCTGGTTAAAAGATAACAGGGACTTTAACGGCAAGTTTTATATGAAGAACTTGCAGTTAAAGTTCACGTTAACTCTTAACCATACATTGTGAAAAGGGACGTTAGCCATTTAATTTTTTAACGAACAAAACATGCACAATTTTTTCAGCCTTAAGTTATGCAATAGATTTGTAATAAATACATTTGTCATTGTTTATTTTTTCACTAAAGCGAAATAAATAAGTTTCATACAAAACGTAGTTGTGAGCTTGCTTTTGGTTTTCAGTAATACGATATTTTCAGTAAAGCGATATTTCGCTAAAGCGAAGTAAATAAGACTACCTGCGTTTAAAATAAATGCGGGTACTTGTAATGCTTTCATTAATCCGATTTTTTTTTTCAAAAAAGCGTATTGCGCTAAAGCGGATTTGACTGATATAATAATTTGGAAAAAATAAACTTTGATATTAGTTTTAAATTCTCATTTTGTTGAACTTCTCATTTTTTTATTGTTAAAAATTGTTCTTCGGATCCACGAACTCTTTCCTAATTGGCCTATACAAAAATTTACTTCTATTTTTAAGTTTCTAATTAGACCGGCAAAAAACTTCAAAATGTGATCTTACAATATTATAACCCCCATATTAATTAAAAAATAAAATGAATTTGAAATCCATATTACAAAAATTTTGTATGAAAAATTTTAAATAAAATACATTTCAAATTCATTTTAATTATTATGAATATGGGGGTAAGATTTTCTACAGAAAGCCTTGGCTTTCATTTAATGCGAGTAGTGTATGTCAAATAAAAAATTTCAGACATTTTCTAACATATTTTTTAAGTAAAAATAAAAAAATTAGAAAATAATGGGCCTTACTTATCGCGGCTGGCGTATTTCGACTTCGCCTACGACAGTTTTATCCTAGATTAAATAACAAATGTTGCGCTGTTCTTTAATTTATTACAAATACGTCGTTGTAAAAGGCGAAATACGCCAACCACGATACGGGTGAATGGTAAATTTTCTAATAAATATTTGATAAGCGCCATCATGCGACTAATACGTCTGTCCGTTACAGGCTGTTTTAACGAAAACCGTACGAGCTACGTACCTGCAATTTTGATCGAATATGCAATACCTTGGCCGCTACAACAACATACATATATATCGAGTCTTATTTTTGATTTTATCGTAAGCGACATATTATCGAAAATAGACTATTTTTATTGAAATTAAAATTTTATGGCCCTACTCCCATAACTTAGAATTATCAAAATGCCAAAATAGTTGATAACTTATAAGATACGGGTGGGCTATAACATTTTATCGTAAGCCACAATTTACATACAAAAACATATTTGAATATTTTAAAAAATCTTTGTCCTTTGATTTTTGTCGCTTACAATAAAATTGAAAATAATGCTCGATATGCTAGTTAAAAATTAAAGGGTGTTCCAAAATGAGCAACGAAATATGTTATATGCGGACAATTATATATTGACATTTGCAAAAATTTTTTATACAGACTGCAACAATTAACACTAATGGCATTTTCTTTTCTGGAAAAAAATGTTACACTTATTACACTTTTCAATGAAAATTCCCAATAAAATGATTTTCTGAAATATACATTTTATTAGGAATTATTGTATCATCCCTTGCAAACTTAAATTTTTTCTTTAAACGAGCGCTAAATTGTATTTTTTTTTTTTTTTTGAATAAAAAGTTAAAAATTGTTACACTTTTTCCAGAAAAGAAAACCCCATAAAATTTAAAAAAAATTTAATTAAAGGGTGTTCTATCAGTTAATGCAATTTTGACTATGTAATTTGACAACTTGCTGTATCTTGAAAACCGTAACAGGCAAACTCTTGAAATTTATAATTATAAAATCGCTAAACCGAAAAAAAATCGCCAATAATTAAAAAAAATCGCCAAAACGAAAATAAAGCACCAAATTAAAAAATTGTCTAACACTAAAATAAATCGCCAAATTCGAAAAAATCGCCCAAATTAAAAAAATCGCCAAAATGAAAAAAACGTCAAAAATCGAAAAAACCACCAAAACGCGAAAAAGGCGCCAAAACTAAAAAATTGCCGATATGAAAAAAATCGCCAAAATGAAAAAACACCAAAAACCGAAAAAAATTGCCAAAACGAGAAAAAAAGTGTCAAAACTAAAAAAGCGCCAAAACTAAAAAAAACGTCAAGACCGAAAAAACGCCAAAATTAAAAAACACACCAAAAACCGAAAAGAATCACTGAACTAAAAAATCTCTAAAACTAAATTAAATCGCCAAAAGCCAAAAAAAATCGCCAAATACCGAAAAAATCGCTAAAATGAAAAACGCAAAAAACCGAAAAAATCCGCAAACCGCAAAAATGTGCCAAAACTAAAAAAATCGCTTAAGCTAAAATAAATCGCCAAAACTGAAAAAAACGCAAGAAGTGCGAAAACTAAAAAAATGTCAAAAACCGAATAATCTCAAAAACGAAGAAACTGCCAAAACTATATAAAGGGTGTCCCAACAAGAACGCAAGATTTAAATTTGGCACCATTCGAAGTGTAATTGTTTGAAATTTGAACAATTGTTATTGTTTGCTAGTAGAAGGTACGAGGTTAGTAAAAATGGAGCGCTACACGAACGAATAACGCATTATCATTGTGAAATTGTTTTACCAAAATGGTGAAAGTTTTGCGGCTACATTTCGCAAATTGCGATCAATTTGATGGCTTCGTCAATAGGTAGAATTGTCGCATTTGGGGTGAGGAAAATCCTCGAGTGATTCACGAGAAGCAAATGCATCCTCAACGTGTCACTGTGTGGTGTGGATTTTGGGCTGGAGGAATCATTCGACCTTTTTTTATGAAAATGAGGCAGGTCAAGCGCAAACAGTCAATGGTGTTCGGTATCGTGAAATGATAACCAGTGGTTTCGTGCCTAGAATTGAAGAAATGAATGTGGAGGGCATGTGGTTTCAACAAGACGGCGCCACATGTCATACAGCCAGAGAAACAATTCAATTGCTGCATCAGTCATTTCCCGGTCGTGTTATTCGCGTTTTTGCCGCCTAGATCGTGCGATTTAACACCATTAGACTTTTTTCTTTGGGGTTTTTTGAAGTCGTTGGTTTACACGAATAAGTCGACGACGACTCAAGCCTTAAAAGAGGAAATTGGACGCTGCATTAATGAAATACCGCAGCATTTATGCAAAACGGCTATTGAAAATTTCTGTGTATCTGTGTTTTATTTAAAATTTAAATCTTGCGTTCTTGTTGGGACACCCTTTACATATTACATAGGCTAAAGTTCGTAAAAAAAAGGAGGAGGTTATCAATTCGTCTCTATTTTTTCGGGGTGTTACTTCATAACTCGGTACATCTTAGACCGATTGTAAAAGTTCTTTTTTGTTTTGTCTGAGAGGGTTTAGCTTCCCAATGCTCGTATTGTAAAAATTGCGTGGGGACACGCCCACAATTTTTTATTTGATTTTATGACATTCTGCTTATTTAAAAGCTGCGAAACCTAGCAAACATCTTTGGGTTTTTGCAATTAATTACACAATTTTAAAGTTGAAAAAATGGGCGGGTCTACGCCCATTAAAATCTATTGCTATATTTCACGTGATTCTACTTAACCGATCTTTACGAAACTTACCATGCACCTTGAACTAAAAATATACATGGTATGTCATTTAAAAAAATGGGCGTTGTCACGCCCATCAAAATTTAATATATCATTTTAAGTGGTTCTCCTGTACCGATTTTAACAAAACTTAACACACCCCCTGAACTCTGAAAAACACAAAGTCTTGCTTCTAAAAAAGTGGGTGCAGGCACGTCCATTAAAATTGTATTTTATATCTCCTAAATTTTTTTTCGAAAATGTTCTATCAGATCTTTGCATTGAAGTCGGTTATTTTTTTTTTTTTTTTGCAGAATTATTTATTAACTTTAATGTAAGCGGGCAGGGGCATGTATTCCTTTTTTATACAAAATTTCATTTTGCAAAATTTCTCACACAATATTCGTATTCGCGAATATCGTTTCAAATATTCGTATTTAAATTCACGAATAGCAAATTGACATTCGGCACTTGAACTACTACATAATTACAAGTTAAGGTACGGTCACACTTGACAAATATTTGCCCAAAAAAGCGTAACCCACAAACACTAATGAAAAAAGTTTTGATCCAGACACTTTTTTTAAATTATATTAAACAGTTTCGAACACAACTAATGGGCAATGTCATAGAATGCAACAATATTGGCTACTCGTTAACTTGACAAACTTTTATCTGAATTGAAAGATTTTTGATTGGCATTTAGTGGTTACGCTTTTTTGGGCAAACGTTTGACAAGTGTGACCGTAGCTTTACACAACTACATACGTAGTATTTACATCCCAACATACCATATAATAACACTGTACAACAGCCAAAATAGCCTTTAGATAAAAGTATGCGGACTATATGGATTTCGAGGCGTTAAATTCAAATCTGCTTTCAGTTTTTCTCTATCACGTAGAGATTTTTGTTATGGGCGTGGCTAATTTTGCCCCCTAAATTAGTCGGCCATACTAATATATTTTACTATAACTCGAAAACCGCTATTTCGATTTTAATAAATAATAAACCAAAAGACGCGCCACAAAATTTTGTTAAAAAAAATTTATAATCATTTTTTAGCTATCTTTTATGGTTTCGGAGTTATTCGGAATTTAAAAAAAAAAGTTTTTTTTATGCAAAAATCGCATATTTTTTTTACATGAAAATTGCAATAAAAAAACAGAAACTCAAAAGTTTTATATTTTTTACATTTTTCTTAAAACCACATATCCTAGGAATAAAACAAGCTATAAAACGTGAAAATCCAACAATAAATCTTGATTTTATTCACAATTTAAAGCAGGTACCTAAAAATGAAAAAATGTGTGTAAAGCATTAAATGCTGATCCAATGTTTTTTATTTCAGCTGCCAATAATTTCTCAATAACCCCGAGTATTCAGAAATTATTAGCGAAATAAATAATTTTGGTTTAATATAAATTTTTTTTAGCTCTCAAAATATAATGAAAAACTTTTAGTCGCAAATATTTTTCACTTTATGTATTATTATGTATGCTGTCAATAAACTAAGCTAGAAGCGCTAAGTATATTCAGTGTTAAGAAAAAGTGCTAGCTTGAACTACAACACTTAACTATTTGAAATAAAACACCATTTTTGTAAGAAAAATATATATATTACCTGCCCGCAATGCTCTTTCAATAGCATTACCAAATGTAAATGTGACTGCATTTAATGCATTACACACATTTTTCCATTTTTAGGTACCTGCTTTAAATTATGAATAAAATCAAGATTTATTGCTGGATTTTCACGTTTTATAGCTTGTTTTATTCCTAGGATATGTGGTTTTAAGAAAAATGTAAAAAATATAAAACTTTTGAGTTTCTGATTTTTTATTGCAATTTTCATGTAAAAAAATTACGCGATTTTTGCATAAAAAAAACTTTTTTCTTTTTTAAATTCTGAATAACTCCGAAACCATAAAAGATAGCTAAAAAATGATTACAAATTTTTTTTAACAAAATTTTGTGGCGCGTCTTTTGTTTTATTATTTATTAAAATCGAAATAGCGGTTTTCGAGTTATAGTAAAATATATTAGTATGGCCGACTAATTTAGGGGGCAAAATTAGCCACGCCCATAACAAAAATATCTACGTGATAGAGAAAAACTGAAAGCAGATTTGAATTTAACGCATCGAAATCCATACAGTCCGCGTAATTTTATCTAAAGGACAGCCAAAAAATGTTATTTTGTTGTACAGTGTAATCAAACTTCAATACAGCTGCGAGAGAGAGAATAAGCTTACAAAAATAGCAAATGTTTAACTTTTCGTAATTTGGTATACATATATTAAAATCTATTATATATACAAAACTTTTTCTTAAGCAGCTACATATGCTTAGCCTTATTTATAAAACTTATTAAGTACCTTATAAAGGGCTTTTAAAACAAATTTTCATACAATAATTTTCTTAAAAAGCCTTCTTACGGTTTCCAAGAACATTAAGCTTTCAAAATTACATAGTCAAAATTACATTAACTAATAGAACACCCTTTAATTTTAATTTTTTTTTTAAGTTTTATTATGAATTACTGTATGTAGTCTGTATAAAAATACTCTAACTTTGCAATTTTCAAGTGTCAAAATATAATTATCTGCATATGACATAGGATTTTAAAATTTATCGTGGCTCGTTTGGGAGCTAAAGAATGTTTTTAACCGTCATAATTTTGTTGTTGTAGCGACCAAAGTTCTACATATTCTGTCAAAAGTTCAGATCCGTAGCTGTTATGGTTCTCGAGAAAACAGCTTGTGACTGCCAGACAGACAGATGGACAGCGTAGCGAATACAATAGGATTCCGTACACCAAAGGAAAAAAGCTTATATAAAATATTGAGAAAAATAAGCTTTTCTATAGAAAAGTTAATACAATTTTAATTTCTTAAGTCTTAGTTTGCACTATGCAAATCTTATTACTAAGCTTGTTAGTTTGTTAGGAGAGAGAGACGAGGTGAAAATAAACATTTCTGTTCCCCTCGTCTCTCTCTCCCTCAAACTAGTCAGCTTAGCAATAAAACTTGGATAGTGTAAACTAGGACTAAGCTTATTACACAATTGCAAGCATGAGCTTATAGTAATCAAGCACATGCAATATTATCACGAGTGCCCCATTTTGATTGTTGCGATAACTTTTTTCAATATAAATATGTATTTTAAATTTTTTTTTTCAAGCTTAAAGCTATGTACAGACGATTGTCAGATCTTACAATATTGTCAGATCTGGCAATGTGCTGACAATGTACTGGCAATCGAAAATTGCCAGCACAATATTTCTTGTCAGTTCACACGGTTGTCAGAAAATCTTACAATTTATTGCCAGACGGTTGTATGACGATAAATTCATCTGACAAAATCGTCAGTAGAAAAATTGTCGTTCACACGGTTGTCATATGCACAAATTGTTAGATCTGTTGTTATGCGTTGCCAGACTTAGGGCTATTATTACAACTTAAAGATAGTTAAAAGTAGGATTTTATCGGAAGTATAAAATCTTTATCATTTGCAAAATGTTACTTTAACCTAAAGTGAGCAATAGGCTACAGGCAAGTTTATCCTACCTGGTAAGTTAAATCCAATTTGCAATAATGTATAGCTTTTTATACGTCCGATAAAATCCTACTTTTAACTATCTTTAAGTTGTAATAATGGCCCTTAAACCATTTGTTGGAAATTGTTAAATATTTATCGTTTGTGTTTGTGTTTAATGTTAAAAGTGAAAGTATAAATTATTATGGACCATAAAGAAGCAATTGCAATGATTTTGTCTGCATATCTTTTAATATAAACTTTTTCTTTAAAATCAATCGTGTGCAGTGTTGCCCATAGAAAGAATTATATTACAATGACGCCATTGTCAGATGCATGAACTTCGCACATCTGACAATATTCAAATGTCTGACAAATATCTGGCAATAATTTTACAATGTGTTCACACGATTGTAAGATGTCTGATAATTTGTTGTCAGTTGCTAGTCTTGCAATGGACTGACAATGCTTTTTCTAGCAACGGCGTCTGACAAAAATTGCCAGTTCACACGGTTGTAAGAAATTTTTAGCACATTTTACTAACAATATTGTAAGATCTGACAACCGTCTGTACATAGCTTAAGACTGATGTTAGTAAGCTTATTGTAATATTTTTCTCAAGGCATTTGGTATGTTGGGTGCATATTAGGGTGATCGATTATTCGACTTTTTCCAGAAACCGGTTTTCGAATAGTTCGAATATTTTAAATTATGAAAAACCTGGTTTCGGTTTTTAAAATTCAGGAAAAACCGGTCAACCGGTTTTTTAAGTAAGAAAATTATTATACAAAAGTTTTGATTTTAAATTGCTTTATTAAAAAAAAAGAGTTCACAGTTCATGTAAATACTATAAAACAATACAAAAATTATAGTACAGTCAAATCCCGATAATTCGTAATCGCAAGGGACCGGCCATGTCTTACGAATTATAGGGTTTTTAGATTTAGCGGGGTTTCGATTTAACTATTATTTACTAAAACGATAAAAAAGCATAAAAAAATTGTTAAAAATAAAATACAAAATAAAAATTTGTTGTTTTTGTAACACCGACAGTGTCTTATGCGTGCTCACACACACACAAGCAGAAGCAAAAACCCACACAAAAAAATTGCGATAAACAAAAAATCATTCTTTCCATGTTTTTGTTGTTTTTATTACGAATTATAAGTGGTAGTTAGCAAACAATTACGATTTATAAGAGGTAAAGAAGATTTTATTTGAAGAAAATATTACGAATTAGCGAGGGGACCAAAATGTATGGAAATTTTACGAATTAACGAGATTTTTTCAAGGGACCGACAGTTTATTACGAATTATCGGGAATTACGATTTATCGGGGTACGAATTATCGGGATTTGATTGGACATAAATATTTGTATATAATATACCGTTGACGAATAAACTCCACACACAACCATCATTTTTACGGTTTGTGGAAAATTGGGAACCCAGCTAAAAAAATTATATATGGTCCATATATTTTTAATATATGAATGTATATAACTACAGGGTGGGTCAAAAGAAACCAAGGGGTGTAAAAGTTTAATAACTTTTTTGTTCATTAACTTTTTTTTATTTTTTCTTTCAGATTATATAATATACAAAATGGAAATTTTTTTACACTAAATATGAAAAATGATGTCTCTTAAATGACCACCGTTTTCAGCTTCGCACTGATGGGCTCTTTTTAGAGCATTTCCATAACATCTTTCAAAACTTGTGGCTGTAGCGTTCGAATTTCTGCAACAATGTTTGCCTTGAGTTCAAGGATTGTCTCTGGCTTGTTCACATACACTCGCTCCTTCAAAAAACCCCAAAGAAAATAGTCGGGTGCTGTCAAATCTGGCGATCGCGCTGGCCAAATAATTTCCGAATTTCGGGAAATTATTCGCTCTCCAAAAATTTCACTTAAAAGTGCCATTGTGTCTCGAGCAGTATGGGCAGTGGCTCCGTCCTGCTGAAACCACATACCAGGTCTGTTTTCAAGAGCAGGACGTAAAAAATTTTCTATCATAAACCGATACCGCTCTCCATTTACGGTTACAGCACTTCCATCTTCATTCTCGAAGAAGTAGGGCCCAATGACATTTTCAGATGTGATCCCACACCATACTGTACACCTGATGGGGTGCAATTGGCGTTGATGAATGTCTCTTGGATGTTGAGAACCCCAGAACCTACAGTTCTGCTTAATAACAAAGCCATTCAAATGAAAATGAGCTTCATCACTCATAATCAAATTTTCATAATTGATCTCTGGTTTAAATAATAAAATTCTATTGTTCTGGTTCTCTGTTCAGTTGTGAACCTCTCCATTATAAATTCTCCAAGTGTTGTCTATATAATCTGAAAGAAAAAATAAAAAAAAATTAATAAACATAAAAGTTATTAAACTTTTACACCCCTTGGTTTCTTTTGGCCCACCCTGTATATACATATGAATATGTATGAATTCATGTATGGAAATGTATGAGATTATACATGGCAAAACTATTATATATGAACTAATATATGGACTAATATATGAAATGTAATATATTTATATTTATTTTTTGTATAAACATATATATTTACATCCTAAATATTGGCATAATTAATTTTTTTGAATTTCTTCCCAAGTTTCCTCAAATCCCAAAAATGATGGGTGTATGTTAGGGATGTAACGAATGGTCGCATTCGAATTCGCTTTCGCATTCGCAAATTATTCGCTTACTTTTGCTATTTGCATTCGCTAAAATGTATGCGAATATTTCAAGCGAATACTAAACCGTAAATCCAGTTGTGTTTGGTAATATTTATCTTTCTGTTTTAAGAATTTAATAAATTAATAAATATTTGCTCAATTCAATACTCAATTTAAATAAAATGTTACATGTAGTACATCTGTGTATATAATACAACTTCATGTTCTTATATAAATTAATTTTCGTGTGAGTTTTTAAAGTATTGCAATATTTGCATTCGCTTTCGCATTCGCTTTCGCAAAATTTCAAATGCATTATTCGTTTTCGCATTCGCATTCGCTAAACTGGTATTCGTTATATCCCTAGTGTATGTAGAGTTTATTCCTTAATTTTATATACATATGAATGTATGGACAAGGTGGATATCTACCTATACATAAAATATGAAGCAAGATGTCAAAAAAAAAAAAAAAAAAAAAAAAAACTAAAAAACACTTTTTGCAACTGTATTTTGACATCCATTGCACACCATAAAGCCAATTAAATTCGCCTCTGCTGTTACCTCATAAAATAATTTCTCTTAAATTTCATGTTTCAGTAAATGTTGCCATGATCAAAAAAAGCTTTTAAACTAAAAAAAAATACTTACGAAAATCAACCAAACACGCAAAATGTACAAATCGAAAAGTATTCGACTCAGCCGGTTTTTAAATTGTAAAAAACCCGGACTCGACATTCGAAAAATCAACATTTTGAAAAAACCGACAACCGTATTGTGAGAAAACCGGGTTTTAAAACGGGTTGAAAAACCGAGTCGATCACCTTAGTGCATATACTTTTTAAATACAAGTAAATATGTATGTACTTTAAATATTTGAATAAGTAAATGAATGCAATGATCATATGCATTTCATTCACTATAAATTATAAATGTGTAAATGTGTTGCCCACACATAGTTACCCTCTAGTCAGCCTAGAACCATATGCCTCTATGTCAATACTATTTCTCCAGCGACAATTGCACTAGTTAAAATGTCGACAACTTTTCTTTTATGCGCGAGTAAAGATACGTTAAAGACAACAGCTCTAGTGTTTTTCTGGTGATATTGTCAATGAACACGTCAATAGTTTGTTTTTCTTTTTTATTATGCTGTGCAATAATATTAAATAAATATATTGATAGGTCGAAATCCTTTGTTGTTAGCACCCCCCTTTTTATTTGCATAATTAATTATGTTTTGTAAAATTTTTAAATAAATTAATATATGTAGACGAGGGTCACTAAAATCTACCGTGCGTCCTTGGTTCAAATATCTCAATATGGTCGTAAAAAAACTAGCTTCGTAATAGTGCTAAAGTCTGCTGATAGTTTTTCAATGACAAGCTAATGTTATATGTCAGTAGGCGATTACATTGGCTGGGATACACCTTATCAGTAGGACTATTGACAATGTCACTATAACATCACTATAATTTTACTATTGACAACGAGCGAGGAAATATCGATATTGTAGACTAGAGCCCCTTAAATTTACTAGTGAATCTTTGGTGTCAATGTCTTCATTTGGTCCCAAAAGAACTACTTAGTCAGTAGTGCTACAGTCTAGTGGTGGATTTTCAATGACAAGCTAATGTTAAATGTCAATACATGATTACATTGGCTGGGGTACACCTGGTCAGTAGTACTACTGACAATGTCACTAGTAAATCACCACAATTTCACTATTCGCACTTTCTGCAGGGTATATACATATATACACACATACATACATATGTATGTATGTACATATATGTATTCTTATAATTTTTAAAAAAATTTTTAACGTCTAAAAACTGTCAACTGTGTTTGTAGGTTTATGTAACACAAAAGTGAAAATATGCAACAACATTCAAATTACATGTTGGCATACAAACAGTAAAGCAGAAAAAAGTAGCATCACAGCTATTACAAGCATTTTTTATCAGCAATAAGTTTAGAAAAAAAAATCGAAAAAAAACCAGGAAATTGACTAAAATTACATGAGTTTTTAATGTTTTTTTTGAACATGTTTATATGTTATTTGTTTGTGCATAAACGAATAAAGGTATTACGTTAATTTTTTTTGGGCTGAAAATTTTGATCAAAAAATTTTTGGTATTAAAACAAAAAAAAAAAAAAATAATCTCGAATATTAATCATGAAACAATTCGTTTAAAAATGGAAAAGAAAAAAAAATTATACACTATTTTTGCAAACAAAAAACAAGAAAAAGGTTCTTAAATGTGAAGGTAGTTACATTTAGTATTGTGTTTTATACCAGAAAAAGATTTAAAATCTTTAACTTTAGAAGCAAAAAAAAAATTTCTTTGGTGAATTTTTGAAAAGTTCACCCATTTTTTCGGTTTTTGTTCATCTTGCATGAATAAATATGAGTAAGAATCCTTTTTGTCTGTCATGAAATGTTTTGCTTCTACTCATAAAATCTCATAAGTTTAATTTTTATGATATTAAGTTATAAGTAGTACATTTTTTTAAAGTTTACATTATTTTTGCAAAAATTTCCGGATGTCATAGATTTTGGTGACGTGAAAAATATCTCTAGGGATTTAGTTCAAGTTGAAGCTTCTGTAGATCTCTCGTCCGATCAATCTCCCACTATCGTGACAATCTGTAACCCACTAGGAAGTGACTTACCTCATCCATATATGAAGATGATAAATCGTGTTAATTGGCTGGGGTTCAAAAAATACCTTAGTAGTCATTGTACGGAAAATATTAAGCTAAGAACACCAGATGATATTGAATCTAACATTGCCAATCTCAACGAGAATATTAAACAGGCTGCTGAACATGCCACTACCTTCCATCCGCAGACTGGGTTTAATAAAATTTATTCTGCAGACATTGAACGTCTCGTACGTGAGAAAAGAAGAGCTAGAAGGGAATGGCAACAGCACAGATCACCACAAAATAAAAATTGATTTAAAGAGTGCTCGAAACGACTCCAAGAGTTGCTTACATCTGAGAAAACTGCATCTTTTAAAAATTATCTGGAAGGTCTTGATGTCACACCAGCATCTAATTTGTGGCGCGCTACTAAAAAGCACTTCGACCGGTGATTGGGCAAGAAGCGATACTGAAAAAGGTAAAGTATTTGCTGAGCATTTAAAATCCGTATTTACCCCAAATACATGTACTGGTGTTGCTGATTTGCCGAGTGTAGTTGCTCTACCCCCTCGACCCTTAAAGTTTAAGATGCGTGATGTACATAAACTAATTGCTGAGCTCAACCCGAAGAAAGCTCCAGGTATTGATGGTATTAGTAACAAGATGCTGATGAATCTGCCTCGCACTGCAACTAGAATCTTACTATTTATTTTTAATACCATATTACGACTAGAGTATTATACACACAGCTGGAAGCTTGCCAAGGTCAAAATGATTCCAAAGCCGGTCAAAGATCTTACCAAAGCTGAGTCTTACAGGCCAATAAGTTTACTATCAACAATATCAAAGCTTTTCGAAAAGCTGCTCATGACAAAATTGTCCCAAGTTCTGACTGATAGTGGCTGCATATCGGACCATCAATTTGGTTTTAGAAGTCAACATAGTACCATTGAACAAACGCATAGATTGGTTCAAGTTATAAGAAGAACATTTGAAGAAAAGAAGTATTGTTCTACTCTCTTTATTGATGTTTCTCAGGCATTTGATAAAGTATGGCATAAAGGCTTAATTTTAAAATTGAAGACATATCTACCATTAAATTTTCTAAAGCTATTGGAAGCTCCCGGAAATTCATTGTTGTGGAAGGAAACTTCATGAGTGTTCCCGAATCTATCTCTGCCGGTGTGCCACAGGGGAGTATACTGGGACCAGTTTTGTATTTGGTTTATACTTGTGATATGCCTGTTAGCACTAAAATCCATACATCTACTTTTGCCGATGATACAGCCTTCTTTAGCATGTACAAAACCCTCACGAGGCATCCCGATATCTTCAGAAACATATTACACAACTGGAACTATGGTTAAAGTTATGGAAAATTAAAGTAAATGAGCAGAAGTGTGCGCAGGTAACATTTACTCTACGAAAAAATACTTGTTCCCCCATTAGAATCAATAATCAAATTGTTCCTCAACATTCACATGTAAAATACCTTGGTATACACCTTGATCGACGGCTTACATGGAAAAAACACATTGATTCTAAACTAACACAAATGAAACTAAAATTAGCTCAGGTACATTGGCTGATTGGTAGAAATTCAACTCTCAGTCTAGATTGCAAACTTTTGATATACAATTCACTTTTGAAACCTATATGGTGCTACGGAATTCAACTATGGGGCACTGTTTCAGCTTCCAATGTCGAGAGAATCCAACGAAGGCAAAACAAAATTTTACGTATGATAACTTCGGCTCCATGGTACATCAAAGATTCAAATATATATCGTGATTTGAATATGCCACTAGTGATTGAAGAAATTGCAAAGTACGCAGGCAAATATTTAACAAAACTCGAATCACATCCTAATCCGCTTGCTCGTAATATTTTGAACTTTACTGGACACATCCGCCTAAAAAAGAGCGACACAAGGGCTCTTATACTCAACACTCCAGATGGGACTACTTGAAAATACTTTTCTTTTTTTCCTTTTTGATTATCACTACTTATGTATTATTTACAACTATCACTAAGTTTTAGTCCGACAGTGGTTGGGCCTAATAATTATATTTTAGATTTAAGATTTGAATACTTCTTGTTAGTTCATATTTGAAGATACAATAAATAAATACATGTATTAAAAAATATAAATAAAAAAATAAAAAATTTTGCAAATAAAATTTTTCTTACCGCGAAGAAAACATCATCTTACGGTTTTATGGGTGGTACAAGTTTAGGATTTGAACATCCGCCGACGTTAAAAGTTGCATTTGCTACACAAAAGTATGAAAAAGTTAAGAAAAAAAAATTAATTTTTCAGAGTTGGGATTAGTTCCTCTAGACTTAACAGCCTAGAACTATAAGACATATTTTTGCTAAGTTTCATTGAACTTCATCAATCCATAATTTTTGAACGGATTAAAATAATTTTTGTTTGTCAAAAAAGGGCGGGAACACACCCATTCTGATTAATGTGTATTACTTCATATATACATAAATCCTTAATTCTTAGACCGATTAACATTTTTTTGCCTAAAAAGGTTTAAATTCCATTGGGTGACTTTTCTAAAGAAGTTGGGGGTAACACGCCCATTCAACTTTTTCCTTTGATTTTTTGTATTTTTAGTTATCGGATCGCTATGAAACTTGGACTTTTGTAATGACAAAATCTCGGTCTTAGAAAAATGGGCAGAGGCATGCCCATTAAAATTTAATATTATATTTCACCAGCTTCTAATTAGCCGATTCTTATAAAACCTTGGCAAGTACCAAAAGTAAAAAGGCAGTAAAAAGGGTTTTGTCGGAACTCAACATAAACAAGTCTCCTGGGCCGGATGGCATTCCAGCACTGGTCTTGAAACAGTGCTCTTCGACGCTAGCACGTCCATTAGCTAATCTCTTCAGCACGTTGTACCATGTTGGTGAGTTCCCAGTGCGTTGGAAGATTGCTAACGTTACGCCAATCCCTAAAAAAGGAGAAGCTACTAACCCTGAAAATTATCGCCCAATCGCAATATGCTCTGCACTTTCCAAAATGATGGAAAGTATGGTAAATTTCCATCTTGTAAGGTATTTGGAGTCCAACAGCTTACTCAACGACCGGCAGTATGGATTTCGTAGAGGCTGCTCTACGGGAGACCTACTAGCCCTCCTCTCGGAGAAATGGTGTAATTCAGTCCACCATTTTGGCGAAAGTAAGGTGGTGGCTCTAGATATCTCCAAGGCGTTTGATAGAGTGTGGCATGGTGCACTTTTGTCAAAATGTATTGCCATTGGTGTCGGTGATAATTTCTCTCGTTTCTTATCGAGTTTCCTCAGGGATCGTACTATAAGAGTTGTTATAGATGGGATCTCATCAAATGAGTTCAAGTTAAATTCAGTGGTACCGCAAGGTTCCGTTCTTTCGCCAACTCTATTCCTTATCTTCATAAACGACCTTCTATGTAAAACTTTCAACCCTATCTACTCTTTCGCGGACGACAGCAGCATTTGCCATTCTTTCTCATTCAGCAATAGACCTAGTCTGCCGCAGGTTGAGGCCATGCGTCAAATAATGAATGAGACTTTAAACTATGATTTAGAAAAAATTTCTGAATGGGGCCATGTGAACAGGGTCGACTTTAACGCCCGTAAGACCCAATGTTGCATGGTTACACACAGACGTATGACCGAAAATGCTG
Organism: Tachina grossa; assembly: GCA_949987645.1. Lineage (NCBI taxonomy): Eukaryota > Metazoa > Arthropoda > Insecta > Diptera > Tachinidae > Tachina > Tachina grossa. Next base: position 133,638,317 of record OX465278.1, on the reverse strand, counting down.
TTGCCTCTGTAACTATGGGGGGTATAAATATTAAGGAATCAGATGCTCTTGATGTTCTTGGCATGAAAATACAGTGTGATGTTCGTTGGACTGAACACATTTTTCAAATTGCAAAAGAAGCATTCAAGTGCCTCGGCTTTTTGAAACGGTGCAAACAATATTTCACCCCATCTGACCTCCTTACTATTTATACCACCTATATCCGTCCGAAAATGGAATACAACTCTCATGTATGGGCCGGCGCTTCAAAGTCTATTTTGGGGCTGCTCGACCGCGTACAGGAGAGGGCGAAAAAGCTCATCGGTGACAGTAGGGTATCCAACTCTATTGATTCATTGGTGCATCGACGCAATGTGGGGTGCATTTCATTGTTCTATCGTTACTACAACGGAATGTGTTCTAATGAAATTAGGGAACTTGTTCCTGAAACCCGCACATATGTACGTACAACACGTGCCTCATTGTGGTCGATTGGCCAATGCATCGCACTACGCATTACAGAGAAAATTCCTTTTTTAGCCGCACTGTTCGTATGTGGAATCAACTACCTGCGGAGGTCTTTCCTGTCACTACCAGCGTGGGAAGATTTAAATCAAATGTACACAGACACTACTCCCTCTATCCTCCTTCCCTATAACATATTTTCCTAGTTCTAGCACAATGCACTGCATGAGTAGGGGTTATCCCCTGAGTGCTGGTCCTACTTAAAAAAAAAAAAAAAAAAAAAAAAATTACATGATAGTGTATTTGAAAAAGTAGGCGAGGCCATGCCCATTAAATTTCACTTTTTAATTATATATAGACATGTATATACTTATTTGATTCCCACGAAACTTGGCAAACAGTTTGGGCTCTTGGAATGACACTATGTTTCGTTTAAAAATGTGGGCCTTGAAACACCCATTAAAGTTTAGTATTATAACGGCGCTACAAGCTTGTTAAAATATTCAAATGTGCTATATATTGCAACACTTCTGTATTTATGTTTTCTTATGCCTGTAAATGCAAGCACATTTTGTCTCATGCACTTTGCTACAATTATTACTTTTTCTGTGAATAAATATCAATATTTTGAAAACCTCAGCAAATTTTATAACATTGTTGTTTGCAAAGAACATGTACGAGTACATACATACACACTTCTTTCTGCTCATCATTTAGCAGCGATTGCAAAATGATCAAATTAAGTAATTTTTTATTTCAAAATCAGTTTTCATCTAACCGAGCTGGTGTTAAGAACGTTAAATTTAAATTTTTAATTACCAATAACATAATGAAATTAAAAAAATATATGTTTGTATGTAGTATGTGCAAGTGTTTTCTAAAAAATGTTTAATAGTGAAAAAAGAAAATCAAAATCAAAAGAGGGATTTATATAGCCAAAAACAGCAGGGTGATTAAAATGAAAGGTAAGTGGTATTGATCAAAAATATAAATATTTGACATTTTCAACAAGGACTTACTCTTGCAAAGTGTTTTGAGCCTTCTTACATTTGTATGGTGCGCGTTTTATTTATTTATTTACTTACACTTGCATTAAAAATTGTAATCGAAGATTCCTAAAGCTTTGCGTATTCCACAGCTGTCAATTTTCTTTTAAGCTTTAAAATAATTTAAAGCAAAAAGTAAATTATTTGTCATTCAATATGAAACTAAATTACATTCAACTTTTTCTCTATGCTTCTGCCTCTGCATACGTACTTTTAACAAAAAGAAGAAAAGTTTCCTGCAACTAGTTTCTTAAATAAAATTCATAGAGAAAATTCAGTTTTAGTTTAAAAAGAGAAAGATATGGAAATTTAAAAATGTTTATAATTAGTGAAGTGAATATTTTTCAAACTTAAGACTATCCTTCCTATAAAGTGTGGCAAAAACAAAATTTAGTCACAATATTCTAAAAATCGTATGTTTGGAAAATTAATGAATTAATTCTAATTTATTGGTTTTTCGGCAAATCATAAACATTTTCAATCTTCCACATCTCTCTTTTTTTTAAACTAAAACTGAATATTCTCTCTGAATTTTTTAAAGATATGTTTGTTAAAAGTATGGAGTACCAAACGTGCAATTTCAGATTTTACCATAATGACCACCAATTTTCTAATTCTAATTTACTAAATTTAATTTTTTGGCTTTATCCAACATCTAGAAAGTCTATAAATATAAACATTTTCAATCTTCCACATCTCTCTTTTTTTTTAACTAAAACTGAATTTTCTCTATGAATTTTTTAAAAAAAATTTTTGTTAAAAGTAAAAAGTTTAGTACGCTTGCAATTTCGTATTTGACACATAATGACCACCAATTTTCTAATTCTAATTTTGTAAATATAATTTCTTGGCTTTAGCCAACATTTAGAAAAACTATAATTTTTTTTACGTATTTCACCCAAGTTCCATGGTTTGGGATAACCTAATCCATTTAGGAGCCACTGCAATGCACTGTTAAATAATAACAGTTGTCTGTAAGTTGCAAAGCAAGCTACATAATATGTTAAATATTATGTTAGAAATTTTGATTTGTATCTCTGTTATATACATTTATTTGCAGACGAATAATTCTGTAAATAATGTAATGTAAAAAAAAATACAGAAACGTACACAGTAAAATTTCATCTACTATTAACATCTTTAATTAAAAACAAATACAAATAATCAATTAAAATTGTAACTGTGTCAATTAAACTTTTTGATTAATTAAATAATTTTTAAAGCAGAGTGAGTTTAAATGAGTCGGTAAAATTTTTAATTAAATCAATTATATATAACTATTTTATTCATAGAAAAAAGTATTCACCAATTAATATTTTCAATTAAAAATTTAATTCATTCAATTAAATTTTTAATTGTATTTATTAATTTTAGTGGAAAAATTTAATTGATATTATCAAATTGTTTATAGGTGAAATTTTAATTAATTTTTTAATTGATATTACAAATATTTTAATTAATATTACAAAATCATTCATATTACTTTTTGGTGTGTTAAGCTTAATTAAGGTCCTTTTTTAACCGACTTCAAAAAAAAAAGGAGGAGGTTAACAATTCGTCTCTATTTTTTTTAGGTATGTTACTTCATAACTCGGTAAAATTTAGAGCGATTTTAAAAACTATTTCTTTTTGTCTGAGAGAGAATAGCTTCCCATTTGGACAAGCCCACAATTTTTTTTATTTGAATTTACGATATTACCTAGCAAACACTTTTGGTTCTTGCAATTACACAATTTTAAAGTTGAAAAAATGGGTTACGCCCGTTAAAATTTGTTACAATATTTCACGTGGTTCTACCTAACCGATTTTTACGAAACTTACCACACAGCTTGAGCTCTAAAATAGCCACAATCCCACTAAAATTTAATATTTTATTTTAAGTGGTTCTACTTTAGCGATTTTTATAAATAAGACTTAACACGCACCCTGAGCTCTGAAAAGCATAAAATCTTGCATTTAAAAACTGGGCGGAGGCATGTCCATTAAAATTTTATTTTATAACCCATAATTTTTTTTTTGAAATTTTTTTGGCAGAAAGAATTATTATATAAAATTAACAATATTTGTGTATAAAAAATATTTCGACACGTCCTTGTGTGTCTTCTTCATCTTTAGCTTAATAAAATATTTATTATGTATATAATAATAAAAGGCCAAAGAGAAGTTGCAATTTAATCAACTTAACTTTTGTTTAAAAATTAAATTTTGATTAGATTTTTTGTATTTTTTTTTTAAATTAAAGTTGTTAATACGAGAAAATTTTTTTGTGTGTAATAATTTCGAGCCATTACCGCCAAAGAAGCTTAACCAACATGATTTTCGAAATGCGTTTTTTTTATAAAAATCATTAGCTTATTATCATTGGCATTATCTGTCAAAATTTTATAACCCTAGCATATAGCGTTTCAGTTTTATAGCAAAAACAATTTAAGCTTAAGTACAAACCATTTTTCGTTTACAGTTTTTGTAACAGCAACATGTTACTTAAGCTAAAATTTCGTTTTGAAAATAAAGCAAGTATGATATAAAATTCGGATTAGCCGTATATAATATACCCTCCATCGACTTCGTATGAAGTATATGCATACATACAATATTACATACATGATCTATTCTTAAAATAATTAACTAGATCAGCCTTTTCTGATAGCAATTTATTCACCCACATATAAAAAACTTGAATGCATATTATTAGACCATACAAATTGCGGAAAGTATTTATTTTATTCGCTCCACCGGCAGTTCCTGATAGGCTGGCCATAAAAATAACATATGTGTAAAAATTACACTAATAGCGTGCATACCGATTATGAGCATTGCATTTTTCACCTAAAAAATAAACTATCTTGGATATAAACAATTTTGGCATCATAACTTTTAAATGCGGCGTTATTCCGAAGAACTTTTGTATCCAATTTTTAAGAATAAATACCACAACATCTTTCCTCAACATAATTTTCCCACAAAAATGGCCTATCATGACCCTTTAATGGGATGAAACTATGTTATGACACTAATTTTTTTTTTGGAAATACTTTTTTCAACGGCTTGCGCTGAAAAATAGGTAGTGATAATTATAATTCGCTTTTATAATTTTATAAGGTAAGATCCGTATACTATATAGCCTCATTATATTTGGACCAAATATGTATCATCTAATAATATAATAAAAATGAAACATCACATACCAGTTTATTATAAGCTTTGTTATGTATTGGGAAGTTATCCTACAGCTCGTGACCCATTGAGTATATCTCAACAAAACTACACACAAATTTAGACGATAGAGGAAAACATATTTTCGCATAAAAAATCAGCGTATATATTATGTAACTTCACGAACAAATCATTAGAATTCTTCAAAAAAAAAAAAAAAATAAAAATAAAAATAAATAAATACAGTATTTTTAATCTAGAACCAACTTTTTGTAGTCGAAGTCAAAATACGCGAATCACGATAAGGTCCATTCAATTCAATTCTACGCCTAATCAAAAAAATTTGATTGTATTGAAGTGAGTTACCATTGTTTTAAAGGCTATGTTCTCCAACTTGAAAAAAATCACCTATAAGTCTTAATTAAATATGGTTATTTGGATAACTCTGCAACAATTTGCTATGATTTGAATTTGATTACGCAGTCCTGGCAGAAAACTGAGATAGTCACCAGTTCAGTTCCGGTACGTACCAATTTATGAAAAATTTCTTCACAAAAGTATACGGACATGGAAATACTTTCCGTCAGTAAAACTATATACAACAAATTTAATAGCGAACTTTTTAATTCGAAAAGTAATAAGTCTGTAGAAGATGCACTACATGGCGCCGATCAAGAAGACAATAATTTAGCAATTTGGAGACAAGTTTAGGTAAAAAAACTGATATTTACTTTTTCTTAAAAAATTTTTTTTAGCTTAACCAACACAAAAATATACACACGAGGTTATTAGGGAGACAGCAAAAAAAGCTTAAGGGACAAAAAATGCCGTTATTATTGTAATATTTCGTTAAAATTCGATGCGTTACTTAGATTTAGCACAATGACACCCAAATACTAAAATTCAATGAATTAACTTAAATAAGATCGAAGATAATTAAAAATAAATTCAGTAAAGTGCGACTCTAACTCGCGCACGAAGGGTTCCGTACGAACACTAGATATGTAATTTAATACAAACTTCATCCTATATAATATATAGTTTTGGCATTTTTTTCGTTTTTGGGGTCTTTTCGGTTTTTTTTTTGTTTTGGCGTTTTTTGCGTTTTTTCGTTTTTGGCGATTTTTTTAAGTTTTGGCTCTTTTTTTAGTTTCGACATTTTATTTTCTTGTTTTGGCGATTTTTTTCGGTTTTTGGCAATTTTTTTTATTTAAATTTTATTTTAGTTTTGGCGACGTTTTCACGTTTTAGCGATTTTTTTTTGGATTTTTGGCGTTTTTTTTCATTTTGGCGTTTTTTTTTTAATTTTGGCGATTTTTTCGAATTTGGCGATTTATTTTAGTGTTAGAAATTTTTTTTTAATTTTGGCGATTTTTTTCGTTTTGGCGATTTTTTTTTTAATTTTTGGCGATTTTTTTTTTTGGTTTGGCGATTTTATAATTTTCGGTTTTTTTAGTTTTACCGTTTTTGAAAATTTCATGTGTTTGCCTCTTACGGTTTCAAGATATAGCAAATTGTCAAAATTGCATTATCTGATGGACCACCCTTTAATTTTAATTTTTTTAAATTTTAGTGTTAATTGTTGTAGTCTGTATAAAAATACACTAATTTTACAAATTTCAAGTTTCAATATACATATGTTCATACAATTGTATGTATATTACATGGGATTTTAACATTTTTCGTTGCTCGTTTTGGAACACCCTTTAATTTTTAATTCTCATGTATTTGTTGTTGTAGCGGCCAAGGTTCTACATACTGTGTCCAAATTTCAGGTCCGTAGCTCTTACGGTTCCTGAGAAAATACCGTGTGACGGACAGACGGACAGACGGACAGCATAGCGAAAACAATAGGGTTCCTTTTCACCTTTTGGTGTACGGAACCCTAAAAAACCTTCTCCTGTAAAATTTTGTTTTTGTTACTTAAGCTTTTTGTGCGGTTTTAAAACGTTAAATCAGAATTTTATCTTTTTATAGGGAAATATCTTGTTTTAATTTCAACATTTTTACATGACTGAGATGTTAAAAAATAAATTTTTTTCCGCCTTAACCTTAGTGCTAGTTCTAGATTTTATTTTATGTAAGGAGTTCCATTCAATCCTTTATTTTTTGCGTAAACTCCAAATTTTAATTCTGAAATACCAGCTTTTTTTGAATCAGGCTAAAGTACGTATTTTTAGGCAGACAAATTACATGTGATAATTTTTAAGGAGGAAATTATACTAGCACAAAGGAGCTACACCTTCATCATCATCTATAATGTGTTTTGGACTACAAAAAAATCTTTTAATAAATTGTATTACTATGAATCAAAACAATTCCCATATTCCATTTGCACTGTTGTTTTTTTGATATAAGTTTGCATTATATAAAAACCTTACAGTGGAAATGGAATACGGGAATTGTTTTGATTCATCATATTACAATTTATTAAAAGATTTCTTATTATAAAATCTTTAATTTACCATTAATAACACTGTGTTTGTTGAAAAACGTAACAAGCAGATGGAACCTATTTCAATTACGCTGAATTCAGTGGTGCTTACCGTTTTTTTAAGTTAGCTCTGGTTTAAAAAATATTTAAGATTGAAAGCTTGGTTAAACGTATTTAAAAATAGCAATTTTTTCCCCAGTTTTCTACCATTATTAATTTTTTTTTATCGATTAAAAGATTATTTTATGCATGCATAGGCGTCCTAAAGAATTTTTTGAAAAAAAACAACTAAATTTTTTGAAGAAAAAATATATTAAAAAAGTTTCTATTTATTTTTTCAAAAAAGTTTTCTTGGTCTAATCGCCAAAAAAAGCTAAAATCGATTATTTACGATCGCAAATAGTCGATTTTGCTAAAAAATTTAAGTTCGAAAATTATGTCGCTTAAGCCTATGCATTAATAATTATTAGAAAACTGAGAAAAATTGCGTTTTTAGATACTTTTAATCAAGTTTTCAATCTTAATTATTTTTTAAATCCACCACTGAATTCAGCGTATTCGAATTAGGTTTACCCATCGGATCCCCCGCTTGGTACAAAAAAAGTTTCACATTCGAACACAGTGTAATTTACAACAAACAGTCTTGTCGTCATTGCTTACATTTTTATTCAGCCCTATATAAAAATTTTCCCATGAAAATGGAATACGCGAATTGTTTGGATTCACCGTATCACAATTGGTTGAAAGAGGTTTTGTAAAAGAAGCTAAAATTTTTTACAACAGTCTTTTCATTTCTGATTTCATTATTATATTTTTATTTTCAAATTTCAACTAATAACAAAAGTTGCATACATACAGTGTTGCCAGAAGTAGGGGAAAATCCTAACATGTAGATATTTTTGATACTAAAATAGAAGCGTAGGGACAATCGGACATATTTTTTATATTCTCCAAAATATAGGTATTTTTTCATCATGTCGCATTGCTTATGAAATAAATGCAAAGATAACGTAGTTATAACGTATGTTTTATTTTTCAAAACGGTTCAAAAATGTTATTTTCATTAAATTCGCTAAAAAATATATTTTCAGAGTCTTTGTGGTTTAAAAAGTTAGCGACACTAATATGTATGTATGTATGTATATGACAAGGCGAATTCATATACCAGCAACCACAAAATCTGTTTAAAGCCGTTTCAGACTATAATAAATACAAGTATTAATACTTTTGTGGAAAATGCAACTCTGACATGTTGAGTTGTTATTGTTTTTTGAAATTTTTTAAACAGAAATTAGATCAGGGAAATATTTTCGTCAAAAGTATTAATACTTGTATTATAGTCTGAAACCGCCTTTAGTACTTTATTGTAATTAAATATGGCAAGCCAAACTTCCTAAAAAAATCAGCTGTTAACTTGGCACCACCTGCCACACGAATTCGCCTTGGTTTTTGCTTTTTCTAAGATACGAGCAATGTTAAAAGATGACTTGAATCTATCCTTTAAAGATTTATTTGAAAAGAAATATTCATATTAATTTTTTAAAAACCTTGTGTTGTTTTAATTAAATTTAAATAAAAGTAAATGTGTTTGTATTATGTTTTTTAGTTTTTTTACTTATTTTTTTCCCCAAAAGATTTAATAAAAAATATATGTTTTTTATAATTAATGGTTTTTTTCTATTTGAATGACAAAAATGCGTAGGAATTTTTGTGGGGGATATTTTTGTAACGTGTAGGGAAAAATTCGGATATTTTTTAGCATGTGTTGGCAGTTTTTCGAGAAATCTACTGGCGACACTGCATACATATATAATTGGACATACATGGCTTACACACATCAAGTTTTCTTGCCCACATTTTGATTTGGTATGAGAGAGATGAGAGAAGAAATACTTCTGATTTTAATTTTCAATATAAAATTTTTTTCCTGAAGGAAAATCATTTTTTTTAATTTCTGTTTGTTTGTTCGCTAAGCAAAGTCGTGCATTTTGTTGTTGCTTAAAAACTCCTCAACCAAAATATTTTTTAAATAAACCTAGAGACTTGATATATTTATGGAAAGACTGGCAATATGTTATTGGCAATTAAGTTAAAAAACAGCGTTGTCAACTCTTAAATTTCAAAAAGCACCGAAACCAAGAAAAAAGCGCGTAATTTAAGTGAAAAAGCACTAAATTTAAAATTTTATTATTTTATATAAAAAAATTTTACACATCGTCGATTGGTTATTGGTTTGCTGCAGACGTAATGTATTTTGAATATACTGTGACGCAAACCAATAACCAACCGACGACATGTATGTACATAAAAAATATAGGAATCGGTTGACCTAGCATTCCATTCCTAAGATTTAAAATTTGAGGCATCCGATAAACATTTAAATTCTGTAAGAATAAGTGAATTCTTAAATCAATGAACAAGCGAATCTCTCGAGTTTAGTCAAATTGGCAGTAATCCACAAGTCTTTCTGAGGTTAAGAGCCGATTACTCATACATTTTGAGCTTGATGGGCTTAGCTTAGTTTTTATTAAATTACGCTGTGGAAACATTCTCTCGGCTGCTATGTGACAAAGATAATAAATTTTGATCGAAATAAAAATGGTGACTTTCTGAGTTTCTGGATGTAACAGAAGTTTGATGGGAGTGCAAGTTTTGATAATGCCTCAAACGAGTTCATATCAACTGAATCTGTCAAAAGTGGACTCAATATTTTTCCCATTGCATTAAGTGAATCAATCTTTCTCCACCCATTGTCTATACTAGACAAAATTTCGCTATTATGCTATATTTGAGTAAATACTTGTATTATGTCTTCTTTGTTGTATGGCAAAACACTGTTTATATTAATTATGCTTAAAATTTTAAAGTTTGATGGTAATATGGCACGTATTTATTCAACCAAACCTTTTAAAATCTTAGTAGATTTTTTTTGAGATGCTATATTTAACTTCAGAGCTTATGTTTTTGAATGAAAGACTTCCTCGAAAAAAAAAAGGTAAAGAAATTTTCCTTTGAGCTTTTGGTTGAGTGCTACCGCCTCGAAACAAAAAGCACCGCAGCTGAATTTAAAAAAGCACTGAGCACTGACTTCAAAATTTGTCGCGTCGAAAATTTCAAAAAGCACTAAAAACGGTGCGAAAAGCACCGAGTTGACAACGCTGTTAACAAACATGATAAGTTTAAAAGATTCAAAACAAACATCTTTATTCAATATTGTTTAAAAAAATTTTTGTTTGAAGCTTTTAAACTTATTTTGTTTGTGTATGTATGTATATGAAGTTTTTTTAGTTTATTTAATTTTTTTCTGTTATATATTTTTTTATCAGTCTTTTTATGATTTTCTCAAGCAGAAACGAAATGCTTATAGACGTTGCTTAACCAATAATCAAACAAAACTGCTTAATACTTTAAGGACAGATAATAAAGGGTGTTTTTTATTGAGGTATAGAACTTTAAGTTGGCATCACTTTTTTAACTGGCGGCCATTTTGTCAGCTGTCAAGTGATTAATATTTAGTTTGGTTTGCCATTTCATCATGAACAGGTTGACAAAAGAACAACGCTTGCAAATCGTGCAAATTTATTTCGAAAATAATGGTTCAGTTCGCGAAGTTTACCGCAAGCTCCGTCCATTTTATGGTCGACATAATCATGGATCGTTTTCGCACTACGTTTACTCTATGTGATAATACGCATCCGCAGAGACGTCGCACAGTGCGCACCGAAGAAACAATTGTCTACGCCAACAAACCAGAAACGTTAGGGGACTTGGAAGCCAACATTCGTGGCGTTATTGCCAACATACGGCCCCATATGCTCGAAAAAGTGGTTGAAAATTGGACCTGTAGAATTGGCTTTATTCGAGCCAGCCGCGGCGGCCACATGCCCGAAGTCATATTTAAACATTAATGGCATAAAATTATCCTTCCAATAAAGCCAAATTGATGGACATTAAAACGATTTTCTTGTGTTTGATTTCAATTCGAAGTTCTATACCTCTAAAAAAACACCCCTTATCAATAAAATATACTTTGGTATTATTATAAGAAAATAAAAAATTTCAATTAATCAAACTTTTTAAAAATCATTAGACAATTTTGGTTATGATCTCACGGGAAGTTGATTCCATATTAATTTGGTCGAAAAACTTATTTGGATTTTTTTTCATACCTGGTACGAAGTTCTGTCTTGCAGAATTAAAATCAATGGAACTTTTCACATTTCGTCGTTTTGTTATTGGTATATTCAAAATACATTGGGCGCATTCATAAGACGTAGCAGTTGAGCACAACAGTTGTGAAACTGTTGGCAACTGTTGGCCCCAACAGTTACGTCTTAGAAACAGCTTGATGGATATAATTTAATTTTATATCTTTATTTTGTTACTTCATCGCATTTGTAATATAAAATTTAGCAAATACTTGCTCCTTCCACCTAACAAAGCATATAACAGGCATAACTCTATTCGAGCAGCTGTTTAGGCTGAGCACAACACGTTGACTATAGGTAGCGAAAAAATTTCATGATGGAAAATTACTCAACTGTTGAGTGGAGCGGAATTACTCAACTATGCGTTTCTAAGACAAACGCTCAACGGTGTCGCAACAGCTACGTCTTATGAATGCACCCATTATGTCTGCAGCAATAACCAACCGACGATTTGTTGTCTATTACAGGGATGTCATAATAAAAAACTAAAGCTTTTTCCAAGGTGAATCCATATCAGGTGATCTCAACAGTCCAGATAACTACTTTCGCCGATTGTGAGTTGTTTATCCCTATATGACTACAAATATATACAAATTATATTGCTGCCCAACAACCGAGATAAGAAAATAATTTGAGGAGTAGAAAATTGTGAAAAAAACTGCGAGCAAAATACATACTTACAAGTGCATCGAACAGTTAAGCATTTAAACATAAAATATTTGCCCAATTCACAATCCATTAATTTCCGGAGTAATGAAAGCTTTTTCATTTAAAACTTTTATATATTTTTTTTTATTAAATGGCATCCCTGGTATTGAGTCTTTTTAGGCTTTCTAACGGCAAAAGCTTTAAAAAAGTAAAGCTAAAATAACGTTTATAACAAATAAGCTGCTGTAAGCATATCGTTTATAAAATTACGCTATAAAAGTCATTTGAATCAAGTTTAGTGAACAGTGAACAAGTATATTTTGCTTAATTACTTTCACATTTCTCAAAAAAAAAAATATTTTATACAAATATATAAAATGGCAGGTGAATTATCATACATCGTCCTAATCGCATTCATTCCTGCCGTGATTTTAGATCCCGTCAAAGAGCTTAAAGTTTCATGTGAGTATATATTTAATTGTTAAGATTTGGATGAAAATATAAAACATATTTAATGTAAATGTGAAATTTAAACTTTTATAATTAAATTTATTTATTTGAAAGCGAGTCAAGGCGAAGCAGGATTTTTTGAATTTTATAAGTATATTTTAAAACAAATTCCAGTTTCTTTACTTAGCAATTCTCAATTATTTCTTGTGAGTTTTTTTTTTTTTTTCTTGAATTATACCTGATTTACATTAAGCGTTTTTTCATGAAATTTCATGAATTTTGTTGCACGCAACTTTTTCTATTTGCTAATTGCAGCGCTATGAAAGAGAATTTTATATAAAAAATGGCGTAGATTGAATCTCTGATGCATTTTTGACAACTTTCTTGATATAAGTTGCTCCTCGAGGCCTCCTATTGACAAATAAAAAATTTTCATGCAACTAATTTCATGAAAAAAATGATTAATGTAAATTAGGTATTAATATCTACTGATGAGATATTATTGACACCAATATTAAATATTAAAAGCATATAGGACTGACTAAATCAACAGCATAAACACAAAATTTTTGTAACGTTCGAAATAAACTTTACCAAATTCAATTGAATTATTTATTTCATATTATTTCTTATATTTTTTTTTTTTTTTTTTTTTTTTTGAGAGAAGGCATTTCAAATGTTGATATACCAGCTGTTATACAAAAAAAATTCTATCACATATATTTTCATTTGGTTTATTTAAATAAATAATTAAATAAATTTAATAAGAAGGAAAAAGTGTTAATAATGCCCGTTATTTCTACCCGTAGATATCTACTGGTGTATAAATATCTATCGTGTGAGTTAAATTTTATAATTAAAACTCGTAGGTAAAACCCTTGGGTAAATTATTTATATTTAGAAACTACGGACATAAGTACGCAAATTTTAAACTATTACTGTTGATTTTTAAGCTATTGTATTTGGAAGCACCGTGTCGCAACTTTTGTTACTTTTGTAAATGTCAACGGACTATACATATATATATTTTTTTAAGAGTTACAATTTACATTGAAAGACGAAGATAAAACCACTGATTACACTGTAAAACATGAAAAAAAAAATAACAAGATCTTAGAGGCTAACTCCTGGCAGAGGAGACCGACCAACGGAAAAAACATGAGTGTAGGCTTACAGTGGGGTGAATAGTAGAGAAAGTGGCGATTAATTCATAGAAGTCGTAATTTTAAAGTGTTGTTATTTTTTTATTGATGAATATTAATAAATACATAAAAAACCAGCATTTAAAAAAGCTTTTTGAAGAAAAAATTTTTTTTAACCTTTTATGGGCTTTTTTTGTATTTTGGAGAAAACTGTCTTATTTGACTATTTTCGCTGTAACTTTGGAATGAAAAAATATAGATTAGTAAATTAAATTGTAAATTAGAGCGCACTTTATATGCCTTTAAAAAAATGTTTTTTTTTTTGTTTAAATACAAAAGATAAATATTTAATATGTATGTATTTTTCACATTGATTTTTAGCAACTGGAATTCTCTCATAAAAACCTTCATAGCTCAAAAATCGCTCAAATTCGCAAATAGGTATTCTGGGATTTATTAGCTAAAATATTATATTTTAAGAGCATAAAAGTATTTTTCCCTGCACTCATCCGCAAAGTTGTTGAAACTCAATGTATGAATCAAAAATAACACATTCTTAAAGCAATTTAATTTTTTTTTTTTAATATTTCTAAAGCATTTATCTAAACAAAAAATATTTTTTTAAATGCTCATATACCTGCAGTTGACGGTTTCATTATATTACTTAAAGAAGTCTTAACAAAAACTATAATCACTTGATATATCAAAATTTTCTCTTTTAATCAATGCTAGCAAAAATAACTAAAATTATTGAACTTTGAACACACACTGCAAATAAAATAAACTACCAAGAACTTTTAGTTTTGCAGTTAGTGATTTAGAATTTTATCTACTTTCATATGGTACCGTATACGGTTGTGAAAGTTAAAGTTCATCTTTTGAATTAATCGCCATTTGTGAAGGCTTTCACCCCACAGTGCGCCCGTCATAGCGGGTCAAAAAAATAGAACTCCAATGAACTAGACGGAATTTAAATCAGGAATAATTTCTTAATCGGGCTTAAAGTTCAGTATTTTGAATTCTTATTGAATGAAATATATTTTTTTTTATTAATTATTGTGATTTTCTAAAGAAAAGAAGAAAAATTATTGCAAAGTAGAATCTCTACCCAAGTAGATAGACATGGGTGCTGGTGGAGTGCGTGGCTGCACAGAAAAATGCCGCTATTTTCTCCAGCTATCTATATCTCCAGTCTATCTTAGTTTTTTGTTCTCTTCTGTAGAAAATCACATTAATTAATAAAAATATTTCATTCATAAAGAATTGAAAATATTGAACTTTAAGCCCGATTAAGAAATTATTCCTGATCATTATTTAAATAAAATCCAAATTTTGAGTTACAATTAAAAGGAAAACAAATTCACAAAATTTTGTTTGTAGATGGTTAAGCACGTCTAGACGCGTGTAGACAACTCATCAGTAGACTTTAAAAACAATTGAAAAAAGCTTACAAAGTCCCAATGCTTATAGAAAAACTCGCAATAAATAACTGAGAATTATAAACTACAAAAATAGTAAAATAACACATTACTAAGACGAAAACAAGTCATACGTTGTTTTAATTATAAAAGTTTAAAATATAGAAGGATTTTTCTAACATGGATTATTTTCAATAGTACCTTGTATTAACTGCATGGAGTATGTATTAAATGCTCCAAATCACTGCATTAATAATACTTGTGACTGGTTCCGCATCAGCCAGGAATATTGGATTGAAGGCGGAAATCACACCATCCGTATTGACGAGCCCAACTCAGAACACGGTATTTGAAATGATTTTTTACAAAAATTTACATATTTTGTTGAATTTTGCTAAATTTTTCTCTTTTTCTTTCTATGACAGCTTTTGCCAACTGTGCCAATGATAAACTTTGCTCCTACTTTACCATTAACAGTTATATGTCCAAATATGCTTTTGATTGTACTAATGATGGCGAAGTGGATTGTCAAGATTATTTTATGATTCACAAGTATGGTCGCACTGGATGCAGAACATTTACTGGAAGTTTTAGCCGAGAAATAAATCAATGCTTATATCCTAAACAAGAACGCACCAATAAATAAAAACATGTGCATTATATGAATATTAGTGCCCTGTTTTCAATTTTTTTCTATCACGTACTATTTTTTTTTATGGTGGGCGGGGCTAATATTAAGCCATATTCTTTATGGCGGTCACTTTAACGTATTTTAATATATAACTCAAAAGTTGCTTCAAATCCATTTAATTTACATTGACGTTTTTGTCCGAAAATGTCTCCAACAGCTCCAACTGTCTCCAACTTTTAGAGTTGTGTTGTAGACTTGTTTGACACAAACCAATGATAAAACCCATTTAAATTACATGGGTTTGATCATTGGTTTGTTTCAAAAACGACCAACTGAATTGGGCTTGGGTCGAACTCGTTCACTAGTTCATTTTTGCCACGAAAAAGTGATCAAACCCATTTAAATTACATGGGTTTGATCACTGGTTTGTGGCAAAAATGAACTAGTGAACTAAACTGAATGAGTTCGAGCCAAGTCTATTGTGTTGTGTTCAACAACTGTTTTTGAACTAGTTCTTTCTGTTAGACACAAGTCCGGTCAAAAACATTAATGTACACTTGTATCGAATACTTTCAGTAGCTCGTTTTTGACACAAACCAATGATCAAACCCATTTAAAGTACATGGGTTTGATCATTGGTTTGTGTCAAAAACGAGCTACTGAAAGAGTTCGACACAAGTATACATCAATGTACATTAAATGGGTTTGAAACAACTTTTGATTTGGGCGTTCTAAAACTAGTTGGACACAAATCTATCTCAAAGTTCCACACACCTCTAGTCTCATTCAGAGAAAATCTTTTCAATCTATAAGATCTTTATCAAGAAGACTTTCATACAAAACCCATATAATTTAAATGGGATTGATCATTGGTTTGTGTCAAAAACGACCTACTGAAAGAGTTCAATACAAGTCTATTGTGTTCAACAACTGTTTTTGAACTCGTTCTTTCTGTTGGAAACAACTTTTGATTTGAACGCTCTCAAACTAGTTGGATACAAATCTATCTCAAAGTTCCACACACCTCTAGTCTCGTTCAGAGAAAATCTTTTCAATCTATAAAAGGTTTATCAAGCAGACTTTCATACAAAATTTGCTTTACAATCTTTCTATAATAAAACAGAAGAATTTTTTGATGAATAAGGCAAGATAGCTACAACCTTCTGTATAACGAAAAACTAGCCTTAAGGTAACATAGTAGACTTCGGCCGAACTCGTTCACTACTTCATATTTGATACAAACCAATATTCAAACCGATTTAAATTACATGGGTTTGAGTATAGGTTTGTGGCATAAATTAACTAGTGAACGAGTTAGACCCAAATCCACTAAGTTATAACATAAGTGCCGAAATTGAAAAAAGGTTTTAACAAGTTTCTACATACATTAAAAGTCGGTGCATAATGTAGTTTTAACCCAATATTATATCCTAGAGTAGACTTGGATCGAACTCGTTAACTAGTTCATTTTTGCCACCAACCAATGATCAAGCCCATGTTATTTAAATGTGTTTGATAATTGGTTTGTGGCAAAAATGAACTAGTGAACGATTTCGACCCAAGTCTATCCTATAGTGCTTTTTAATGTAAATTTGTAAGGCGAAACTTGTTAAGATTATGTTCGATATATTTTACCATTTATACCAACTTCATGCCAGTTTTTCATTTTACCTAACTTTCATTTTACTAACTACATATGTATGTAATGACAATTGTTTTTTTTCCAGGAGTAACTGCGTATAAACAAGAAACAACTGCTGCTTTTGAAGGTCTTATTGAACTTTTTTATAAAAATATTTTTGTTTTTAAGACAAAACGAAATAAAAAACCAGGGAACGAATATAATAATTATTCTTGAATTTTGAATGAAAAAAATATAAAGTACAACAAAACATTGGACGAGCTGACTGACCACCAATCGCACCATTTTAGTTGTTTTCAACTAGATTTTTCGAGACTCAAATGATTTTTATTTTTTTAAACTGAAATAATTCTTATTTTTGATTTTGATATTTTTGAGCAGAAATAATTGTTTTCTCAATTTTAATTTTTATGTTTTTGAGCAGAAATAACTGCTTTTTCTGTTTTTTCGAGCAGATATAAAAATCAATTTCTGATTTCTAACAGAAAAGTTAAATCATAATAAAATATATATATATATATATATTAAAAAATACTAAAAATACCTTTCATATTTCGGTTGCGAAATCTCAGAAATTAATTTTTATCCAATAAATAAAAATTTTAAAATAACTTTTATTTCTGGCCGAAAGGAAAAGTGCGGCTTTGAATCTCATACGAGGGTTCCGTACGGACAATAGATATGTAATACTATACCAACTTTAATGTAGAGAAGGTGGCGTTGGCTGAACTAGTTAGCACGCTCACCACAAAACCGAAGGTACTAGGTTCAATTGCCGTATCCAACAGTCATTAAATAACAACACCACGCATTTTTCTGATGTGCAATAGTGCCCCTTTGTGTCAGTTGTTGTAGGAAAGTTCAAGTGATGAAGGCATAGTCACTGGTCACTGAAATATACCGACTTCAGCAGATGCTAATCCTAATGTAACACCAGAGTGCCCTCCTTCGTTGTGTATCAGAAATATAGGCTAAGTAAAATCACCGATAAAATGGGTATTAACCACAGCTTCAAAAAAAAAAAAAAAAAAAATAAATAAATAAATAAATCAGTAAAATGCGTCTCTGACTCGCGCACGAAGGGTTCCGTACTTACACTAGATATGTAATTTAATAAAAAACTTCTTCCTATATAATATATAGTTTTGGCATTTTGTTCGTTTTTGGGGTCTTTTTGGTTTTTTTGTTTTTTGCGTTTTTTCGGTTTTGGCGATTTTTTTAAGTTTTGGCTCTTTTTTAGTTTTGACACTTTATTTTCTTGTTTTGGCGATTTTTTTCGGTTTTTGACGATTTTTTTATTTAAGATTTTTTTTAGTTTTGGCGACATTTTCACGTTTTTGCTATTATTTTTCGATTTTTGGCGTTTTTTTTTTCAATTTTGGCGTTTTTTTCATTTTGGCGATTTTTTCAAATTTGGCAATTTATTTTAATGTTAGAATTTTTTTTTAATTTTGGCGATTTTTTTCGTTTTGGCGATTTTTTTTTAATTTTTGGCGATTTTTTTTTTTGATTTGGCGATTTTATAATTTTCGGTTTTTTTAATTTTACCGTTTTTGAAAATTTCAAGTGTTTGCCTCTTACGGTTTCCAAGATATAGCAAATTGTCAAAATTACATAGTCGAAATTGCATTAACTGATGGACCACCTTTTAATTTTAATTTTTTTAAATTTTAGTTTTAATTGTTATAGTCTGTATAAAAATACAGTAATTTTACAAATTTCAAGTTTCAATATACATATGTTCATACAATTGTATGTATATTACATGGGATTTTAACATTTTTCGTTGCTACTTTTGGAACACCCTTTAATTTTTAATTCTCATGTATTTGTTGTTGTAGCGGCCAAGGCTCTACATACTCTGTCCAAATTTCAGGTCCGTAGCTCTTACGGTTCCTGAGAAAATACCGTGTGACGGACAGACGAATAGACGGACAGCGTAGCGAAAACAATAGGGTTCCTTTTCACCTTTGGTGTACGGAGCCCTAAAAATTAAGACGCCTCATTTGACATGCAACACTGCATTATTAAAAAAACGTGCAAAAAGCAGAGTTGTAAAAGTATGAAGCTTTCCTCTATATCTTCCTTAACCGCCTGTCTTCTCTATCACTATCCCTTTCACATCATAATGATGGATCGCGATTTATATCGCAGAATGGCCTAAATTATAGAATTCAGATCGCGGATCGCGACATTTTTTTAATAAACAATCCGCGCAACACAAAAATAACGTAAATACTGACGCGATAAATATGGATGAACATGATCCATCAATCCATTAAAATGGATCGCGATCCAAATATCACAATATATCGAGCCATAACCGCTAAAATAGCTTAAGCGGCACATTTTTTGGACTTTTTTTTTTTTTTTTTTTGACGAAAATCGACTATTTTCGATCGAAAATAATCGATTTTGGTCAAAAATTGAAGTTTGAAAATTATGTCGCTTAAGCTATTTGGCAGTTATGGCGCGATATATTGAACGGGTAGCAATGCCCTAAAGAAGGTAACACCTAGTAATAGTAGCAGGAATTTGTTGCCTGATTGTTACATCTCTTTATTAAAAAAAAACCATCAGCCGTTAATTTATTTAAGAGGCATTAATGAGACGGTCAAAGAGCGCATTACTGCCACTTCTTGTTATTTGCCATTGGGGCATCTTTTATTGTTTTCTGCTTTACGCACCTCCACTCGGAGACCCAATTGGGCCCATTGTGATAATATATATTTATAAGTATACTATAAAATTGATACTTTGCCCATCTGATGGCTGTCCGTGAATGCCAATTACATTAAAATCGGTCCTGCTCTTTAAACCGAATCCGAGTAAATTTTTCGTTTTCAAAAAATTAATAATGGTCTCGCAGACGTGTTCAAAATCATACAAAATAATTTTCTTTCAGATATGATATTTGAGAATCTATATAATTAAAAAATTCAAAAAAATTTAAACAAATCTTTCTATTGACGGAGTTATGTAGTTTTCTAAAATCGTGCGATTTTAAATCGATCGGTTTACAGAACAGGACCGAATATTGATTATTTATGTAGTTTTAAAATTTTTTCGTGTTTGTTTCTCTCTTCGAATATGTAGAAATACATATTTATATTATGCTAAGCTATTCCGTTTTAAACAAAATTGAACTTAAACATATTTTTAATTCAGGAAAATTACAGTCGAATCCGCTTTAGCTCAACACGCTTTACTGAAATAAACTGGATTAGTCTTATTCACTTCCCTTTAGCGAAACATCGCATTACTGAAAATATCGTATTATTGAAAAAGAAAAGCAAGCCCACAACTACGTTTTGTATGAAACTTACTTCGCTTTAGTGAAAAAATAAACAACAAACTTAAATAACAAAAATTAAAAAATTTAAAACCCCCGGAATATGTCTAGAAAAGATATGATATTTTCTTGAAACATAGAACAGAAAAAAACTAAAACATAAACGGTCCAGCCGTTTGGTCTGTACGTGGACTCGTATAGACACACAGAACACACTACAAACTTAACTTAAGTCGGGAGTTAAAAATAAATCGTAGCAAAACTCGTCTGCGGGAAATTGAAACAATTTGATTTTTATGATATTTCCTATATTAATTATAGTAATTAATGCTTATTGAATTTGGATGAGAAAATTTTACAAGAAATAATATTTGACTACTCTATTTCTACTTTAGGCGATTTCTATGCAATTATTTTATAAAATTTTATATTAAGAAAAGTGTTATATATAAAATCAATTTTATTGTCAAATACATGTGTATGTATTAAGCAAAAATACATAAAATTGTTTTTGGCGCCTTTTGGGGGTTTTTAAAATCAATTTGGTATAATTGGTCGGAAAAAATCGGACAATCCTCGTACTGCGTATTAATTTTTATGAGTACAATCACTAGCAAAAAAATTAAATAAGAACAAAGTTAAGTCTCTAAACAATAATAAATAAAGATAACATATGAGTCTTAACCAAACCCAAATCTCTTTAGCAAGCAAAGATAGTATTTAAAGCCTAAACAACCACAAAGAAGTATAAATAACAACCATAAAGTTAGTAAATGCGTAAATTTCACTCGAGATAAACAGTTGTGTAGTTCATGGACGAACTATGTTGTTCAATTGAACGATTCAGTAAATTGAACGATTTTGACTTTACCATTATTGTTTGATTTTTTATAATGCATTGTTCAGCGTTCTTTGTATAGGTATACTTTGGAATCGATATTGAAATTAAGACCAATGTATAGTTATGATTTAAGTATGAAGTTTGACACATAGGGACCATCAGGAGCAATAACAAAAAAAAAAAAAAAAAAAAAAAAATCTCATCTTTTGCTCAATTACTGTTGAGGAACTAAAAGCTATGAACGAACTAATTTATTTGATAGTTTGAATCAATCTGGACTATTGAGTAAAATGAGATATTATTCATGATGAAATGGCAAACCCAACTAGATACCAAAAAACAGTTGTCAAAATGGTTACACATATTAAGCAGCACTGACAATTTAAATTTATTTTACTCTAAGAAATATAAGATTTATTTGCAAATTTATTAGACGGCTTTTACACACACAAACTTTACGTTGCAAAGTCTTGAATGACTGAACGAGTTGGACTGGTGAACCAGTTCGCCGCATGTCTAAGTTGGAGCCAGCTCTAATGATCAGAACCATGAGTTTGATTATCGGTTTGTGTCTAAAACGAGCTGCTCAAAGAGTTTGATACAAGTCTACTACATAGTTCGTTCAAGTTCCTTCAAGTTCGAATAAAAAGCGGTTTGAAACCTATTGAAACAGTACCATGTTCGATTTGACTTCATTAGACTTGGATCAAACTCGTTCACTAGTTCAGTTTTGACTAGAGTTGTACCCAACAGCTAAACTTGGGTCGAACTCGTTCACTAGTTCATTTTTGCCACGCACCAGTGATCAAACCCATGTAATTTAAATGGGTTTGATCACTGGTTCGTGGTAAAAATGAACTAGTGAACGAGTTCGACCCAAGTCTACCAACAGCTCTTTTCGAACTAGTTTGAGAGCGTTCGACTCAAAAGTTGTTTCAAACTCATTTAATTTACATTGACGTTTTTGACCGAACTTGTGTCCAACAGAACGAACTAGTTTAAAAAGAACTGTTGGACACAAGTCTAGTTTTGACCCAAACCAATGATCAAACATTAGTATTTTAAATTGCTTTGATTATCGGTTTGTGGCAAAAATGTACTAGTGAAGGACTTCGACATAAGTCTAGATTTAACTATAGACTTGCATCGAACTTGTAATTTAAATGGGTTTGATAATCGGTTTGTGTTTAAAAGGAGCTACTGAAATAGTTCGATACAACTCTACTTTATTAACGATAGACTTGGGTCGAACTCGTTCACTAGTTCATTTTTACCACGAACCAGTGATCAAAGCCATTTAAATTAGACTTGGATCGAACTCGTTCACTAGTTAATTTTTGCCACAAACCAATGATCAAACCCATGTAATTTAAATGGGTTTGATCAGTGGTTTGTGGCAAAAATGAACTAGTGAACGAGTTCGACCCAAGTCTAATTTAAATTACATGGGTTTGATCACTGGTGCTTCGCAAAAATGAATTAGTGAACGAGTTCGACCCAAGTCTAATTAACGATGTGCTTTTTTAACTTTTTGTTTGTATCTATTTAAATACGAATATTCATGCTTTTATCAAAATTCATCTCTTGCTTTAATTTTTCAATAATAAAAAAACAACCAAGCAATTATTTGCAAATCCATCATACACATACATATATACATACATACATATTTAATTTATATGCAAAAAAGAAAATGTCCTTGTAACCAATAATATTTTCTATTAAATCACGCACACACGAAAAAAAACACTCTTAAACTCTCACTTGTCACGCCCAAGAATATTGACAAACACTTTTGGATAGTAAATAATAAAAGAAATCGAATATATTACGAGATAAGGAACAAAATATATTCTGCTGCACTCTAAATATCGGTTGGAAAAACAAATTTATTTTGCAGCTTAAAATTTTACTGCTTGTTTGATACTCGCACATGTATACGGCACAGTGGGCACAAATGAAGTAGCAAACACTTGGTCAATGTGTTTTTTTTTTGTTTTTTTTTGAGGTTTTATTATGACCACTTGCATATTTATTTCTGAGCTACGAAAACAAACAGCTGTTTGAAAGGGAAACACCATGACATAAATTTAAAGTTTTTCTTTCAATCGGTCGCTATTTTTAATGGAATTTAATGGTAAAAGTTAAGCCAATCAACCACATGTTAATATAATTTAGCACATTGTTTTAAAAGTTTACTTTTTTGATTGGATAGCATGAAAAAAAATTTAAAAAAATCTACTTGCTAACAATTGTATAGGCCACTGTGCAAGAACATTTGTACAAGGACAAACAACCAAAAGATGTAATAGATACTGAGGTTTTTACGATAAGTATGCAAATTAGGCTAAAAACTACAAAAAAAAAATAACAAATTCTAATAAAAGGAAGTAGGATGAAAAGCATCAACAATGAACATGCTAAAAAAAATAATATAGTTTGCATAAAAATACAAATGAAATGCGGGCAAAAAAATTTACGAAATGTGCAATAAAATGATCTTTAGGATTATAGTTTTCCTTTTTTTCTGTATAAAAGATTCTCTGGTTTATTTATTCTCAAAATATTTCTTACTATTTGCTGACATTTCAAGTGCCAATTCGCTTCCTTCAAAGTTTAAAATGGCATAATAATATGGCATTGATTGAAGTGTTGCTTTTTTTTCCTCCTATTATTTTCTTCTATTCCTTGAACATACAATTTGTTGGTCACAAATGTCTTAAAAATTGTCTGTCTATTTGTCTCTTACTACGTACTGTCTTTCTGTCTTGATGGTCTTGTCGTAGTGTACCCATATGCTTGAATAAACATTTAATGAGGTTTTAGTTCAATTTACTAAGTATTTTATTGTTATCAATGTACATATGAATGTATATAATTTTTTCTTCTCTACTTTCTTTTAAAATGGAATAGTGAAAAGGAAAAATCAAAATAAAAAAATATTTTTTTTTGCTAAATACGAGTATTTATCCAGGCAAATCCAACAGTTGGACATTAAAAAATACGACACTAAACAACTTGGCATCAGTAATACCAAAAAAAAAATCATGAAGACTGTTGTTGAGTGACTTGGGATGATTTGCAAGTTCATCTTGAGTTTGACAACTATCTGCAAGGATTAATGCCCTTTTTTGGCTGATCTGCGCGGTCTTTATCTTCCACTTCGGAATCTCACATACCACATGCCTCACATGTAGACTTTTGTCGAACTCGTTCGCTAGTTCATTTTTGCCACAAACTAATGATCAAACCTAAGTAATTTAAATGGGTTTTTGATTATACTTGGGTCGAACTCGTTCACTAGTTAATTTTTGCCGCAAACCAATGATCAAACCCATGTAATTTAAACGAGTTCAACCCAAGTCTAGGTTTGATCATTGGTTTGTGGCAAAAAGGAACTAGTGTACTAGACTTGGGTCGAACTCGTTCCCTAGTTCATTTTTGCCACAAACCAATGATCAAACCCATGTAATTTAAATGGGTTTGATCAGTGGCTTGTGGCAAAAATGAACTAGTGAGCGAGTTCGACCCAAGTCTATAGTGTACGAATTCGACCCAAGTTTACTCACATGTCTAACTGCTCTTTTGGAACTAGTTTGTTCGTGTTCGAATCAAAAGTTGTTTCAAACCCATTTAATTTACCTTGACGTTTTTGACCTGACTTGTGTCCAACAGAACGAACTAGTTCAAAAAGAGTTGTTGGACACAAGTCTAAATAAACTCTACTGTTGGACATAGTAGACTTGGGTCGAACTCGTTCACTAGTTAATTTTTGCAAGTTAAATGTTTCACAAGTAGACTTGGGTCGAACTCGTTCATTTTTGCCACAAACCAATTATCAAACCCATTTATATTACATCCGTTTGATTATTGGCTTGTGGTAAAAATAAACTAGTGAACGAGTTAGACCCAAGTCTATTCACAAGTGTATGTTGCCAGTCTTAATGTCAGATTAAACTACCATGATTGGCCGCTTAAACTAGCAAGCAAAGCCACATACCCAAAAACCATAAATAAAGATTAAAATTAATTTAAATTCTAATCTCGAACTCAAAAAGAGTGAACCTTAGTAAAGAAAGATTGCTTCGAATAAATTGGGGATAATTAATTTTAGCTTTCGTTACATAAAATCTTTCAACCAAATTGAAGTACGATGAATGATTAAAACAATTCACATATTCCCTTTGCATTGGGAAATATGTATATAGAACCAGTGATGGTATTTTGGTGCGTTTCGGGTATTTTTTGGTGCTTTTTGCCTCTTCATAAACGCGAAAATTTATTTGGCTAATACCCTTTTTTAAAAAGCGAGTATTTTACAATGCTTTTAACAATTTCTTACAGTGCTTTTGGTGCTTTTTTGTAAAATAAAAATATTTTTAATTTAAAAAACTAAAATATTTTTATGCGCTAATAGCAGCACTTTTAACTGAGGCTTCTTAAATTGTTTTCAATGAAAATAACGAAACTATGTTAAAAATAATGTAGAAAACTTTTCATACTTTGGATTAAAAAATTTAATTTTTTTTTGCAAAATAAAAAACGGAAGTAACTGGAAAGTACCACATAATTCTCTGCATAATAATTGATTGAAAGTAGTATGCAATAAGCATTTGCTAAAGCTTGCACAAATATTTAATCATAATATAGGGTGGTTAAATTTTAAGGGCCGATTTCGGAATTTTCATAAGGCTGTTAATTTTTAAGTGCAAAGTAGATCAAAATGTTCACGTCTACAACAAAATGTAGGTAAATTTGTATTCAACGCACAAGAGTGGTTAAATTTTAAGGGCCGATTTCGATTGAAAGCATGAGGTTATCAATAGCAGTCAGTTGTTTTAGACAACGAGTAGCCAACCTCTAATTTTTTCATATCATATTGACGTGCTGTCAATGTTGACAACTGAAATAAAGGTGAATATCGCAAAAACAAAAACTTTTTTTAAGTTAAGAGTACTTAAGAAAAGAGTGATGCTTTTAATGCATTCTTTACGTGTAAATGATTTTTCAGTAACATACATATCTTAATCCAAGACTAAGCTTCACCTACTATTGTATGTATGTACATACTAGTCTCCTGCATAAGATATCTTATAAGCACTTTCAAGACATGACGGGTTTTTCAAATGTTCTACTACAGCGTAATCTTATAAAACAAACGTTAACAACACTGTTTGCAAGAAATTTTTTTGAGCATTGTAGGTATAAGAGTAAAGAAGAAAACACTTCGTGACGGAAGAATTTGTGTTAATTGCTTCTTTCTACCAATGAGCGCGTGTACAAACGTCATGCATGTATGTGTGTATGATTTTTTATTTTTCTGCGCACATGCAAAGGCACACACATGCATTAACATTAGTTGTATGCGGTTAATCACATAAAAGCTTACCATCTACATATAACAAACACTCAAACGTACAATATGAAAAATAACAAGTGTACACTAATCAACAGTACTTATTTTGAGTGTTTGTTACAAACAAGCTGTCTTGCGACATCGCTTGTTACAACTGATATACACATACACCAATACATCCATCGTGCTTCGCTTATAGTACGAGAGCATTTATTATTGGTTTAGTATAATACATGCGACGTGAATAATTACATCTAAAAATCATGACGTTTTTACATTTCAAGACTGTTTACGCAGCTCTCTAGTACATACGTATGTGTGTATATGTTACTATATTATTTGAATCCTGTTTTTTATTATTTGTTTTTACATACTTATTTTTATTAAAGTAATTAAGATTTTGTTTTAATTAATATGTTAATAAATTCTGTTATTACATCTCAAATACTTTGTTTATTTTGAAGCAAAAATTTTAAATTATATTTTGAGCTTTTACACTCTAAACTCTCCTTTTTAAATGACTTAAAATGTATTACAATTAAAAAAAAAATATTTTCGTGCTTTTTACCCTCTTTTTCGTATTTTATTGCGCTTTTTACCCTTTTTGCAACAGCTTAATGTGCTTTTGCTCTTCGTAGAGATACCAACACTGTATAGAACTGAAATTTATACCAATTGACGGTGGACCAAGCTATTCTGCTAGTGTTTGTCATAATAATTTACAATATCTTTTTAGTGAAATTTCTTCTTTAATTTGGCTTGCACAGCGATACGAGATTTAGCCTTATCAAATCATAAACAAATTATCTTTTATATTAAGTTTTAATATTTTTATTGCACTTTTTCACACAAATACTGCCTTATCTATAATATTTAATGTTGTTTTGTAAAGGGTTTATAAAGAAAATTTTGTATGGAAATCAGTTTTATATATCAAAAATATTTTTTTTTATGAATAAAGCCTTTAATATTTAACTTGTTCAGTAAAATATTATTTGTATTTTTTTTAAATAACATTAAAATTGATTTATTACAGATCACCAGGGAAGGGAACCTTTACCCTTTAATATAAAAAGAAATTCCCAATAAATCACAAATAATTTTTTGTTGTGAAAAAATTTCGTGGAACTATGGGAAAACATATTTCTGTGGCTAAAAGGAAAAAGTGCTTAGGTCGAGTTAATGGTAGCTCCGTAATCTGTATATTCGAAAGTACCCCTGGTCAAAATCTCAATTAATTTGTGTGATTTTTCAGGAAGTTATAGCATTATGACTTGCGACTTATCTTTTTTATACTTCTAATCTCATACCTTAATTTAGGTTATACTTTGGTATATTTCAACTTAAATGTATTACTTAAAGTGTGTAGAACAATGTTTGATTAAAAAAATAAATGTCAACAGAGAATATCTCAATTTAAGTGTAAAAGAAATAATTTTCTGAAAATCTACTTGAATGCTTAAACAGTAAAATATGACTTAGCACTTTTTCCTTATTACCACAGATTTCATGCAAAGAACAATAAATTTACGGTCTGAAAATCCCACAACTAATATTAATGATGCGAGTACGTCCAGTATTACTACAATAAAAATTATTTAACACGTTCATAAAAATGTCTATAATATGTACAATAATATCTTTACTTTATTGCAATATTTCTATAATGCGAGTATTTTTAATAATATTACTCCTTTATTGCAACAAAGACATAACTCACAAATGGCAATGAAATTAATAGAAAAAACGTCTTCTTGCAAATAAAATACTATGACCTGGTTCACACACGTCAAGGTTTCCTGCTAAAATTTCCATTTTGAATTACAGAGAGAGAGAGAGAGAGAGAGAGAGAGAGAGAGCATGCGTAATGGCTTCGTTAGTCAAATCGTATCGTCTTACTTTTGAAGTTGTTGTATCGTTTAAAGGCTCAGTTAGCCGACTGTAATGTATTGTAACTGCAACAGTAAGAAACAGCTGATCGATTTTGTTATGTGAAAAGTAATGGAAATGGTTATAGAGATGTAATGTAACGTAACCTACTTTTCATATAAAAATATCAATCAGCTGTTTTCTACGTTACAGTTACATTACATTACAGTCGGCTAACTGAGCCTTAAGTTTGGATATTAAGGTTCAATCAGACCTGTCATAACCATAACCATAGATAACAGCTGTTCGAACCAAACTAATGGACAACACTGCATTCGATTATATGTGATTCGCCATAACGCCATAGCCATTACCATAGAAACCAATTGAATAATGGTTTTGTTATGGCTATGGCATTATGGCTATGTCACGTCTAATTGCACATTTAGTTAGAGCCCGTTTCGACGAAGGGTGGCCTAGCTGTGATACGTCGTCTGCGAGTCGTGTTTGTTGGCGTGAAGTGAAGAGAAGCTTGCGGCAATTTTAACTTCTCTCTCTCACATATTTCTTTCTCTCGTATTTTTGGTATGCAAAGTACAATCACTGTTGCCAGTTGGACCAATTTTTCATAACATGCATGAAATAAACAGTTATAATATAAAAATTATGAACAGATAAAGTAAGAAGAGAAAAGCAATTATTGTATTTTGGTAGTAAATTGCAAAAAAAAAAATAAATAAAAATATATGGACATATTAATTCTACATTTACCAAACTAACAATTACTTCCTCTACGGCAACACTGCTACGAATGAGCATTGATCAAATTAATATCAAAAAGTCCTCTGACTATTGTGACAAAAAAGTCTTCATGTAAACGAGCGTGGATTTAAGAAGGGACTCCAAAAGAGAACGTATGCGTTGTCGCAGCTGGGTCACCCTTCATCTAAACAGGCTCTGTGTAAAAACGTGAGGCTGCCAGCGAATGTGTCAGCAACTATATTTCTCTTTACTTTATACATGCGTGTGCACGTATGTAACTCCGAAGTTGAATTTTGCTAAGTAAAAATCTATTTTCTGTAGATTTTTATGTAGCATACGTTGCCAATATATTTTCAATAAGCATCAATATGTTTGTTAAATGATACGGATTTTGCCAGCTGATACGCAACAGCACGATACGATTTGACTAACGAAGCCATAACTCATTTGTTCTTTCTTTCAAAACTTAAGCCAGAAAACTTGAGGTGTGTCAACCAGGTGTATATATATTTTCACGACAAATCAGTTTGCATTTTGTGAGTTATGACTACTTTGCAAACAAAGGATCAGTATATGTATCTTTTACAGTTTTCAGGTATCCTTCTAGCAAAGAAAATTAATAGCTTTCTACGAAAACTCACCGTTGTGAATCAGCCACTACATCGCAGTCACGTGATTATATGTGTGTGTTAGAGACAAAAAAAAAGAATATTTCCTAACAGGTTTCTTTAAACACTCATACATATGCATTTTTATATTTCATGTGATGTGACGTAGTGGAATATTCCTGACGTTTCAAAAGTCATCTATAACGAGTTCATCAGTTGGGCAGAGAGTTCAAAGATAAAGAAGAAAATATTGAATAAGAAAATTATAGTTTGTGTGTGTGTGTCTGAGTTTTTCTTTTTCTAAAAAATTAAGATAAAAAAATATGTGCATAGTGTAACCTGCCTTTTAAAATGGCAGGTGTTAAGCTTTTGCATTTAAGTCTTGATATAAAATAATATAAAATTATTCATTTTTACTGTGCTGCAATTGGAAGAAATGGATGAATGCATGCAGACTAAACAAATATTTGATGCAATAACTCAAAGGTATGTAGAGTACATAAATAAAAAATTTATTTAATTTAATTTAAGCTTAATTTACTTAATAATTTTGAAAATTAATATTTTTATAGGTGTACAGTAGACCTGGTTGACTCCATACAAAAAAAATTGACAGTCACCACCTCGGATACCAGACAGATATTTGAAAAGCGATTCTAAATCGACAATACAAAATATTACCTCCGAATAAAATATTAGCATATAAATATTGCAGTAGGCTGCATTGTGGGTGTGACAGGAATGAGATTACAGGGGTGCCATTAACTCAAAATCAGCTTATCTCGACTTAAACACATCTTCATTTTTGCCACAGAAATATTAGATTTTTTTTCATTGGAAATTAATGCTTACATATTTTTTCATTTTAATTTTGCTCAACACAAAACGACTCGACTACGCACGAAATAAAAATTTTTATCACGAACACTTCACTTTATCACGAACACACTTGTTGAGTTGTGCGTATTTGTGTCACAAGAAAAAAAAAACACGACCAGCGCCCATCTCTATTACATACATACGATTTATACAACTTTCTTGTCACTCTTTTGTTATGGGTAGTGTTGCCACAAAAAATCAACAAAATTCTGAATATTCTTCAGTGAAATAATTGCCACGTAACGAATTTTTTCTGAGAATAAAGTATTCCTATTCTACACAGAAAAAAATATCATCGAAATGCAACCAACAAAACAAATTGTTAACATTTAATTTTAAAATTAACAATCACCATTGTTTATATAACAAATTTAAATTTTTGTAGTCAATTAAATTACTCAACAAAATTATTTGTTACATTATATCATAATGGAATGAGCACATGTAGAAGAAACAAGAAATCATATTTTGTGTGTATTTATCATTTGCGTATTTACTAAAGTGTTGCTCTTTAGCTGAGAGGTAAGTGAGTCAGTTTATTAGTGTTGATGTTGCCGGTTCAACTCCGCCCAAAGACGTTTAGTGTTTTTCGCAGACAAGCAAAAAATCATTTCGAGGATTGTGATTGTGTATAAAAAGCTTGTTAATATAACAATTATGATACAAAAATTCAACAATTCACATTGTAAATACAACAATAACTTTAATTGAAATAACTTTGAAATTTAACAAAAATAAATGTTGAAAAAAAGTCAATTTCAGAAAATTATTTGTTGATATTATTTAATTGAAAATATTTTTAAGATTTTCCTTCAACTTACAATTTCGTTAATTGTATTTACAAAAATCGTTGTAGGTTCAAAATCAATTAATTATTTAATTGATATAACAAAAAATTAATTGTATTTACAAATTATTTTTTTCTGTGTAAACAGACGACGCGAAAAAATGGAAAGTGACAGCGAGTTTCGAAATCAACTGTTTTGCTTTCAGTTCCAATTTTATTTCACATGAAAGCTGAGAAATGTTAATGTTTTTTAAATAGGGGAACACGGAATAGAGCTGAATTATATAAGACCTCAAAAATTTCCAATAAAAAAAAACTTTGCAAAAAAAAAACGGATATAAGGAAGTCAAAAAAAAATATAAGAAACGAACCTTGAAATTTATTAACAGTTTAAGAGAAGCAAAATTATTTATGCCGTAAAAATTTTTTAAATTTACCATAACTGCTAAAATTGTAATGGATAGAACTTTTTCAATTATTTCACATTATTTAGTTTAACCAATTGCCTTGGTTGATGCAATTTTATCTGCGCATGTGGCGTACTATCTCGGTTCCGGCAGTCATTAAAAAAAAAATAACAACACCACGCATTTTTCTGATGTGCATTAGTGTTCCCTTGCATCATTTGCTGTAGTAAACAGTGTTGTCAGATATGGCGATATCTCGCTAAACGTGGCGACAAAAATTTGTTTTTGGCGATGAAAATTTTTAAATGGCGACTGGCGATTTACTTGGCGATATTTGAACTCTTTGGCAATATTTTTGGCTATATTTTTACTATTTCAATAAAATAGAATAATGTTAAGAATTTTAATTTTTTTAAGGACTTTTTTCTACAACATAAAATATTTCGTGCAAAAAATTCTATATGTTGTGACTCTTTATCTCAAACAAAATTTTTTGAAATTCAAGAAGTTTAAAAAAAATGTGGACCACAGAATCTCATTTGGTGTTTATGAAACACAGTGGGGCAAATTTTCTTTTATAAGTGAGAATCAACATTTTGATAATGAAGCACCAAAAAGCCTGCAAGAGTTCTCGCCTAGAGTGTATGAATATGACGATGCTGCAGGTACTTACCACTTCAAGGATATGATATATGTACTTAAATATACATTCAAGTAAATGTTAATTCAGTTTTATCACAAGATTTAAATAATAATTTTTATCTTGGTGATCAAGTTCAATTTCTCCTATTTAGATTGATCTTTGGAATAAAATATTTTTAAGTATTTTTTGTACGCCAGCATTTATATGTTAATATAAACACTTTTCCTAATTGAGGAGGCTGAAAATAAATCTGACAACACAGGTAGTAAAGTTCAAATGAGGAAGGCATAGGCACTGTCCTGGACCTGTCAAAACTGTCCGCCTATAGGAAGTGTCCGTTATGGGAGATTCCACTGTATATATATATGATAATAGGAAAATCTCTTAAATCAGAACAGAGCAGCTTAATTATTTAAGTGTATGTAGCACGACAGAGCGCTATTATTTAAGCTAAGAATATTGAGCCTTTGTTACCAGATAATCATAAACCAAACAATGGGTTTTTCTAGAAGGCATCTTTACTTCTTTTTATCCCGCTGGGTGTGTGTGAAACCACAGACTGTTATGTTTAACATAGCTCTGCTAACAAGTTGAAATACCTCTGTTAGACATAAACAATTTGAGGCTAAAAAATGCACACGAAAATAAAGAAGAATCCGATTGTATTTTATTTATGTAAAATGGAGTAAAAATTTCCAATGAACTGAAATTTTCTTGCATGCTTTAACAGATGATTTTTCGAAAACATAAGCAAATTCTTCGTTTTTATCTTTAGTTTATAAAAAATAACGAAGTGTTATTGGAATAAATAAAACAAATAACGTTTTTATTTTTCTTTTTCATACAACATATTTTAAGGCTTTCACATAAAAAAGAGCTTTTTTGGTATAAACAAAAACACAGGCACTCACAAAATTATTACAGTGACGGAATAAAAAATAATGATATGTGTTTGGAATCTATTAAAAAATTTTTTTTTGTGAAAAAATGTGATTTAAATTCATTTCAAAATAATTTCAAATTAATACAGATTTCCATTGCATACCGTAAATAGTATCCCTTGTTTATAAGAACTAAGGTTTCTTTTCCTATAACCTTCAGCTTATTTTGGCTCAATGCTAAAAATTTTTGTGATTGCGTTGACACTTAACTTAAGAAAAATGTAGCAAAACTTATTTGTTTATAATGAATTTCACAGTAAAAAAAAACAAAAATAAGTGAAACATCTTTTATCGTTCTTCTGAAAGTTAATTATACCCGAATATAAATAGAAAAAGACATTCACATTTACGCCTTTCTTTGATTTTTTTTTAAGTTAGAGTGAAAACATTAAATTTAAATAGTTTTTTTTATGGTGAATGAGATTTTTGTTAATTTCAAATGAAAAATAAGTACAACGAGTTTTAAGATATTTTCATTTGATCTAGGTGCACGGCAGTGCGCCAGGCCAAGTTCTGGCCAATGCACGCAGTGTGTATATTTACACGAAGCCATTCGAGCTATTTTTACCCCTCTCATAACTTTGTTCCCTGCCCATAAAATTATGAAATTTAAATCATAATTAGAATAAATTCATATAATCTCATATGCGAAGTTTGAAAGTTTTACAATGAAAGCTCCCGGAGATATAGAGGTGCAAAAAGTGCATATTTTAAGACATACTCACTGACCACTGACCACTGACACACTCATCAAATTGATGAAGCACTTCCGCAATAGCTAGAGAGCTAAAATTTGGTACACGAGAAGATCTAGGTGAGCAATGAACCAGAAAAATCTGAAAAATTTTAGCCAGGAGGGCGGGGCTACGCCCATAAAAATTAAAATTTGTGCTATTGAGCTGAAATTCTATACAGAGTTAGGTCTAGGTAAGAAATAAAATAAAAAAATCTGAAAACCCGGAAATTTTAGCCAGGAGGGCGTGGCTACGCCCATAAAGGTCAGAATTAAAAATTCTAATCTAAGGCGCTTCATGGAAGTTATTTTATTGAAATTCGGCATATATACTGCGGTAATGCAAGGCTATAAATTTTTCATTAAAAAGTGGGCGTTGACACGCCCATACAACTTAAACCTCATTTTAATGCCCTGCGGCTCAGCATATTTAGATATACTATTTATCTAGCAATTATTATTAGTTTGTAGCGAAACTAGACACGAATAATTAGCACTGACCCAAAAAATTTTGACTTTGGAAAAGTGGGCGGGGTTACGCCCATAAAAATTAAAAGTTAAAAGTTGCGCTAAGGAGCTGAAATTTGATATACAAGTAGGTCTAGGTGAGAAACCAACTAGAAAAAATCTGAAAACCCGAAAATTTTAATTAAAGGGGCGGGGCTGCGTCCATAAAACTTAAAAATTAAAAGTTGCGCTAAAGAGCTGAAATTTAATGTACAAGTAGGTCTAAGTGAGAAACAAACTAGAAAAATTTGAAAACCCAAAAAATTTTACTAGAATGGGCGGGGCCACGCTAATATTGTTTTGAACTAAATACTTACGGTCTAATTCATAAAAAATATGTTAGGTTTATTACAGGTTTATTTGACAAATTTCCCATAGAAATATGTCAAATAAGAGCTTAATAAACCTGAAATATTTTTTATAAATAACGGCCTTAATATACAGCTTTTAATTCAAGCCAATTTAGTGAAATCTTGTATCACCTTAAAAATTGGGCGTGATCACTCCCATAAAGTGTTAGCCTTGTGTTTAATCTACATCGGTCTAGCATATTTTAGAAGAAAATTAGCATATATTATAAGCGCTGCTCACAACAAAATTTTGAGTTAGGAATAGTGAGGAGAGGTAATGCTGATAAAATCTAAAGATATAATTCGCACTAGAGAGCTGACATTTTATACACTAGTAAGTGTAGCTGCGTAAGCCAATGGGAAAATCTTAAAACCAAATAGTTTTACCCGGTATGCGGGGCCACGACGTTAAAACTCCAATTAGCACTAGCGATCTTAAATTTGATACACAAATAAATCTAGATAAGAGACCATTAAGAAAAATCTGAAAACATCAGAGGCGGAAACAAGCACTTCAAATTCAAAATTAACATACATTTTATTAAAACTTTTCATACACATTGCACTTATCCAGAATAAAAATTTCCTATTTTAAAAAGTAGCCGTGACTTCACCCATAAATCTTAGCTTTTTCGTTCAGATACTTCGGCTTAGCAGTTTTTAATTTAATACTCAGGTATTTGTTATTAACTTTTTAATACCAAACTTTGCATGAACCATAAGCACTAGCAGATATAAAAGTCAGCGGGGCCAGGCTCATGAAAATTTTACGTAATATTATACTATAGAGAGCTGACATTTTGTACACAAATATACAAATATTGCTACCCTATTGAAACTCTGCAAATAGTTACATTGGGCATATCCTTTTGATTTATGTACTTCGGCTAAGCAGACTTTATTTAACATTTAAATATATTGAGAAAATAGGCGGGGTCATGCCCAGTAAAATTTACGCTGTATTTTACATGTTCCTTCCAGTCGCCTCTTACCAAATTGCATACACACTGGCGACACGTTGTAATGACACAATAGTGCATTTTTAAGGTCAACAATCAACACCCATCACACTCTTACCCATTATTTTATGTAACTCTGCCATTTTCAACTGGCACCGTGATCATGAATAGAAATAAAATACACTAGAAATTTTAAGTTTAAAAATTGTTATTATAGAAATCTTTTCAAAAATTAATCAGATCCTCACAAAAACATAAATGTGAAAAACGGCCAAGTTCCTATCAAAAATTTCGGCCATTAAAAGTTGTGAGATATAAATTTTGACCAAGTTCTTGATTGCCACAATACCTAACACTGAAATATGTTATGTATAATATAAATTTGTCAAATGACAAAAATATTTGATAAACAATTTTTGGGGCGGGCATTTTGCAACCCCAATGAAAACACGGTTTTAGTGAACCTTTTTCATATATGGGCGAGCACCTTGCTTCCCACCTCCCTAGTGTTCCAAAAAAAGTTTAGTGAAACTTTTCCTATGCAAAAATAATTTTGACAAATTAATTTGATAATCCATTTCTTGATGGGCACATTTAGTCCCCTCTCCATTTAAAAACAATTAGTGGACCCCTTCCATTTGCAAAAACCATTTATAAAATTGGTATACAAATGAAGTTATTTGATAATTTGTTATTGGGGTGGGCAATTTGCGACAACACATTCCTCGTTCCCAATTTTAAAAAGGAAATTAGTAGACCTTTTCATATGCAAGAAGAAATTTAAAAAATTGTTCCACAGATAGCGAAGTTATGATCGTTTTTATTATAAAATTTGTTAAAAACTATGTTGTAGAAGCAAAGTACAAAAAGTAGGAGTGGTTGCACGAAACGTAGCCAGAGTACTTGTTGTAAAAATTTTAGGAAGATAGGTCCAGAGGTCTGGTCTCCTATAAGGTATAAACTAATAAACAATAAAAAAAAACAAACACACATTCCGTTTTATAATGGGTGTTTCTTATTGAGGTATAGAACTTTAAGTTGGCATCATTTTTTTAACTGGCGGCCACTTTGTCAGCTGTCAAGTGATTAATATTTAGTTTGGTTTGCCATTTCATCATGAACAGGTTGACAAAAGAACAACGCTTGCAAATCGTGCAAAATTATTTCGAAAATAATGGTTCAGTTCGCGAAGTTTACCGCAAGCTCCGTCCATTTTATGGTCGACATAATCGTCCATCAGAGCAATTAATTCGGTTAACCATGGATCGTTTTCGCACTACGTTTACTCTATGTGATAATACGCATCCGCAGAGACGTCGAACAGTGCGCAGCGAAGAAACAATTGCCGCTGTAGAGCAAAGTGTTGAAGAGGACCCGAATGAATCGATTCGCCATCGTGCACAGCAATTGGAGCTTTGTCCATCAACTTTATGGAAGATTTTGCGCAAAGATCTTAGCTTGCGACCTTACAAGATCCAGCTTGTGCAAGAATTAAAGCCGCGAGACCATGCAATGCGTCGTGATTTTGGTGTATGGGCCGAAAATGAGATTGATCTCGATGCTGATTTTCATCGCAAAATTTTGTTCAGTGATGAGGCTCATTTTTGGTTGAATGGCTACGTCAACAAGCAAAATTGCCGCATTTGGAGTGAAGAGAATCCACATGAGACCCTTGAGACGCCATTACATCCACAAAAACTGACTGTTTGGTGTGCTCTATGGGCTGGTGAAGTCATTGGGCCATACTTCTTCCGAAATAATGCTGGAGAGTCAGTTACCGTTAATGGAGACCGGTATAGAGCCATGATAACCGACTATTTTGTTCCCGAATTGGATGGTATGAATGTGGATGAGTTGTGGTTCCAACAAGACGGCGCTACATGCCACACAGCGCACGTCACAATCGATTTATTGAAGGAAACATTCGATGAGCGCATAATTTCGCGGAATGCACCTGTCAATTGGCCACCAAGATCGTGTGATTTGACACCATTGGATTATTTTCTTTGGGGATATGTGAAGTCGCTCGTCTACGCCAACAAACCAGAAACGTTAGGGGACTTGGAAGCCAACATTCGTGGCGTTATTGCCAACATACGGCCCCATATGCTCGAAAAAGTGGTTGAAAATTGGACCTGGCTTTATTCGAGCCAGCCGCGGCGGCCACATGCCCGAAATCATATTTAAACATTAATGGCATAAAATTATCCTTGCAATTAAGCCAAATTGATGGACATTAAAACGATTTTCTTGTGTTTTATTTCAATTCGAAGTTTTATACCTCTAAAAAAACACCCTTTATATAGATTTCAGTTACGGCCTGTCCCACGATGAAAGCGTTCGATCGAATACTTATATTGAAAACAATAACAAATTTTCTAATGGTATTGTTGTTTACAATACAAGTTCTCGATCGAACGATTTCTAGCGACATCGTGGGACAGGCCGTTAACTTTGCATACAGAATTTTATGAGTGTAGAAACACTGAAATCTTTTTTTGAAAATTATCAAATTTTACAAAAAGGTTGACATGATTTCGTTCGTTAAGAGAAGAACTTATTCATTTTCGAAAAACAGGCTGTTAATTCATTATTTTGATTAGTTTGTTTTTTCAATTCGAAATCTATTCTATTCTATCTATTTGAACTATTTTTATTTCCACCCAATAAAAAGTATATGAAATTTGTTGCAACAGTGTCTATACCAGAGATGGGTGCTTATCGTATTTATTTTCGTGACACGAACACGAACACGAACAACTCAACACAATGTGTTCGTGACAAGAAATCTGATTTCGAGGGTGTTCGGGTCGTCTCGTGTTGAGCAAAATTGACACGAAAAACAAGAAACGATTTTAGATGTAAAATATGTATGAATGAATTTCTAGTAGAGAAAAAGTTTAATATTTTGGGTGTGTGCCAAACGGTAGAAAAGTACTATGGTAAAAAAAATATTTGCCTGTGGGGAAAAAATTTCATTTTTCTGCTGTGCCAAATGATATCTTTTTTGACAATGTAAAATTTTGACAAATTCGCTTTAGCATAGAAAGAAGCTGATGAAAAAATTGCTGCGGCAGCGAAACAAAAAATTTGACTACAAGCCGCCGACTACCATCAATTTAAAAAAAAAAAAAATTTTTATAAAACAATATTCTCGTAGCAAAAAATTATATAATATTATATAAATGATGCAAAATTTTTCAGAAATGAAAATAAGCAATGCATTTTTCCCAGTCTAACTATGTACATTTAAGAGACGTAAGAATGTATGTAAAAGGCGACGGCTCGAAGAGACGGCGATGGTTTTGCCTTTTATGATACAATGCTTCTTATTTGCTGCTTGTCAAAAATTTGTCTGTTGTGTCAAAAATTCTACTAGCCCCCAGGGCTAGTGAAATTTTATTCACCTCAGAAGTGTCAAAAATTTCCTTATACTAGTACTTTGCTGCCGTTTGGCACAGGCCCTTTGTCACACACACACACACGAGCATACTTTTAGATGGGACTATGAAGCTTAAAGTTCTGTACGAATAGTATGCAGGCAGTGCCAATTTTGAAAAGAGACTCTTGAAAAAAAAAATATCAATTCAATTTTCTGATCTTCAATACAATTATTGGTATTGTTTTTCGTGCATGTTGTGTAGTATCGTGTTGATAAAATTTTTTGCGTGCCCGTGTTGAGCGTCTTGCTATTCGTTTACGTGTAGTGTCGTATTGGAAAAATTCCACACGCGCCCATCTCTAGTCTATACCACATAGAATTTCAATTGTTTGTGCTTGATCTGTGGTCACATAAAACCGGGATATTGATAATCATGTTAGTTGGTTAGTGGCTCCCTCTGGCAAGTCAACGAGATACCCACAATGATTATTATCCACAGCACACAGTGATGAAGTTTAAAATGGTGGGTTGGTGGTTTACTTTTATTTTGATTTCTTTTTGAAAAGTGAATTTTGTGTATTTACTTTTTATTTGTATTTTATTTAAGCAATTCATTGAAATACCACTACACGCAACCAATACTCATGGGAAATTACAACATGATTACTTAAAGTTGAACCGTTTTTGCTGCCTGATTTTTTTTAACGTCTGCCACACAAAACTCAACTGGAAAAAAGCAGCTGTAGAAGTAACAACGTATAAGGGAAAGTTTAAAAAATTTATCTAAAAATAATATTTCATGTCACACTATGCAAACAGCACGTACAGGACTGACATACGATTACGTCGAATGCCACAGCTACGAGTAAATTTTGTTGACTGCAAATGTTGCCAATAACCGGACGAACAGGGAATGCAACCATAACTTGGGCATTAAGCGTTAAACCACAGAATACACAGAAGTGAAGAAAGTGACAGGTAAAAAAAGCTCCAATCAGGTTTTTGTTAAAATTCATGGAAGAAAGAGAAAAGTATAGTGTATATGATACTGTAGTGTATTACTACTTACCAATTAACACAGCTAATAAAAATGTATTGCACTAGAAAGACGTAGCAAAACAAAACCGACTACAAAATTTGAGGGAAAACGAGACAAACTGAAAAATACCCGTATCTTCCGTCTCGTGACACTTCTGTATGTTTTGTGGTTAAACGTTAAAAGGTAAAGTTTAGCAGATTATGTTAAGTGATCGGTACAGTGATTCACAATACAATTCCACAACACAAAATCGTGTTGTTATTTAACAAAGAAAATGTAATTAATGGTAATTGAATAATGTTACACATATGCTGCAAGGTTAGAGTTAACAGTTCGTTACATTAATAAAAACAGAATGATATACCCTGCACCAAAACATTGAAATTATTGAAATTCATTATAATAAGAATAATTCTGCCAAAAACAAAACCGATTTCAATGCAAAGATCTGTCCAAACATTTTTGAAAAAAAAAATTATTGCATCAAACTGGAAGTTAACTTTTACAAACATAAAAAAAATTGAAAATCTGTTGATTTAGAAGAAGTACATGCATAGGCGTAGCTAGGCCTTTCTGGACTTGATTTTGCCCCATCAGGATTTATTACAAATTCTTTTTAAAACATATTCTTTTGCCTGTAATATTAAAAAATTAAATTTTTTATTTATTTTAAAATTACTCATGAAAATCACCAGTAATTTTTATACAAACTTTTCGAATAATCGCTAAATATGCATACTTTTATTAGATAACAAATATCCAAAAAACTATAAGTTTACAGCACTTCAAAACATCACAAATAGTAAACTCCATGTGAATTTATAATGCATGTGTGTAGATATGTATATGTGTATGTAGCTTTCAACAAATTCTTAATAAAATTGTATTAGTGTATGTATGTAGTTAGTAGCAAGACAAGTTGTTTTAAGGTGTTCTTAAGATTTTCTACTGTCAAATTGTTTGTAACAATAGCCACCAATTTTTATTTAGAGTAAAATTAAAGAAATAGCGAAAAATTATGATCTGCAAATACCTTGTATATATTCATATACTATATATACTCGTATACACACATGTATGTATGTATGTATGCATATTTATGGTTCAATCGAGGGCTGCCAGATAAAATGATGGAAAAATCACCGAAATCCCGATAAAATATAAAATAATCGTCATTTCATGTCCGAAAAATCGTCAGAAAATCGAACAAATAAAAATTTCCTCTTTAAACATGTATACATATGTTTTATTTTTATTAGAAAACAAAACAAAACAATTCGTGTTCACATACAACTTTGTTAGACTAGTGGAAAACTTGTGAAAAATATTCCTAAGTTCAAATTTTGGTATCAGTACTTTTGATGACCGAAATTTTTGATAGGATATCAACTTACACAGGTCAATATATCGTTGGTCTCAAATGGAAAGGCCCTAACGCAAATAATTGTAACTTTACAGGAGAAGGTAAAACATAATAGAAAGTGTAATATTCTAAATGTAACTTTTTTGTACAACTGCTTGTAAAAGAGCTATTTTTTACACTATTGCAATAAATTTTTGTGATGAGGTGTATTAGTGTGAAATTTATTGAAATCACTGAAAAACTCAACTATCGATATGTATGCATGTATATATATACATATATGCACATAAAATTTTTTTCAATTGAACACGTATACATACATACTTGCATACATGTTTGTACTTATTTATGTATGTATGTTCATTCATCGCAACAATATGGTATTGATTCAGAACTTCAATATTGGAAGGGAAACTAAATAATAAATGGCAATTTTCTATTTTTATTTATGCACCAACAGATAAATTTTTCTTTAAATTAAATAATAAATTATTAAGAAATGAAATCATGAATGATGAATGAAATCATTTCTTGCTTGTATCTTTTCAAAATATTGTATTCAAATATAGTATATACATAAATAATTTTTCCATATGAACATATAAATTTGTTGGAAACGAATATTAATTTTATTATTATTTAGTTTATTATTATTAGATTATTATTATTATTATTTAGTTTTTTTCTAACACATACTTTACTTTTTGTCTATATATTGTTTTTGTTTTGAATGTTTTGTTTTTTTAGTTTTAATTATAACTTAATTTTTGTTATTGAAACTGGACTGTTAATTTATGTTTTAACTTAAATAAAAAAAAAATGTTAAATAAAAAAAATCTGTATAAAATTTTTTAACCGCACTAATAATCCCAAACCAATATTTTACTTATTAATATTTTACTTATTAAGTAAAATATATTTTTTTAATTTCCAATTTCAATGTATTTTTAATAAAAAAATATATATTTAACTTAATAAGTAAAATATTAATTTGGGATTATTAGTGCGTTTAAAAAATTTTAAGCTTAAATTTTAACAATTCCCATAAAAAACACTAATTAAAAAAATTGTGTTTGCCACCCCCCCCCCCAAAAAAAAATGTCTAGCTACGCCAATGAGTACATGAAAAGTAAAATTAAACCTTAATGGGCGTGTCTCCACCCATCTTTTTAAATGATAAATTTTGTTTGTTTTCTGAGCTATGGGTGTGTTTTTAGTTTTGTAAAAATCGGTAAAGTAAAACCACTTAAGATAAAATATTAAATTTTAATGTGTTTATTTTAGAGCACAAGGTATGTGATAAGTTTTGTAAAATTCGGTTAAGTAGAACTGCGTGAAATATTACAATAAATTTTAATGGGCGTAACCCCCCCCCATATTTTTTCAACTTTCATATTGTGTAATTAAAAGAACCAAAGGTGTTTTTTTAGGTTTCGCAGCACTTCAATAAATAGAATAGCATAAAATTAAATTTAAAAAAAAAATTGTGGGCTTGTCATGGCCCACTTTTTTTACGATGGAACTAATGGAAAGATATAGCCTCTCAGGCAAAAAAAAAAAATTAGAATCGGTCTAAAATGTACCGAGTTATGAAGTAACACCGCCAAACAAAATAGAGACGAATTGATAACCTCCTCCCTTTTTTTTGAAGTCGGTTAAAAATGGTAAAAATTTCGCGGTTATAGAACGAAAAACTAAAGCATATTTGGTTCGCTGTGAAAAGCACCTTCGCGGACGGCAATTTTGAAATTGGTCCAAAGATTTGAGCTGTTGGGACAATTTGGTAATGTGAAGAATCGAACTCATGCTAGTATCCTAATATGACAATATTGCTGTTGTCGGCCATGGTGTTGAAGAAAGCTCAGCATTCCATAAACGACATTACACCGTATTTTGCTTAAGGACTTAAGGCTTTTAAGCTATGTGACATACAGTACAATCGTTCTTTTAAGTGCAAAAGTTTTTTGACCTTGTACTTTCTCGAAGTGTTCATCACAATTGGTCACTGAGATCTTGGAATCTAATAATTTTAGACTTTTTTCTTTGGGGCTACGTGAAAGATAAGGTCTATGCCAATGGCCCACAATCAATTCAAGAGCTTGTAGATGGAATTCATGAAGTTATCGATAATGGAAAATTTCATAAAAATTTCATAAAAATTTCATAGCCATTGCGGTCATTTGGCTTATAAGGGGTGTCCCAACAAGAACGCAAGATTTAAATTTTAAATAAAACACAGATATTTAAAAAAAAATCATGAAACTTTA
Organism: Tachina grossa; assembly: GCA_949987645.1. Taxonomy (NCBI): domain Eukaryota; kingdom Metazoa; phylum Arthropoda; class Insecta; order Diptera; family Tachinidae; genus Tachina; species Tachina grossa. The sequence goes on along the minus strand of OX465278.1, from coordinate 133,594,113 downwards.
TTATATCGTAAAGTAGACAAAATGAGGTTATGTGTGGAACAACAAATCGGGCAGATGGCCGCCGCGGCTTTGCTGGCACACACGTGATCTTTTAATGAAATTTTCAATGGCCGTTTTGCATAAATGCTGCAGTATTTTATTAATGCAGCGTCCAATTTCCTCTTTTAAGGCTTGAGTCGGCGTCGGCTTATTCGCGTAAACCATCGAGTTCAAAAAACCCCAAAGAAAAAGGTCTAATGGTGTTAAGTCGCACGATCTAGGCGGCCAATTCTGGTCTCCAAAACGCGAAATAACACGACCGGGAAATGACTGATGTAGCAATTGAATTGTTTCTCTGGCTGTATGACATGTGGCGCCGTCTTGTTGAAACCACATGCCCTCCACATTCATTTCTTCAATTCTAGGCACGAAAAAACTGGTTATCATTTCACGATACCGAAGACCATTGACTGTTTGCGCTTGACCTGCGTTTGAGCGACATCATCACGTACAGCTGCGACATTTTTGGTCGATCGACCTGGTCGGCAAATTTATCCATTAATCTCTTTACAGTTGACTCTTTTGGAGCATTAATGTGACCGCAAATCGATCGCAAATTTGCGAACTGTAGCCGCAAAACTTTCACCATTTTGGTAAAACGATTTCACAATGAGAATGCGTTATTCGTTCGTGTAGCGCTCCATTTTTACTAACCTCGTACCTTCTACTAGCAAACAATAATAATTGTTCAAATGTCAAACAATAACACTTCGAATGGCGCCAAATTTAAATCTTGCGCTCTTGTTGGGACACCCTTTATTAGCCCAATTCACAGTCTTGTGCATATGGTGTTGCATCGTTGCATGTGCAAAATGGTATAGCATATTGATACTCACCACTAAAAATTGTTAAAAATAATAGTTTTTTTTTACTCATAAGTAAAAATTAAACCTTTAGAAAATTACAAAAGTATCGTTTTAAGTACTCTTTGGAGTATTGGCTGTCAAACAACTATGAATGCGTGCAGCTAAAAATAAAAAACCACGCTCTTATGCAACCATATGCATTGATTTTAAACCGACCGACAACTATGTTTATACCCTTTTTTAAATTACGCAGTATAAACAACTATAACTGAAAGTTATAGACTGTATGAGCTACACTCATACGCATGACTTCAAAAATACTCTGACTATTAATCGGCTACACATTGCGTATATACAGGGCTATTTTACTAGCACATACATACAAAGCATATTTTCGAGCAGCAGAATTACATTTTGTATTCTATTTTATATACATAAATGAGTATGCGGTGGCGAATGATGAATAAACATCCCGAATATCATGCGTATATTTTTGGTCCGATTAAATATCCATAGTCTGAACAAAAGCATACTCTAACTATAAGTCCCTATTTACACTATGCAAGTCTTATTGCTAAGCTGATTAGTTTATTAGGAGAGAGAGACGGGGGGAAAAGAAACGTTGCTGCTCCCCTCGTCTCTCTCTCCCTGAAACTAATCAGCTTAGCAATAAGACTTGCACAGTGTGATTTGGGACTTAGTATGAGAGAGGCAATACGCTTGATTTGCAGGTGCATTTTTATTTATAGTTAAAGCGTATTTTACATTTTCGCCTAAACGAAGTAGAGATGCTCTTTTATGTTGGAATCGGCTATAGTTAGTCATAATTGCTTGTGAAAAAATATGTGAGCGTACGAATTGTTTGCGTTACAATTTTGATTATACGCTTTTTTTAATGCATGTATTTATTTATTGTATCTTCAAATATGAACTAACAATAAGTATTCAAATCTTAAATCTAGAGTATAATTATTAGGGCCGACCACTGTCGGACATAAACTTAGTGATAATTGCAAATAATACATAAGTAGTGATAATCAAAAAGGAAAAAAAGAAAAGTATTTTCAAGTAGTCCCATCTGGAGTGTTGAGTATAAGAGCCCTTGTGTCCCTCTTTTTTAGGCGGATGTGTTCAGTAAAGTTCAAAATATTACGAGCAAGCGGATTAGGATGTGATTCGAGTTTTGTTAAATATTTGCCTGCGTACTTTGCAATTTCTTCAATCACTAGTGGCATATTCAAATCACGATGTATATTTGAATTTTTGATGTACCATGGAGCCGAAGTTATCATACGTAAAATTTTGTTTTGCCTTCGTTGGATTCTCTCGACATTGGAAGCTGAAGCAGTGCCCCATAGTTGAATTCCGTAGCACCATATAGGTTTCAAAAGTGAATTGTATATCAAAAGTTTGCAATCTAGACTAAGAGTTGAATTTCTATTAATCAGCCAATGTAGCTGAGCTAATTTTAGTTTCATTTGTGTTAGTTTAGAATCAATCTGTTGTTTCCATGTAAGCCGTCGATCAAGGTGTATACCAAGGTATTTTACATGTGAATGTTGAGGAAAAATTTGATTATTGATTCTAATGGGAGAACAAGTATCTTTTCGTAGAGTAAATGTTACCTGCACACACTTCTGCTCATTTACTTTAATTCTCCATAACTTTAACCATAGTTCCAGTTGTGTAATATGTTCCTGAAGATATCGGGATGCCTCGTGAGGGTTTTCGTGCATGCTAAAGAAGGCAAAAGTAGATGTATGGATTTTAGTGCTAACAGGCATATTACAAGTATGAATCAAATACAAAACTGGTCCCAGTATACTCCTCTGTGGCACACCGGCAGATATAGATTCGGGAAAACTCATGAAGTTTCCTTCCACAACAATGAATTTCCGGGATAGAATATAACTTTCCAATAGCTTTAGAAAATTTATTGGTAGACATGTCTTCAATTTTAAAATTAAGCCTTTATGCCATACTTTATCAAATGCCTGAGAAACATCAATAAAGAGAGTAGAACAATACTTCTTTTCTTCAAATGTTCTTCTTATAACTTGAACCATTCTATGCGTTTGTTCAATGGTACTATGTTGACTTCTAAAACCAAATTGATGGTCCGGTATGCAGTTAGAATTGGGGACAATTTTGTCATGAGCAGCTTTTCGAAAAGCTTTGATATTGTTGATAGTAAACTTATTGGCCTGTAAGACTCAGCTTTGGTAAGATCTTTGACCGGCTTTGGAATCATTTTGACCTTGGCAAGCTTCCAGCTGTGTGTATAATACTCTAGTCGTAATATGGCATTAAAAATAAATAGTAAGATTCTAGTTGCAGTGCGAGGCAGATTCATCAGCATCTTGTTACTAATACCATCAATACCTGGAGCTTTCTTCGGGTTGAGCTCAGCAATTAGTTTATGTACATCATGCATCTTAAACTTTGAGGATCGAGGGGGTGGAGCAACTACACTCGGCAAATCAGCAACACCAGTACATGTATTTGGGGTAAATACGGATTTTAAATGCTCAGCAAATACTTTACCTTTTTCAGTATCGCTTCTTGCCCAATCACCGGTCGAAGTGCGCAGAGGTGGTTTAAACTCAACGGGTCTTTTAAGCTTTTTAGCAGCGCGCCACAAATTAGATGCTGGTGTGACATCAAGACCTGCCAGATAATTTTTAAAAGATGCAGTTTTCTCAGATGCAAGCAACTCTTGGAGTCGTTTCGAGCACTCTTTAAATCAATTTTTATTTTGTGGTGATCTGTGCTGTTGCCATTCCCTTCTAGCTCTTCTTTTTTCACGTACGAGACGTTCAATGTCTGTAGAATAAATTTTATTAAACCCAGTCTGCGGATGGGAGGTAGTGGTATGTTCAGCAGCCTGTTTAATATTCTCGTTGAGATTGGCAATGTTAGATTCAATATCATCTGGTGTTCTTAGCTCAATATTTTCCGTACAATGACTACTAAGGTATTTTTTGAACCCCAGCCAATTAACACGCTTTATCATCTTCATATATGGATGAGGTAAGTCACTTCTTAGTGGGCTACAGATTGTAACGATCGTGGGAGAGTGATCGGACGAGAGATCTGGGGAAGCTTTGATGTGAATTAATTCCCTAGAAATACTTTTTATGACGCCAAAGTCTATAACATCCGGAATTTTTCGTACGTCAGCAGGCCAGTAAGTGGGATTATACGCTACGTTACTAAAATTAAGACTATTTACTTTTGTATATTTTTTGAGTACTCATTGTCATTCTCTGACAATGAGTACTCAACTTTTGACACCGTTTTTCTCACAGGGGTTTTTATAGCTGAAGTTCTTTAGACAATCTAGGAATCTAATAGATAATTGTGGCATTTAAAAATTCAAACCTTAAAAACATTTGTAAAAATATGCGTTGTTGTGCTTTAAGATATCTCCTTCCAATTTTTTCCGTCGCTTGCAGTTTTTATTGTAACTCAATTCAGTGGTGGGTGGCTGTCTGCTTTGAGTGGCAAACTCAAATATGCGTGCATATTTATTGTACCAGTAAAATACATGACTACAACTCCTAATCTCTTGATACATATGTATGTACATAAAATTTTTTAGACTGCAATAGCGACTAGGGTGATCGACTCGGGTTTTCAACCGGTTTTAAAACCCGGGTTTTTCACAATTCGGTTGTCGGTTTTTTCAAAATGTTGATTTTTCGAATGTCGAATAGTCCGGTTTTTTTACAATTTAAAAACCGGCTGAGTCGAATACTATTCGATTTGTACACTTTGCGTCTTTTGTTGATTTTCGTAAGTATTTTTTTAGTGTAAAAGCTCTAAGCTCTTTTTGAGATGGCAACATTTACTGAAACATGAAATTTAAGATAAATTATTTTATGAGGTAATAGCAGAGGCGAATTTAATTAGCCTTATGGTGTGCAATAGATTCCAAAATACAGTTGCAAAAGTGTTTTTTAGTTTTGTTGCCATTTTGCTTCATATTTTATGTAGAGGTAGATATCCACCTTGTCCATACATTCATATTTATATACCATTAAGGAATAAACTCTATATACACCCATTAATTTTGGGGTTTGAGGAAACTTGGGAAGAAATTCAAAAAATTAATTATGCCAATATTTGGAGTGCTAATAAATATGTTTATAAAAAAATTAAAAAATAAAAAAATAATTATAATAACAACAACATAACAGACCACATTTATTGACGGCTTGTTACCAGAAATCAGAGAATTTTCAAACAATTTGACGACATCAAACATTTTGCACGTATTTATTTCATGTATTTTTTGCCTGTATGTAGACTTTTTTCCTATGTATTTTGAATAGTTTTGCTACTGTAGGTGTTATTATAATTATTTTTTTTTTGTATATTTAATTTTTTGAATTTCTTCCCAAGTTTCCACAAACCTTAAAGATGATGGTTGTATGTAGATTTTATTCCTCAACTGTATATTATATATAAATATTTATGTACTATACATAAGTATATGAAGTTAATTTTTATGTAATACCTTTAATTTTTGTATTGTTTTATAGTATTTACATGAACTGTGAACTCTTTTTTTTAATAAAGCAATTTAAAATCAAAACTTTTGTATAATAATTTTCTTACTTAAAAAAAACGGGTTGACCGGTTTTTCCTAAATTGTAAAAACCGAAACCGGGTTTTTCATAATTTCAAATATTCGAACTATTCGAAACCCGGTTTCTGCAAGAAGTCGAATAATCGATCACCCTAATAGCGACTCCATCGTTTGGCATACCAGATGATTTAAATTTACAAGCAGCAATTTTTATGTACGACTGCACTGCACTGGCACATTCAATATTTTCAACATTTGCTAAAAGTAAGTATTGACTTGTGTCTTACAAACATATCGTGCCATAACCGCTAAAAGAGCTTAAGCGACATAATTTTCGAACTTAATTTTTTTTATCAAAATCGATTATTTGCGGTGGTAAATAGTCAATTTTCGACAAAAAAAAAAAAGAAGTCCAAAAATGTGTCGGTAAAGCTATTCTAGCGGTTATGGCTCGATATATGCCTTTCAAAATATATGAATATTTACATACATATAGTTATGTGTATATGTACACATGTAGCAGAGACTCATACAATCAAATGTACACACATACATACACATATTATTTGCAATCGTTTAGGTCTACTTGTATCCCTGTCTTGTTTTATTATTAGTTCACTTTATTAACATTGATGATAAATTTCTTTATGTTCAGCTATTGACAAATCCATCTATACACTCAATTGATTGTTTGTTAATATCACATTTGTTTTGAACATAAGAATATAATGAATATAGTTGTATCTGTTGCCAAACGGAGTCATGATAATTCAATATATTGAATTACAATAGCAACTTTTTGGTAATGTAGATGATTTATATAATACATAATTTGTATAATGCATACACAATCATGTGGTTATGTGAATATTATACACAAATAATGATTAGTTAATAGCATCATTATCATTCATTTAAATAAAAAAAAAATCATTATATTCAAATGGCTGCGCCGTCAAAGATTTCCTTGGGCTGGAGTTATTAAGGTATTCATTTTCTTTTTTTATTTGATTAAATACTTGCAAATTAGATTGCAAAGTTATCTATAAAACTTACGTTAGAAAAAGAACATATCCATGTCATCGCAGAAAAACTTACCTGAAATGAAAAGTATATACAGGGATTTTAATTAAGAGCTTACAACTTTTAGTTTAAATAAAACAAAGTGTAAAAGTCGTTATTTTTTTATAGAAACCTCAAAGCTAAATTTTTTTTCATTAAGGATATATGGCAGGCAAGCATGTTCTTGCAACAATTCAACTAAAATTGACTATTAAGTCTAGCTATAAAGTTTGTTTGGTATATAAAATAGTGTTTCGAAGTATGCTGGGGGCAAATTAAGGCACTCGTTATCGAACGAAATTACGAAACATTTCCATATAAATTCTATTGAAATATTTCGCAATTTCGTTCGATAACGAGTGCAAGGACGCAAGTCTTAGTACCGAATGAAATATTATAAAAAATTATTAAAAATTTTCGCTTTGTTTCGATCATAATTAGAGATAAAATTAAATTTCTCAAGTTTCTTAAATTAAGGATCTACGGAATAAGGACATTTTCTTGTCCTGATTGAAGGAAATTCACCATCCCGTTTAAGTATTTAATGTCACAAGTAGTTAGCATAGTTATTTAGTTAGTAGAAGGTTTCTACTACAATACAATCACAATGGTGGGTAAAATGCTATATACAAAATAAAGGATATATGGGGGATATACATATCCTTGCGCAGATTTAAATATAATTTTCCCCTGAACTTACCTATGTAATTCTGCAAATAGTTACCAATTCTCCCTAAATTCTTACCGTAATTACAGCTAAAATTCAAGTCTTAAGACGAAGGATATTTGTAAGGAGGTAGACATTTTCTTAACACGCATTTACAAGGAAGCTTATAGTATTAATGTAACATGTAGTTACGAAATTTCTATTACAATATATTAAGAATTGAGGATAAAATACTATATGTAAAATAAAGGATATATGGGAGGTAGCTGTGTCCTTGCACAGATTGAAATGAAATTTTCCCCTGGACTTGGCTATGCAATTTTTCAAATAGTAAAACATTCTTACTAATCTCTGATCATAATTGCGACTAAAGTTCAAGTTTTAAGACGAATGATATATTGGAGGTAGACATGTTCTTGCCTTAACTCAAGGGAAATTCACCAGGTCGGTAAATTCTTTGATATTACAAGTAGTTGCGAAATTTATACTACTATGCAATCATAATTTTGGTTAAATTGCTATATATAAAATAAAGGATATATGGGGGATAGACATGTCCTTGCATCGATTGAAATTAAATTTACCCCTGCACTTAGCTATGTGATTCTGCAAATAGTTAGAAACTCTCACTAAGCTATGATGATAATTGTGACTAAAAGTTTTGAGACAAAGGATATATGAGAGGTTGACATTTTATTGCACCCACTGCTGGGAAATTCACCAGATCACTTAAGTGTTTAATATTAGAAGTAGTTATGAAATTTCTTGTACTATACAATCATAATTGTGAACAAAATGTTATATAAAAAATAAAGGATATATGGGACATGGTCATGTCAAATTTGTCCCTGAACTTACCTATGTTATTTTGCAAATAGTTGGAAATTCTCACCGAATTCTGATCATAATTGGGACTAAAATTCAAGTTTTAGTTCGAAGGATATACATATGAGAGGTAGATCTGTTCTTACACCGCCTGAAGGGAAACTCACCAGGTCTTTAATTTTTAAAAAATAAATACTAAAAGTAGTTATGAAATTTCTACTACTATACAATCATATATGTGATTAAAATAAAGGATATATGGGAGGTGGTCATGTCATTGCAGCGAATAAAATGAAATTTACCCATATACCTGCCTATGTAATTCTGCAAATAGTTAGAAATTCTCACTAAATTCTAAGCATAATTGGGACTAAAATTCAAGTTTAAGGACGAAGGACATGTGAGAGGGAGACATGTTCTTGCAACCATTGCAGGGGAATTCACCAGGTCAGTTAATTATTTAATATTACAAGTAGTTATGAAATTTCTTCTACTACAAAATCATAATTGTGACTAAAATGTTATATATAAAATAAAGGATATATGGGACGTGATCATGTCTTTCCACCAATTAAAATGAAATTTTTGCTTGAACTTACCTATGCTATTTTGCAAATAGTTAGAAATTCTCACTAGATTCTGATCATAGTTGTGTTCAAAATACAAATTTTAAGACGAATGCACTTGTATTAACTGTTATTGAATTTACCAGACTACTTAGACATATATTATATATTTGCAAGATCATTCGGAGCAGTATTGAGGCATGTCCTTGTGCGAAGTTTTTCCCACCTAAAACTTTTCTTAACTTTGTTTTCGAAGATCTTATATCCAAATTTAATCTACCAACCAAAACGGCGGATATTTGGCTGATTCCCCTTATGAGAGTCGCTAGAATCGGAAGCTCTCTATTTTACCCACATTAAGACGATTTTTCCGATTTTTTTAAGAAATTTAAAAAAATTTCTTTTTGTTAAATTCATAAATTCAAAATATTTTAATTTTTTTTAATTTTCAGTAAATTGTTTTAATGCGCTAATAACCGCAACAGTGAGAATTTATTATCTATTTGTTCCTGTGTGTGTGCGTGCGTGTATGTTTGTAAGCCTTCGAATCTGTTAAATCATTTCGAAAAGTGCAACTTGCATTAATTAACTTGTTATTTCAAACCTTTACTGCACTCTGAACGTAAATAGATGCCAAATGGTCAGTTTCTTGCAAAAAATTTAAATACACAAAATAAAGGTGTTAAATAAAATTTAAAGAAAATACACTTAAAGGTAAAATAAACAAAGACATTTATTGCACTACAAGCGTAACCACTATTTTTGTTAAATCTAAGTGAAACAAAAAATTAGATATCTGCTTTTTCGCAAGGCAAAACTTAACATTTAAAATATAATTCTACAAGTTAGTCAATTGATTAGAAAATAAAGATAACAAATTTAGTGGTCACGTAACTTTTTCGTCAAATATTTGCCATCTATATTTTTGTTTTTATATTGATACAATCAATGCATATTTTTAACTCATTGTCCCAAAGGGACTTTCACTTATAATTTTCTATATAAAAACAATAAATTAGCCAAACAAAAAAGTGCCTGAAAAATACAACAAGCGGGCACAAAAAAACAAACGAATTTTCAATTTATTTGCAACATTTCCTTTTGGATAAATTATTCAGACATTTGTATATTAATTTATGTGTGTGTAAAGAGTTCAACAAACATACATACATATCTGTAAGATGTGGAACTAACTGACTTCGCCACCAGCAACAACGCAAGAAATTTATGCAACTTTAATCTGCAAGCAAAACAAACCGCAAGTAAAGCGGAAAATGTTCTGCTTTGTTAACGCCACATATATTTTGCTGCTACAAAAAAAATTTTTTTTTTTTTGGTTTCCATTTCTTCTTATCTTCTTGTATTCATTTGTCAGATCCGTTAATGCTGCAAAAGGCTGGTAGCTATTGTTGCACAAACGAAATAAATATAATTACATACACACACATACATATGAATGGATTTTGGTATAAAATTCTGCTGTCCATTGCTTAATAAAGTACGTAAATAATTTTTGTTTTTTCTTTTTGGTGAATATGCAACATCATGTTGAAAGGTGCTGCCAACAATTGCAGCATAATCATAAATAAACACACAAATCAGCAATTTAAAGGGAGACAAAATATTTGCTAAATGCATCATGACCTCAAAACGTCGTTTCATTTGCTGACATCCCGCAAAGATGAATTCAAGTTGACAAATGTGGCCAAGATACAAAAAAGATAGTTGCAAAAATACATATTTTTCTAGAATAAAGTTCAAATAATAATTTTTGACATTCAAATTTCATAAATTTTCCTCTCGTTTAAATAAAACTAAGATGTTCTTTTCTGTTTTACAGGAAATTATATGTCCTTAATGTTACAAAAAAATTTATTTTGCTTGCACTTATGCTGAGAATGTAAATAGATTTAGTTAAAACTCGTAGAATTACATAGTCAAGCACTGTGACAAATTTTATTTCAATCCTAGCAAGGACATAGATTCCTCCCATATATCCTTTATTTTAAAAATATAAGGCCTTATGATAAAAATGGAGTAAAGGCGTTGTTATCATTTTTAAAACTACACAACTAAGATCTGTGGGAAATATCGCTCCAATCGATGCCAGGACATGACTAATTTATATATGTATATCCTTAATATTCTAGACATGCTAAGCCATCAACAATTAAATTTTTAAATTCTTAATATTCAAAATTTGATTTTATCAGAAATTCTTATCACTATGCTTTATTTAAAATTATGTATTTAGTCTTAGCGCTAAATTTTAATGCAATCGTTGTACCTCCTCAATGTTTAAAAATTCATTTTGCCTGCAATTATGCTGAGAATGTAACTAGAATTTATTAAAACTCGTAGAATTACATAGTCAAGCATTGTGAAAAATTTCATCTCAATCCGCTTAAGGATATGACCACCTCCCATATATCCTTTATTTTAAAAGTTGAATTCCAGCTAGGATTATGATTATAATGCCAGTATGTTTTGTTACTACTTCAAAAACTATGCAAGTACGAACCTTGCTGAGTTTTATTTCAATCCACGCAAGGATATGTCTACTGCCATTATATCCTTAATATTATTTATAAAATTTCAGCTTTATTTACGTGAATAATACAACAAAGTTTTGTTACTACACCTACGATTACATTGTAAGGTTGTCTAGTGAAATTCGTTTCACTACAAGCAAGGATATGCCTACCTGTCATATATCCTTAATTTTAAAAACTTAATTATGTCAAGGATTATATTAAAAGAATGCAGTAAAAGTGTTATTATTTCTAAAACAACACACCTAAGATCTGTGGGATATATGATTTCAATCGGTGGCAGGACATATATAATTAAAAGTAAAAATTTAATTATAGCTGGAATTCTTAGCCGTATGCTGTGAAAATATCTAACATTTTATTTAAAATAATGTATTTAATCTTCATGCTAAATTTCAACTAAATCGCTGTACGAAAAGGGTTGCCTCTTATATGTCCTTAATGTTAAAAAAAAATTATTTTGCCTAAAATTATGCTCAGAATTATAATTAGAGTTTATTACAACTCGTGAAATTATATAGTTAAGCACTGTGAAAAATTTCTCTTCAATCCGCTCAAGGACATGCCTACCTCACACATATCCTTTTTTTGAAAAATATAAGGCCTTATGATAAAAATGCAGTAAAAGCTACTTAGTTAAGATCTGTGGGAAATATCATTTCAATCGATGCCAGGACATTTCTAATTCGCATGTGTCCTTTGTATTCTAGACATGCTAGGACATCAACAAATAAATTTGTAAGATCTTAATATTCAAAATTTGATTTTAGTTAGAATTCTTATCATAGTGCTGTGAAAATTACTAACATTTTACTTAGAATTATATATTTAATCTTCATGCTAAATTTCAATTGAACTCAAAAAATTTATTGTGCCTGCAACTATGATGCGAATGTAACTAGAATTTATTAGAACTCGTACAATTACATAGTCAAGCACTGTGAAAATTTTAATTTCAATGCGCTCAAGGACATGCCTGCCTCCCATATATCCTTTATTTCACAAATATAAGGCCTTATTTTGTAAAACTCAGAGCGGACTTGTGATAAATTTTCTATGAAAAAAAAAATTTAAAGTACAATAACAAAACACATACAAAATTTGTTAAAGCTTAGCCTAGTGTTTTACAAAATTGGGCCCATCATTTCAGCTACAGTTATATATAATATGCAAGGAATTTTGTTTAGCAATTTGTACAAATATACAAATGATGTCCCTATTGAATTTCATTACAATCTCAGCAAGGACACGCATGTCTCCCATATATCCTTTATTTTGAGAATTTAGTTTTGACTTAAGTTATTATTCAGACTTAGTACAAATTGATTTTTATTGACAAAAATATTAACTGCACTTAAAGTTTTTCAACTGGTGTATTTAAGGACATAAAATTTTTCCAGCGCAAGCATTTCCTTATTTTAAATGGCATAATGAGTTCTTTATTTAATTTAGTTCAACTCATTAAAAAAGTTAAGTGATAGTGTTCTAACGAACAGATCCCCAAAAAAAGAAGAATTACAATAATCTGACAAACACTAGCAAAACGGATGCATATGATGGGGGCAAAGTACGGCATTCGATAGCGATTGAATAATTTCTTTCGATATCACGTGCCGCTATTCGCTCTACTTTTTCAAAAGCCACTACAGCTTCAAATGTTTTGGTCTACTGTCAATTAATATAAAATTTTATCTTTAATTTTTGCAATATTTTTTTATACAAAAGTCCTGCTCCTTGTTGGCCCAATTAAGCAAACTAAACAAATGAAAACCAACAGCTATGAACTCTCATTACTTACTTGAAAAGTAAGATGAAAATATTACAACAGAAGGGAAACAATTATATTATAAAGCTTTGTAAGACATCAACAAAATTTAGTTGCTCGTCACATTCACCCATTTACTTGTTCTCTGCTGCAAACTCGAAATAAACTGAAATGATTTTATGTGCTAACAAAATGAATAATATAACAATTATAAATTTTGACATCACAGTTTGTTAAAGATAATTTACTCCTTAAAGTGCAACATCTGAGCAGATTACAACATTTGTCTTTAATTAACATCACGATGGGGGGAGGATGATACCTGGCATATAAAACGTAATTTTTTCATCACTTGCAAACATTTTGTGGCAAAACATGAAACTTGCGTGTAGTTGTCGGTTTGGTAGTAGTATGAGATCGCAATTGTTGTATATTGCAAACACAACATGTGACACTTTACAACAACAAAAATGAAAAAGAAAAAGGAAAAAATATTTTTTTATGTTGCACGTGAAAATTGCTTCTGTCACTGGCGCCACACACATGCACACGCTCAGGCTCTTCTACTTGTGAAAACTTACACACAGTTGCTTGCCAACTTAAATGGTGAATATAAAAATTAAAAAAATAAAAATTAATTTTTATTTGGAATTTTTAATACCTTTTGCTACGTATGAATGCATGGCTGTGCAGTATGTGCCACAGTGCCCGCGTCAACGTATAATTTTATGGTCTCGTACTGTCGACCATAATTGTAATTTATTGTGAAGAAAATACTCACGCAGGCTTTAGAAGGTACAAGTATTTGAAATATTTTAAATTTGCTTGTTACTGACCCCTTCCCCCCTTCATGAACAAGTTGTGTGAATTAGATAATAAGTGTGGCAGAAAAATTAAAATGTTTGGGTTAAAAAAAAAATTATTCACATGGGTGGGGAGGGCATTTGTGGAGGAAAAATGTCATTGAATCGATTTTGATTAAACTCTAGATCAGTAAACTCCATTTAGATGAAATGTGTGTTAGAATATGTGTATGAATGTACTGTTTGACTTTTTTCTTTTCTTCCGTTAAAGCCGTTTGGTACCTAAATTCAATTAATTTGTTAATTGAACCAAAAGCCCTAATTTTTTTTAAAAAAAAACCTTTTTGCTAATCTTGAAATATTTAAGTAAAATGTTCATTGTTTCAATCGAGGATGCTGTTGGCTGAAGTAGTTAGTGCATTAACTATAAAGCTAAAGAGGCGTCATAAAAACAAATAGAGTTTGCTTTTGAGTTCCCGGCAATTCCCAAATCAAGTTCACAAAATCCCCAAACTGGGATTTTTCAGTATTTTTGCTGTATTCTTCTAATTTTTCGCCGGTTGCAGATAATATTTTGAAAATACTTAAAAACATAGCATGTCTTAAGCTGGCATGATAAATTTTTTGGTTCCTGCTTTGGAATTTGGGGAAAAAATAGGCCTACTTCGAAACGATCTGGTTCCTTCAATAATGAAAATTTTCCACAAAAAATTTCTTGGTAATATTTCTTATGGTATTAGTTTTAAAATAAGTAAAAATATGGTGATGGTATTTTTAAAAAATTTTTTTTATAATAGCGCAATAATTAGCCCATTTTTTTTTTTTCTTAAAAAAATGGAGAAAGATCGATTTTTTCAAAATTTTAATTTATTTTTTTTTTAACTTTTGACTAAATTGTTTGGTACCAAATGCTTTTTTGAATACTAAAAATTACGTTTTAGATCCATATTAAGTTTCCGTTTCCAAATCGAAAAAGTTTTGACTTCTCCATTAGCAGAACAGTGAAACAAGGTTGGTAAAAAAATTTTAATTTTTTGCTCGAATATTTCTAAAACCGTATGCGAAAACCCAAATATGTAGTAGACTTTTTTTGGCCTTGGATAGAAAAATCTATTTGAAAAAAAAACATGAACTTGGCATTGGTTTGCATTTTTCAGTAACCCGGCCCGACTCCGGCCCCTTTCAAGATATATTGTCCAAACTCCAAACTTAAGCTCTGTAACACCTTCTCAAATGCTATATGCAATGATATATTATTATAACAATCGCACGGCCCGTTTAGAAACTGCAGTTATTATACATAATTATTTAAATTTTTGTTTTCGAAATCCCCCACTGTGTGACGGTCTTGTAGAGCCTTAAGCCGAGATCACACTATCGGCGCAATGTACCGATTTTCGTCGGCTTACTGAAATAAAGTCGTAACTAAAACATTAAAATGGCTTTATTTTTCAATTAATTCAAAAACAATTACCTGACTGCGCTTCACTTCAGTGGTTATAAGGCCATGTAGCCTTATTTAAGAATTAATTGCGAAATAAATCCGTTTTGGTTTATTACTTATGACTTCATTACAGTGAGCCGACGAAAATCGGTACATTGCGCCGATAGTGTGATCTCGGCTTTAGTTTGGTTCCTGGTCATACGCAGTCACATCAATATAACCGATTTTTCTGATATGCATTACTCGTAGTATCACAATGACACATACATTTGTACATATGTATATATGTATATCGCGCAGTATTGCCAACTTAAAGTATTATAATGCTAAACAGAAAACACCCTACAGAAATAGCTAGCCAGCCTTGCGTTTCTCAATTGAAATTCACTTGTTTTTTATTATTACGTATTATGACAGCAACAGAAATTTTTCTGCAATAATTTCCATTTTTGTTTGCATTATCTAACAAAAATTATCAGTTTATGAAGATCAGAAAATAATAATAAAAATCTTTAAACAATTTTGTTTGAGTGCTTACGTCACTACTATTTATATATGTATGTATAGTGTTGTTGCAATTGTAAATAAATGTGTTGCCTGTAATTGTTGTTGCATATTGAGAAAAATAAAAAAACACTTGTTTTAACTGTTTAGCTGCATCGTTTAACAAAAGTTTAACGAGACTGTGCTAAACATGCAACGAAACAAACAGACACACAATTGTATGGCCAATTTAGTGCGGGAGAGCTGATATATAACGAAGGAAGAAGATGCATTCATAACAATAAAAATACTGTATTATTTGTATGCATTTATTTGAGTATGTGTGTGTGTGTGTATCTGTATGCAACGTTGTTGTTCGTTATCAATCAAATGTAGAAGTAGAGAAATTTATGAACAAAAAACATAAATTTAAACGTTGAATAACTTGATACACCTGTTTAAAGACGCTGATTGTTATATACATGTACAGTGGTGGTCAAAACATTTGCAAGTGATATGGAACAGCACTTACTGGTAGTAGCATATACATTAGAGTGGCCGTTAATTGTATGAGGACTTTTTTTTACAAAAGAATACAAAGTTCGCCTTCAAGCCCATTTTTCAATGTAAGTTTTTGCATATGACTTTTTAAAAAATCATTTTACAAGAATATGACATATGGCAATATTTTAGCTCTTCAAGTTAACAACATTAGTCTCAAAGAAAGTTTTTTGCTAAAATTAATATTTTAGAAAATAATGAGGAAAATAACCAACAAAATACCAACAATTTTATGTAACAAAATTATATTTATATGGAAATTTTTTATTTTAAGTACGTACAATAAGAGCTTATAAATATTATATTATTTCATACATATACATATATGTATGTATACAAAATAAAACTAAACAAAAAAAAAAAAAAAAAAAACAACAAAAAAAATGGGCTTGAGGGCCAACTTTGAGTGCCGTATGTACTCCTTAACAGCCTGTTTTTAGAAAAATAATATCTATTAAAAAAAATTTCTATGAAAAATTTTAAATAAAATTCATTTAAAATTAATTTTAAATTTTATCAATAAGGGGATAAGCAATTAAATTTCTAATTGATTTTAGCATTCAATTGGAAATCAATTTACCCATTAAAACAGGTTTTCATTGCATTTCGTATTTTCCGTTGTTTGTTAGAACTAACTATGTTTTTTTCTACAACCTTTACTTTAATTTCACTCAATACTTAATTTTTTTGTGATTTGTTTGACAGTTAAATTGTGGAAAATAAAGCAAAAATTATCTGTTTATACTGAATTTGGTCTTGAGTTTTTCACAGAAAAATTAGAGAAGCAAGGGGAACATCTTTGCTTTGTACGGAAGTCAAGATTCGTTCTTGTGAAAGTTAAATAAATCCGCTTATAGAAAAAACCATTTAGATTTTTTCGTTAATTTAATTTTTCGTAATTTATAGTAAAAAATAAAAGGAAAAAATATTTTTTCACTGTTTTAAGTCAGTTCAGATTCTCACATTAAAAATTAAATAACATTTTCGTTAAAGTCAAATGAAAAATATGTAGACTGATTTTTAAATAATTTTACATAAAAAATTTTATGAGTGTGGAAAACTGAAAGCTCTTTTGTTGTCACACACATGAAAATAAATAAATGTTTTAAAA
Organism: Tachina grossa; assembly: GCA_949987645.1. Classification (NCBI taxonomy): domain Eukaryota; kingdom Metazoa; phylum Arthropoda; class Insecta; order Diptera; family Tachinidae; genus Tachina; species Tachina grossa. The sequence goes on along the minus strand of OX465278.1, from coordinate 133,576,838 downwards.
ACGAAAACATGGTTTCATTCGTTATTTTAAAGAACGTATACACTTATTCATTTTCGAAAAACAGGCTGTAAAACAAAACTTATCGGTATGATTTTTTTTTTGGAGAATAGAATATAAAAAAAAAAATAACGGCCACCCTAATGCACATATCATTACCTTAATATAGAAAGGCCCTAGCTCATTATTTGCTTTGAGTCCGAGATATTTGCATTTTTCGATACATTAGATGTTCTCAGACGCATTGGAGACGTACTGAAAAAGTTGCAAAGCTCAGAGCTGTCAGCTGAAAAATACGCAGGTTAATGCTAGGAACACAACTGGGACGAAGGACGAATTTCGTCCACGTCGACGTTCGGTAAGAATTCACTGCGTAAATTCGTCGTTTAATGCACAGTAATGACGAAATTACTCAGCGAATTCATCTCTTATAATTGCTAAAGTTGGTTATTGTGTCTGCAAAGGGAGAGAGAGAAAAATGATATTTCGTCGTTCGTCGGCGTACAAAATAGAAATAAATCTATCTCAGAGTTCGTCACGTACGACGAATTTCGCTCTACGACGGCGTTGTGTTCATTTTCATATGCACAAATGTGTTTTATATTTTATGACGAAAATTCGCACCGAAAAATTCGTCGTTCGTACCCAATTGTGTTCCTAGCATAATACATGACGGATTCTATGTGACTCGGCCTTAAATGTACGTATGAACTTAAAAAGCAAATGCAATGATCCCAAACTGTAACTACTAGCAAATGCTATTGTAAGGAAACAGGTTATAACAATGAGAAAGCAAACGAATTATCGAAGAAGGCCGCAACTAGTCCTCTTGTGGAACCACCCTCTTTTTGTGGCGTCAATTGGTTGATGGTCAATTGACTAATTTGAGAGGAAAAGATCTTGCCAATAAACAATTAATTTGGTTTTATTGTTTTGTTTAGGCAAGAAACATTGGACTTAATGGAAAATTTTTCGCGTAACACTGTCTTAGTTTTCGAGAGAAATGATCTACGACTTGTTACAGACTAAACTACCATTTGCGTTAATTTAATCAGATTCGTTGACCTTTTGGTCGCTTGTGCATGTAGTGGCATTAGAAAGCTGCAAATATTCCATGTAGAAGGCATGCTTTTCACTTTGAATTTCTGCGCGTTCAGAAAATTATTATTAGGAGGGTTTTATCAAAACAATTGGTCTGCCACAGACAAACTCAATAATATCTGATTGTAAATACTGAAGCTATGATAAATTTAAAAAGGTGACCCCCACGGTCTGCAACAATGAATTTATAAAAGCATATTTTAAATAGTTGTGCTGCAATTATCGAAATACTTTCTTAGCAAAAGTTTTATGATTTTTCACGAGCCATAAATTTCTAACATTAGGGTATCACATTAGAGTGTTAGGAAATGAGATTTAAGGGGTAAGTACTAGAACGGTACACTTGAGGTCAATGGACGTAAGAGCAAAAATATTGGCCTCCCTGAGACAAAAAAAATTCGCTATATCAAACTTTAAGATCGAACTGTAAATATGGAAGATATAATGAAAAAACTATAAATGCGACCCCTACGTTCGGCAAAAAAAAGTCAGCCAATGTATTAATGGTAAAGTAAGAAAATAAAAAAAAACATGTTAATTATTGAGTTATTGTTTCAACTTTGTTATTTGTTGTTGAGCTTCTCATTTGTTTAAATGAAAGTTTATAACATAATAACTCTAGTTGTTCTAAGAAACTTTGGGTAAAGGTTCCCTGATGATCTGCATTAGCAATAGGATCCAGCTAAACCCCTCAATAATCATTTTCAATGTATTTTTAATAAAAAAATATTTTACTTAACAAGTAAAATATTAATTTGGGATTATTAGTGCGTTTAAAAAATTTTAAACTTAAATTTCAACAATTCCCATAAAAAAACACTAATTAAAACATTTTTTTTTAAATGTCGTTGGAGCAATACTTTATATACGATGGTGTACGGATAATTTTTTTTCTGATACGATCTTATGTACATATATACAAATTAAATCATTTTTAATTTAAAAAAATAATGATACTAGAAATAATTATTTAGTTATATTGTTAACACATTACAAAATATTTCGTGTTTAGCGATATAAATCAAAAGACTTGGTTTTATCCAATATAATATACACTTAGACAATTTTATTGTACAATATAAATTATTGCACAATAATATTGCAAATGTGTGGCTGGCTAACTTTACACTAACTAATATTCTGCAGTGTTGCATTTCACAAAAAAAAAAAAAAAAAAAAAAATAATGCCTTCAACTTATTGTGCCATAACTGCCAAGAAAGCTTAAGAGAAATTATTTTCAAACCTAATTTTTCACCAAAATCGATTACTTGCGATGCTAAATAATCGACTTTCATAAAAAAACGAAGCCCAAAATATGTGTCGCTTAAGCTTTTTCAGTGACTATGGCTCATTATTGATTAAGCCTGGGGCAAAAACCTTAAGGAACAAGCCGTTCAAAAATGTTTTATGTTGCTTAAGGTAAATAATTTTAAAGCTTTTCAAACAGCTTAAAGTCACAATGTATGATTAAGAGTCAACGTGAACCTTAACTGACAATTCTTCATACAAAACTTGCCGTTAAAGTCCCTGTTAGCTTTTAACTGTACATTGTGAAAAGGGCCGTTATTGTTTTTAATTTTCTGTTTCGTTAATGATTTAATTGAAAATTTTATAATAATTTAACCACAACTGTGGTCTTTAATTTTAATGTTTCTACTGCCGCTATATTTCTTGTTTTTGCTTGTTAGTTTGTTGGATGGATGAATGGATGCTTGTTTTGTTACACATGCATCACAAGTAGTTAACAAAAAAAAATAAAAAATAAATAAATAAACAAAAATGAAATAATAAGAATGTGCGACGACGCTGTGATTATGTGAAGCATGAATTTTATTATTTCAGTATTTTTCTTATTTTCCACATTTATATTTTCCACATTTATATCATTTGTTTACTTAACAACATTTGATAAATATTCATTTATTGTTCGCTAAAAAATGTAAGAAAAATAATATAAATGCTGTAATGCTATCGTTGTGAAGATTTTAATAAATGTGTTTCTGGAGTTGTTTGTTCAGAAATGCGTGCAGAGAAAGGAATATATAAAATGCTGTTTTTCTTTTACGTATAATCTTCAAAAACCATGACCTATTTATGTATTTCTTAATTTTAAATTTAGAGTTTGTGTGAATTTTAAAGAATTAACTAAATAATCAGAATTTTATGGAATGGAAGGAACTAAATTTTTAAAGAATGGTTTGTAAGAGAAAAAACAAAAAAAAAAACGTTTAAAAAGAGCAATACAATATACATATGACATCCAGATGAGAAAATTTTTAGATTAAATACTTGAAAGATAAAAGAATTAAAAAAAATTGTTAAACAAATTGTAATATACTTCGAAAATAGCCACTTAAAATTAAAAATCTTTAAGTTAGGTTAGACAGAGGTGATATTCAACATACCAGAGTCCCTTATAATGACAATGAGTCCTAAAAAGTATAATACAAATAACTAAATATTCTTAATTTTAGTATTTGCGTCTAATCGTAATTGTAGCGCAAACAATTTGCACGCTCACATAATTTCTCTCAAGCAGGCGGAAAACTAAAATGCGCTACGACTATAAATAAAAAGGGCACGTGCATATCATGCACATGCTCTGTCATACTTACAGTCTAAGTGTATTTATACTCAGGCTTTTGATATTTAATCAGACAAAAAAATACGCATGATACTCGGGATATTTATTCATCATTCGTCAACGCATACATACATACATTTGAGTATTTAAAATAGAATGGAAAACTTGTGGTGGTTTGTGTGGCTGTTTGAAAACATTCTTTATGTGTGTGTGTATGTGTGTGAATAAAATAGCCTTGTATACAGGCATGTGTAGCCGATTAATAATCAGAGTATTTTTATACTCATCGAGTGAGAGTAGTTCACACAGTCTATAAATTTTGCTGCATGTTGCATTGATTTTTATAGTTATACATATTCCGTATAAAATTAATGCATGAGCGTGTTTTTTTTATTTTTAGCTGTACGCAGTATAGTTGTTTGACAGTACTTAAAACCATACTTTTGTCATTCTCTCTTCTGGACTTTTGTACTCAACATGGATGAATTAGAATATAAAGCTATTAGCACGTTGCTGTTCAATACTGGCAACATCGTCAAAGTTACCTCAACTCATGAGGGGAAAAAATCTGGCAACATTGGCGATATTTACAAAATCATATACTTTCCACTTTTATTATCACAAAATTATATTGTAAAAGAAACTCAATATGCATTTAAGGAATGTGTTGAGTGAGAGGAAATGATACTAAATTTTAGCAGGACACGCCCACATTTCTTAATGCCATATTGTCTCGAGCTGCAGCTTTACATGTAAAGAAACATTGAAATAATTTGCTAGTTTTATAAAGTTGAGATTGTTTCATTGGAATTGCCCAGATATCGGCAGGGTAGAAGTACGTAATTTTTTTATATTAAATTTGAAGAGGTCATATAAGGCCTACTTTTCTAAGTGGAAGATTTCAAAGGAATCAGTTAGCTAGAACTGCATAAGGCTTATAAAAGTTATAATTCAGTTATAAATGGCCTATATCCCGGTAATTTTTTGAAGGATAGAATGTGTCATCATAAGAGGGCGAGGCGCGTGCAAAGTTGAGTAAATATCGGTTAAATAATTAAATAATATATCGTATTAAATTTTAAGTGGATACAGCCCCTCTGATTCTATTAACCACGAAATTTTATCATTACAAGACACCAAGCCAAGTGAGCAGAGTTTATTAGGAATCTGTGTTGCTGAAGTGTATGGTATATATTATTAAATTATGATGGGCGTGAACCAGGTCAACTTTCCACCAATGTGACTAATGACAGAATTAGGAGATTTCTATCATGAGCTCACGGATCAGCTGACAAAATCTGTAACTTCTCTCTAACATACATACACGCAAATGTATAATGCAAGGAGAAATACAACAACAGCTGACATGTTCGGTGGCAACTAACTAACATCCAGAATTAAATGATACGACCACTTCAAAAGTAACACGATACGAATCGACTAATTCTACCATAAGCGATAGCAATAATGGGTTTCACTTATTTTTATATTTTTTTTTTAATAAACACAAGCCGTGAAACGATTAGCTTGTGTGTGGAAAACAGCCAGCTGCATGTTTTATCCTCTAAAATAAAAATCCAGTAACACGCAGCAATCGAACCCATTACATTTAGAATGACAGGCTAGTAACCCTACCGCTCAGGCACAGGGGCACTCTGGTGCTTTGTTTTGTAAATTTTTCTTATATGTGAGTTTTCTTGGCCCTCACTTAGTTTCAATATAAATTTATGAAACAAATTCATATTTCTCATGAGCCGTTTTAATGTTGAGTGAAAATTTGCAAACTATTTTTCAACTTTAATAGAAATTGAAAACCGTCATCCCTCAAAATAATGACAAGATACGAACGAATAGTTGAATGCATTGTTGCACTCTACCTTTATAACTGTCACATGTCATCAACAGACGCAACACTAGTAGTTAAACAATAAAAACATTAATAGTGCGAGTGTGTTGAAATTAAACTGCAGCACACATACACTCACACCGCTGTAAACTGAAATAACCCTGCAGAAAGTGCGAATAGTGAAAATGTACTGAGTCGCTTTTGACTTTATCACCAGTACTACTCTACAATTATTCCCCATACAATACTTTATGCTATAGACATTTAGCATGTGCTTGTCATTGAAAATCTACTAGTAACACTAAAACAATTGACTAGGTAGTGAATTCATAGTTCTTATGGGAACATGGAGACATACCAACCAGACATTTACTGGTACATTTCTATACCTTACGTACATACAAATTTATGTATATTTACAAGTTGTTGCAAAATCCACCAGAAATACACCACATCTGTTTTCTCTATTTCTTTTATACTGACGAATAGCAGAGAAATTGTAGACAATGTAACTACTACTAGAATTTTAGTGTTGACATAGAGACACTTGGCCCCAGTCTGACTGCAGGGAAGCAACAGAGGGTGAAGTAAATGAGTGTATGATTATATATATTAGTATAACTAAATACGCTAACCCGTATGATGCCATGTTCTAGGACATTTTTGGGACGCACGCCTTTAAAATCCATATTCGATCATTCATTGACTGAATGAGTAGAAAGCAAACTAATATTAAAATTAAACTGGTAGTTAAATTTTGGGGTTGCTTAAAATATTTATTAAGTATGTATTTAACCCGCATATTGAACAGCTTGAGTTTTCAAGATATTGAAAAATGTTTGAAAAAAATTATTATTTTATTCTGAGAAATTAATTTTAACTGAAAACGAAATATTTCATTTGCAAGAAATATTTTAATATTACACACCCTGTGGAAAGGGTAAAATGATTAATTTCTACAAATACTTCTTAAACGTGTTGCAATTAATACATATTGTTACAATATGGTAGAAAAACCTTTGCTCACAGCATTGCCAGCATAAATATCGTTGCATAGCAACTCTGAAATTCAAAATAGAGGTCAGTAGAATTTTCCACAAACTTCTAGTGACAGTAACGTGACTTTCAAAGATTCTTTTAGAAGACTGTTGGGTCATAGAAAATCTACAGCACAAACGGTTGAGAGATGGTAACATGTATGTATGTAAAGTTGTGCCAGTCACCCTCTAGGATTAAAGATAATGTAAAAACAATTCCAAAAATATACTTTTTATTTTTTTGCCACGCCTACAAATACCGGCCTTTTAGTAATTTGTTCACTGTGTCGCCATTTTTAGTCCGATCATAAAATTTTGCATACCAGACATTTCTGTCTTTAATAGTTTTTTACTACCACGACATATTCTACACCCAGAAAAAAGATTGGTTGGAAAACGGCTAGTCCAATAAAATATCATTTGCATTAACTATATTTCAGTTCACGCTATCAATTTTCTGTTAATCCAAAAAACAATCCATGTTCATTGCCATAAGGGCATAATTGTAACAAAGATATGATTGTGACAGTACTTAAATTGATTGCATCAAGCGAGCGAATAAAATATTACGAATTGAATTTTACTACCATGTTTTGGTATTAGCAACTAAACAATAGTCGTTCTATATTAAAATGAAAATAAAAACTTTCAATCAGTTGCTGCAACTAACTAGAGGTGGAGTTTACTATCATAGTTTATAGCAGCAAATTAAAAAATTTACTTTTGTGCCTTTCAAAGATATTATGATTTGTGAATTCTCAAATGGTTTTTGAAAGTCTGTGCATAAGATAAAAGGTTTGTGGCTTTTCAAAATGTGTGGTTGAAGAAATGTATATAGACATGCTTCACCATTAGGAAATAAATTTCAATTAAAATAAACTTATAACAATATGTCAAATAATAAATTTCTTAAATTGTGTATTTTTATTTGCGTTTATGGTTTATTTTTATTTCAGCAAGGAAGGCCAATTTTTCTTTTACAGGTACCAAGAGTAACATTTATTTCAAATTCCATACTGTCAACCAATTTTTTCTGTTGCTGCAACTATTGGGTTGAGGGTCATAATTAAAATATTGTGGTACCACAAGAAAATTTCAGTCGCTATAGCAGAATTCTATGATAGTTGCTGCAACCGCCAAAATTCAATTGGCAACAAATTCGGTTGTCACAACGAATCTGTTTTCTCTGTGTAGTCATGCTAGACTTTGCTAAAACTTGTTGCACAACATTTGACTACGCCATCTATGAGATAGTGGCAAACATTCTAGAAGAATTCTTACCGGTATAAAAGGCGGTATATAAGAACGAGCCAGTTTAAAGGCTCAGTTAGCCGACTGTAATGGAATGTAACTATTTTCTAGTTTGTGTTGAGCGCCACAGAGCCATAGTCAATGACCTCTGTTGTCAGAATTGATGATTTCTCGTAGAGGAAAGTAAATTCAACAAACTAACGATAAAATTCTCCATACTATCATATTGTTTAAATTTTAATCTTTTCTTATTTGCATTACAGCAAGTTAAGCTCCATTAAAAAAAAATCAACCTTAATGAATATACTAGTATGACAATACAAATAAATATGTATACAAATTAATATTTAATGCAAACAAAGTGCAGTTTGCCGGTAACTGGTTTTTTCATGAATGAAAGTTTCACTTTTTTGTGGCTCATCAAATTTCATGAAAAGTGAAAAAATTAAACACACATAAACTTGCAACGACAACAGTAAATATTGCTAAAGTTGTAAGTGAAATAACAACATTAGCAACAGCAGCAGCATCGGCATGACACACATTTTCATCTCTAATTACATAATCGACGAAAATAAAAAACTTTTTAAATGTTTTGGTGAAAAATTTGTACGCCGAAACCCACTTTCAGATATTAACAAATATGTGCTATGACTAAGAAATTTATTATAACCTGCCTCAAGTAAGTAAGTTAGTAAGTAAGCTCAATATGTAACAGGATTAATTAAATGAAACTCACAAACGAGTTTTTAATACTTCAAATTTAACAAGAGCCAGCCAGAAACTGCAAAGACGAACATATGAGATTTCGCAACACGAAATCATTTAAATTATAATAGTTATGTACAATGCATAAATAAAATTTTCGATTACTTTTTTCAGAGTGCTATTGGTTGAAGGAGTTAGTGGCATGGGTATAAGGCAAATAATGGTCTTCTGAAGCTCGATCTCTATACCTGGGCAGACCCAGTCATATCAACATCATAGAATTTTCAATTATGAATTAGTGTCTGTGCCAAAGTATTGCACAATTCCATCTTTAGGCTGTATTTGTGACAATGCATCGTCGTCGAAGTAAAATAACGAATAATCTCTTCAAAGCTCTAAGTAATGCAACTAATTAACACTAGAGGCGCTGCAGCGATCCTAAAAAAATTAGCAATACCCACAATAGCAGAGTTGTAAATCGATTTAAGCTTAATAATTATTTACTTCACAATCTGTTCTTTCTTCACTATCCTTTCCCATAAAGAGGGTAATATACATACTCGAGAGATAACTAGATAACTAGACTCAAAGCTTCCCAGGCTGCTTTCAAAGTGATGCACTCAGATTGCCACTTGACCGCGTGAGGTCAAACAACTGGCAATGAATTCAGTGATACGATTAAGCGCACTGCATGGAAAAAAAGCCTCCACTGGTCATGCGAAAATTTCGGAAAAAATGGGAGATTTTCCAGGGAACAAAGAAAAGTACCGAGTAACCTGTAACCAATCCTTTCCAATTAACAATCTCACCCACTGTCACATCAGACTTGGTGTTCCCTGTTCCCGCAAACGAGGCGCTGTCGACCGAACATGGATGTTATTGCCCCACTATCAGCTTAGCTAAACACTTTGCTGAGCGCATGCCTGAATGTATAACCAGCGGCCCTGGCACCAGAATCTGGCACAGCAGGCTAATCATACATCCGCCTTAACAAACACAAGATTCCTGAAATCGAATGGACATATCGTCCCTAACACGTCCAACTATCCAATATGCAAAATTGGTTTTTTAGATTCGTTATCTTGGTACCCTAATTTTTACGATATGCCTCGTTTCAAAAAGCTGAAGCTCTCACGAACGATAGATAACTCAATAAGAAATATTTTAAGCCTGGAACTTTTAGGAATACGCTGGATTTAAATTCACAATTGACGGGTCTTCGCGCTCTTCTGAAAAGTTCAAATTTGCATATTGGGTAGTTTGACGTAGTAGGGACGATATGTTCCACTTAGGAACCACATTGCGCGACAGAAGATTTAATGTCAACAAATCTGGTACGCATGGAACAATGTTACAACAAATCTTCCCAATGTGCTAGATATTTTTACAGATGGATTGAAATCAAACAATTGCCTGGATGGGGGAGTTTTTATTCCCCACTTTGGGCAAAAGATTAAATTCCAGCTGGACAATCAGTGTAGTGTAATGAAGGATGAAATATCAGGTATAAAAACGGCGGCCAGTTGGTTAAGATACTATAGAATATACAATGAAGTTATTTGTTTATGTACCGACAACAAAGTCGCAATCAAATCTTTATACAATATCTCTATTTTGATTTATGAATGCCAGATGTCTCTTAATGAAATGTGGGAAATATTCTAACTTAGAGTTAATTTGAGTACTAGGATAAACTTGTGAATTTTATGGATAAACTGATGAATTGAAAATCGAACAAAGATATTTGTTGTGATAAGTTTTTGTTTGAAGATTTTTTATTTACTATGTTTTTGTACGTAATTCTCAATAACATTTTAAGATTTTTTGTATAAACATACGAAGTTTTTTAAGCTTTTCTCAAGAAATTTTTGGTTGGAAGTCTACTGCTTTCTAGACTTCTTTCTTCTTTAACAGAAACGAAATACATCCAGAGATAAGCGTAGTATGGTAATTCGTGAGGACATTTCGTCGCCCCTCCCCAAGAATTGCTTTTGTCCCGTAGACTTATTAAGAATTGTCTGTAATTATCATGAAAGCCACCGTAATGCCCGCCCTCTCCAAAGGGATATTTTTTCCAGCTCCGCCAATGCATATAGACGTTGCATAGTGGGGCTTTTGAACAATAAATGGAAAAAATTCTTGCACTTATAATCTTTTACGTTTAAATTTTGAAGACCTTTAAGTTTTGCCGCATAGTCACTGGTTACTGGACTATACCGACTTCAGCAGATACTAATCCTAATGTTACATCAGAGCGCCCTCCTTCGTTGTGTAGCAGAATCATCGGCGAAGTAAAATAACCAATAAAATGGCTGCTAAGCTCAGCTTTAAAAAAGATAATTATAATACACCTCATTTAACACTAGAGGCACTGCAACACTGCATTATTAAAAACGTGCAAAAAGCAGAGTTGCTAAAGAAGGTGACACCTAGCAATAGTAGAAGGCACTCATTGCCTGGATGTTACTTCTCTTGAAAAAAACCTTCCCAACTCAACCTTACGTAAGTTATGGTGCCCTTAGTTCGGGCTTTCCATTTTTGCAGAAAAATAAATACATTAAATAGTACAAAAATCAGATTGGTTTATTACCGATCAAGTTGGATGATAAAGAAAAATTTGTGTGTACTTCTCACCTGCCCAAGCAGCACAGCGGTACCCATGAGGAACCAAGTTAGCCGCTTCCCATGAAATTGGCACCCTGTAAAACCGTGTCTAAACTAACTTAACCATGCTGAGTTACAATTATTCGTAGCGTGAAACTAGCCACATGTGATCCTTTTGATACAATCTGACATTTTTAGAAAACACATTATAGAGAACTTTTTTTGTTGCATATGGAGAGACTTGTGCTATTGAAGTACCATATAAAATTCGACACTGGTGGGGACTATTAAAAACTCAGTGGGTGATTTACCCTGGTGGTGACTGTATAAAAGTCTAGGAGTAGATATCAGGGCTCCTACTGCTAACACGAAGCTGTAATTCATATTGCAGCTTCTAGAGGAGCCTCTTATTTACATAGATAGCATATCCTGGCAATACATCGTGGTTAGATATTAATGCCACTATTCATAAGATTTATTAGTCGCTTATTAATACTGGCGTTAATGTTAGCTTAACGTAGGAATTTTGTATGAGAAAACCGATTTCAAACGGGACATCAATGAGTTTCCACTGTGAGAAATTTTTTGAAATCATGAAAAATCACTGAACCAAAAAAAAAAAAAATCACTGAGCGTGCAAGTATTAGTTTTCATTTCAATTTTTAATTCCACAAAACTGGTTTAACTAACCCCCGGTAACGCTGAAACGCAAAGTTAATGAAATTAACTTTCCCACCAGTTGCACCACTTTATATGGATCTAATACAGAAAATAAAATAAGTGTACAGCTGTTAATATAAAAAAAAAAGTACAAGCATAGAATTTCCGTTATGCATAAAAACTCACCCTAATCTCATGCATATGCACGCATGTCTTTGCATTAAATGGCCTACATATAACAGTGATCTTGACTCACTGTTGAATATTCTTGTTTCCCAAGATGTGCGTGCTTTTAAATTCCCCTGCTTTCGAAGCAAACCCGCATATTTTCACATACATACATATGTACGTTAAATTTTCAAACAATGAAAATAAAAGCACCCTTAAATCATTTATTAAATTTATATCAAAATTTCATTATTGCGTCGTAGTCTTGTGTGAGTCATATTGAATTGAATTTGTAATTAAGATCTACTTGTATTATATTCTACATATAAGCAATTTGGTGGCGGTTTTATTGCTGCGTAAGAATTTACTATAAATACTGGGTTGAAATTTTAAGACAGCATTAGTATTAATTGTGAAACGATTGTGGCAACAACGAAAAATAGAAGCAAGAAAACCTCCATTTTTTGTTTCCAAACAAAACAGAAAAGGGAGGTTGAATTCAAAAAAATTCTTAAGTGAACAATGACGATATTTATACGAGTAAAATTCAGTTAAAATTAAAATTCTGTTCAACAAATATTTATGTAAACACATTTATTCATTCATTTATTTTACAACAGTCGTCTTAAACTTAATCAAACTGTTGCTTAGTAACGGCAACAAGTTTTTATCATCTGGCAACTTTATGAAACGGCAAAGCAACAATGTGCATGCACAGTGAGAAATTCCAAGTTCTTTAGCAGCAATAACAGATTCCGAAGAAGTTATATGTTTATCCAAAAATTACACATAAGTGGCACTTATGTAAATACTTTCATCACAGCTACAGTTTAAGATAAAACGACTCCAAATCAGCGCCGTTATTGAGTTGGTATATTTCATTTACTTCATAACTTTAATTCTTCAATACTTATGCACAATTTTTAACTGTTAGTGGAACAATACAACTACGACTTACTTTTAAGGTAAGTGAGTTTTTTTTTTTTAATATTTTACTTTAGTAATAAAGTGCTCAGCCAGACAGAAAACAGGCGACATAGCCCTGCGCATATAACAAAATAACTTGGTTCTAGCTACTGATCCTGGCTGATCCAAAAAAAAAAAAAAAAATACATTTACTCAAGCAAAGTCATAACTCAAAACGTAGAATTTTTGAGTTAATGATGCAGAATTAATCCGCAACTCGTTTTTCATATTATGTAAAAATTTCATACAAATATTTCGTTTACTTAACTCTGGAAAGCAAAATAGGCTCTTTAAAGTCGTTGACGTTAACGATCTTCCGGTCAAATTTGACCCAAATTGAAAATTATGTATTGGTTTCATTTATCTGTGATTGACAATGAAAGAGAACATTATTTCATATATTTAATTCGATTAATATATGATAGATAAAGCCGTAATATTAAATCGATATTATTATTAATTGTACATAAAGTAATGGTTTCAGAGTGCAGTTTTCATATCAAGTTTTTGCAAGTTATAATAGTATCTAATGGTGTTTTATTTTCTGCGTTGAGGCCTAACTGGCAACGACTTCTTTTGGATCTGTTTTTACCCTCTTCAAGCATTTTTTCTTTGGATTTAGTTGAAGTTTACGGCTACTCATTTACCTCACGTAGTTTTAGTGCAAATTTCTGTGAAAATACTGATATTGATAACCTCTTTTGGTTCCTTATAAATATAAGGCATAGTAAGCTGCAATCCTAAATTTTCTAAGAAGTGTCGACGTTTTACAAAACAGTGTATTTCGAGCCGCTATTAGCTGATGTAGATATCACAAAAGCATTGTAAGCTTATACATATATCTACCATGTTACTAACCACCATTTCACAACATTGATTAGTCTTTCTTTTGCAAGTAAGACATGATCTAACTTTGTCCAGAAAATAAACCCTTCCATTTTATTTATTGCAATCTAATCATATTTGCAGTTTCTTGTCTTGGTGATTACTAACTTTAGAGATATGATGCAAAGTACTAAGAAGGTTAGGTTAGTTTAGGAAGGGTGGTGCTTTACCGCACCTCCACTTGGAGACCCAATTGGGTCCATTGTGATTCCCTTCTGTTGCCCAAAAAAGGAAATATTTACCCTCCCATTTGCAGCCAGAAGTGACCATATTATACTAAGAAGATTCACAGACTTTTTATCGGAATATATATATAAGAAGGGTACGAGTACTATCTTTGGTAAAACAAAAATAATGATAAACACGCATGATAATAACACATGTACTATCTCTGGTAGTAACTCATTTATATTTTTATGTGTAGTTTGAACTAAAGTGATTTGTGATCTCAGTATTTATTGTTCAACCAATAAGATGTAAAAAAATTATCTGCAGTCGTGTTATATTTTCAAAATCGTCTGATAATGTATGCAGGCCATTTTCTATTTCATTATCTTTCATTATTTTACAAAAAATACCAGACACAACACTTCCAAACTTTAAAACGGGTCAAATTTGACCCGAAGATCTCTAGTGTAAAATCTTGCATACAATTTTCTTTGGCAAGTTTGCGGATATATAAAGCTACTATATCTGTTAAGATATAAAATTAAATAAGAGTCAGAAAATATGACATAGATCAATCACTAATTTTCAGAAAAAATCAAAGTTTTTTCCTGAAATGGGTCAAAATTTACCCAAAGACCCTATGAAGGTTAAGTTGTGTGTAAACTGCAAAGTTAAACGCGTTTCCTTGCAAACTAGTTTTTTGAGTTAATGAGAGATATGCACACAATTTCATACAAAATCCTACGCGGAAACATTTTGTGGAACATATCAACCCTCTAACTTTATCCCCTACCTACCTTTTTTGTTGTCGCAAAAGATATCAAATTAGTACCATTAATCGGGGATGTAAAGGGTTAATGTTTTCTGTAAAAATATTCACCACAAAAATATATTTTTACAATAGGGACAAACTAGATCCATACTGCTCGACCAAATCATTCCTAGCAGGTTTTTACAACAAGAATCTGCGGAACATATCTTATGTCTAAAATGTAGTCGGTACATAAAAAAATAATTTCATGCAATAAATACGTTTAATTGAAAAAAAACACCAAAAATCAATTAAAAATGTAATTGAGTCAATTAAACTTTTGTTTACAAATTTAATTTGATAAAAGTTTAATTGACAAAATAAAATTTTTGATTGATTTTTTTTAATTAAACGTGTTTATTGCAGGAACATTTTTTTCTGTCTAATTAGGTAATTAGTCATGGAGCGAAACGCAACGGTCTTATTGATAAAAACTATTTTTCTTATTTATGATTTGATCTGGCTAAAGTTCGTATCGCCTTGTATGCCAAATTACATGTGATAATTATTAATGAACAAATAACAACAAGGTTAATTGTAAATATTCTAGTAGAGCGGAACAACTAGCTATTTTCGAGGGCCACTAAACCTTCATCATCAGCGTTCTTTTGTGTTTGGTCCACTGTGTGTGGTTTCAGTTGATGTAGATTTCTGCTTTATATACGCAACTTTTTTGCAAATGGAATATGAGAATTGTTTTGATTCATCGTATTTCAATTTGCTGAAAGCTTTTTTGTAATGAAAGCTCAATTTTACCATCTCTAAATTTACAACAGTCTTGCCATTTTCGTTTGTTCTTTACTAATTATGCACATGTTAGTTAATTTGCTTATTTTTGTTCTACTTAAGACAAACTTTTTTGGTTTGTTATCATTAAGTATATATGTATATTTAGTTTTTGCCATTTAAATTAATTTTTCATTTAAACAATAAAACGTTTTTCCATAAAGAATTTTTTTATAAAAGTTTCACAAAACAAAAACTTTTTTATGAATCAGGGTTTTAATTGCGATATTTACTGTACTCAGAAGCTTACAAAAGAATTTCCTGTCGAATATTTTTGTAGAATATATTCAATATTTACATCCCCGCTAAATGGTGTTTTCTTCCTCTTTTTCCTAAAAGTACCAAATCGATCCATACGGAGTAGAGTCAGAGGGCTAAAATGTTCCACAAAAAAGTTTCTAATAAGTATTTACATAAAATGTTGCACTCATGATATATTTATTAAAAATGCAAGGACAATATTTTGGCTGAAAACGATTGCTTGCTTGCAATCCCGGATAATGGAGATAATCCCGGTTATTCGGTACAAAAAAATAAATTAATGGACAAAAAGAAAACAATTACAATTTTTCTTTCTCGGATAATCGACATTGCCGGTTAATCGAATCACGGATAATCGAGACCTTATTGTACTTCTAAGTTTCTAATTTTTAGAGAACTGCACTAGTGAGAATTTACAATTCTTGTAAAGATATCTTTTATAATTTGGCAGCGAACTTTATCTGATAACTTTATCTAACAAAGTCCGCTCTCAACGAAAAAAAAATTAATTATTAGAAACGGGGAGGTCAGTGCAGCTTGCAAAAAATTAATAGTTTTTCTAAGTCTTAAAAGTTTCCTATAGCCTTGTATATTAATTATGCATGGCAACCGAACATGCAACGTACTTGAAATTAAAATTATTAGTGTATATAGAAAATTTCTCCAGTTGCCAAAAGATTAGTAAGAGTAGTTCATTTAATTTAATTTCGATATTTTGAGATTGCCAATGCGGCGACTGAAATTAACAGTTATTAGTTGCGAATTGTCATCCGTGATACAACTTTGCCAATTAGCAACGCAACTAAAGTTTGATTGCTATTCATGATCGAGTAATTATTCTATATTAAAATCTTATAACCTTAAAGCTGATTACAATTTATTATTTTCTTTTCAGATCAACATCATCAAACTCAATTATTCGTTCTACTCGGAAAAATGTTGAGTGTTCGTAAAATTTAATTGTTTTAAATACTATTAGAACAAATGGAACTAATTTAAAATTTTTTAAAGCGACGCAAATTTTGGTTTCAAACGTACGTGTACTTGTCTAGAAGAAAATATATGAAAAATATTAAATTTTGTCAGATTTCTAGGCAAATCGCTTGCTTGTTTTGTAAAAACTACACATTAATTGAAATTTACTATAAAATTTCCATGAAAATTTAAATTTGCCTAAAATTTCTAAATGCCGAGCCTTATTTTTTATTTTATCGTAAGTGACATGTAATCGATCGAAAATATACTTTTTTATTGAAATTAAAGTTTTATGGGCCTACCCATAGCTTAGAATTACCAAATGCCAAAATTTTTGATAAATTTTAAGACACAGGCTGTATAATTTTGTCGTAAGTGACAGCAACTGTTTACGTATCTAAAACATATTTGAATAT